>JAWWNH010000086.1:0-670000 GCA_034641385.1 Darevskia mixta
TGTGAAAAAGCGAAATCCCACGAGGAATGCACAAGAACAGGTGTTCGGATATGAACAGAGTTTGCGTGTCGTTGGCCCACACAGGTCCTGGTAAGTTTCAGGGTAACTCGTGATCCGTTTGCTGGAAGGCAGAGAGAAAAAGAAGCTGTGCTCCATAGGCCTGGCTGGCTGGAACTGAAGATTTGATCAATTAAACTGTCAGTTAATTTTGCATAGATTTGCCTGTGGGCGCCCATCCTGATTTCTTTGCAGTGAGAAAGACCGGCGTTGACTTTTTAATGACCCTTTAGTCTATTTGTTTGCAGGAAGATCAGATGGGATGGGCTATTCCAGGAGATTTCGTTTTGGTTTGTTGGTCCCTTAGGTACGAGGGTCCTAGGCCGCATAGGGCTTTAAAGGTCAAAACCAGCACCTTAAACCTGACCCTATACTCCACCAGGAGCCAGTGCAGCTGGTAGAGCACTGGGTGAATATGCTCCCATGGCAAGGACCCCGTGAGGAGCCTCGCTGCCGCATTCTGCACCCGCTGGAGTTTCTGGGACAGTTTCAAGGCAGCCCCGCGTAGAGGGGTTCTTTGTTGTTGTTACATAAGAAAATGCCCGTGGATAGGATTGTGATGTTTTAAGTCATTGAAATTCATCTCCAAACAGGGTTGACTATTGCCACTGAATCCCACAGCAATTTTTCATTCTCCCTCTCTTAAATTCTCTTGTTTTGCAGGCAGTGAGTTTTCCGTCAGCAAGTGGTGTGCAGACGTCTGCCAGGCAACTTGGAGCTCAAGGGTGGCCAAACGGGCATCGATACCACCTGCTGCGCTTCCGATTACTGCAACAGCGGTGCTCCCAGCAGCGTGGAAAACCAGCTATGCTCTCATGATCATGGCGACACTTGCCAGCCTTGCCTGTATCTTCCGGACGGGGCTGTGATGGGGGGGGGGGGTAGAGATCACAACTGTCTAATCTCCACGTCTTCTTTTTACAAGGCCTGATTCTGGCTTCGCTGAGAGCTATGCCGTGGCGCGGGGTGCTGTTGCCTTCTGTTGCATGTGATGGCGGGGGGCGCCATTTTCTGTAACACTCGCTGATGCGATAAAATAAAAATCTCTCTGCGTGCCACTAAGTAAATGAGCACGGCAGGTTTACAACAAAAGGGGGAATCTTTTTTAATTGGAGGGGGGGCATTAAAAACACAACCTCCCCTACTGCATTTTGAAGTGGCACAGTCCAAAATACAACCACCCTCTTTCTGTGTAATGGGTTGAGTGACTCTTCAAGACTGCTTGGTCTTTGTGTCCAAAGTCCATTTCAAGGGCCTAATCCGGCTCACCGGTTGGTTTAATCCGGCCCCCATCGCAGTTTATTTCCGGGGGTAAAATCCTAAAAAAAACACCTCGGTCCTCACGGCCCTTCACTTCATCAAATCTGGCCCTATTTGAAAAAATGTTTGGACGCCATTGCTGGCTTAGACAAAAATGATTCTCTGTTTCTGACCTCCTCATTTTCTTCTGCAATTGTGTGTAGACTCAGGTTCCCATGGCCTCGCTGTTTTTTCCTCAACTCGACACAAATATTCACACCCACCCACAAACACACCCACCCCTCTTGTTTTGAGATTGCCTTGCAGGGGTACCAACTTGAATAAAATATGGGGGGGTGAGCCCCGCCCTGCATAATCGATCACAAGACATAGCACATTCACACCACTTGAATGGCAATGCCCATCAACCGGGGGGGGGGCAGTCCCCTCCAATATTTTTGGGGTGGGGCCAACCAGCCCCTGATAGATCCTATGTTGCTTTGCAGTGCACTTATTATGCTGAAGGCATGTTTCTTTGCCTTAATAATCATAATAATAATAATCATAATAATAATCATAATATTTATACCCTGCTCATCTGACTGGGTTTCCCCAGCCACTCTGGGCGGCTTCCAACCGAATATTAAAATACAATAGTCTATTAAACATTAAAAGCTTCCCTAAACAGGGCTGCCTTCAGATGTCTTCTAAAAGTCTGGTAGTTGTTTTTCTCATTGGGAGGGAGAAATTTGTTCAGTTTGCATTTGGATACAAAATTCCTTAATCTGCACCTTCCCAAACAGCACATGAGCCAAAAGCTGGACTATCCTTCAAAACTGGCACATCTTGAAATGTCGCAACGCTGCACAGGCTAGGAGGAAACGGTGCAAACAAATGCATTTGTTAGTGAAAAGAACAGGCAAAACGCATTATCTGTGGGGAAATCGCTTGCCAAAATGTGCCTGTTAGGAGAAAGATGGACTAAAATGCTGGTGAGGACTTTAAAGCAAAAGCACAAATAGATGCGGGAATGTGGCAAACTGAATTTGAGATTGGAAAAACTGGAAACTAATAAGATCCTTCCTTCTTGCCTTTCTCGTTGATAATACTCCTTTCTTCTTTCTTTGGCGATCACTTGTAGCTGAGTAAGATTGTCTTCTATAAACACGGTTTTTAACAATGAGTCCGTAAGTGACTGTGGAGGCCAATTCTGGATCCACACATCCTTCCACAGTGGGGACATTGGTTTCTGGGTGAGAGTTGATCACAGTGTGGATTTGCCAAGCGTGCCTTCCTCTTAGCACGTTTATCCCTTTCGTCCTGAGTTTGAGCGTCTTCAAAGCCCACAACACCTTTGGGAAAGACTGTTCTCCAACTGGAGCACTTGCAGGCCAGTGTTTCCCAGTTGTCGGTGTTTATACTACATTTTTTAAAGATTTGCTTTGAGAGAGTCTTTAAACCTCTTTTGTTGACCACCAGCATTACGCTTTCCATTTTTAAGTTTGGAATAGAGCTGTTGCTTTGGAAGACGATCATCAGGCATCCGCACAACATGACCAGTCCAACAAAGTTGATGTTGAAGAATCATTGCTTCGACACTGGTCAACCATCAACGGTGTCTCCGAAAAATCTTACACATCACTTGGGAAGAAAGGCGAATTGATATCAGTGTACTGGATGAAGATGGTACTCCACCCATTAGACATCAGGGAGATTCGGGGCTGATTTTATAAAATTAATAATAATAATAATAATAATAATAATAATAATAATTTATTATTTGTACCCCGCCCATCTGGCCGGGTCCCCCCAGCCACTCTGGGCGGCTTCCAACAAACACTAAAATACATTAACATATCACACATTAAAAACTTCCCTAAACAGGGCTGCCTTCAGGTGTTTTCTAAATGTCAGGTAGTTATTTATCTCTTTGATATGGGATGGGAGGGTGTTCCACAGGGCGGGCGCCACTACCGAGAAGGCCCTCTGCCTGGTTCCCTGTAGCTTTGCTTCTCACAGTGAGGGAACTGCCAGAAGGCCCTCAGCACTGGATCTCAGTGTCCGGGCTGAACGATGGGGGTGGAGACGCTCCTTCAGGTATACAGGACCGAGGCCGTTTAGGGCTTTCAAGGTCAGCACCAACACTTTGAATTGTGCTCGGAAACGTACTGGGAGCCAATGTAGATCTTTCAGGACCGGTGTTATGTGGTCATGGCGGCCACTCCCAGTCACCAGTCTAGCTGCCGCATTCTGGATTAATTGCAGTTTCCGGGTCACCTTCAAAGGTAGCCCCACACAGAGCGCATTGCAGTAGTCCAATTTTAGCATCACAAATGGATGTGCGAAAGCAGTCATATAATTATCATAGAATTGTAGAGTTGGAAGGGACCCCAAGGGTCATCTAGCCCAACCCCCTAGTCCAGTCCTTGGGATTGTGAGCCTTGGCGCTCCAATTCTTGCCTAACCAAAGTGGGAAAGGTCATGACTCTGTGGCAGAGCAGTTGCTTTGCATGCAGAAAGTCCCTGGCATTTCCAGATTAGGCTGGGAAAGGCCAGACGGGTAAACAGGTGATGATATACCATTTGCCCCAGCAAATCATAATGCACATTCCATTGAAGAATGCTGCCCTCTAATGGGCAACAAAAAAAGTACCGGATTCGGCTGTTTGGAGAAAAAGCAGCCCTGAAAAACAGGCATGGATTTACTCAGGAATGGGGTCCAGACAATGCATTGCAACGAACAAAGATAACTAAGTGTTGAGATCCTTTGAACATAGCTGTCAACTTTCGGATTTGAAAATAAGATATTTTTTTCTAACTTTCGAATTTGAAAATAAGGGATGCCACGAGGGCGGTGCAATGGCACCAAGTAGCCTCGCTACCCTGCGCTCCAGAGGCTGCGCGCGAACGGGTGAGCGAAAGAGCGAGTGGGTAGATGGCAGGCAGGCTGTCTGTCTGGTTGGGCGTGAGGGTCTGGCTGAACAAGGCATGCAAGCTCCGCCCCCAGTCGGTCTCAGACTCCTTATTGGCAGCCGAGCAACGCAGCTGAGGAGCCTCCCTGGCCGGCAGAGAGGGAGAGGAGCTGCTCTTCCTTTGAAATCCGGGAAATTTAAGGGATATCAACAATCCGGGATAGCAGCGGGAAACGGCATTGAAATAAGGGAGTTTCCTGCAAAAAAGGGGAGGGTTGACAGCTATGCCTTTGAATCACACACAACGCTTCTGCGGCGTCAGGCAGGAGCTTCCTTAAATCTTCCTGTCCCTGCTCTCCTTCTCTCATAAGAAAATAAAAAAGCCGGATGGATCAGGCCAATGGCCCGTCTAGCCCAGTATCCTGTTCTCACGGTGGCCAAGCAGATGCCCATTACGGGAAACCCGCAAGCAGGATTCGAACACAGGAGCACTCTCCTCTCCTGTGGTTCCCAGCAACTGGGATTCAGAAGCATTGCTGCCTCCAGCTGTGGAAAAAGAGCCATCATTTCATTTTCATTTCACTTTTGTTTCATATACTGCCTTTCTATACACAAGCTAGTCACCATCAATAGCCTTCTCCTCTTCCAGAAATTTGTCTCATCCTCTTTTTAAGCCATCTGGGTTGGTAGCCAACACTGCCTCTTGTGGGAGCGAGTTCCGTAATATAATAATAATAATAATTTATTATTTTTACCCCGCCCATCTGGCCGAGTTTCCTCAGCCACTCTGGGCGGCTTCCAATCAAATATTAAAACGATACAGCATTAAATATTAAAAACTTCCCTAAACAGGGCTGCCTTCAGATGTCTTTTAAAAATAGGATAGCTGCTTATTTCCTTGACATCTGCTGGAAGGGCGTTCCACAGGGAGGGCGCCACTACCGAGAAGGCCCTCTGTCTGGTTCCCTGTAACCTCACTTCTCGCAATGAGGGAACCGCCAGAAGGCCCTCGGAGCTGGATCTCAGTGTCCGGGCTGAACGATGGGGGTGGAGACGCTCCTTCAGGTATACAGGACCGAGGCCGTTTAGGGTTTTAAAGGTCAGCACCAACACTTTGAATTGTGCTTGGAAACGTACTGGGAGCCAATGTAGTTCTCTCAGGACCGGTGTTATGTGGTCCCGACGGCCACTCCCAGTCACCAGTCTAGCTGCCGCATTCTGGGTTAATTGCAGCTTCCGGGTCACCTTCAAAGGTAGCCCCACGTAGAGCGCATTGCAGAAGTCCATAGTTTACTACATGCTGCTAATGCCTTGTGAATTCCCGTCTTTTTGAGGAAAGTCCATTTCTTTTCCTTCTCTGGCCTTGGCCATGCCCCCTAAGTCAGCATGTGACTTTTTTGCCTCTGGATCTCTTTCAGCAAAATTTACTTTGCTGACTGCCTTGCTTCCCCCCTTCCCCTTTTCTCTCAAACAACTTTTCCATACCCCCCCCCCCGGTTCTCTTTCCTCTACCTCCCCACTGGGCATGTCTCAAAACACCAAGCAACCTGGCCACTTTGTAGGTGGGGAGATGATTGCCTTTAGTATTACAAATGCTAAATGCAATAGTGAAATATACTCGGAGTCAAGTGTGAATTTCATGCTCTTTATTCAGCTCATAGTAGCAAGGAATGAATCTTTCCCCAAAACGTCTGCTATATATACACATTATTTACACAATGGGCCCCACGTGATTGGCTAATTCCGGGCTACTCCTGTAGGCCAATCAGGTTGCGGATTCACTTCATCCAGGAGCCTGATTGGCTGCTCTTCCAGGCCAATCAGGTTGCTGGTTCACTTCCACCTGGAGCTGGATTGGGTGGCTCCTGCGGACCAACCAGAGAGCTGCATTCTGGATCCTATTGTTCTAGGATTCAGCTCAGTACATAACAAATAGATCATTTTGCTCTACAGAAAAGCAAATCATCCAAGAATGTGTGTGTGTGTGTTTTTTTTTCTGTCTATTGCTTTCATTTCCCAGATCTCTGGGTCACAGAGACCACTATCTTCTATCTTCTTCTTCTTCTTCTTCTTCTTTGGCGATCCCTCATAGCCGAGTAAGATTGTCTTCCATGAACACAGTTTTAACAGTGAGTCTGTAAGTGACTGAGGAGGCCAATTCTGGAACCACACATCCTTCCACAGTGGGGACATAGGTTTCCAGGCGGGAGTTGATCCCGGTGAGGGTTTGCCAAGCATGCCTTCCTCTTAGCACGTTTCTCCCTTGCGTCCTGAGTTCAAGCGTCTTCAAAGCCCAGGACACCTTTAGTAAAGGCTGTTCTCCAACTGGAGCACTTGCAGGCCAGCGTTTCCCAGTTGTCGGTGTTTAAAACCTCCAACATTGGGAATCTTCCTGTACAGAACTGCCTTCAGATGTCTTCTGAAGGCCAGATTGTTGTTTATCTCCTTGACAGCTGATGGGAGGATGTTCCACAGGGCGGGCACCACAACTGAGAAGGAAAACTCTGACCCTAAAGCCCTGCTGCCTTGTGGGATATATTTGGGAGAATAAAAGGCTCAGGAGTAAACTCTACACAGATCTAAAGGCAGTTGGATGGCACCTTGTAGAGCCAGTGTAGTGGTTAAGAGTGGTAGACTTGTAATCTGGGGAACCGGGTTCGTGTCTCCGCTCCTCCACATGCAGCTGCTGGGTGACCTTGGGCTAGTCACACTTCTTTGAAGTCTCTCAGCCCCACTCACCTCACAGAGTGTTTGTTGTGGGGGAGGAAGGGAAAGGAGAATGTGAGCCGCTTTGAGACTCCTTCGGGTAGTGATAAAGCGGGATATCAAATCCAAACTCCTCCTCCTCCTCTTCTTCTTCTTCTTCTTCTTCTTCTTCTTCTTCTTCTTCTTCTTCTTCTTCTTCTTCCTCCTCCTCCTCCTCCTCCTCCTCCTCCTCCTTCCGACAACTCCTGCAGCCAAGCTGGTGCCAAATGTCTTGCTCTGAGGCCAAGATGGGGCGTGGGGAGAGTCCTGTCATCTGGGCAGCCCAGGACCCCCCGGACAAAGTGCCCAGGCTTGCACCCTGGGGAGGTCACTTCAGTGCTGCTAACACAGCGATTCAACTTCACCCCCGGAGGCACACTCCATTGTTTCTCTCGAGAGAGACGGATGCTGGCAACAGTGATGTCCCCTCTCCCCACCAAAGAATGTCACACATAGTGACCAGGAATGCGGTCAGATCAGCAGTCAGGCTTGGCTGTTGTTTTAAACCTCACATTTAACGTTAAGGTAAGGACAGACATTTTACAAAATCCACACTCTCACACACATTTTCTATAATCATGGGAGTGGGCAATTTCACCCCACTCCAACTTCCTGAATCCTAATAACTTCATTTGGGCCAAAGTTTGGTCCAGCACCCATTCATTATCCCCTCTCTCCTTGCCAGGAGCTGCTAAGGCTGTAGGCAAGAGCCCACAGCGCCCCCTTGTGATGAACCTCCACCAGAGTTACAGGTTGGACTTGGAGCATATCCCTTAAGCCATAAAAGATCCCGGGATCCTGAAGCAGTTCCACCTGGCTGGATTGGCCATTGGCTCACCTCGATGCGAAGGGCTTAAAAGCTTCAGGCTGGGATTTTGACTGTGCAGTGAAGGGGTGGTTTTAGGGCAGTGCAAGACTGGGTGCTGGCCAGCAGGGGGTGCCGAAACAATGCTGTAGAATGGAGTGGGACAGTCAGGAATAGCTGAATTTAGGCAGCGCTGAAATTTGAGTGCCGAAAGTCCGCCACTGGGCAAGGGGAATCTTTACTGGGGCTTGCCTTGTCTTGTTTTGTTCTCTCTGACTCAGTTCGGAAGGAAGGAAGATGTTGGAAAAAACAGTGATTGTTTGAAACTTCAGAACGGTGAAGAGGCCTCGGAATGGGCCCTTTGGGAAATGGTTGCCCCTTTGATCTTGCCCCCCTAAGTCAGGCACATTAATTTCAATAGGTCTACTCTTAGTAAAACTTAGTTGACTACCATTCCATGTGTCTGGGGCTTTGATCTGCCGCTCTGCTATTGACAGCCATCCAGATCCAAAGTCTTTGTAAACCTGGAACAACCCTCAGGGCAGGCAAACACCCCATATCATATCAATATTGCTTAAATAATGCATCTGTTCAGGGCTGTAATTTCCTGGCATTTCGGAGCTTGATAGAACATGCAACGCCCTTAATGCAACCTGTTAAACTGGGAGATTGTCTGCTTGTTTTGTTAATCGAATTAAAGGGTAATATTTGTTCAAAGAGCAGCTTACCTACCTCAACACAGTCACATCTGAGTTTTATAAATAGCTCATGTTTACGTCTTCTGAGTTTCCATACAAGGTGTGACTTTTCCTATTGCAATGCTAAAGCGATAGGAGGAGAGCATCTCTGGGGAGAGTTTTGCCATTCCCACCACTGCAGAAACAGTCAAACTAGATGATCCTGGAAGGCTCTCATGCAGAGCTTGGGCACCAACAATTTCCCACTCTTGCCCCTTAGCCACTGGTGTTTAGAGGTAGACCACCCCTGAATATAACTATAACAACAACAACAACAACAACAATTTATTTATACCCAACCCCTCTGGATGGGGTTCCCCAGCCACTCTGGGTGGCTCCCAACAGAATTAATGATAATAATAATAATAATAATAATAATAATAATAATAAAAAAGCGATAAAACATCAAACATTAAAAACTTCCTTAAACAGAGCTGCCTTCAGATGTCTTCTAAAAGTTGTATAGTTACTTATCTCAATGACATCTGATGGGAGGGCATTCCACAGGGCGGGCGCCACTACTGAGAAGGCCCTCTGCCTGGTTCCCTGCAACCTCATTTTTCGCAGTGAGGGAACCACCAGAAGGCCCTCGGCGCTGGACCTCAGCGTCTGAATGATGGGGGTGGAGATGCTCCTTCAGGTATACTGGGTCGAGGCCGTTTAGGGCTTTCAAGGTCAGCACCAACACTTTGAATTGTGCTCAGAAACGTACTGGGAGCCAATGTAGGTCTTTCAAGACCGGTGTTATGTGGTCTTGGCGGCCGCTCCCAGTCACCAGTCTAGCTGCCGAATTCTGGATTAGTTGCAGTTTCCGGGTCACCTTCAAAGGTAGTCCCATGTAGAGGGCGTTGCAGTAGCCCAAGCTTGAGATAACCAGAGCATGCACCACTCTGGCAAGACAATTTGCGGCAGGTAGGGTCTCAGGTGGAGCTGGTAGACAGCCTCCCTGGACGCAGAAATGACCTGTGTGTCCATGGACAGCTGTGAGTCCAAAATGACTCCCAGGCTGCGCACCTGGTCCTTCAGGGGCACAGTTACCCCATTCAGGACCAGGGAGTCCTCCACACCTGCCAGTTCCCTGTCCTTGCAAAACAGTACTTCTGTCTTGTCAGGATTCAACCTCAATCCATTAGCCACCATATGGAGGTTCTGTTTCCTCTTCCTAGCCAGTAGCCACTGATAAGTCCTAGTCATATTCCATAAGGGACCTGAGCGCAACAGGTGGAGGAGGAAGATAGCCATCGTGGCCATTGTTACCCTTAGCCCTCCATGAATTTGTCTAAGCCTCTTTTCAAGCCATCCAAGTTGGTGGCCGCCGCTACCTTCCTGTGGCAGTGAGTTCTGCAGCTTAACTACGTGCAAAATGCTTCCTTTGGTGTGGCCTGAATCATAGAATCATAGAGTTGGAAGAGACCCCAAGGGCCATCCAGTCCAACCCCCTGCAAAGCAGGAAACACCATCAAAGCATTCCTGACAGGTGGCTGTCAAGCCTCTGCTTAAAGACCTCCAAAGAAGGAGACTCCACCACACTCCTTGGCAGCAAATTCCACTGTTGAACAGCTCTTACTGTCAGGAAGTTCTTCCTAATGTTTAGGTGGAATCTTCTTTCTTGTAGTTTGAATCCATTGCTCCGTGTCCGCTTCTCTGGAGCAGCAGAAAACAACCTTTCTCCCTCCTCTATATGACATCCTTTTATATATTTGAACATGGCTATCATATCACCCCTTAACCTTCTCTTCTCCAGGCTAAACATACCCAGCCCCCTAAGCCGTTCCTCATAAGGCATCGTTTCCAAGCCTTTGACCATTTTGGTTGCCCTCTTCTGGACACGTTCCAGCTTGTCAGTATCCTTCTTGAACTGTGGTGCCCAGAACTGGACACAGTATTCCAGGTGGGGTCTGACCAGAGCGGAATACAGTGGTACTATTACTTCCCTTGACCTAGATGCTATACTCCTCTTGATGCAGCCCAGAATTGCATGGGCTTTTTTAGCTGCTGCATCACACTGTGGACTCATGTCAAGTTTATGGTCTACCAAGACTCCTAGATCCTTTTCACATGTACTGCTCTCAAGCCAGGTGTCACCCATCCTGTATGTGTGCCTTTCATTTTTTTCGCCCAAGTGTAGTACTTTACATTTCTCCCTGTTAAAATTCATCCTGTTTGCCTTGGTTGCCCAGAATCTTCGGCCCCTGTGAGAGTGAGTTCAGGACTGCGGAGGGGAGGGAGGGAGGAATTTTCAGGGCGCAAGAAGCAGGTCTTTGGCCCAGGGCCAAGCAAAAAGCAAGCCCAACCAACGCAACTTCTCAACCAGCTCATCCGCTTCTCGGATTAAGGGGAAAGGACTTCCTCCCTGATACAGCTGATCCCAGGCACCTCTAATTTTAGAAGTTAAATGCTCTTTCCCCGCCCTTCCGCTGGGACTCACAAATTGCGAGGCAGCCCCTGGCAGAGAGTGCTGCCTGCCTGCCGTCTCTGTGGGTGGTTGTATCGCCACTTTTGCAATGGGAATGCGTAGGAGGCTTTGGAAGCGGTGAGTCACAGTGGCGCGTATGACTTGCCAGGCTTGGGGGAGCCCGTTTCTCATTGTGCAACACTTCCTGGGGCTTGCTATGTCAGCTGGGCCTATCTCAGGGCTGCCAAGCCGCGGTCTGCCGCTCAGGATACAGGTGCTGGGTTCCGCCCGTCTTTCAGGGTGTCCAGCACGAACTTACAAATGGAAAGCGTAATGCTGGTGGTCAACAAAAGAGGTTTAAAGACTAGTAAAAACACCGACAATTGGGAAACGCTGGCCTGCGAGCGCTCCAGTTGGAGAACAGCCTTTAGCAAAGGTGTCATGGACTTTGAAGACACTCGAACTCAGGACGCAAGGGAGAAACGTGTTAAGAGGAAGGCATGCTTGGCAAATCCACACTGTGATCAACTCCTGCCCGGGAACCAATGTCCCTGCTGTGGAAGGACGTGTGGATCCAGAATTGGCCTCCAGAGTCACTTACGGACTCATTGTTAAAACTGTGTTTATGGAAGACAATCTTACTCGGCTACGAGGGATCACAGAAGAAGAAGAAGAAGAAAGAAGCATTAATGCTTTATTCTTAGATGTCAGTTTTCCTCAACCCAGACATGGAATATTTTAGCTTCTTCGGTGTTATGTATTGAGTTTAGCTGCAGTACGCATTCTGGCCACCGAGGCTGCAGTTCTCACTCTGCCCACAGTGGCTGCAGTTCCCACTCAGGTCCCTACATGCAAATGAAGGATTGAGAGTGACGTTCACTGATTGGGTATATGATGTAAAGTCACAATGTAAAGATGTAAAGATACAATTGTGAGCAATAAAGCAGAAAAGATTAAAAGAGAGAGATCATTACACAGTACTACAAATGCGGTTGGACCATAGATTTATATAACAGCATTATGATATTGGCAGTTTTATTTTCAGTTCCTTTCCTAATGACCCCTAGGTCCACAACAACCTATCCACTATGACCCCAAAGTCTTGTTCCTGGTGTGATAGTCGATGGGACATTTGTTCAGTCTGTAGTAAAGGGGCTGTTCCCAGGATATCCCTAAGATTAGCATCTCCTAACCAGAGGTGTAGCAAGCCCAGGTGGTACCCGGGGCGGAATTTTTTTTTTCACCCCCCACCACTTTAATTTAAAAAAAAGTTAAAAAAAAATTAAAAAGTGTCACCCCCCTCTGATGGTGCCACTTTGCGAGGTGTGGGGGTTTTGTGTGTGTGTGTGTCTATTATCTCTTTTTTTCCAATAAAGTTAAAATAAAAAATAATAATAAAAAAATGATAAAAAATAAAAAATAAAAAAATAAAAAGTGTCACCCCCCTCTGATGGTGCCACTTTGTGAGGTATGGGGGGTTGTGTGTGTGTCTATTATCTCTTTTTTTCAATGAAGTTAAAATTAAAAAAAAAATTTAAAAAATTGTTTTTAATTTTTTTTTTAAGTGTCACCCCCCTCTGGGGTGGAACCCGGGGCAACCCGCCCCCCGTTGCTACGCCCCTGCTCCTAACTGCTCCACTGAGTCAGAATTCCCTCGGAGAGACACATTTACTGGGCCTACCCAGAACACACGAAGTTGAGCATGTTCCTGGGGAGCTGAGCCCAAGTAGGAAAATATTGTTTACTTCTTTTCTGTTGGAGGGGATTCCTGCTCTGCTCCAAATATCCGGCTCATTCTTTCCACAGCTATTGGATGATTGCTATGAGGAGGGATGGATTGAGCCATAGCACGTGAGTCATCATTAAATGTTTCCAGAAGTGCTGTCCCTAAAATTACCTTCCTTGCTAGGAGTACCATAGCAAGTCTATTATTTATGGGTGCATTTCTTTATGTCCATCACCTTGTGACCTCGAGGCCTTTTAGTTTCTGGGACAACGCCCTAATCCTTGTGGCTGGAGGGTGATGCTTTAATCATCCCTTCCACGCATAAGGACAGCTCACTTAAGAACAGAAGAGCCTTGCTGGATCAGGCCAGAGGCCCATCTAGTCCAGCATCCTGTTCTCACAGAGGCCGACCAGATGCCTGTGGGATTCAAGTCCATTATCTCAAGAGTAGTTATGATTTTTGTCCAAGCCAAGCGGCAAACAGCTGCAGCGGTCTGACTTTTGCCTGTCTCACGAAGCCGTGAGAAAGCTGCCTTATCTGTTTTCCTACATGGAATGTTTACGTTTCACTGCACTATTGTAATCTTAGCCTTTGTGCTCTCTCTTCTGGCTAGACCTGAAGCCGGACAGACGGCTTTATGGCAGCTCTGTCTTATTGAGCTGGCAGCAGAGATTCTCTCTGCACTATTCCTATAATAAATAGTTTAGCCTAAATCATGGCTTGTGTGTGTTGTTCTTCATGCGGGGAACAATCACATATTTCAAAAAGTGAAAATCTGGACACAAAAGTTGTTGTGCGATTTCTGCCCAGACGCTGCTAGCAAGGGACGAATACAGGCTATGTCCAGGAAATTCCAGACATATGCCAAACCTACGATATATCACAATGTTTACTTGGTGATATATCACAGTGCTGAAAACCAGATATTGCTCAGCCCTAGTTCTGAAGAGACACTACCGGTAGTAAGAAAGTGCATTCTTAGAAGAAGAAGAGTTTGGATTTGATATCCCACTTCATCACTACCCGAAGGAGTCTCAAAGCGGCTCACATTCTCCTTTCCCTTCTTCCCCCACAACAAACACTCTGTGAGGTGAGTGGGGCTGAGAGACTTCAAAGAAGTGTGATTGGTCCAAGGTCACCCAGCAGCTGCATGGGGAGGAGCGGAAACGCAAACCCGTTTCACCAGATTACGAGTCTTAACTTTTTCAGCAGGGGACCGGTCCACTGTTCCTCAGACCTTGTGGGGGGCCGGACTATTTTTTTTGGGGGGGGGATGAACGAATTCCTATGCTCCACAAATAGGGAGGAATGAGAGCTTATGAGAGCTCCATTTCTCGCTATGCTGTGTTAACTCTCAGAGAATACAACACCGCGATACCTGCATTGCAGGGGGCTGGACTAGATGACTCCTTGGGTCCCTTCCAGATCAACAATGTTGTAGTCCTTATGCTCAGCACGACACCATTGCATGCAGAGCTCCCCTTTCTTCGCTCTTCATTCTTGGCCGTTGACACCAGAAACTCGTAGGATGATGACTACATCTGGAGTTGACCAACAGTTAACAAATGCCTAATTGAAATCCCCGGGCCTTATTGCTATCTTACATAAGCAATCTTAATTTTAAAGGGTGGAGCTGAAAAATGCAATAGATGTTCTGCAAAACAACTCACCACAACAGAAACCTTTGTTATGCAAAGAGGGTGACACACTCCCGGGCAGGAGTCTTTTCCAGGTATTACAATATGGCACGGGGGTTGGTGTGTCCCCCCCTCTTTATTGGTGACATTGTGGCACAAATCAACCTGCCTGCTGGATCAGGCCCAAGTAGGCTCATCTAGTCCCACCTCCTGTTTTCACGGCGGCCAACCAGATGCCCCAGTGGGAAGCCCTGGAGCAGGATGCGACCGCAACAGTGATCTCTCCCCTCCTGTGGCTTCCAGGAGGGAAACTGGCACTCAGAGGCAAACTGCCTCCATCCAAACTTGGAGGCAGAACACAGTCATTGTGGCTAGTAATATACTGTCTGCATCGTGCAGATTTCTCCCCGTTTGCATTTTTAAAAATACTTTTGAATAACCACAAGCATTTCCTACTGGGCAACAATCGAAACTAGTTCAAACGTACTGTCGCTTGTTGGAATTGCTTCGCGTTTCTGCCAAAAAGTGAAAAGAGAGAGATCCCCGCTGCATTTCGTTAAGGTGCACGATGGTTTTAATTTGAATTGGCACCTGAACGACTTTGATGCTATTCCGCATGAAGCGGAGGCGATTCTTCTTCTTACTGTAAAGACAGGAGGCGGTTCTGCAACATTTTCCTGACAACAATTTGCATTGTTTTCCATTGGACAAATGCACCGCACAATTTGGACAACTGCGGGTCTCAAAGGAGAGCTCCGTTCTGGTCTGTGCCTTATTTCAGGAAGTGCGGACCAGGTAGCTCATCCGATGAACCCCCATCGTCCCCCTGCGGTCTGCTTGCAGGCCCGTCTCTACCCAGTGGTGCAAGTGGCACGGTGCACCAGGGCGCCATGGTCTCAAGGGCGCCAGCCTGAGTGTCCGGGGAGGAGAGTTGGAGTCCGGCCGGGAGAGTCTGCTGCGCTTGGACGGGCTCTTCTGCTGTGAATCCTCCCAGGCGGGAGGGGGCGCTCACTGTCAGGTGCCTTCAGGGCGCAGGCAGCGGCTTATCGCCGAGCTGCTCTCTTCCCTTCCGTCCCTCCTCATTCCCTGGCCAGCATGAGCGAGCCCAGGGAGCGGCCAAGGTGCCATCTTGAAGGGGGTAACATTTGTTTTTGTTTAAATTA
Organism: Darevskia mixta; assembly: GCA_034641385.1. Taxonomy (NCBI): domain Eukaryota; kingdom Metazoa; phylum Chordata; class Lepidosauria; order Squamata; family Lacertidae; genus Darevskia; species Darevskia mixta. Next base: position 15,418 of record JAWWNH010000086.1, read on the forward strand.
TATTTACTAGGTTTTCAACAAAACATAATAAAACATAACAAAATACACTACAAAATACACAAACACAAACATATATCTTAGTTACCCTTCATCTTGTCTAATCATATTGGGGGGACTTCCTCATGCCCCCCCCCGTGCTTCATTGTCTATCATCTTTAGTAATTCCCTCTCATCGTTAACTGGTTTTTCTTATTTATACATACATTATGATCTTATAATTATCTTAACAAAACTTCATACTCCTAATTTACTTACCGGTAGTCTTAATTTCTAATCTGTAAGCTATCATTTCTTCCAGCTTTTTCCTATCTTTAGATCTTACAATAGTTCTTTAAATATGCTTTAAATTTCTTCCAGTCTTGTTCCACCGTCTCCTCCCTCTGGTCACGTAAAATCCGGGTCATTTCAGCGAGTTCCATAAAGTCCATCATTTTCATCTGCCAATCTTCCACCGTCAGTAATTCCTGTGTTTTCCAGTTCCTTGCAATCAAAACTCTGGCTGCTGTTGTGACATACATATCATCCTGGGTATGCCACTCTAGCAACAAGTTATACATTCTGGACAGATTTTTCGTCTTGTGCTCTAACAATTCTGTTTCCAACTTAGACCTCTCATCCTGAAAGCCAAGTTTTTTTTATCAATTTTAAAGGCTTCATTAATTTGATGGTAATGAAGCCAATCTGATACTTTGCCTTTCAATTGATCATAGGGTTTCAACCTGACACCGTCTGAAGGGGGTAACATTTGGCACCTCCACCTCAAGTCCCAAGCAAAGCCGCAACAAAGCCAGTGGCTGTAGGCTTGGGCCTCACCACAGCCCTGCTTGCCTTACTCAGTCCACCTGGACCTGGGCTACCATCCGCCCACACCCCTTCAAGTCAGCACAGACAGCGCTGCCCCACAATGCTCTGCGGCATCTCATTTGCACGCTGGCCGGGGAATGAGGAGGGACGGAGGGAAGGCGATAAGCCGCTGCCTGCGCCCTGAAGGCACTTGACAATGAGCACCCCCTCCTGCCCGGGAGGATTCTTTTTATGACTGTGCCAACCATATGGCTGGCAGGCGTACCACTTCCTTCCCAAGCCTCCGCAGGAGGAGAGCAATCCCTGCAGAGGCTTGGGAAAGCGGGAGAGGCGCCGGAGGGATCTTTGCACCAGGGTGCCGGATATGCTTAAGACGGCCCTGTCTGCTTGCCTCTTAGCACAACCCTAGGTAATTTCCCCCCAGGGGGGCAGTACCACCAACTTTGGGGTCACCCTATATGAACAGGTTGTCCAGAAGCGCCCTGAGAAAGCTTGGATGTGTCAGAGAGGCCGGGAGTGGATTCCTGAATGTGGAAGAACGGAGAGTTCAGTTCTGCTACTGCCAACGCAATCTTTGGGCTGAGCTAACCAATAACCCCTGACCTAGTATTTCAGGAACTTTGCCGGCCAGCTTTACGAGTTTCATGCTCGGCTCCCGGATCAGTAGCAATTCTGTCAATCTCAGTTTCTGCATTCAGGTTACAATTCAGTGCCTGGATTACGAAGTCACCAGAAGTCACCAGACCCTTATTCAACCTGCTTACAACATATCAACACAATGCAAAGTAATATTATAAATATGATATATTCTACAAGAAAACAAGAACGTTAGCATCAGCAGATGCAGCTGTTATTAAAACCATAAAGGCAGCCAAACCCAGAACAGAGGAGACGTCGGGGGGGGGGCTCTCCTAAAATGCAACAAAGGACTCTTCAAGTTTGCTTTTTCTCCTTTTGCTGATGTATTCTGTTGGAACTTTGAGTGCTACTTCTTGAGAGGGCTTTGCAAGGGTTAAGGCAGATAGAGTGGGGGGTGGGGCCCCTCCAGCTTCCTGGACTATCCCTGTAACTATACCTTTATGCTCTATTAGACTTAATATAAATGGGATTACCTGGCAAAACAAGCTCACACATCTCATTGAGTTTTTATACATACTTAGGATACATATGCGGGACATGGGTGGCGCTGTGGTCTAAACCACAGAGCCTAGGGCTTGCCGATCAGAAGGTCGGCGGTTCGAATCCCAGCGACGGGGTGAGCTCCCGTTGCTCAGTCCCTGCTCCTGTCCACCTAGCAGTTCGAAAGCATGTCAAAGTGCATGTAGATAAATAGGTACCGCTACAGCGGGAAGGTAAACGGCATTTCCGTGCGCTGCTCTGGTTTAGAAGCGGCTTAGTCATGCTGGCCACATGACCTGGAAAAACTGTCTGTGGACAAATGCCTGCTCCCTCGGCCAGTAAAGCGAGATGAGCGCCGCAACCCCAGAGTCGTCCGCGACTGGACTTAATGGTCAGGGGTCTCTTTACCTAGGATACATATGCAAGAGGACTGCTTATAATTATATTTTGGGGATGATTCATTTTCTTATTCAGCTGCCTTGTTTAATACTTTCTGGGCGTCCCATGATCACGTTATAAAGTAGTTGTGTTCTATGCTGTAAATCAAAGCACTGCTAAGGGTTGTTTCCTTCCGTTTTCCAATGTATTTCTTATCAATAAAAAGTTTGGTTTGTAGCGCGAGCATTTTTTAATTCTGGAAGTGTGGCCCGGGGGGGGGGGGGAGCTTAAGAACCACTGTTTTAAGGGCTTTGCCGTACTAATAGTAACACCTTGAACTTGGCATCGTAGCGAATTGGCAACCAGTTGCAGATCTCTGAGCCGCAGGTGTTACATGCTGGCGAGGCCTCACTCCTTCCAGCAATTGTGCTGCAGCATTCTGCACTAACTGCAGCTTCCGGGGAAGCCCCGCAAATCCACAGACACTCCAGGGACCACCTGAACAAAGCTAGCGGGCCACGGATTATGACCGCCTGCACTTGGAGGTTGCAACAGAACCTCTGGGAGGTAGAGATTGTCTCTGAGTCTACAATTAACAAAAAGAATACAGGAAGGGTTTAATTTAGAGAATATGATATTGTTGTTGTTGTTGTTTAGTCGTTTAGTCGTGTCCGACTCTTCGTGACTCCATGGACCAGAGCACGCCAGGCACTCCTGTCTTCCACTGCCTCCCGCAGTTTGGTCAGACTCATGTTGGTAGCTTCGAGAACACTGTCCAACCATCTCATCCTCTGTCGTCCCCTTCTCCTTGTGCCCTCCATCTTTCCCAACATCAGGGTCTTTTCCAGGGAGTCTTCTCTTCTCATGAGGTGGCCAAAGTATTGGAGCCTCAGCTTCAGGATCTGTCCTTCCAGGGAGCACTCAGGGCTGATTTCCTTCAGAATTGAGAGGTTTGACCTTCTTGCAGTCCATGGGACTCTCAAGAGTCTCCTCCAGCACCATAATTCAAAAGCATCAATTCTTCGGCGATCAGCCTTCTTGATGGTCCAGCTCTCACTTCCATCCATCCATCCATTAATGTATAATTAAAAAAGCAGGAGAAGTTAATATACAACAAACCAGAGGAGGAAGTTGAGGGAAGTCATAGGGGGGAGGGAGATATTTGGTTTTGTTTGAGATGTTATTGTGATGAAGATAAAAATGTAAAATTCTATCAAAATTATTATTATTATTTTTTCAAAGAGATTGTCTCTGAGTCCTTCTGCAATCCTAAGCAGCACAAACGATTAGTATCCAGCTATACAGCTCCCAGTTTGGATTGACTTGTTACTCCTGCTGTCTCCCGGAATCTTTTCCCATCACACAAAGTGTGGCTCAACAGGTGTTGAGTCATCCTGTTTATTTGTTGACTTCTCTCACCCGCAAGACATTCCTCTCCTTCCCCCTTTTGCAATCCTAGCGCTAGGATTAGTCAGAAGAGGGAAAATCCCAGGTCAGCTAAATATAAAACAAAACAATGTGGTTTGGGGTTTATGGAAGCGGAAGAAGAAGAAGAAGAAGAAGAAGAAGAAGAAGAAGAAGAAGAAGAGTTTGGATTTGATATCCCGCTTTATCCCTACCCGAAGGAGTCTCAAAGCGGCTCACATTCTCTTTTCCTTTCCTTCCCCACAACAAACACTCTGTGAGGTGAGTGGGGCTGAGAGACTTCAGAGAAGTGTGACTAGCCCAAGGTCACCCAGCAGCTGCATGTGGAGGAGCGGAGACGCGGACCCGGTTCACCAGATTACGAGTCTACTGCTCTTAACCACTACACCACACTGGCTCCCTTGAGGTCCGCTATTGGTCAGAGATACAAACGGAGGCTGCAAGGCATTTTATTGGATCTGTTGCAACACAGCCCCCCCCCCCCAGTTTGCAAGGAGGTGAGGAGCAGCCCTGAACAAAGGTGTGTAACATCTTTTAAAACCTCAGGAAATCCGTCTTCTTTGACAGAAAGATCACCCCAAAGCATAACATAAGCGTCACCAAAATGTCGGAAGAAGGAGTTACCCAGCGAAATTTGAGGATGTGAATTCCTGCCTGTCAGCCAAGATCCCTGTTTATGGCTCTTCCCAGTCTGTCTGGTACATTCACACACAAAGTTGCCCTATTTGCTTTTGACATACACCTGTCAGACCGGTTTTTCTGATAGTTGACCCAGCAAGGAATTCCTGCCTACGTGACTGGAGAGGGTCTTCAAGGTCGACGAGGGTTTAAAACACAGCCACCATATTGCTTTCAGGCCCCCGTGCTGCTTCAGCCCATGTTTCATTGATAAATCAGTGTCTTTCATTCATAAAAAGAGGCAAATTAATCAATAAACTCCCCTGCAGACTGATTGACATATAAAGAAAGTTCCATTGTACATCTGCAGGCAGACCTTCGCTGCAGTACCTCTGAGCAGTGCCAGATTTATGTATAAGCTAAACAAGCTATAGCTTAGGGCCCCACTCTCTTGGGGGCCCCCAAAAAAATTTAAAAGGAAAAAACCTGGATGTACATTTCCAAAATATAATATAAAAAACAAATAAATGCTTTGTGTTGTGTAGGCTCCTATGATGTAAGTCATGGGCCTCGCCTGCTAGCCTGCTCCCTCAAATATCCCTGGTTTGCTCCTTTCTATATATAGGGTGCCTACATTCTGCATGGACTGGTTGCATGGCAACATGCGCAAATGGCTTGAGGTACCTATTAGGTCCATAAATTACCATATAGCATCTATTCAACACAAAAAACAGCGACAGTTTGTTGTTGACAAAGGACAGCTGGACATAGAAAGGGCCCCCATTACCTTCAGTAGCTGAGGGCCTCACCAAATCTAAATCCGGCCCTGCCTCTGAGGGATTAAGGTCTCTTTAAATCTTTTGGAAGACTTGGGTGTGTTTTGCATGCTTCTTCGTGTTTTCGAACTTGTGGTTTATGCATTGATGTAAAAGGTAAAGGTAAAGGGACCCCTGACCATTAGGTTCAGTCGTGTCCGACTCTGGGGTTGCGGCGCTCATCTCGTTTTATTGGCTGAGGGAGCCGGCGTACAGCTTCTGGGTCATGTGGCCAGCATGACTAAGCCGCTTCTGGCGAACCAGAGCAGCGCACGGAAACGCTGTTTACCTTCCCGCCAGAGCAGTTCCTATTTATCTACTTGCACTTTGACGTGCTTTCGAACTGCTAGGTGGGCAGGAGCTGGGACCGAGCAACGGGAGCTCACCCCGTCGCAGGGATTTGAACCGCCGACCTTCTGATCAGCAAGCCCTAGGATCTGCGGTTTAACCCACAGCGCCACCCTAATATTTGTTGGGTTTTTTGACTACGTGCTGAATTGCAGCTTCAACAGAGGTAATTAAGTGTTGGCTGGAGGCCAAGAAGTCTGGGCTGAGAACTAATCTGCCTGGAAATTGGGGCTCACAGGGAGCTGGTGGCGCTGTGGTCTAAACCACAGAGCCTAGGGCTTGCCGATCAGAAGGCTGATGGTTTGAATCCCCGCGACGGGGTGAGCTTTCGTTGCTCGGTCCCACCTCCTGCCCACCTAGCAGTTCGAAAGCACGTCAAAGTGCAAGTAGATAAATAGGTACCGCTCCGGCGGGAAGGTAAACGGTGTTTCCGTGTGCTGCTCTGGTTCACCAGAAGCGGCTTAGTCATGCAGGCCACATGACCTGGAAGCTGTATGCCGGCTCCCTCGGCCAATAATGCGAGATGAGTGCTGCAACCCCAGAGTCGTCTGCAACTGGACCTAATGGTCAGGGGTCCCTTTACCATTTAAGAGGTCTGCTGTTGGACAGGGTTATCCATAAAGGCATGATGACTCATGGCTTCCTTGTAGTGGTGAGCTTTAGTGAGAAGGTTGGTTGTTAGTCAGTGGTTAGTGAGAGAGAGAGTTTATGATCCGTGTCTGTATTCTGTATATAGTAACTTGTGAGTGCTGCACATAACAAAAATCGGTAGCTTAAACAAGCTACTAGTCGCAACGTCTTGTTCCTGCTTCATCCTAAGCGACTTACAACTGTATGCTTCCTGGAATCCTGCGTGTACTCTGCTATATCCAACTGGTCAAGGCTGTGATACACTTCAACAATATTATCATTTCCTGCAGCTGGGTTTGCTTTTGAGCAGGCATCCAGATGTTTTGGGACTACAACTCCCATCATCCCTAGCTAAAAGGACCGCTGGTCAGGGATGATGGGAGTTGTAGTCCCAAAACATCTGGAGGGCCGAGTTTGGGGATGCCTGCTTTTGAGCATATCACAGCTGGAGGCAGCCTTGATTATGAATGCTGGTTGTTGGAAACCAGGGGAGAGGAGACTGATCTGCTTGTGGGTTTTCTGTGGAGGCATCTAGTTGGCCACTGTGAGAACAGGATGCCGGATTAGATGAGCCATTGTCTGGATCCAGCACACTCTCCTTGTGTCCTTAGCATTACGAGGGAAGCAAACCTGGATTCCAGAACAAGTAATTAAAAGAGTTTCAGCCACGTCACAACCCTCCCTCTTGAAACCTCCTTTCTGAAGTTGTGTAGGGAACCGAGCCCTTTGCTAGATTTCTGGAAAGGTTGTGTGACCTTTTCCAGTGGTTCCAGAACTGGTGGACATCCAAGGAAGCCGGATGTGGGAAGAAAAAAGCCAATGCAATTCTGGGCTGCATCAAGAGGAGTATAGCATCTAGATCAAGGGAAGTAATAGTACCACTGTATTCCGCTCTGGTCAGACCTCACCTGGAATACTGTGTCCAGTTCTGGGCACCACAGTTCAAGAAGGATACTGACAAGCTGGAACGTGTCCAGAGGAGGGCAACCAAAATGGTCCAAGGCCTGGAAACGATGCCTTATGAGGAACGGCTTAGGGAGCTGGGTATGTTTAGCCTGGAGAAGAGAAGGTTAAGGGGGGATATGATAGCCATGTTCAAATATATAAAAGGATGTCATATAGAGGAGGGAGAAAGGTTGTTTTCTGCTGCTCCAGAGAAGCGGACACGGAGCAATGGATTCAAACTACAAGAAAGAAGATTCAACCTAAACATTAGGAAGAACTTCCTGACAGTAAGAGCTGTTCGACAGTGGAATTTGCTGCCAAGGAGGGTGGTGGAGTCTCCTTCTTTGGAGGTCATTAAGCAGAGGCTTGACAGCCATCTGTCAGGAATGCTTTGATGGTGTTTCCTGCTTGGCAGGGGGTTGGACTGGATGGCCCTTGTGGTCTCTTCCAACTCTAGGATTCTGTGATTCAGGACAGAGAAAGGTGCATAGTTTAACTATGGAACCTACTTCCCCAGGAGACACTGATAGCCACCAACTTGGATGGCTTTTTAAATAAATAAATAAATAAATAAATAAATAGATAGATAATAATAATTTTTATTTGATTTTACAAGTGTAAAATTACAACAATACCAAATACATATCCATATTTAGATATTTCTCTGAATCTCCAGGCTTCCCAACATCCCCTCCATGGGTCCTTTTGTCAACCTTTTCAACTGCATATTATTCCACAATCATGTTTTATCTCTCTCCATATTGTCCATGATAAATGCTAAAGTGTTATTAAAATCCTGCTAATGTTTTCATCTGCTTACAGTGGTCTCTTAAATAAATTATATATTCTTCCCATTCTTTATTGAAGTTTGTGTCTTCTTGGTTCCTGAGCTTTCCAGTCAGTTTTGCCATTTCAGCGTAGTTCAACAGCTTGGTTTGCAATTCCTCTCTAGTAGGGACATTATCTTCTTTCCACCTCTGGGGCTAGTAGCATCTGTGCGGCTGTTGTTACATACATAAAGAGTCTTTTCTGCTCCTTTGGGATCTCAGTCCCTACAATACTTAATAAAAAAGGCTTCTGGTTTTTTTAAAAAAATAAATGTTATTTTAAACATTTTTTTCAATACATTATATATCATTTCCCCAAAAGCTTTTATTACCTTCCACGACCACCACATATGGTAAAAAGCACATTCTTTCTCTTTACATTCCCAGCAGGTATTTGTACTTGTCTTATATGTTTTTGCTAACTTAAAGGTAAAGGGACCCCTGACCATTAGGTCCAGTCGCGGACGACTCTGGGGTTGCAGTGCTCATCTCACTTTACTGGCCGAGGGAGCCGGCGTTTGTCTGCAGACAGCTTCCGGGTCATGTGTCCAGCATGACTAAACCGCTTCTGGTGAACCAGAGCAGCGCACGGAAACGTCATTTACCTTCCCGCCGGAGCGGTACCTATTTATCTATTTGCACTGGTGTGCTTTCGAACTTCTAGGTTTGCAGGAGTTGGGGCAGAGCAATGGGAGCTCACTCCGTCACGGGGATTCGAACCGCCGACCTTCTGATCGGCAAGCTCTAGGCTCTGTGGTTTAACCAGATTCACCAGGTTACGAGACTACAGCTCTTAACCACTACACCACAAAGTGCCAGACTCTGACCCAAGAGACCCAGGTTTGAATCCCCACTAATCCAAGAAGCTCACTGCCCTGGGAAGGGCACATTCCTATCTATACAGGCCCTCCGTTATGTTCTGTTGCCGTTCAACATTACGGTGCAATTCCGGCAGGGATTCCTCAGCTGCAGGCTGGACTAGATGACCCTTGGGGGTCCCTTCCAACTCTACATTTCTACGATCCTATGGCCTTGTAAAGTGGCGGATTCTCCTTTGGCGGAGGCCTTTCAGCAGAGGTTGGCTGGACATGTACCTGGGTTTCCGAAGCCGTGATTGCAAGGGGGTTGGGCTAGATGACCCTTAGGGGTCCCAGCCAAACCTGCCATTCCGTGAGCCTGTGCGCATTTGCTCGGCCGCTGCGCTGCCGGAGCCCTCCTGCCCGTTCCCCTTCTCTGTGTCCTTGCAAAGTCACGCAACGTGTTTGGCCACACCACCCTTGAAATCCTGGAGCGAATGCTCTCTTTCTCTCTCTCCAGACAAAATCAGGAGCAGAGCTGGAAAGAGTGTGTGCCTCTCTCCCTCCTCTTTGTTCTTTTCCCTTTGGCTGAATGTCCTACTGTTTTCGCCCTCATCTGCATTCTTTCATCGCCTGCGAACTGGAGCAAAGCGCAGCCGCTTGGAATGTCCCTTTGGAGAGGTTTTGCGCCCTCCTCCTCCCTGTGGTTGATCCGGGATCCCGGAGGGTGGTGAGTGGCTGCAGAAGCCTCCTCCTCAGCCCACACCTCCCTGACCCCTCCCCTGCCACCGAGCCCTTATACAACACTCTCAACGGGAGCAGGCAGCTCCTAGCGCCGTTCCTCTGTCCCCTTTCTGCTCACCTGCAAAGCGCACCATCACCCAGGATGAAGGCTTCCTTTGCTGCGCTGCTGGCAGTTCTGCTCTGCGTGGAGAGAGGTAAGACTTCTTTCTCCTTCTTTGTAGGTTCACCTAGCTCAGTACCGTCTGCACTGGCTGGCAGCTGCAGCAGCCCAGGGCTTCAGGTGGGGGCCATACAAGACCCACACCGCATCTGGAAGAGTTCTGCCATTTAGAGTGGCAGCAACTTTGGAACTCCCTGCCTATTGATATCAGGCTGGTGTCTTCCCTGTTTTCTTTCCGCCTTCCCTGTATTCTTTTCACTGCCTGCCAAAGACATTCTTTTTGAGGCAAGCCACCCTAGATGTTTAGGAAGCTGGTATGAGTTTTAATTGGTTTTCGTCTGTTGCAGTTTTAACTTTCCGCATGTTTGGAATCATGGCTGTAATTTTTTTCCCCTGGGATGGTTTAATTGCTTTGCCTCCCCCCCCCCCCCCCGAACCACCTTGAGGCTTTTCCCTACAGTCAAGCGGTGTGCAAATTTTATGAAATAAATAAATGACCCGGAGATGCCAGAAACTGAACTTGAGAACTTCTGCATGCAAAGTTGATACACTCTGGCACTGTGTCCACTAAGCAGACAAGATGGTGATGGTGATTCATTTATGTGCCGTCCATCTGACTGTGTTGCTCCATCCACTCTGAGAATAGAATAGAATAGAATATATTTTATTGCAGCTTCCAATTAATTAAAACAGGGCTGGTAGCTATAGACTCATAGACGAAGAATTGTAGAGTTGGAAGGGACTACGAGGATGATAGTCCAACCCCCTGCTAATATTTTGCCCAATGTGGAGCTTGAACCCACAACCCCGAGGAGTCCCATGCTCTACCCACTGAGCTCATATGTAGGACTATGTAGGAAGCTACCTTATGCCAAGTCAGACCATTACGCCCAGCATGGTCTCAACTGACCAGCAGCGCCGATTGAACCAGGGACCGCCTGCATGGGTTGGACTAGATGACCCCTGGGGCCCCTTCCAACAATTCTATGATTCCATGCAGAGCAGAAGACCTACCGGTACCACTCAGGTAGGGTCCTCCTAGGATAGGAGTGCAAGAAGCTGCCTTACACTGAGCCTGGGAACCTTTGTCCCTCTAGCTCAGCATGGCAGCCTCTCACTTGGATTCCAACTCAAGCCCCTGTGTCCAGCCTGGGACCGTCTTCAGCTGTTTGGCCATTGCCCTTCCCTTCATCATTTTCCTAGTCATGTCTAGGTGAGAACTGGATGGCAGCAAGAGGGTGACTGATAAGCGGAGAGGGGCTGACGTTTCGTTTTATGTTGCTTATTCATTACCATGATCTCATTCGTTAAATTTATGTGCCCCAAGATCACGGATGCGTTTATATCTCACTGTTTTCACTGAAATCATAGAATCATGAAGGGATCCTGGGGATCCTGTAGTCCAGGCATGTCCAACAAGTAGATCATGATCTACCGGTAGATCACTGGACATCTGCGGTAGATCACTGGTAGATCATTGGTTCCCCCCAAAGAAGCTGAACAACTGTGGCTCCCCTAAAAAAAGCTCAACATTTTACCTCCTCCCTGAAAAAGCTCAACAACTTTGACCTGAACCACAAAAAAGGGGGTAGATCACTGCCAGTTTTTAACTCTGTGAGTAGATCGCAGTCTCTTGGGAGTTGGCCACCCCTGTCAATGCAGGAATAGGCTGTCCCACGCAGGGATCGAACCTGCAACCTTGGGGCTATCAGCACCACGCTCTAGCCAACTGAGCTATCCAGGCTGATATTAATTTCTCCAAGGAGCTTGTGGTGCTGTTCATGGTTCTCTGCCACCCTCTGCTCCTCATTTAATCATCACAACAACCCTGTGAGGTAGGGTTCAGGACACAACACCCCTGTGCCCCCTTCGCTCTAAAGACCAGCTCTGATAGCACACCCCAGGCCCCTTGGTCCACACACCCCTCACCAACCCTTCTTCACCCCCTCCCTCCTCCTTGAAAGGCTACATGGTGTCCTTGAATGCCCATAATGCCTCCTGATTGTCCAGATAAGAGAGGGTGCGGACAGCCAGGTCGAAACCCGAAGGACGAACCAGAGGAAAAATCAGCATGACTTTTGCCCGTGGCCCTGCCCAACATTAGCATGCAGCCTTCGAAAGGTTTTTCCAGAGGCAGAATGTGGCCCCTGGGTTGCAAAAGGGGCCCCAGCCCTGTCATTCGGATCAGGATAAGCTCAAACAAAGGGGGCAGCAGCTCAAGCCTCTGGAAGACAATAGAGCCACACCCTGGATTGTCCTTTGTTGTTCCTGGAAGTGATGACTAAGAGGCGCCTGTTTTCAGTTTAGGAGTTATGAGGTCAGCTGAGACATTAGAGGCAACGGGGAGGGGGTTTTCTCTGCCATTATGTGGGGCAGTGTTTTTCCTGCTCCAGGCGGTGGAGTGGCTTGCAATGAGCTCATCGCTTGTGGCCTCAGGGTTTGGCAAGGATGGCTGGCCTGGCTGGGGTGGGGTGGGGGTGCAGGGAGAATACAAAGTCCTCGGCTGGGCGCAAGGAAACATCATTCTCTTCCCTTTCTATGTCACTTTTCGGAATCACAGATCCTCCGCTAAACAGCTCACGGCGAAAGAATCTCAGCCAAGCCGTATAGCATAGATTGCACATATAATAATAATAATAATAATAATAATAATAATAATAATAATAGGTAGATAGCTGTGTTGGTCTGTCATAGTCAAAACAAAATAAAAAAATTCCTTCCAGTAGCACCTTAGAGAACAGCTAAGTTTGTTCTTGGTATGAGCTTTCATGTGCAAAACAAAAAGCCTCTTGGGCTTCCTGATCGGAAGGTCGGCGGTTCGAATCCCCGCAATGGAGTAAGCTCCCGTTGCTCTGTCCCAGCTCCTAGCAGTTCGAAAGCATGCCAGTGCAAGTAGATAAATAGGTACCACTGTGGCGGGAAGGTAAACGGCGTTTCCGTGCACTCTTGCACTTGTCATGGTTCTCTGTGTGCCAGTAGCAGTTTAGTCATGCTGGCCACATGACCTGGAAAACTGTCTGCAGACAAACGCGGGCTCCCTCAGCCTGAAAGCGAGATGAGCGCCGCAACCCCATAGCCACCTTTGACTGGACTTAACCGTCCAGGGGTCCTTTAGCAACCTTTGCATCTGGGCCACCAGCCAAAGCTGATGGCAGGCACTCTGTGCCATCGAAGCGGCAGTTGAGGATCCAGAAGTACAGCCTGTGAGGGTTATACTATTTCCCCCCCCCTTCCTTTTATCCTTCCACTACTGAGACACTCCCTGGGGTTCACTGACCACAAGGATGTTTCCTTCAGTGAGCATACAGGAGTTGTCACTGGGGTACCTCAGGGCTCTGCGTTTGAAAACCTCTTGCCACCCGTGGGATCACCCTTCCCGGGTTCCCACCTACTGCAATTTGCCTTCCCTTTAGGCAAATTAGTGGCTCACTTGGCATCACTGTCCAGCCCTCTGTATGACGTGAGAATAAGCAAACAGTTTCCTCTTCCACAGGAAAGCTTTGTTCTCTCCTCTTTGTCACACCTCTTAAGGTACTGACACACTTGCAGAGTCAACAAATGTTTAAGCACATTTAACTTTATTAGGTAACTAGAAAACATGGATGTCTCGGGCTATTACTGGTACAAATCTCCCTTTCATGGACTTCAGCTTTGTTATAACATTTCCTGCATTCCTTTAGTCACTCCCCAGAGCCTAACCTCCCATTTCATCTCTCTAACCCTCCACACCCAACTGCCAACCCCCCAACCATTGTTTCCCTCCTTTTAGAATGCCCACAAGCTCTGCCTCCCAGGGCACACCTGCCCAACTTGGGAGCGATAGATTAACCCATGATGAACCTGAATCATCAACAGGCATTATTCTGCCACACATCCCAGACCAGGGTCTCTCCCAGCCCCACCTGGAGACTGGACCTGGGACCTTCTGCAAGCAAAGCAGATGTCCCACCATTGAACGATGTCTGCCTCCCTAATAGATAATAGGAGAAAAACACCACCACCAACACCTTTGTTCCTGACACAGAATACCACATGTAACAGCTTGCTGTCCCCCAAAACCTCTGTTGGGTGTCCTTGAGGGTACATTCCTTGTCATGGCACCCACCCCAAAGGGATAAAATATCAAACCACCCACCCCCAGTTTCTTTGGCTCAAAATAACTCTTCATAGAACAGAGCTATGAAGCAGGAGGTTAGAAGCAATCTCTTTAATGTGCTCTTCCAGCATGCACCTGTACATTAGTCCAAATTAAACTCTAATTAACAGGAGAACCTCTACTTCTTTAATGGCGGCGATGGAGGGTTATCGGCAGGCGAAGTGCTTTTGCACTCAGCGCCTCCCTGCCTCTCATGTTCCATGCCGGAGTGAGATCCAGGTACCGAGACGAACCGCGAGTGAAGCCCATTCCCCCCTGTCCCTGGTGGGAACTTGCAAGCACAATTACCCTCAATCACCCTTGTTTTTTCTTCGCCAACGATCTCCCGCTGTCATGGGAGCTGCCATCCATTAAGGCAGACCGGAACCGGAAGCCAGTTAGAACTGAATCATATATCTGTTTTAAGTTATGTTCAGAGGTTTCTTTGTGTTCTAAGCTGGGTTCTTTGTATATTTCAATGGGTACAATCAATTTTTTAAAAAAAGAACATTTAGTAAAGTTTGGGGTGGGGACAAGGAGAAATGAAACCACGTGGGAGCATTTTTTGAGTGAGTAAGTGGCAGGGAAAAAAGGGCTGAGCTGATTTTGCTCCCCTTCTCCTCTTCCAATCTCAAGGGCAGCCTCTTTGGCTGCTTTTCATTCATTCATTCATATTTTTTTAAATGGCCCCCAGAGACTTGTTTGTTTCCCTGCTTCATTGAATTTTACATTGCACAGAAGAGGCTGGCAGTCTCCAAAACATTGCTGGACTCAGAAACTATGTGCTGGCAGCTTCCCAGCCCTAATTCTTCCCAGCCCTAGGCTTCCCACAACCTGCCTCCTTGGACTCAGCAGAGAAGGGCATTAAGGGGGGGGGGAACCCACCCAAACTAACCATGGGCAAGGAGGCTGTCGGGTCCCATAGCAGAGGAAGCAGCTCCCTTGGGGGAAAAGCAGATCCAAGCCAGCACATAGTTGAACTGTGGAACTCCCTGCCACAGGAAGCGGTGATGGCCACCAACCAAGGTGGCTTTTAAAGAGGATTGGACAAATTCATGGAGAAGGAGAGAGTTCTCGATGGCTGCTAGGCATGATGGCGATGCTCTGCCGTCACAGCTGGAAGCAGCAATACTTCGAAATACCAGTTGCTGGTCCTGCTTGCTGGTTTCCCTCTGGGGTATCTGATTGGCCACTGTGAGAACAGGATGCAGGACTAGATGCCCCCCCTTTGGCCTAAACCATCAGGCTCTTCATATGTTCTTGTGGAACCTCCAGGTCTGGAGGCAGTCTATCTAGATTCCTAGGTATTTGGCCACTGTGAGAACAGGATGCCAGACTAGGTGGGCCATTGGCCTGATCCGGCAGGCTCTTCTTGTTGTAGCTATAATAATAATAATTGTATTATTTGTACCCCACCCATCTGACTGGGTTTCCCCAGCCACTCTGGGCAGCTTCCAACCTCTACGAAAACATAGTAAAACATTAAAAACGTCCCTATACAGGGCTGTCTTCAGATGTCTTCTAAAGGTTGTATAGTTACTTCTCTCCTTGGCATCTGATGGGAGGGTGTTCCACAAGGTGGGCGCCACCACCAAGAAGGCCCTCCCTGCTTGAGAGTTTCAGGTGGTATATGCTGTGCCTCACATTCCCTTCGACTCCTCCTTGCTGCTTCTTATCACCAAGCCTCTCTCTATCTCTCTCTCCCACTCTGTTCTCATGCACAACAGCTGTTTTTTAAGTCTCCCCAGCGCCACGCTCCAAACAGGTGCTCATTAAGTCCCGCAATTGCCGTCTGAGGTGTGCTTCTTGCAAAAACATCTGCCCACAGAGCTCTCTCTCCTGCCCGCAGCAGCCTTGCTGATTGAGCAAAGCCGCCGCTCCTGTTTTGGCTGTCCTCGAAGAACGTCGTTGCGAAAATAGTTGGTTCGGGATCTTGTCTAGGAAGGTGAGGCCTACCCAATGGGGACCCTGCTAACAGCAGCGTTGCATGGTGCGACAAACCCCTTGTCTCTCTCTTGAAGGTTCGCCTCGAAACCAACTCCCTCTCACTTTAAGGGTTTATTATTAATGAGAGTCCGTATCCAGCTTACGTGGCCTGGTATCCTTAATGCTCTGGGCTATTTAGGTGAACCACCTTTTGCCTACAGTGCCGCCCTCAGCTCGGCTCCCCACTGTATCGATTTGCCTCACACTTCTGGCAACTTAATGGCACTCCAGGTTTTCACCTCCTAACCCCTCTCTGTGTGACTCTGAGACACAAACTATCACCCGCTTTCCTTTCCTCAGGTAAGTTTTGCCCCCTTTCCGAGTACACACCTCTGTGAGCTCTGATACCCCGCTGGACTAATAATGACGATTCCTCTATGGCACAAAAAGAACTGCACTTTATTTCTTAGAGAACATAGTTGATTTCAAGATTCATGCGTTCACAATCTTAGTCACAGTAACACATGCACTCTTTCACTTTATAGTTTCACAGCAAACTAATCCTAACCTATACCACCACTATCCTGGCCCCACACCCTCCCTCTTCTCAACTGTCAAAACAGCTGTTCCCTCCTTTTAAACCGGGGATCATCTCGCCCCTAAAGGATGAGCTGCCATTCAAAGTGAGGGCGGATTAACACAGTGGAGAGCCAGTGTGGTGTAGTGGTTAAGAGCGGTAGACTTGTAATCTGGGGAACCAGGTTCGCTTCCCCGCTCCTCCACATGCAGCTGCTGGGTGACCTTGGGCTAGTCACACTTCTTTGAGGTCTCTCAGCCCCACTCACCTCACAAAGTGTTTGTTGTGGGGGAGGAAGGGAAAGGAGAATGTGAGCCGCTTTGAGACTCCTTCGGGTAGTGATAAAGCGGAATATCAAATCCAAACTCCTCTTCTTCTTCTCCTCCTCCTCCTCCTCCTCCTCCTCCTCCTCCTCTGAGTTTTGCAGTGTCAAGTAAGGTAAAGGTAAAGGGACCCCTGACCATTAGGTCCAGTCATGTCCGACTCTGGGGTTGCAGCACTCATCTCGCTTTATTGGCCGAGGGAGCCGGCGTACAGCTTCCGGGTCATGTGGCCAGCATGACAAAGCCGCTTCTGGCGAACCAGAGCAGCGCACGGAAACACCGTTTACCTTCCCGTCGCAGCGGTACCTATTTATCTACTTGCACTTTGACGTGCTTTCGAACTGCTAGGTGGGCAGGAGCAGGGACCGAATAACGGGAGCTCACCCCGTCGTAGGGATTCGAACCGCCGACCTTCTGATCAGCAAGCCCTAGGCTCTGTGGTTTAACCCACAGCGCCACCTGGGTCCCTTTTCAGTGTCAAATAATGTGTGCCAAAAATCCTTGCACTGTGGTAAAATGTGGATAACATGCATACTGTATATCAGTGAAAATAGCATACGGAAAGACATTATACCAGAGAAAATTGCTTTGCAAAACTGGTACTGTATATTAGGCAAAGCTGCACACACAAATATGTACATGAGGAGAAATTTGCACTTAAGATGCTGATGAATTTTCATGAAGGCTTTAAAGAAAAACAGTCTAATAGTCTTTTGATGCGAACCCTGAAAGCCTGGATTTGCATCTATCCATATGAATGAGCATATTTGGGTGAAGGGCCTGTGTGTCTTTTAAGTACCTTGCAACGCCCCTTGCATGTAGCAAGGGCGGCAAAGACTTTGCAGTGCCGTGGCAAGTCAGGGCAAACTGAAGATTAAATGGTATTGTTATTATTCATTACCTGCCCTTCACCCCAAGGTCTCAGGGTGGGCTACAGCATTAAAAACAATATTTAAAAACAATTTTAATGTATTAGTTCCTTCAAACTTTTGTAGTTTATAATACACAC
This sequence comes from Darevskia mixta, assembly GCA_034641385.1. Classification (NCBI taxonomy): domain Eukaryota; kingdom Metazoa; phylum Chordata; class Lepidosauria; order Squamata; family Lacertidae; genus Darevskia; species Darevskia mixta. The sequence goes on from JAWWNH010000086.1 coordinate 32,998, forward strand.
ACACAGTGGAACCTCTACTCACGACCACAATCCATTCCGGAGACCCGCCGTTATGGCGAATGTATATACTGTATAAACTTTGGCTGGTGTTGGTTTTTTTTATTATAAAAATATTGTATTAATATATGTATTATTTCTGTGGTTGGTGTGAGCAGGATCCTTGAAACGACAACAGTGATCATCGTACTGGGAATCAGGGAAACATTTTCTCTAAACCAGATTGGCACGTAGCCTTGGCAGCATGTCAGGTTATTTCAGAGAGGACGCCAGGCCAACGTGGTTTCATAATCGATGAAGAGCGTTATTGCCAAATGACATTCTGGAACAGCAGCGTGATTCACTGAATGGCTTGGACACACTGCCACCTACAGTTGGAATAGCAGTATTACAGCTAACTCTACACACAGCCTGAGGATTGGCTCGGTTCCTTGAGCCATCTGAAAGTAGTTGCTTTGAGGGCAACTTACTGTGAACCTTCTTTTAGCATGTGGTATCATGTTAGCTGCATCATATGTGTTTACTGGGGTGGTGGAGAGAGAGAGAGAGAGAGAGAGAGAGAGAGAGAGAGAGAGAGAGAGAGAGATGGACTGTGATGAAATAAGGTTCTACTTAAGGGTCCATCATTCTCCATCATTTCTTCGATGAAAATAGGGATTCCCTTTGCTGTTGTTTAGTCGTGTCCGACTCTTCGTGATCCCATGGACCAGAGCACACCAGGCACTCCTGTCTTCCACTGCCTCCCGCAGTTTGGTCAGACTCATGTTGGTAGCTTCGAGAACACTATCCAACCATCTCGTCCTCTGTCGTCTTCTCCTTGTGCCCTCCATCTTTCCCAGCATCAGGGTCTTTTCCAGGGAGCCTTATCTTCTCATGAGGTGGCCAAAGTCTTGGAGCCTCAGCTTCAGGATCTGTCCTTCCAGTGAGCACTGAGGGCTGATTTCCTTCAGAATGGATAGGTTTGATCTTCTTGCAGTCCATGGGACTCTCAAGAGTCTCCTCCAGCACCATAATTCAAAAGTCCTATTTAATGATAATAATAATAATAATAATAATAATAATAATAATAATAATAATAATAATATTTATATTCCGTCCATCTGACTGGGGTACGGCTTCCAACTTATATAAAAACATAATAAAACATTAAGCATTTAAATACTTCCTTATACAGGGTTGCCTTCAGATGTCTTTTAAAGTTTGTATAGTTACTTATCTACTTGGCTCTGAGGTTTCATAACCTCCAACGTTTCTCCAGTGAAAATAGAGACGTCCCCTCTAACTTTTCTCCAATGAAAATAGGGGCGTCCTAAGGAAATGTGGGACATTCCAGGTTCAAATCAGAAACCGGGGCGGCTTCTGTAAATCCGGGACTGTCACTGGAAAACAGGGACACTTGGTGGGTCTGCAGTTACAGCTTGCTGGTATACCATAATAAAGAATACAATGCTTTCTGAGCGTTCAAAGCACAGTGCACGCATAATGACAGTAATCATTCCTTACAAGAGCCCTGTAACGTACGACAGTATAATTATCCTCACATTTATTATTTGACATACATAGTAAGTGCACATCAGGCAGTATTTATCTGTCCCAGTTTAGCAATGATGAGGTGTTAAAAGTTTTGGGATTTGTAGGCATCGCATGCGGGTGTAAACCACTAGCACTATGAAGTCATGAGGACTAGTATGTTTCACTCAAAAGAAAAGAAGGAAAGCAAGCAAGCTGAAAATGGACCTCAGTTTCAATAAGCCTGAGGATTTTGTGAGCATCTGGTTGCACTGTGATGACCTACCTGAATAACCATTCCCATCTCAATTTGGCTCCCATAAGGGATGAATAAGACAGGTGTGCCTTGCGTGTTCTGGTCCATGGGGTCATGAAGTCGGACACGACTAAGTGATTAAACAACAAAGGGATGAATTCATTGGGAAGTAGTTTTTACAGTCATACCTCGGGTTACGGTCGCTTCAGGTTGTGTTTTTTTGGGTTACGAACGTGGCAAACTCAGAAGGCTTTCTTCCGGGTTTCGCCGTGTGCGCATGCGCAGAAGCGCTCTATCACGCTTTCGCGCATGCCCCAAAGCCCCGCTTGGGTTGTGGACTTTTCGGGGTGCGGACGGCACCCTGGAACGGATCGTGTCCACAACCCGAGGTACCACTGTATTAGTATTTTCCACTTGCTGATCAGAAGGTCGGTGGTTCGAATCCCCGTGACGGGGTGAGCTCCCGTTGCTCGGTCCCTGCTCCTGTCAACCTAGCAGTTCGAAAGCACGTCAAAGTGCAAGTAGATAAATAGGTACCGCTCCGGCGGAAAGGTAAACGGCGTTTCCGTGCGCTGCTCTGGTTTGCCAGAAGCAGCTTAGTCATGCTGGCCACATGACCCCGAAGCTGTACGCCGGCTCCCTTGGCCAGTAAAGCGAGATGAGCGCCGCAACCCCAGAGTCGTCTGCGACTGGACCTAATGGTCAGGGGTCCCTCTACCTTTACCTTATATATGCCTTGGCTTGCTTGCCTGTTTCTCCCCTTATTCTCTTCCTTACAATCAACCTTGGGAAGAGCTTTTGGACAGCAAGAGCTGCTAGACTGCGGAATGAACAACCTCAGAAGGTGGTGGCCTCTCCTTCCTTGGAGGTTTTTAAGCAGAGGTTGGGTGGCCATCTGTCAAGGATGCTTTAGCTGAGATTCCTGCGATTGCAGGGGGTTGGACTAGATGACCCTCGGTGGCCCCTTCCAACTCCAAGCTTCTATGATTCCTAAGGAGCGTGTTTTGTGTTCCATTTGCAGTGGCTTCGCTGACCTGCTTCCATTGTGACAATGAGGAATCCAACTGGAACTGCTTGAAGCCAAAGGTCTGCGGAGATGCAGACAAGTTCTGCATCACAAAGTTTTTCGGTGGAGGCATCGGTGAGTGCTAAACTGAAATGTCCCGAAGGTGTCAACCTCTTGATGACTTTTACCTGGCCTATCTGAGTGAGTTGCCTAGGGCACAGACCTCAGAGGGGTGCAGTACTGGCCTTTGAGGGGGCCAGTTTTATGCAGATTCGATTTTATTCTCTCTTATAAATTCCTGGTCTATTTTACTTTCATTTTGAAGAATTTTATCATTTCTATCAGTTTTTGAAAATCGAAAATTGGAGCTGCCCAGAGTGGCTGGGGAAACCCAGACAGATGGGTGGGGTATGAAGAAGATTATACAGGGGTCAAGAAACTTACCGCACCTCGGGCTGGTGTCTCCAGCACCGATCGCGCAGAGGGCAGGGGAGCACGCGCCCATACGGGTGCACACACGCTATTTCCGGCGCACTTCCGGGTCGGAGGAGCACCGGAAATAGCTTGTGCACATGTGCACGGGCCTCCTCCGACCTAGATGTGCACCGGAAATAACGCTTGCATGTGCACAAACATGCGCCTTTAAAGCGAGATGAGGGCTGCAACCCCAGAGTCGTCCGCGACTGGACTTAATGGTCAGGGGTCCCTTTACCTTTAGTCATAATGGCTGTGCTCCTCTGAATACCAGCTGCTGGGAACCACAGGAGGGGAGAGGGCTCTTCTGTTCGAATCCTGTATGGCAGTTTTTAAATATTCTGACTGTTTGAACTGTCTCCTTGGGCAATGTTTTTAAAAATAAAAATAATAATAACTGAACCTCCTTCCTTCCTTCCTTCCTTCCAGGTGACAACAAGAAGAAGTCCATCAGCAAATACTGCTCTACCATGTGCCCCGAAGGAGGGATCGACCTCGGAATCATGGCCTTCTCCATGGACTGCTGCAGTTCCGACTTGTGCAACATAAGCGGGGCTGCCGGCGTGAAAAGCAGCTCCCTGATCCTGGCTGCGGGCACCTTAGTCAGTCTGCTGTACATCTTTGGAGCCAAGTTGTAGATGCAGAAGGCGGGGAGGACTTCCGTGTGTGCTGAGGACACCTTCCCTCCAGGGACAAAAAACCCAACCTTTCCGCCACGTGCAAAACTGTGCTTTATAATGCATGCCTGTTAACTTTATTCTCTGCCCAGAGCCGTCTTCCCCATTGGTGTTAGTGGTGCGTCGCGCCAGGGCGCCGTCCTCTCGGGGGCGCCCTAGCGAGTGGGGGAGCTGCGAGGCTTTGCTGGCAGCCTCCCCTTTCCCTGCACGCCCCGCCAACTATATGGCTGGCGGGCGTGGCGCTTCCTTCCCAAGCCTCCGCAGGAGGAGAGCGATCCCCGCAGAGGCTTAGGATGGAAGCTGTGCGCAGCTTTCCTCCCAAGCCTCTGCATCTGCTAAAGACGGCCCTGATCCCGGTCGTTGTCCTCCTCCTGCTTCCTGGCGAAAGGCAGTGAGCAGCCTTCCCGGGCTGGCTTCTCGGGTGCCCTGATGCTGGACAGTATGTCCACCAGCACATTTTCCTGCTTGATCGCCGCCACCACGCCGTGGGGGAGGCAGAGGACATTTTCCACTGCCCCCTCTCTTGTTTTGGAGTTGCCAGGGGGGCGCCGGAGTGATCTTTGCACCACGGCGCCGGATATGCTTAAGACGGCCCCGTCTCATCCACTGGTCCTTTCCATCTCTGGTGGTGCCCTGTCTCTGTCCACACCGGCTTGGAGCACTTTCTGAGCCAAGGAGCATTCCACTGGCGCCACATCTACAGCCGGCGCACATAATGGACAGGGCAGGGATTACTCACGAGTAAGCCCCCTCTGGTCTCCTCAAGCTGGAAAGATGAGCTGCAGCTCGATGAGGAACATGTGTGGGTAGGTGGGTGCTTCCTCCTCACGGGTAGGCCCATTTGTGGGAAAAGGCAACCCAGCCTCTCGCTAGAAACCGGGGCAGCGAGTAAACCAGCTTGTGGGCTTTACCTACAGGTTGGTTTACTCCAGAGTAAACACCCATCGCATGCCAAGCTTGCAAGGATGATATCCCGCATAATTATTAATCTGTGGGTTTTTTTACTGTTGGAAACGGCTTGGGGACAGTTAGCGAAAAGTGGTCTAAAAATCTAATAAATACGTTAAAATTCACATATAGATGGCAGGAACATTGTATGTCTTTTTTGGGGTGGGGTGGGGTTGGTTGGGGGAAGTGCAAGAAAACATTTTCGCTGGAACATATCCTGAGGAAAAACTGCTAATATGGACAACACACAGACTCCAGGAAGGATTTTTGGGCTTGGCTTGGGACGGGTAAATATTTTCCCTGAACAGTTCTGCCCTCTTGAGGCTCTGTTTATATATGGAGAACAACAACAAAAACCACCACACAATGGCTGAAGATAGAATGAAAGTTACATCAAAAACTCTTATGAGGAACTAATAACCTGTCAATAAAGCCAACTGATAAATGAAGCCATGTATATATCGTATGTATAACAGAATGTATACAGTTTATATAATAGAACCATTCAGCAATGGATAGGTGTAACAACAAAATCCCAGTGCCAACAAACGTTCATGTTAGGTCGATGGTGAATGTGCCACGGAGTACTTCGGCAGATGAGTAAAACAATGTCCTGAACACGACGATAGAAGAAAAATATTGTATGAGTCTAGTAGTATCACCATCCATACAATTTCAATCCGAGTGGCACATGGGAAGAACGACGAAAGGACGAAGATGAAAGCCTGTCCTCTGGATATAGCTCAGATTTCGCTCTGAGGCTTCATCACTTCTAGGTATTACATTCTGGTCAACAGAACATGCGAATATCACAGGCACAGCTTATATATGCACAACAATAAAGAGATTGTGAATTAAAGAAGAAGTGTGTATCTGAAGAAGTGTGCATGCACACGAAAGCTCATACCAAGAACAAACTTAGTTGCTCTCTAAGGTGCTGCTGGGAGGAATTTTTTAAATTTTTTATTTTGTTTTGACTATGGCAGACCAACACGGCTACCTACCTGTAACTGAATTAAATAAATGAATATAAATCCCTCTTGGGCAAAATGTAGGTAGCCAAGCTCAAATAAAAAATCAAAGCATCTCTAATTCCCAGATTTCTTTCTTTTTTATATATATAAAAAAACCACACCCTGCACCATTAATTTTGCTTTGTATCACCCCAAGAATGTTTGCAGGGCAATCCTAAATAGGTTTACTCAGCAGTAAGTCCTGCATCTTTCAGTGTGGACCAGGTTTGGCTGCTTAGGAAAAGCTGTTTTTCTGCAGGGTGACCTGAGGACAAGCAGACACAATTGGCCCAAGAGGGAAGGAGGTGAGCCAAGGGAGAATTAATAATAATAATAATAATAATAATAATAATAATAATAATATTTTATTATTCGTACCCCGCCCATCTGGTTGAGTTTCCCCTGCCACTCTGGGCAGCTCCCAGTCGAGTGTTAAAAACAATACAGCATTAAGTATTAAAAACTTCCCTAAACAGGGCTGCCTTCAGCTGTCTCTTAAAAATAGGATAGCTGTTTATTTCCTTGACCTCTGCTGGAAGGGCGCCACTACCGAGAATGCCCTCTGTCTGGTTCCCTGTAACCTGTTATTCAAGGAAATGATACACTCTTTATAAAAGTGTATATTTTTTCACAAAGCTCTCTGAACCTGAATAACAACAATAATAAAGACAATAAACGATCCAAACCACACATGCAATTTATCTGTGTTTCTTGGTGGATTTACGTATGCAGTTTATTTTCACGAGGGTTTGAATTTGAAATCATTAAGAAATATCCTTGCTCACCACCCCAACTCCCGGGGTTCGGCTTCCTTGGAATGATGCCAGTGGAGCGCACGGCGCCTTTTGGGTAGATCATTTTATTTATCATGATAACACGATATAAAAAACAAAGAAACAAAAAACGATAACGGCAGAATTAATGTTGCCAACATTAAATCTCGGCCCCAACAAAACCACCTAAACAATATCGCCCCATAAGAGTCTATAGGCTTCCTGAGAAGCAGGGATGGTCTTTGCCTTCTTCAGCAGCTTCAGCATTTGCAGCTGGAATCAATCAATCAATCTATCAATCAGAGCCTCGCCCTCCCCAACAAGGTAGAACAAGATGAATTTTAACAGGGAGAAATGTAAAGGCACAAATACAGGATGGGTGACACCTGGCTTGAGAGCAGTACATGTGAAAAGGATCTAGGAGTCTTGGTAGACCACAAACTTGACATGAGTCAACAGTGTGATGCAGCAGCTAAAAAAGCCAATGCAATTCTGGGCTGCATCAATAGGAGTATAGCATCTAGATCAAGGGAAGTAATAGTACCACTGTATTCCGCTCTGGTCAGACCTCACCTGGAATACTGTGTCCAGTTCTGGGCACCACAGTTCAAGAAGGATATTGACAAGCTGGAACGTGTCCAGAGGAGGGCAACCAAAATGGTCAAAGGCCTGGAAACGATGCCTTATGAGGAACGGCTTAGGGAGCTGGGTATGTTTAGCCTGGAGAAGAGAAGGTTAAGGGGTGATATGATAGCCATGTTCAAATATATAAAAGGATGTCATATAGAAGAGGGAGAAAGGTTGTTTTCTGCTGCTCCTGAGAAGTGGACACGGAGCAATGGATTCAAACTACAAGAAAGAAGATTCCACCTAAACATTAGGAAGAACTTCCTGACAGTAAGAGCTGTTCGACAGTGGAATTTGCTGCCAAGGAGGGTGGTGGAGTCTCCTTCTTTGGAGGTCTTTAAGCAGAGGCTTGACAGCCACCTGTCAGGAATGCTTTGATGGTGTTTCCTGCTTGGCAGGGGGTTGGACTGGATGGCCCTTGGGGTCTCTTCCAACTCTATGATTCTATGAAATCTCGGCCCCAACAAAACCACCTAAACAATATCACCCCATAAGAGTCTATAGGCTTCCTGAGAAGCAGGGATGGTCTCTGCCTTCTTCAGCAGCTTCAGCATTTGCAGCTGGAATCAATCAATCAATCAATCAATCAATCAATCAATCAATCAGAGCCTCGCCCTCCCCAACAAGGTAGAAGGAGGCTAGCAAGTCAGGCAGCTGGTCTTGCAGGACACACAGCCAAGATGGTCTCTTTACATTTATATACAATCCCACCCTGTCCTCAGCTCTCACCTGTAGCTCCTAGAAACTGTCAGCACCTGACAGATGCCACACCCTGGAAACGGCTTCAAATGGTCAGCTAAACCAGCTTAGGGGAGCCAATAATAATAATAATAATAATAATAATAATAATAATAATAATAATAATTTATTATTTACACCCCACCCATCTGGCTGGATTTCCCCAGCCACTCTGGGCGGCACCCAACAGAATTAATGATAACAATAATAAAAAAGCAATAAAACATCAGGCATTAAAAACTTCCCGAAACAGGGCTGCCTTCAGATGTCTTCTAAAAGTCAGATAGTGAAGGAACAGGTTATCCAAACCTGACCGTGCAAGCACCCAAAACTGGGCTCGAAATTCCTTTTTTTTCCTTCATAAGGTTTATGAGAGTAGCTCCATTAGCTTGAGGCTGGAAGAACATAACCCTGACACAGGATGTCAGGATGACTCCCTTATCAGTTACCCTCCAGCACAATGGATGGCCTTGCCAGTCTGAATGGATGGCCTTGTCAGCCCAAGTAGAGACAGGAGGTCTAGTCTCTTATCAGGTTGTACATATCCTTACCACCATGACGCACAAACCCTGCAAAACAGGAATTCAACCCCTGCTGGCACCAGTAGTAATCCTATACTAAACGACTCTTACTCTATAGCTGCATGGCCCTTACTATGACATCTGCTGGGAGGGTGTTCCACAGGGTGGGTGCCACCACTGAGAAGGCCCTCTGCCTGGTTCCCTGCAACCTCACTTCTCGCAGTGAGGGAACCGCCAAAAGCCCCTCGGAGCTGGACCTCAGCATCCGGGCAGAACGATGGAGATGGTGACGCTCCTTCAGGTATACTGGGCCGAGGCCGTTTAGGGCTTTAAAGGTCAGCACCAACACTTTGAATTGTGCTCGGAAACGTACTGGGAGCCAATGAAGGTCTTTCAGGACTGGTGTTATATGGTCTTGGTGGCCGCTCCCAGTCTCCAATCTAGCTGCCGCATTCTGGGTCTCAAACCTTCTGTGAGTTAGGGACTTCCCCTGCATGCGAAGACAGGCTCTGGCAGATTGAGCAGGCGAGACAAAGAGTGGGTCAAACGGTCAAGAAGACGGTTTTTGCACATGCTGTAGAGGGAAGTGAGGGGCAGATGGGGCTTGTCCACCTGGGAGGAGAGCCCATCTAGAAGAAGGAAGACTCTGACCCTAAATCACCGCTGCCTTGTGGGATATCTTCGGGAGAAGAAAAGGCCCAGAAGCAAACCCTACACCAGGCATCCCCAAACTTGGCCCTGCAGCTGTTTTGGGACTACATTTCCCATCATCCCTGACCACTGGTCCTGTTAGCTAGGGATGGTGGGAGTTGTAGCCCCAAAACAGCTGGAGGGCGAAGTTTGGGGATGCCTGCCCTACACAAATCCAGAGTGGAGTCCCTAAGGCAGTTGGATGGTGCCTTGTATGCTTCCTGGCAACTCCTGCAGCCAAGCTGGTGCCAAACGTCTTGCTCTGCTTTCCTTTGGACCACATTAGCAAGGCCGAGGGGTGTGTGTCTTGTCATCTGGGCAGCCCAGGACCTCCAGACACGCTGCCCAGGCTTGCTCCCTGGGGAGGTCACTTTGGGTGTTGCAGGGACGCGGGTGGCGCTGTGGGTTAAACCACAGAGCCTAGGGCTTGCTGATCAGAAGGTCGGCGGTTCGAATCCCCGCAACGGGGTGAGCTCCCGTTGCTTGGTCCCTGCTCCTGCCAACCTAGCAGTTCGAAAGCACGTTAAAGTACAAGTAGATAAATAGGTACTGGTCCAGCGGGAAGATAAACGGCGTTTTCGTGCGCTGCTCTGGTTCGCCAGAAGCGGCTTAGTCATGCTGGCCACATGACCTGGAAGCTGTACGCTGGCTCCCTCGGCCAATAATGCGAGATGAGCGCCGCAACCCGAGTCGGTCATGACTGGACCTAATGGTCAGGGGTCCCTTTACCTTTAAGGCAGCAGTTTGGCTTCACCCACAGAGACACACTCCATTGTTTCTTGAGAGAGACAGGTGCCAACTGCATTCTGCACGAGGTGGAGGGTTTCAGGGCATTAACACCGCAACAGTTCTTGCTTCTCCCTTTAGTCACAGGAAGTCTGCAGCTTCTAGCATTCAGCTCATTCACCCACACAGCTCTGTCCCAGCCGATCGCTTTCCATCAGGTCTTGCAGCCAAGCTCATCTTTTGAGATGCTGATGAGGGCATTGCCGAGGTCATGGTCCTACAAAGAAACTTGTCTGACTGGTTCCACAGCCTCTTCTCTTAGATTCAAACCCTTCCTGGTCCAGCACAGAGCAACTTGAGCATCTCTCTTAGCTCTTCCAGTTGACTCACCCACAGCAATTCTCCCCCCTTGGTGTCTTTTCTCACCTAAGCTAATTGCAACCCAGCTCGGCCCTTTGAAGTGAGGCACAGCACTAAATGTGGCCCCCTGGTCTTCCTCTGCAAAGGAGCTGGCTTACCGGTAGGCAGTTCTCCAATCTTCTCCAATCACAATATCAAAGGATTGCAAGAGATGAAAAGCAACATCTCTAGGCCATGACTGCTAACTGGGTGTGTGTGTGCTTAGAATCATAGAATTGTAAAGTTGGAAGGTACCTAAGGGTCATCTAGTCCAACCCCATGCAATACAGGAATAAAATATTATTAAGATGTCTGTCTGTCTGTCTCTGTCTCTGTCTCTGTCTCTGTCTCTCTCTCTCTCACACACACACACACACTGCCTTCCATAACTTTTCATCTGGCCTTCGGGAATCTTACCAGGCCACACACCCTCCTCAGCTACTCTCTCCCTATTAGCAAAGTCACTTAAATAATGCAGACGGGGTCCAGAGCCCCGATTTTACTGAGCCAACTGGACACACACGGTGTATAATTTGAGGAGAAAGGAACAGAGAGGTTTTGTCTTTCTTAGGTCAGGCCTTGTACATACAGGAAGACAGCCAACCAAACGTGCAGAGGAAAAGCTCCCTCAGAGCCACGCAGCCAATCAGAGCATGTGCCACCACAGTGAGCTATCCCTTCCTCTCGTGCTATTTGAACTCCATGAAACCGAATGGCAGGCGAAAGGAGAGAATCATTTCCCCCTGTAGCATCTATGGAACCTGCTGCCGCAGGACACGGCGGTGGCTACCGGCTTGGAACGCTGGCTTTAAAAGTGGCTTAAACAAACCTCTGAGGGGAAAGAGCTGTTGATTCCTGCATTGCAGTGGGTTGGACTGGATGACCCTCAGGGTCCCTTCCAACTCTATACTTCTATGATAGCTGTTAAGTCACGATCACTCTGTGGTGATGGGCCATCAGGGATTATGGGTGGTTCAACAACACCTGGAAGGCCAAAGGAGCCCATTTCCTGCCCTACTTCAGCCTGGCTCACTGTAACCAAATCCAAATAAACTTTGTTTTATTTACTCCCCTGTCTTCATTTTCCTTGTGTCCTCTCACTGTGCTGCCTGTCCAATATTTGTTTCATTTATGATACACACTGAGCCGGGAATAAGGGGTGGGAGGGAGGGAGCACTGCTGATAAGCATGTTTGCAGACAGAGCCGTCCTTCCCATAGGGCTTAGTGGTGCGTCGCGCCAGGGCGCCGGCCTCTCAGGGGCGCCCCAGCGAGTGGGGGAGCTGCGCGCCTTTGCCGGCAGCCTCCCCTTCCCCTGCATGCCCACCAGCTGCGCCCCGCCAACCATATGGCTGGTGTGCGTGCAGCTTCCTTCCAAGCCTCCTTGGGAGGAGAGCGATCCCCGCAGAGGCTTAGGATGGAAGCTGCGCCCCGCCAACTATATGGCTGACAGGCGCGCAACTTCCCTCCCAAGCCTCTGCGGGGATCGCTCTCCTCCCAAGGAGGCTTGGGAGGGAAGCTGCCTACCTGCTTCCGTGCCTGGCTGCATCTCCCCGCGCTCCCCACTGATATATACCGTATTTTTCGCTCCATAACGCACACTTTTTTCCTCCAAAAAAGGAAGGGGAAAAGTCTGTGCGCGTTATGGAGCGAAGGCACTGGGCACTGCTCCTGCTGCTGCCCGCCTATGACGCTCCCCTGAGGCGGGCAGCAGCAGAAGCTGCGGCCGCCTGCCTCTGATGCTCGCAAGAGATCGGAGCCGGGGCTGAGAGAGGCACAGCGCAGCGCAGCACCTCTCTCAGCCCCGGCTCCGATCCCTGCTCTGGCGAGCGTCAGAGGCGGGCAGCAGCAGAAGCCTGCTTTTGGGATTGGCAGGCTGCGCGGGGTTTGGTGGAGGAACTAGCGGGGATGCTGCCAGTTCCTCCACCACCACCCTGCGTTGTGCGCCGATCCCAAAAGCAGGCTTCTGCTGCTGCCCGCCTCTGATGCTCGCGAGAGATCTCCGATCTCTTCCTTCCTTCCTTCCTTCCTTCCTTCCTTCCTTCCTTCCTTCCTTCCTTCCTTCCTTCTCTCTAACCTTCTTTCCTTCTTTCTTTCCTTTCCTTCCTTCTCTCTCTCTTCGCTCCCTCCCTCCCTCCCTCCCAGCCTTTTAGAGGAGGAAAACCAGAAAAAAAATATTTTTCTTGTTTTCCTCCTCTAAAAACGAGGTGCGCGTTATGGAGTGAAAAATACGGTATACCCTCACCTGCCCACACAGGAGCATGCTCAGATGACAAGCACTGCTATTTAAAGGCGGTGAGGCCGCTTCCCTTCCGCCTGACGACGTATATGCGTGCTCCCACCGCCCCTCTCCCTCGCCGTGGGGTGATTGCTCTTCCAAGGAATGGCGGAAAGCCCCACCAGCACCCACCACAGAAACGGCTGGGGGAGGGAGCTAGGGAACCCGGAACGTGAGGTGGAGGTGGGGGGGGGAGAGAAGTACGAGGGATGCGCCAAAACACGTCGGCCCCGCCTGCTGGGGGAGGGGGGGTTCCTGGAGATTTTTTCTTGCAGTGGGAGGTGGCGAAGGCAGCCGGGAAAGCAGACCAGAATAGGAGCGAGGGGGGGGGGTCTCCCGACTTTAATTCTTTATTTTTAACTTTGAAGCAGCCGCAGGGGGAGGATAGAATCATAGAAGTCCAACTTCGTCCCAAGGGTTACCTAGTCCAACCCACTGAAATGCTAGGGGATTCCATTAGCCGTGTTTATGGGAGGGGGTGTTCATTTTTTTTTAAAAGTGTGTGAGTGTGGATTAAAATCCCGCTCCCCACATGGTCCATTTCCTTCCTCTTTGCAGCCACAGGCAGCTGCTTCCCGTTTCCTTTTCCTGAGCAGAGATAAGCGTGGTGGCAGCTCACTTAAAAAAAGCTCAACAACTCTGGGGAACCTTTCCTGAAAAATGGTCAATAACTCTGGGCAACCTGGGGGGGGTGGCGGGGGGGGGAGAGCGCCGGGCGGATCTTTGCACCCCGGCGCCACATATGCAGACGGCCCTGTTTGCAGAGTTGCATCAGTTTCCCAGAAAGCAAACAACATCCGCTTTTTTAGCGTGGAAAGAAATGCATTGGGGGAAAAATACCCCAATTCTTAGCAGTGCTTGATTTATAACATAGGACACAACTACTTTGTTAATACGATCATGGGACATCCAGAAAGTATGAAACAATACAGCTACATGAGAATCAGTCCCAAAATATACCGTTTCCCCTTTTTTAATACGTAGTCATAAAGTAAGCCATGGGAGGTTTTTTTTACCTTTGTGAGAAGTAAGACGTACCCCAAAAGTAAGCCATGGTGCGGCCATTGTTCCCGTCGCCTCCTCAGCCCCTCCTGCGTGCGCAGGGAGCCAGCGAACCAGTGAGGGGCATGGGGGGGGGACGCGCCTCTTGCGGAGTTCTGCCCCGCCTGCTTAGCGCGCAGGGAGAGGTGCGGGGGGGGGAGACGCCTCTTCCTGCCCCGCCTGTTCCCCGTGCGCAGGGAGCCAGTGAACCAGCGAGAGGCGCGGGGGGGAAATGCGCCTCTTGCGGAGTTCTGCCACGCCTGCTCAGCGCACAGGGGGAGGCTGTACCGTACCATACTGACGTAATAAAAATAAGACATCCCCCCGAAAATAAGCCACCCTGTGTTTTTTTGAGGAAAAAAATTTATAAGACGGTGTCTTAAAAAGGGGGAAAGACGGTAATTATAAACAAGCTTCTTACATATGTACCTTATGCATGTATACAAACACAGTGAGAGGCATCATCTTGCTTTTCTGGGTAATCTCATTTATATTTGTTCTAATTTGAGACAAAGCAAATACTCGTCTCTTCCATCAACACCAAGATGACTTTCTCTTTTCTGGTCTTTCATATTTGGCAGAGTTGAAAATCCCTGTTCACAAGAATACAGTACATCCTTAAGAATAGCCAAAGATACTGTTTCTGGTTACATAGCTAATAATAATAATAATAATAATAATATACTACACTACACTGAAATGTTTAAATGTTTAAATCTTGTGAAATATATACAAATCTAATAAATCAATAAAACATATTAGCATTATTTTCAGCTCTCCTACTCCACTCTATAGCTCCCATAACCCCTCAATTCTCACTTTTGTCCTTCTTGCTATCTGCGAGTTGAGGGAGGGCTATTTTCCTCTTCCACAGAGGCCCTTCCTTTGTTCTCTTGACACCTCACTAGGCTAGCCTGACTCGATTAGTTTTTAACACTTGCTGGATCCAGAGAATGGAAGTGCCTGACACTCAGCTTAACACCTCAAGTCTCAATTAAATTCTAACACTTACCGGATCCAGGAATTTGGAGAGGCCTGGCACCCCTGAACTCGCAGCAACATCGTCATTTAAATTGTCATTCCAGAAATGTAAAAACAAAAGCAATCCCTCAATAAATGTATTTTGTTTCTTATAACAACTGGTGTTTCTCCCATATTATTAAGTAATCAGTGGCAAATCAGTATCAACACCTTCTGAATAAGTATCCAAAGGAGACTTGGAATATTGCAGTCAATACTTGTTCAAATAATATTCAACACTTATGTGAGAAGGGTTTTTATAACCACTCTGAAAGGCCAAACCATTGATCTCCAGCCCCCTGTGCCCCCCAGATAGGGTGTTGCTTGCTTCCCCATATCATCTCCCAGACAAGGCCGGATTTAGGTTTGATGAGGCCCTGAAATAAACAAAAATCTGCCCTTATTCCCTTATGGGGTGCATAAGAGCCTTTTGCAGGTTCTCCATCGGTAGGAGTAAATTACAGAGAAGATTGAGAAGCAAACTTTATTATTCTGTTGCAACAGCGTCCTTCCTCTCACGCTGGAGAAAAAAGGGAACCCAGAACAAAGGCCTGCCTGCTCTTATAAAGCCATTTCAAAAAATCCCTCCTGGAGTCCAGGCCCACCCCCCAGATACATCACAGTTACATCATGAAAGGGGAGGTCTGGTAGCCGTAATCTGAGCATCCTTGACCCTCCCCATGCGTCCTCTTGCCCTCCACCAAAAAAGTCACCAAGTGAAACAAAAGAGAGATTTACATTTCCCTGTTTCTCAGCCAAGGCAATCACACCCTTTTGTCTGGCACTCAGGTATCAGGAAGCCAGGAATTATCACCTTTAATTTTCTGAATCCTGAGACAATCACCCCCTCCATCCTTGCAGAGAAATACTGGTCAGCTGGGAGTCAAAATGGAGACAGGCCTGTGGGCTGTCTTCGGACATGTGGCCTTGTTTGCTTGGAACACTTATGAACATTTATTATATATATACAGTAAGACCTTAAAATTCTTACAACAGCCCTAAGCTACTGAAGGTAATGGGGCCCTTTATATGTGATACTTTAGGGAGCAGCCTAGCAGGCGGGGCCCATGACTTACACCAGGGGTCAGCAAACTTTTTCAGCAGGGGGCCCGGTCCACCATCCCTCAGACCTTGTGGGGGGCCGGACTATATTTTTTGGGGGAAAATAATGAATTCCTATGCCCCACAAATAACCCAGAGATGCATTTAAAATAAAAGGACACATTCTACTCATGTAAAAACATGCTGATTCCCGGACCGCCCACAGGCCGGATTTAGGCGGCAATTGGGCACGATCCGCCCCCCCCCCGGCCTTAGTTAGCCTACCCATGACCTACATCATAGGAGCTACACAACACAAAACACCTTTGCTGTATGTAGGTTTGTTTTTTTTATCTTATATTTTGGAAATGTACATTCAGTCCCCCCCCCCTTTAAAAATTTTTGGGGCCCCCCAAGAGAGTGGAGTCCTAAGCTACAGCTTGTTTAGCTCGTGCGTAAATCCGGCACTGCTCCCAGGACGCATTTTGGAAATCTTTCGTTTGTGGTGAAAGGGCACATGGGCAGCAAGAAACGAAAGAGAAACGCAAAACCCAGGAGATGGGTTTGGGGTGGAACAACAAAATTAGAAAAAAAAAGCGTTGCAGCCTCCGCCAAGCCGCCTTGGATTTGAGGAGAAGCTACACGTGGGTAGATCTCATCCGGCCCCTCCGGCGGTTTATAAGCTGCTTGCGCCTAAATTGCTGCGCGCTGGTCAGCTGCTGCAGACAAAACCGTCGCTTGGCGCTGCTCCTCCGCTGGTTTCCCCCCCCATTTCCCCCCCGCAACCCAGCGCAAGAGTTTTCGCCGTCCCTCCACCCCGGAGGTGAGATCCCTCTTTGCAAAAAAAGCGAAGGTAAAAAGCAAGCGCGGACAAGACCGCATCCAAGATGAAGGCGTCTTTTGCAATCCTGCTGGCTGCCTGTCTCTGCGTGCAAAGAGGTGAGGCCTTTCCATTTTCACTAGGCAAGACGCCTTTAGGATTTCTGACCCCCCCCCCAATCCAAAATAAGTTTTTCTCCCCCCCCCGTCTCCCCGCCCAATATCAATTTAGGTTATTTTTTAAGGATGCCCGTTAGCTGAGTAGCTGGCCTTTATCTCTGCAAAGCGCCCCCGGGGGGGGGGGGGAGGATACCTTGCTTTTGCGGCTGCCCGGGTCTGGTTTGCGAAAATGGGCGTTGCAGGGGCGAGGGGCTCGTTACGCGTTGAAAGAGCGCAATGTACGCTGCGATCATAAACCTCTTGGGAGGAGGCGCCGTTGGATTGAATAGGAATTTCTTCTGGGTAGGCGTGGCTAGGGTTGCGCTCAATCCTAAAGGTGCCGCCCTGGCCCCATTTGCCTGGGGTTGCCCTGCAGTTCTGTGCACGCGTTAAATGAGAAAGGGGGCACACCCGGGTCTGCTTTCGAGTCAGTGTGTGCTTCATACAGTGTGGCGTAGTGGTTAGAGTGCTGGGTTAGGATCCGGGAGACCAGGGTTGGATACGGATAGGGCCGGAAGCCAAAAGATTAGGCAGGAAGGCCCCCCTCCAACGTCAAACCAGTCTACTTGTTATGAGCAGGGAGGCACTCAGCACATGCTCAGAGACGTTCCCGGTACAAGGGCTTTGCTAGAGTCGGGGGAGAGGCGGCTGCTGGGAATGGTACCAGGAACCCACCCCCCAATAAAACCTTGGAATGCCATTTTTGTATGGAGAAGGGGCTGAGTTAAATTTAATCTGATGCATTATTTCGAGACATACAAAATTTAAAGTATGGATGTCGGTTTTTCTTGATGTTATTGTTTTATCTTTCTGTAAACTCTTTGCATGCATGGGAGCAGGGCCGGGAAGAGAAGGTGGCAACCCTACCTAGCAGCAGAGTGCCAAAAAATCCAGGGGTGGGGGAAGGGGAAGCAGTTCCCGAGGTCTGTCTCTCCCCTCCCTTTGTCTGAGGGTCTGGAGCCTTGCCAGGGCGTCTTGCAAGCCTTGGAAGAAAACTCCGGGTTTTGTGGTCGCTCCCCTTGTGGAACTGTGGGATTTTATGGGGATGATGTAAAACCTGGTGGGATGATATATGGAACGGGGAAGGAATGCCCTCCAGTTTTGGGACTACAACTCCCATCATCCCTAGCTAACAGGACCAGTGGTCAGGGGTGATGGGAAGTGTAGTCCCAAAACAGCTGGAGGGCCGAGTTTGGCCATCGCTGAATTAAACGGATGTGCTAGAGATGCATCAGAGCAATATTTTAGAGAAGGAACATTTATGGGTTTTTTTTCTTCTTCTGGGAATGCCAGTTCCAGGGTCCTATGGTTTAGTGCCTGTCCCAACTAGTCCTTTGCAATGAGTAAAATTGGGTGGTGTTCTGCGGCATGGATTCTGCCCATCCTTTTTGGGCTGCTGGCCATCATCCCTTTCTCTCAGTGAATGTGGCTGCTTTTGATTCACTCTCCAAAGCCCTTCCCCATCCCCTGAAGTGATTTATGCCCTATTGAAAACAGCATTGTTTTAAAAAAACAAAAAACCAAGCCTGCCTGTACTTGCCCTGAACTGCCTTTTCCTGATGTTAAAAAGCTTTTGCATTTCAATAACCCAATTACCTGTAGTCCTTCAGTCATTCTGGTCCTTCCTGGTGGAGAGGATATCGATGGCTAGCAGTAGCCACTATGGCTTATTATGTTCTGCCTCCAGCGATGCTTCTGAATTCCAGTTGCTGGGAGACCACAGGAGGGCGGAGAGCTGCTTTTGTGCTCGGATCCTGTTTGTGGGTTTCCCCACAGGCATCTGCTTGGCCATTGTGAGAACAGGATTGGGGGGGGGGGCAATGGCCTGATCCAGCAGGCTCTGCTTACATTCTTAGGTTCCGCAACTGAATGAACAGCTACAGAGTTGTATCTCAAGAGGAATCTAGTTCCTCTGGCGAACAATGGAAGTATTATGTACTGTATTTTATTTATTATAATGGAGTTAGATCCTGGAAAGTCCCCCTCTCGGTTTACACGGAAGGCAGAGGGAGGCCTTTTGGAAACTGCTTTCCTTAACCAGGCAAAAGTGATGAAGATGGGGATCCAGCTGTTTCTTGGGGGAGATTATCCAACATCACTTACCTGCTGTTTGAGGAACGCCAGGTTCCCTATGAAATTAGTTTGAGATTATGCCCCACCCTTCCTTCCAAGGGTGTTCAGAGCTTCAGGTCTCTAAATTTTGATCTGTGATCAGGAAAATGATTCACAGATTGTATTTAGGGCTTGCTGATCAGAAGGTCAGCGGTTCGAATCCCCGCGACGGGGTGAGCTCCTGTTGCTCGGTCCCAGCTCCTGCCAACCTAGCAGTTCGAAAGCACATCAAAGTGCAAGTAGATAAATAGGTACCGCTCCGGCGGGAAGGTAAACGGCGTTTCCGTGTGCTGCTCTAGTTTGCCAGAAGTGGCTTAGTCATGCTGGCCACATGACCTGGAGGCTGTCTGTGGACAAACGCCGGCCTATAGAGCGAGATGAGCGCCACAACCCCAGAGTCGGACACGACTGGACCTAATGGCCAGGGGTCCCTTTACCTTTAGGCTTGCTGATCAGAAGGTCGGTGGTTCAAATCCCCGCGACGGGGTGAGCTCCCGTTGTTCAGTCCCTGCTCCTGTCCACCTAGCAGTTCGAAAGCACATCAAGTGCAAGTAGATAAATAGGTGCCGCTGTGGCGGGAAGGTAAACGGCGTTTCCGTGCGCTGCTTTGATTCACCAGAAGCGGCTTAGTCATGCTGGCCACATGACCTGGAAGCTGTACGCCGGCTCTCGGCCAATAAAGCGAGATGAGCGCCGCAACCCCCAAGTGGTGCTTCAGGTTAAGAGCATTTTCAGGTTAAGAATGGACCTCCGGAACGAATTAAGGTACCACTGTACCTTTACCTTTTAGGTTTGCTAAAATGAACCACGGAAAGAGAAGAAGGGAAGTCATTGATATATTGGGGATGTAAAAAAGAATATTTTAAATTGTAAAACAGAATATATATGTGTGTGTGTGTGAGAGAGAGAGAAAGTGAAATGAGGAAAGCGCTGGTGTGGAAAGAACGTCATGTGCTTGGTGGCGCACGGGGCGTAGTTTTGGACTCCGGTCACATGCCGTGCACCTTCTTCCCCCGAGACAGTTTAGCAGAAATGGGAGGAAATAAGGGGGAAGTATAATAGTTTAGGTGGAAAACACAGAAGCAGCATCTGAGCTGCCTGCCAGATGTTGCTGAAATTCCTCCCATTATCCCTGCCCATGCTAGCAGTCCAGAGTATCTGGGGGTTGGGGGGCAACAGATTGCCAAAGCCTGATACCTATAGGTCTCTGTCTACCTGGTCCAGCCACTCAGTTCTGCAGATTTTTGCCACCACAGTAGAAGGTCTAGTGGCACCATTTTTCACCCCAAAGGAAACTTAATGTTCATTTCATTTAGATTTTAAAGAAAACAAAGCCTCCAAAGTGGTTCGCATTACATTAAAGCACCAAATAAAACAATCTAGAATAAAACTCGAGATTCAAGGAAAACATTTCAGAGTGGCATTTTGCTCCCCCCTTTTATCTACCTACTTAATTTATAGAGCTTCCCGTTGGCAGACATACTCTAGGAAGCCAGTGTGGTGTAATGGTTAGAGTGTCGGACGAGGACCTGGGAGATCAGGGTTCAAATCCCCACTCCGCTATGAAGCTCACTGGGGGACCTTGGAGTGAGTCACAGCCTCTTCACCTGCCTCTCAGCGTTGTTGTCAGGATTAAGTGGGAAAGGGGTGAACTATGTACTCCTTGGAGAAAAATGCAGTGGGAGATAAATGCAGCGAAACAGCTCTTCTGCTCACCTGCCTAAGAAAACTAGAGCGACCAGCCAGGTGGAGATGTCAGTCGCCAGCCTGGCACCCAGAGATCTCCAAGTGGTCGCAATTGGACCCACACCAGTTGCAAAATGCACCTGGCTAATTTGGAACGCTGATTGTGTGTCAGTGGTGCATTTCTGGTGATATACTTTGGCAATCAGGGTGGATAAAAATCAATTATTGTTATTTATTTAAAAAAATTAAATTGGATTTTTCTTAATTTAAATTGGATTTTTAAAATAAAATGATTTTGGAGGAAAAAATCTTCCTAAAGATACGGTAGTTTTCTATTTAAGTTACATTGTAGTCCAAATAAGGACGCACAATAAGTTTTTCATGTACAGTGGTACCTCAGGTTACATACGCTTCAGGTTACAGACTCCGCTAACCCAGAAATAATGCTTCAGGTTAAGAACTTTGCTTCAGGATGAGAACAGAAATTGTGCTCTGGCGGCGCAGCGGCAGCGGGAGGCCCCATTAGCTAAAGTGGTGCTTCAGGTTAAGAACAGTTTCAGGTTAAGAACGGACCTCCGGAACGAATTAAGAACTTAACCCGAGGTACCACTATGCTAAAACTCAGTCTAAGTTTTTTTTTTTAATTGTTTAACCACATCAGTTAACAAACATGGATACATATGCTATAATGTTGTTGTTTTAGTTAAATAAATTGTTTAAATTGCTATGAAGGAAATGATTATATTTCTCCTTCCAATAAAGTACAGCAGAAAAGTTGTTCCAATATAAACAGTTGACTTATTAAACCTCACAATAATTTCATAATTATCTGTCTATGTATTTCTAATAGGATAACCAAATCAGTAATTTTTGATATAACTGTAAAAACTACTCTGAAAGCTTATTCTTCCAAAAACGAAACCTTCATCTGGTTGTAAATATTAAGATGATACCAGCAAGAACAAGTTTTCTGTAAAAAGCATGATTTAAATCAAATCTTACGGACTAGTGATTTAAATCGATTTTATTTAAATCAAATCCACCCTGGCTGGAAGGGGAAGTTAAAAAGCTGTATATAGTAAATGTCAAAAACAGTTGAGTGGGTTGTGGGATGAGTTAAAGCGCCTACAGCAGGCATAGGCAAACTCTGGCCCTCCAGATGTTTGGGACTACAATTCCCATCATCCCTAGCTAACAGGACCAGTGGTCAGGGATGATGGGAATTGTAGTCCCAAACATCTGGAGGGCCAGAGTTTGCCTATGCCTGGCCTACAGTTTCATCGTGGGTTTGCTTAGATGTATGCCCTGGCAACAAGAGGATATGGCTGAGTTGGAAGCGGGAAACTTGTGTCTAATTTCGGGGACGGTTTTAACTGTTTTCCAGCTTCCTCGCTGGTGTGCTGGTACTGCGATGGAGCGGAATCGAACTGGGGCTGCTGGAGGTGGCAGATTTGCTCCGGTTCAGAAACCTCTTGTGCTACCGTCTACGTTGGTGCAGGAGTGGGTAGGTGTATTTTAAACTGGGGACATGAGGGTTGCTATACCAGGCAAGGACATTCATGGGTTGATAGGCTGTGGGGTTTTCTGTCTTATGCTACAACAACAACAACAACAACAACAACAATAAATAATTTGTTATTTATACCCCGCCCATTTGGCTGGGCTTCCCCAGCCACTCTGGGCGGCTTCCAACAAAATATTAAAATACAATAATCCATCAAACATTAAAAGCTTCCCTAAAGAGGACTGCCTTCAATCAGCATTCATCACTTGATGGATAGGCAAGACTCTCCTGATGGAGACCAGAAGCCCATCTACCGGTATTCCAGGTGTGGTCTGACCAAGACAGAATAGAGCGGTACCATTACTTCCCTTGATCTGGACACTAGACTTCTGTGGATGCAGTCTAGAATAGCATTAGCCTTTTTTGCTGCTGCATCACACTGCGGACACATCTTAAGCTTGTGGTTCACCAAGACCCCTAGATCCTTTTCACATGCACTGCTAGTAAGCCAGGTGCCCCCCCCCCATCTTATATTTGTGCATCTGGCTCTTCCTGCCTAAGTGCAGAACCTGACACCGGTCCCTATTGAAATTTGTTTTATTGCTTACGGCGCAGCTATCCAACCTTGAATCCCAATTATGTCCTCCCTGCTGTTACCTACCCCACCCGGTTTGCTGTCTTTTTGTGAATTTGATGAGCATCCCCTGTATTGACTCGATACCTGAAATATACCTGAAGGAGCATCTCCACCCCCACTGTTCAGCCCGGACACTGAGGTCCAGCGCTGAGGGCCTTCTGGCGGTTCCCTGCCTGCGAGAAGCAAAGCTACAGGGAACCAGGCAGAGGGCCTTCTCGGTAGTGGCACCCGCCCTGTGGAACACCCTCCCACCAGATGTCAAAGAGAAAAACAACTAACAGACCTTTAGAAGACATCTGAAGGCAGCCCTGTTTAGGGAAGCTTTTAATGTTTAATGGATTATTGCATTTTTATTATTTTTATTTTTGATTATTGCATTTTGATTATTGCATTTAGAGAATTGGGCCAAAGCAAACAATATGAATTTTAACAGGGAGAAATGTAAAGTACTACACTTGGGCAAAAAAATGAAAGGCACAAATACAGGATGGGTGACACCTGGCTTGAGAGCAGTACAAGTGAAAAGGATCTAGGAGTCTTGGTAGACCACAAACTTGACATGAGTCAACAGTGTGATGCAGCAGCTTAAAAAGCCAATGCAATTCTGGGCTGCATCAATAGGAATATAGCATCTAGATCAAGGGAAGTAATAGTACCACTGTATTCCACTCTGGTCAGACCTCACCTGGAGTACTGTGTCCAGTTCTGGGCACCACAGTTCAAGAAGGATACTGACAAGCTGGAACGTGTCCAGAGGAGGGCAACCAAAATGGTCAAAGGCCTGGAAACGATGCCTTATGAGGATCGGCTTAGGGAGCTGGGCATGTTTAGCCTGGAGAAGAGAAGGTTAAGGGGTGATATGATAGCCATGTTCAAATATATGAAAGGATGTCATATAGAGGAGGGAGAAAGGTTGTTTTCTGCTGCTCCAGAGAAGCGGACACGGAGCAATGGATTCAAACTACAAGAAAGAAGATTCCACCTAAACATTAGAAAGAACTTCCTGACAGTAAGAGCTGTTTGACAGTGGAATTTGCTGCCAAGGAGTGTGGTGGAGTCTCCTTCTTTGGAGGTCTTTAAGCAGAGGCTTGACAGCCACCTGTCAGGAATGCTTTGATGGTGTTTCCTGCTTGGCAGGGGGTTGGACTGGATGGCCCTTGGGGTCTCTTCCAACTCTAGGATTCTATGATTTTAATGTTTTGTTGGGCGCCGCCCAGAGTGGGTGCGGAAGCCCAGCCAGATGGGCGGGGTATAAATGATAATAATAATAATAATAAATTTTTATTTATACCCCGCCCTCCCCAGTCAGGACCGGCCTCAGGGCGGCTAACAACAACAAAAATCACAATAGAATACAAAAACCAATTAGTTAAAATACAAGTTAAAAACCAGTTTAAAATGCCGATTCATTTGGCGCCCGTCAGTGGCGTAGCGTGGGGGGTGCAAGGGGTGCCGGCCGCACCGGGCGCAACATCTGGGGGGGCGCGCTGGCCTCGGCGCTCAGCTGCAACGCCGGGCGTGCTTCCCTGCCTGTGCTCGGCTCCTTCTCCGCCGACGCTCCGGGGTCCCGGCAGCAAAGCAGCAGCAGCAGGACAGGAGAAGGAGCAGGAGAGAGGCGGCTTTGCCAAGCGGCCAGCGCCCCCCTCCCGGCACTTTTCCTCCCCCCCCCGCAAGTCCCCCCCCCCCGTCTCTGGCGGGAACAGCTGGAAGCCAAGGAGGAGGGGTGGAGGGAAAGGGGAGGGGGGAGAGAGAGCGAAGCTCCCTGGCCGCGCCGGGGAAAAGCCCACACTAGTGGCTGGCTGGCATGCCCGTCATGCTCCTCCTCTGCGGCTCCGCCCACTCCCAGCGTCGGGGGAAAAAATTAAAAAGAAAGCTGCAGGCACAATTTTGGGCATGGGTGCCTGCTGGAGGGGGGGTGACACTCGGGGCTGCCCCCCCCCCGCGATCGGCACCTCAAAAATCGAGCCCAAAAGCAGCTTTCTTTTGCCGGGCTGGGGCCTTGGGAGGAGGCGAGGGGGCGGGCTAGTGAGGAGGCGCCACGCTAGTGGCTGGCTGGCATGCCCGTCATGTCCCTCCTTGCTGGCCTCCTCTGCAGCTCCGCCCAGCCCTGGAGAACTTTTCAAACACGTTGAGCAGGCAGCCACGCTGGAGCTTCACTCCTGATTAAAACACAGCCTCCAGACCCGGCCTGCCTACCGTTCCTTCCCACTGCAGGAGTGGCTCCCAGTTTGGGTTGAGCCTTGATAGAAAAAGCTAGAGAGAGGTGTGTGCCTGGGGTGGGGATGGGGGCTGCGTGTTGGACTTTTCGGCTTTGTTTGCCAGCAGAGCTGAGTGGAAGGAGGACAAAATTGATTGAAAAAGCTACTGGTAGCGAGAGAGAGCTAATGTGTGCCTGGGGTGGGGTGGCGGTGGGGCTGCGTGTGGTGTGGAGACTTTGGGCTTTGTTTTTCGGTGGCAGGGAACTTCATTGTCTGTGTCTTTATTAATTTATTTAAAGAACAACAAACTGGTGATTGCTTTAACTTTTTGATATGTGGTGATTTGAATCATGAGGATGAATTAGAAGAACTGTCGAGTCTTCATAGAATCATAGAGTTGGAAGAGACCACAAGGGCCATCCAGTCCAACCCCCTGCCAAGCAGGAAACACCATCAAAGCATTCCTGACAGATGGCTGTCAAGCCTCTGCTTAAAGACCTCCAAAGAAGGAGACTCCACCACACTCCTTGGCAGCAAATTCCACTGTCAAACAGCTCTTACTGTCAGGAAATTCTTCCTAATGTTTAGGTGGAATCTCTGGAGCAGCAGAAAACAACCTTTCTCCCTCCTCTATATGACATCCTTTTATATATTTGAACATGGCTATCATATCACCCCTTAACCTTCTCTTCTCCAGGCTAAACATACCCAGCTCCCTAAGCCGTTCCTCATAAGGCATCATTTCCAGGCCTTTGACCATTTTGGTTGCCCTCCTCTGGACACGTTCCAGCTTGTCAGTATCCTTCTTGAACTGTGGTGCCCAGAACTGGACACAGTATTCCAGGTGGGGTCTGACCAGAGCGGAATACAGTGGTACTATTACTTCCCTTGATCTAGATGCTATACTCCTATTGATGCAGCCCAGAATTGCATTGGCTTTTTTAGCTGCTGCATCACACTGTTGACTCATGTCAAGTTTGTGGTCTACCAAGACTCCTAGATCCTTTTCACTTGTACTGCTCTCAAGCCTTGAGTCTTGAATGAGTCTTGCTTTGGAATTGAGGACTTCATTAGATTTTCTTCTGCCTTTTCATTTTATTTTGTTCTAAGGACTTGTTAGAGATAATGTATAAGCATGGTGTCAGCTCCCTTGAAAAAAGGTCGACAACTCTGGGAAATGGGGGGGGGGGCAGAAGGTGATCTCGTCTAGGGCGCAAAAAAACCTAGCACTGGCCCTGTTGCCCCCCCCCCTAGTTTTGATCCTGGGTACGCCCCTGCGTGCAACTCTGCCCGTCGGCGTTTTGTTATTGGTTTGCCCAGCTACCACGGTAAATATGGCGCTGTGCACCCGGGCGAGCGAGTCCCTGCCCCGAGGAGCCTGCCGCCTGCATTCGGCCCAAGAGAGGAGGGATGGGAGCCGTGCCAGCAAATGTCATTACGCACACGCTCATCCAAAGTGCTCGCATAGCCCGGCTAAGGAAGCGCGGCCGCAGGAAGCCGCTTCCCACAGGCCAGACCTCTGCGCCCCGCAGTTTCTGCCTGGCGGCTCTCCGATGTCTCGCGCGAGGAGGCATCCCCAGCTAGTGCCCAGGCCTTTTTAATTTGGAGAATTGAATCCATTGGAGAGGGCCAATGGATTCAAACCAACCTTAGGGAGGCGATCTTTCTGAATTGGAGTATTTTTATTTATTTATTTTATTCCACCTCCCCCCCCCCCAAAAAAACGGGACTCAGGGTGGCTTACAAAAAGTTAAACAAGACAGATAAAATACAAAACATATTGCAAAGAAGCTAGGGTGTGGACTCTCCTTCCCTGGAGGTTTTCAAACAGAAAGTGGGTGGCCATCTGTCAGGAATTCTTGTAACTGTGATTTCTGCATTGCAGGGGGTTGGACTAGATGGCCCTTGAGGGCCCTTTCAACTCCACAATTACATTATTTTGCCTTGGAAGGTAGTGGACTCTCCTTCACTGAAGGTTATTAAACACAGTTTGGATGCCTATATGGCAGGAGTTCCTTAGCTGTGATTCCTCTGCATTGCAGGGGGTTGGACTAGAGGACCTTTGGGGAACCCTTCCAACCCTACAATCCTATGAGTCTATGTTGCAGCGGTGGGTGAGGGGTAGGATTGGAACTGGGACCTTCTTTAACTAATCTAGTGGAAGAGACTCGAGTGCTAAAATCCACGGGTTAGGGGGCGCAAATTACTTGCCTTGCCCCGGGTGCTGACAACCCACGCTACGCCACTGGCGCCCGTTACCAAACCAAGGGGAGGAAACCATCAAACTTAAGTGTCCGACCCGAAGGCCAGGTGGAACAACTCTGTCTTGCAGGCCCTGCGGAAAGATGTCCAATCCCGCAGGGCCCTGGTCTCTTGTGACAGAGTGTTCCACCAGGTTGGGGCCAGAACTGAAAATGCCCTGGCCCTGGTTGACACCAGTCTGGCAGCCTTGTGGCTTGTGATAAATTATTATTATTATTATTCCTCCCTTCCAGGTGGCTATTCATCCCAGTCGATCACCAAAGGCTGTGTTGCGGTTTGCCCGCAAATGGGGATCAACCTTGGCTTCGCAGCCACATCTGTCAGCTGCTGTTCGTCTTTCTTATGCAACATCAACGGAGCCAGCAGCGTCAAAACAAACCACCTGGTCTTGGCTGCTGGGATTGTGGCCAGTTTCTTCTACCTCTTCGGACCCAGGCTGTGATTTTTGAGGAAGAAATCTTTGCACGCAGAAGAAATCCCAGTCTTCTCCGCCGAGAAGCCCAGAAATAATGTGTTTTCAATGGCATATAATTCCATTGCTTTTTTAACCCAATGAATCTGTGTCTCTGCACTTTGTATTGGCCTTAAGAGGAGAGAGACCTTTTCCACTTCTCTTTTTTGGGGATGAAGGGGGCGGGGGGGGGGATGAGATTTTTGTATGGCAACACTGCCCCCTTGAGGCTGCTAGGATTTGTGCGCACCCTGGTGAGGAACTACAGCTTGTTGGGGGAAGAAATTTGCACCAAATTGAAGCCAAAAATTCCTTCTGAACAAAACATTCCTGATCCCTATGGTGGGCTTTAAACAGGGGTCTTAAACAGTGGTTTTTGCTTGATGGCGCACCAGGAGGCAAAATCAACTGGGGGTGGGGTGGGAAAACGCCTCGGATGAAACCTTTTTTTTTTGTAAATTCTGAATTTAGATCCAGTTTTTTGCTTGTCACATTTTACATAAAGAGCAATTTCGGGATTTGGAGCAGGTTTTTTTATTTTTGTTTTTGCCTCTTAAAATTTTACATTAAAAAGTTAACACTGTCTAGACAATTTTGCAAGCTATGTGGGTTTTCAACACACAGTACTCTTGTGCTTTCTGCACTTTAATAAATAAATTTTGGCTTTTACCGTATTATCATTTCCCCCCTTCTGTTTTTGTGTCGCAGCATGCCTCCAGTTGCACGTAGTGCGTTTTCCTGAAATAACTTAAACTGTTATTGTTTGCCCCTTCATCCTTAGGTTCCAGGGTAGATTACAACATTAACGTACGGTTTTGGGGGAAAAAAATCACAGCAATAAGTTCTGTCCTAAAAATAATACACCTCAAGTGTCAAAAGCTATTATCTCCCACATTTCATAGAACCAGAATTGTAGAGTTGGAACAGGCAGACAGCAAGGGTCCTATGTTCAAACTCCCTGCCTTGAAGGAATCTCAACTAAATCAGAATAGAATAGAATATATATTTTATTGTCATTGTCCCCTTTGGGGACAACAAAATTACTCGGCTGCTCCATCCACCCAGATAGGGCACTCCACGCAAAAACAAAACAACTACAAAAACACTGATTAAAACCATAGAGTATGATACAGCATAACAGGTAAGATTAGATGACTTTCAAAGTCCAGGCTTCCCATTCAAGGCCGAGATCGCTCTGGAGAAGAAGCTGTTCCTAAGACTGCTTGTTCTTGTCCTCATCGTCCTGTATCTCCGTCCCGACGGCAAGAGCTCGAAGAGACGGTGACCAGGATGCGATGGATCTTTTACTCTGTCCAGTGCCTTTCTGTGGCACCTGGTGGCATAAATCTGCTCTAAGGTGGAGAGCGAGCAGCCAACAATGCTCTCTGCTGGATTAACAACTCTGCACAACCTAGAAAGAACTATGAAATCCATGGTCTTGGCAATACCTTAGGACCAACCAAGTGTCACAACATGGTTGCCAGCTATTGCCTTGTCTAGTTTTTGTGTGTGAGAGAGGGAGGGAGGGAACACTACATGCTGAAGTCAGCCTTACAATCAAGATGGTTCATTGTAGAGCAGATTGTTTCAATTCTTTAAAAAAGAGGACTAGAAACTTGCGTTTTAGTTGTAGTGCAACAAAGGAAACTGGGTTAGTTTTGTGCTCACTTGCAACCTTTTTGAGTTAGGGAGTAGGACAGGGGTCGGCAACCTAAGGCTCATGGGCTGGTAGCAGCCCACGAGGCTTGTCTAACTGGCCCATGGCGACCTGCGCTGCCCGCTCTTACCGGCGCAGCCCGGGGACCGACTTCCGGGTTGATGGCGTCTATGCGCATACGTGCTCCTCCAACCCGAAAGAACATGCGTGTGTACATGCTGGAACGTCGACTGGCCCATCCTCCGATTAAGGTTGCCAACCTCGGGTAGAACATAACCCAGGGGTCTGTTATGAAACGGTCTCTACTCATGAGTAGAGGCTCAGCAGAGACACATGCCCGACTGGCATGTTCCCTCCTTCCTGGGCGATTGTTCCGGAGCTTCTCAGCTTCTTCAGCCCGAACGTCACAGTGACTGGTGTCAGAAGACATCCAGCACACTTGGGGATCCGCAGAGTGTGCGCAGTAGCGTAACAGACCACAGCAGCTCAGCATCTTGGCTAAATCTACTTTATTACATATCTACACATGGAGCTCTACATCATGACTCCCTCTCTAGCATCAGGCAGCAAAGAGAAAGAACAAAGGGCAATAGTCCTACTTTAGGGAACATAGCAAGACAAGACATCCTGTCTTCCGTCACTTCCCACTTCCCACTCTGTGGAGTGAAAACATATACCCAGTCATGTAATAAACAATAAACCCATGACTGCACACACGGACTACAAGAGGGTCAGCAACCTTTTTCAGCAGTGGGCCAGTCCACCGTCCCTCAGACCATGTGGTGGGCTGGACTATATTTTGAAAAAAAAAAATGAATGAATTCCTATGCCCCACAAATAACCCAGAGATGCATTTTGAATAAAAGCACACATTCTACTCATGTAAAAACACTAGGCAGGCCCCACAAACAACCCAGAGATGCATTTTAAAGAACACATTCTATTCATGTAAAAACACGATTTAGAAGTTGATTGGGCCGCATCCGGCCCACACGCCTTAGGTTGCCTACCCCCGACATAACCCATGATGAATGACCGCAGATTCAAAAATGGAGCGGAGACGCGATATGATCATTTCATTCAAAACATCGCATCCATGTTGACAGAAGAGTTGGCCTCCTTGTAGAAGAAGAAGACTTTGGATTTGATCTCCCGCTTTATCACTCCCCTTCAGGAGTCTCAAAGCGGCTCACATTCTCCTTTCCCTTCCTCCCCCATAACAAACACTCTGTGAGGTGAGTGGGGTTGAGAGACTTCAGAGAAGGGTGACTAGCCCAAGGTCACCCAGCAGCTGCATGTGGAGGAGCGGAGACGCGAACCCAGTTCACCAGATTATGAGTCTACCGCTCTTAACCAACTACACCACACTGGCTCTCTTGTAACATCCAAACAGCATACAGTATCACAGTGATGATAATATGAACCGAAAACAACAGAAACCACCACACAATGGCTGACACTAGAATGAAGATTACATACAAAACTCTTGTGAGGAACCGATAATCTTACAATAAAGCCGAATAATAAATGAAACCATGTACATATCGCATGTATAATAAAATGTATAAAGTTTATATAATAGAACCATTCAGCAATAGATAGGTGTAATGACAAAATCCCAGTGCCAATGAAAAGTTCCTGCAAGGTTGATGGTGAATGGACTGTAACAGATGAACAAGACAATGTCAGTTGCTGGACACGATGATAGAAGAAAAAGATAGTCTTAATCTAATGGTGTCACCATCAATCCAAACTCAATATAAATGGCATCTGAGAAGAAGAAGCGACGAAAGAACGAAGGAGTGATATTCGCATGTTCTGTTGACCAGAATGTATTATTTAGAACTGATGAAGCAGTGGTGTGAAAGCTGAGCAATATCCCAAGGACAGGTTTTCTCCTTCGTTCTTTCGTTGCTTCTTCTTCTCAGATTGATGGGATTTTGTCATTACACCTATCTATTGCTGTGGTTTACTAATTGAAGGCTATTTTTAACGCTGTATTTATGCTCTGAATTTGTGGCTTCAAGAAGTTTATAAAGTGATTGTTTTATTCTTTTTAATAATAACTCTGTCCTTAAGTATTGGAATAACTCTGTTCTTAAGTATTTGGAAAAGATTGTTTTATTTTTAATAACCCTGTCCTTAAGTATTTGAATTTGCTATGCCAATAAAGATTATGGAATATTTGGAATATTACCACTGGTTCTGTACTTAATTCATTCCGGAGGTCCGTTCTTAACCTGAAAACGTTCTTGACCTGAAGCACCACTTTAGCTAATGGGACCTCCTGCTGCCGCTGCGCTGCCAGAGCACGATTTCTGTTCTCATCCTGAAGCAAAGTTCTTAACCCGAGGTAATATTTCTGGGTTTGCAGAGTCTGTAACCTGAAGCGTCTGTAACCTGAAGCGTATGTAACCCGAGGTACCACTGTATTCTGTTTCATGTACAGTTCCTGAGAACTCTTTTGATGTTTTCTTTATGAGGAAGAGGCTTAGACACCCTTGAGAGGGTGGGGAGGGGTATTACTCAGAAGGGTGGTGGGAATGGGTGATTGGCTGATAGGTGTGGTAAACCATAGAATCATAGAATCATAGAATCATAGAGTTGGAAGAGACCACAAGGGCCATCCAGTCCAACCCCCTGCCAAGCAGGAAACACCATCAAAGCATTCCTGACAGGTGACTGTCAAGCCTCTGCTTAAAGACCTCCAAAGAAGGGGACTCCACCACACTCCTTGGCAGCAAATTCCACTGTCGAACAGCTCTTACTGTCAAGAAATTCTTCCTAATGTTTAGGTGGAATCTTCTTTCTTGTAGTTTGAATCCATTGCTCCGTGTCCGCTTCTCTGGAGCAGCAGAAAACAACCTTTCTCCCTCCTCTATATGACATCCTTTTATATATTTGAACATGGCTATCATATCACCCCTTAACCTTCTCTTCTCCAGGCTAAACATACCCAGCTCCCTAAGCCGTTCCTCATAAGGCATCGTTTCCAGGCCTTTGACCATTTTGGTTGCCCTCCTCTGGACACGTTCCAGCTTGTCAATATCCTTCTTGAACTGTGGTGCCCAGAACTGGACACAGTATTCCAGGTGAGGTCTGACCAGAGCGGAATACAGTGGTACTATTACTTCCCTTGATCTAGATGCTATACTCCTATTGATGCAGCCCAGAATTGCATTGGCTTTTTTAGCTGCTGCATCACACTGTTGACTCATGTCAAGTTTGTGGTCTACCAAGACTCCTAGATCCTTTTCACTTGTACTGCTCTCAAGCCAGGTATTTTCCAGGTATCACTTGTACTGCTCTCAACTCCCATCATCCCTGACCACTGATCCTGTTAGCTAGGGATGATGGGAGTTGTAGTTCCAAAACATCTGGAGTGTCAAGGTTAGCCATCACTGGCCTAGGCCAACAATGGGTGTAGCTAACGGGGGTAGGGAGGGACAACTGCCCCCCCCCCAAATCAATAAAAATACGTAGCAAACATGAGTACATTCTACTCATGTAAAAACACCAGGCAGGCCCCACAAATAACCCAGAGATGCATTTTAAGTAAAAGGACGCATTCTACTCATGTAAAAACACGCTGATTCCTAGACCGTCCGTGGGCCGGATTCAGAAGGTGATTGGGCTGCATCCAGCCCATGGGCCTTAGGTTGCCTACCCCTGATCTAGATTCTGGCAGGATTTCAACCTGTCTGTAGGCTGATCTCTGGCTACCCATTACTGCCATTTTCATATTATACCAACTTTTTTGTTATGTTTTTATTTATTGGAATTTGTACCTTACCTTCAATCCAATTGTCACAGCAGCTTAGAATTCTGGCTTCCTGGAGCATCTCTGCTAAAACTACAGAGGCACAGCATAACCACCCTAGCTGGTGGCTATTGAAAGCCTTCTCTTCCATGATTTTGTCCAATCCTCTTTGAAAGCTGCCCTAGTGGGTGTGCTCCGGTGGCAGGGAGTTCCATAGTTTAAGCCCTTTTCTTTTTCCTGTCCTGAATCTTCTAAACATGCAGCTTCCTTGGATGTCTTCAAGAGAGGGAGAAGAACTTTTCTTTCTCCACGAGAGAGTGTGATTTTGTAAAGGAATAAAATTCTGTGTTAATTTTTTTAAGGAATACTTCTGAACATTAAAGGGATATTCTGTAGATAGAAGCAGAATTTGTCCCTGTGAAGAACTCGCCAAAGGGACCACTAGGTGGGGTTGTTGTTTGACTAAAAGGTAGTTTGAGGGCATCCACTGTAATTCAGAATATGCAGTTGTCTGTACCCACTTCTTCTTATGCGCTGACTCTGCCCAGGGGTTGGCAGGGAAACTTAGAAGTAGGGCTTCATGGACTTTTCCACCCCTTTCGGTATATGCAGCAACTGGTAATCTCTAATAATAAAAATGATTCTGATGCATTAGAAGCAGGAAAACAGCCAGGGAGGCAATTGGACTTTTGAATGACGAGGGAATTTAAGGCAAAATAAAATAAAAAAATTCCTTCCAGTAGCACCTTAGAGACCAACTAAGTTTGTTCTTGGTATGAGCTTTCGTGTGCATGCACACTTCTTCAGATACACTGAAACAGAAGTCACCAGACCCTTATATATAGTGAGAGGGTGGGGAGGGGTATTACTCAGAGGGAATTTAAGGTGTGCTAAAGGAGGGGACGCGGGTGGCGCTGTGGGTTAAACCACAGAGCCTAGGGCTTGCCGATCAGAAGGTCGGCGGTTCGAATCCCTGTGACGGGGTGAGCTCCCGTAGCTCGGTCCCTGCTCCTGCCAACCTAGCAGTTTGAAAGCACCTCAAAGTGCAAGTAGATAAATAGCTACCGCTCCGGCGGGAAGGTAAACGGCGTTTCCGTGCGCTGCTCTGGTTCACCACATGACCCGGAAGCTGTACGCTGGCTCCCTTGGCCTATAGAGCGAGATGAGCACCACAACCCCAGAGTCGTCCGCGACTGGACTTAACAGTCAGGGGTCTCTTTACCTTTACCTTTTAAAGGATGGAAAGGGGGATTTCTCCTTTCACATTCCAACCATCCTGGCTGCATGAATCACAAAGGAGAGAACTGTGTACAGCCATACCTTGGATCCTGAACGCCTTCTGAGTCGAACGTGTTGGCTCCCGAACGCCACAAACCCGGAAGCGAGTGTTCCGGTTTGCGAACGTTCTTTGGAACCCAAACGTCCGGCCCTACCTCTGAAGCTTCCGACTGGCTGCAGGAGCTTCCCACAGCCAATCGGAAACCGCGCCTTGGTTTCTGAACGTTTTGGAAGTTGGACGGACTTCCGGAACGGATTCCGTTCGACTTCCGAGGTACCACTGCATTTCCTGGCTTCATTGTTGACGTGATGATTTTGTGCCCCAAAGGGAAGCAGGGACTCCTCAAGGCAGGCTGCTTCATCCTAGTGGCGGAGGGAGACGCAAAATGATGAAGGTTCTTCCTGTCCTACTGTTGACCACCATCTTGTGGACTAAAACAGGTGAGTCTTTGACACGGTGGTCATTTACTCCTGGGACAACCTGCTCAGGCTGGAGAGGAGAAGACTGAGAGGATAGCAACCAGCTACCTGTAACCTCACTTCTCGCAGGGATGGAACCGCCAGAAGGCCCTTGGCGCTGTATCTCAGTGTCCGGGCTGAACGATGGGGGTGGAGACGCTCCTTCAGGTATATAGGACCGAGACCGTTTAGGGCTTTAAAGGTCAGCACCAACACTTTGAATTGTGCTCGGAAACGTACTGGGAGCCAATGTAGGTCTTTCAAGACCGGTGTTATGTGGTCTCGGTCCAGAATTCTTTGGCTCCGATGCCTGCATTGCAGGAGGTTGGACTAGATGACCCTTGGGGTTCCCTTCCAACAGAATTGTAATTCTGTGATTCTTGTGGGCATCTTGGAAAGGAGCACAAGGACATGGCTTGGCCCAGCAGCCAGCCCCCCATGGTTGGTTGCTCAGATGCCCTCTGGTCTTAGAGACCTACTGGGGAGAGACCTGGGGATCCCTGGTTAGGTAGTTCCAGTACTTCGCCTGTTTCATTTGAAAGTCCTAGCGAATACAGATTTCTCCTGCATCTTTACTGTGTGTGTGTTTTTATTTTAAAAAGTTGCTTCTCCCTTGCAGCTTCTTCCCTGCAATGTTATGGCTGCAATGAAACGGAATATACTGGTTGTGGAACTGTTGTGAACTGTTCTAATACAGATCGCTTCTGTACAAGTTACACTAGTAAGTAAGTATGGGGAGGCAGATCATAGCCCATTGTGCCTAGTAGCCACCAGTAGCCCTCTCCTCCATGAATTTGTCTCATTCTTTTTCAAAGCCATCTAAGTTGGTAGCCATCACTGCTTCATGGGGAAGTGAGTTCCATAGTTTAACTATGGATGCGTCAAGAAGTACGGGGTTTTTCTGGTCCTTAGTTTTCCAGCGTTCAGCTTTCCTGGATGCCCATGAGTTCAAGGGTTAGGAGAGCGGGAGAAATACGGTCTCCACTTTCTCCATGTTATGCATTATTATGTTGCCTTTTGCTCGCCTTTTCTTGAAAGTCAACGAAACAATAAAATTATGGCTTTCTAACCATGGCCCTTTCCCATCCTCTCCCCTTTAGAAACTACCTTATCCACCGGCTATTCTACTTTCACCTGCTGTCAAGAGGACATGTGCAACGGCACAGCGAATGTAAGATTGCGCATGCTTGTGCTGGTGGCGCTGGTTGTCATCAGAGCTTTGATTTGACCTGGAACTGAGACCCCGGATGGGCAGAACGGAACCATGGCGAAGCCCCTGCCCAGAAAGCAAGTCGTCTCTCTGGGCAGCCAGTTTTAGCCAAGGCGCACACAATAATCCTACCACCAAAAAGGCCCTGTACCTTATAGTTTATTATTATTGCTGTGTTGCCTTCTGGACACTGTTTCAGGGAGGAAAGCCTAGTACCAACAGTGGCAGACTGATGCACCAAAAGCTGGACTTCTGCGGACAATTTGCAGGCTTGGGTCAGCTTGTGGCCATCAAGTCATGTCCGATAGCTCATGGCTACTTTCTATTTTTAACTTTTCGTATTGAGAATTTGCAAAGATGCCAAAAGAAAAAAAGGAGAGGGGTAGACACAGGATTATCCACATATATATCATAAAACAAATATGTACATTCCGTTTAGTAATGAAAAGACTGAACCCCTTCCGGGGAGATTTTCATCGTTATTCAGAAGAAAGGAGAGATAAATGACACAGATCCCCAAGCAAAAGTTCAATGGCTCGGGATCTGAGCTTTTTGGGGGATCGCTGGACATTCGGGAAATGAATGGCCACCAAATAGCAGCAAACTCTTCTGGAGCCAGCGTTGCCTTTTTGTACTTTTAAATGATGTGTGAGTTTTTCAGAAACTGCTAATAAAAGTTTTTTGTACCATATATCTGAGGGGCTTCTTTTTTGCTTCTTCCCAGTTGTGAGTTCTGAGTGCTCTTGTGGCAATAATAATAATAATCTATAGGCTATATATAAAAATGTTCCCATTGCGTGCGCGGCGGACACCACCGTGCTCCGTAACCGCTGGACCAAATCGCATCAAATTTAGGACACAGCGTACCATGACCATCAAGGAAGGATCTGGCATAATAAAAATTCAAACAAACCACACCTATCATGCCTAAAATATAGAATAAAGGCCAAAAAAAATGGCGCACACATTACGTGTCACCAGCAACAGAACTGAAAACTCCAATAGCATCCAATAGAAAGGCAGATTGCCCGTCAATGTCATCAGACCTGGCCAGAGCCCCGCCCACCATTTTATAACTGCCGTCTGCAAACACCTGAGGCAGCGACAAGGCAGCGACTTTCTGCTGCCGCCTCAAAGAGCTCTCCGATATTTCCGCCCTCCCGCCGCCCAATTCCCAAGGCCACAAATAACCTCTACCTCGCCAGGGCCCACCAGGCCCGTGTCTCCCTGGATCTGGCCCAGCTGGGCCTCGCTGAGGGAGCCCAGGCCGAGCCCCGTGGGCCGTCCTGAGCGGTAGCCTCGGAGGCCATGGGGAAGACGGGAAGTGGGGAGAGACCCTACAGGAAAGGCCTGGAGGGCCCTGGCGAGGTGGAGGGACAGGGAAGAACGGAAACGGAAGCCGAAGGAAAGGAGAGCAGACGGAACAGTAAAAAAGGTTCCCAGTGCCCTCACCAAAAATGGCCGCCGCAGCTTCGCATACAGTACAAAGCGTCCCGAGTGCCCTCACTCGGGTGGGGGGGGGATAGAGCTGCTACTACACGGGCAAACCTCAAGAGACAGGAGAGAAGCTGGGCTTTGAGGCCAGGCGGCGTTGCGAGGCCAGGTTGCTATGGTAACGCGGGGCAAAAATGGAGGCTGCCAACCCCCAAAGAAGCCATCTGCGCGTCTGTGCGTGCCTTCCCAGGCCAGAGGCTGTTCGCTGAGAGGCGGGGGGCAGCGATAGAGCTGCTACTACATGGCCAAACCTCAAGAGGCAGGAGAGAAGCAGGGCCCGATGTGGTGAGGCGGGGTTAAACAACAGTTTAACAGAATGGATTGTTTTCTCTTAAAAGATTTTTTAAAACGTTTCTCAAATTCTCAAAAAATCCACAGCATCGCGTGGCCGGGCCAGCTAGTAATAATAATAATAATAATAATAATAATAATAATAATAATAATAATAATTTATTTGTACCCCGCCCATCTGGCTGGGTCTCCCCAGCCACTCTGGGCGGCTTCCAACAAAAATAAAAAATACATTAAAATATCACATATTAAAAGCTTCCTTAAACAGGGCTGCCTTCAGATGTCTTCTGAATGTCAGGTGGTTGTTTATCTCTTTGACCTCTGATGGGAGGGCGTTCCACAGGGTGGGCACCACTACCGAGAAGGCCCTCTGCCTGGTTCCCTGTAGCTTTGCTTCTCACAGTGAGGGAACCGCCAGAAGGCCCTCGGAGCTGGACCTCAGCTATGGATATAAAAGTAGTTCTTTTGAACTGAGATTATTGGCTTGATTAGGGAATACAGTGGTAGGTACTTTGGTTCTCGAACTTACCGTATTTTTCCGTCTATAAGACGCCCCCATGTATAAGATGTCCCCTATTTTTGGGGACTCAGATTTAAGAAAATGGGGGGAGATAGTATCCGTGTATAAGACGAGCTCAGATTTTGAACATTATTTTAGAGTAAAAAAAACCCATAGTCTTATACACGGAAAAGTACGGTAATTCGTTCCAGGAGCCTGTTTGACTACTGGAACCGTTCGAAAACCGAGGCGCGGCTTCTGATTGGCTGCAGGAGCTTCCCGCACTCAAGCGAAAGCTGTGTTGGATGTTCGGCTTCTGAAAAACGTTCAAAAACCGGAACACTTACTTCTGAGTTTTCGACTTTCAGGAGCCAAAACGTACAAGTACTGAGGCGTTCGAGAACCAAGGTACAACTGTATGGATAATATACTCTTATATCTCTTATATATACTCTTATATCTGAAGAAGTGTGCATGCACACGAAAGCTCATATCAAGAACAAACTGAGTTGGTCTCTTAAGGTGCTACTGGAAGGAATATTTTTATTTTTATTCTTATTTATGATGATCACTTTGTATTTTTATTTATTTATTTATTTATTTAGACAGTCTACCGGGGGATCTTTTCTTCCGGCGTTTCCTCGCCCAAGGCCGGCTTCCTCCTGACAACATTCGTTCCAAACATTCCGCCAACGTCTACAGTTCCGCCTCCCATTGTGACACCCTTGTGTTTCTCTCCCCGTGCCTCAGCATCTTGGGACGATGGCAGGAGGTTTCCGTTCCCCTTGCGCTTTCGTTGTCCAAGATGCTTAAATGCACACATAGTTGGAACAGAATGAGCTTTTTCTACAGTACTTCCGGTTCCAGCAGGACGCTAGCTGCCGAGTCCTGTTCATGGGCGGGTTGGCGGCGGCTGTCTTGAGAAAAGACATGGCTGACTGACACAGGTAAGAGGGCTGGGGTGGGAGCAGAGGCAGTCCTGCTGGGTAGGAAGGTGAGAAATCAAGTTCCATGCGGGAATGTTGTTCCAGGCAGGGGCGTAGGAAGTGGGGGGTGGGGGAGGGCGGGGGTGGGCGGGTCGCCTCAGGTTCAATCATGGAGGGGGTGACAAATTATCAAGGAACAATTGCTGCCCTACTAGGGTGGTTCATTAAAAAATTGCTGCCCTACTAGGGTTGTTCATTTTTGAAAATGCCTGCTCCAAAGGTCTTATCTTATTGCACTACGGATTATATAGCTATATATGAAATTTCATGCATATCAGTTAATATCTTGACCCTCCTCCACGAAAATAGATGTTTACTTGGCTGTTTTCCTATGTCGTGAAGGCTGAAATTTCAATTCAGTGGAGCACTTACTGTTCCCAACCCTAACCCTGCGGAAAGCCATCTAATTAGACTTTAATTTGATTTTGATATGTTTTTGGGAGGTAATTTATTGTTTGATTTTATATCAATGTTATGTATCTGTTGTTAGCCGACCTGAGCCTGACATCAGCCGGGGAGGGCGGGATATAAATAAAAGTTTATTTTTACTTATTAATACTCCTTTGTAAGAAAATGTGAAATAACGTAAAACCATTTTTGCAGGCAAAAAAAAAAAAAAAACAATTGGGGGGGGGGGTGACAAGAAATTTTCTGCACCGGGTACCAACCAGGGAGGCAATTGGACTTTTGAATGACGAGAGAATTTTAGGTGTGCTAAAGGAGGGGACGCGGGTGGCGCTGTGGGTTAAACCAGAGAGCCTAGGGCTTGCCGATCAGAAGGTTGGCGGTTCCAATCCCCGCGACAGGGTGAGCTCCCATTGTTCAGTCCCTGCTCCTGCCAACCTAGCAGTTCGAAAGCACGTCAAAGTGCAAGTAGATAAATAGGTACCGCTCCGGTGGGAAGGTAAACAGCGTTTCCGTGCGCTGCTCTGGTTCGCCAGAAGCGGCTTAGTCATGCTGGCCACATGACCCGGAAGCTGTACGCCAGCTCCCTTGGCCTATAGAGCGAGATGAGCGCCACAACCCCAGAGTCGTCCGCGACTGGACTTAACGGTCAGGGGTCCCTTTACCTTTTAAAGGAGGGAAAGGGGGATTGCAGAGAAGCTAAATCGGCATAATAGGGGCAGGCAAAACGAAGCAGAAACAACGTGATGCAGTGTTCACCTGCAGTGATGAAAGCAACGCTTCTGTGGGAATGTTCATGGTGGCAGGAGAGGATATATTGTTTCTTAATATCCTTCCTAGCTTGCACTAGCAAGTTTACTTAGCAGAGTTTGCATTCCCCTTTTACATGCACAGCAGATAGCTGGTTGGAAGCTTGTGTGAGCTGCTCACTATTATACAATTCAGTCTGTCTTAGACTGAATTGTACGTTCCTGGTAAGTTCCCTTGAATCCCTCTTAAAAGAATAAATATGTCACAATCTTATTCAAAGTCAATAAAAGAAGTTTACTCACATTAGTTCACAGTTGGATTCCAGAAGGCAGATTTAGTTACAATTCAATTCAATTAGTTTTATTATGGCAAAAGCCAGCAGCACAG
Organism: Darevskia mixta; assembly: GCA_034641385.1. Lineage (NCBI taxonomy): Eukaryota > Metazoa > Chordata > Lepidosauria > Squamata > Lacertidae > Darevskia > Darevskia mixta. The sequence goes on from JAWWNH010000086.1 coordinate 73,734, forward strand.
AAAGCCATAAAATATGTACATGTGGATCTACGCTTTGGTTACCAGATTTTTTTCAATGAATCCGGAGGCACTTTTTTTTTTTTTTTTTTAAAGCTAAGTAGCAACAGGGAGTCAGTAGTGGGGATGGTGAGGCAAAAGACCCTGGGCCCAAGCACACATGCATATTGTATAAAGGTGCAAAGCCCTTCTTTCGCACCTTGTGAAACATAAATGTCCCGAGCCTACCCCGATCATTCAAAACAAAGGGGGCAGGGGGCAGGAGATCTGTACTGCCGGACATCCCCGGTTCCCCTTTGGCAGTGACAGTGGCAGCCTCAGCAGCCCGGATCCAGCCTGGTAGAGCAGTTGGCTCTGGCTGGCTTCAGGAGCTGCGCGCTGCCCACTGCCGTGGCGCCCGCCATTTTTCCTCTCCGGGAGTCCCCATATGATGTGTTGCGCACAAGACACATCATATGGGGACTTCCAGCGAGGAAAAATGGCGGGCGTCATGGCAGCGAGCAGCTCCTGAAGTCAACCAGAGCCAACTGCGCCACCAGGCTGGTTCCGGGCTGCTGAGACTGCCGCTGCCACATTTCCCGGGGACAGATTTGCAAATCGGGACATTGCGGATGCGGAGACGGAATTTGTCCGGGGACAGATTTGCAAATCCGGGGACTGTCCCCGGGAACTGGGGATGTCTGGTAACCCTAATCTACCCCATATGGGGGAATAATCCCAGTGCTTATGCTGAGAGCTAGCAGAGCAGTCCCAGCTAAAAACTGGTCAAACAAAGAAGACAGTCAAAAAGAGGAGGGAGAGCTGCGTGACTCGTCCTTTTGTTACCTGGACAGGTGAGGTCACTCCCACCTTCTATCGCATGCAAAAGGAAGGATGCTCCAGCCAGGAGGAACAGGAAGTTTCGACTGGCTGGACCAAACATTCCCTCGCATGTCTTCTCTAGCATTACAAGGTATGTTGTATTTGACTGCCTCTCATGGATCACATCCCACAGCTTCTGAATCTCTGTTGCTGGAGGGGGGGAGCAGAAGTGGAGAGAGCATTTTTGCATTGCTGGGCTTCCCAAGGGCACCCGGTTAACACTGCGAGACATGTGGTGATAGGCCTTTGGTCTGATGGTAGAATTAGACCCAAGTCCCATCTGGCTCAGCATCCTGCTCTCAGCAGAATGGTTTTAAATGGTACCATCTCCTTTCGCATTCCAACCGTCCTGGCTGCATGAATCACAAAGGAGAGAACTGTGTACAGCTGTACCTTGGATCCTGAACGGCTTCCGATTCGAACGTGTTGGCTCCCGAACGCCACAAACCCGGAAGCGAGTGTTCCGGTTTGCGAACGTTCTTTGGAACCCAAATGTCCGGCCCTACCTCCGAAGCTTCTAACTGGCTGCAGGAGCTTCCCACAGCCAATCGGAAACCGTGCCTCGGTTTCCGAACGTTTTGGAAGTCGGACGGACTTCCGGAACGGATTCCGTTCGACTTCCGAGGTACCACTGCATTTCCTGGCTTCATTGTTGACGTGATGATTTTGTGCCCCAAAGGGAAGCAGAGACTCCTCAAGGCAGGCTGCTTCATCCTAGTGGCGGAGGGAGACGCAAAATGATGAAGGTTCTTCCTGTCCTACTGTTGACCACCATCTTGTGGACTAAAACGGGTGAGTCTTTGACACGGTGGTCATTTACTCCTGGGACAACCTCCTCAGGTTGGAGAGGAGAAGACTGAGAGGATAGCAACCAGAGCTACCTGTAACCTCACTTCTCGCAGGGATGGAACCGCCAGAAGGCCCTTGGCGCTGTATCTCAGTGTCCGGGCTGAACGATGGGGGTGGAGACGCTCTTTCAGGTATACAGGACTGAGGCCGTTTAGGGCTTTAAAGGTCAGCACCAACACTTTGAATTGTGCTCGGAAACGTACTGGGAGCCAATGTAGGTCTTTCAAGACCGGTGATATGTGGTCTCGGTCCAGAATTCTTTGGCTCCGATTCCTGCATTGCAGGAGGTTGGACTAGATGACCCTTGGGGTTCCCTTCCAACTCTACAGTTCTGTGATTCTTGTGGGCATCTTGGAAAGGAGCACAAGGACATGGCTTGGCCCAGCAGCCAGCCCCCCATGGTTGGTTGCTCAGATGCCCTCTGGTCTTAGAGACCTACTGGGGAGAGACCTGGGGATCCCTGGTTAGGTAGTTCCAGTACTTCGCCTGTTTCATTTGAAAGTCCTAGCGAAGACAGATTTCCCCCCCATCTTTACTATGTGTGTGTTTTTATTTTAAAAAGTTGCTTCTCCCTTGCAGCTTCTTCCCTGCAATGTTATGCCTGCAATGAAAGGAAGTATACTGGTTGTGATACTGTTGTGAACTGTTCTAATACAGATCGCTTCTGTACAAGTTACACTGGTAAGTAAGTATGGGGAGGCAGAGTGCAACGAACCTCCTGTCAGCCTCTCTGTTACTACCCTGTTTCTCCTAAAATAAAACGTAGCCATAAAATAAGCCGTAGTAGGATTTCTACGCATTTGTGAAATATAAGCCATACCACGAAAATAAGCCATACCCCGAAAATCAGACATAGTGACGTGGCGCCTCTCCCTTAAGATGGCCTGGATAGGCGTGGCTATGCAGCATACCGACGCAGAGTGGTTAAAATAAGACATCCCCCGAAAATAAGCCATACTGTGTTTTTTTTAGGGGGAAAATATATATAAGACGGTGTCTTATTTTAGGAGAAACACGGTAAATCGTATTCTATCAAGGTGTGTTGGGTACACTTATATCCACCTCCACCTTATCCTTTGAGGTTCGTTTTCAATACCAATCTCCTTTCCACTAATGATATCTTAGTAACGAGAGTGCTCCTGTCCAGCTGCCGTGGCCTATTATATTCTCTGCTCTGGGGTATTGGGATGAAACACCTTTCTGCCTATAGGGCCTCCCTCACACTGGATCCCCACTCTCAGACACAAACTATCACCCCTTAGGTCAGTTTTGCCTTTTCCCCGATTTCTCTCCACACAACAAGAACAAGACTTTATTTTTCACATATAACGGTTTCAGTAATTCATTGTTTACAAGCTTAGTTCCATCAAAGCTTAATTCTCTTTTAGTTTCACAATCAGTTCTCTAACTAAACCTAACCTAACCACTTCTCTATCTCTTCATCTATCCATCCTCACACACCCTCTCCCTCTCCTCAAACCAACGGCTGCTCCCTCCTTTTAAATCGTAGAATGTCCCGCCTCTCAAGAGCGAGCTGCCATTCAAACAGGGTGTAATTTAACTCTTAAAACGCTGGGGAAACTAAACATCCCCTTGCAATAGGGCCGATCCGTTACACAGAGCATAGCGCATTGTGCCTAGTAGCCACCAGTAGCCCTCTCCTCCATGAATTTGTCTAATTCCTTTTCAAAGCCATCTAAGTTGGTAGCCATCACTGCTTCATGGGGAAGTGAGTTCCATAGTTTAACTATGGATGCATCAAGAAGTACGTTATTTTTCTGGTCCTTAGTTTTCCAGCGTTCAGCTTTCCTGGATGCCCATGAGTTCAAGGGGTAGGAGAGCGGGAGAAAAACTGTCTCTCTCCACTTTCTCCATGTTATGCATTATTATGTTGCCTTTTGCTCGCCTTTTCTTGAAAGTCAACGAAACAATAAAATTATGGCTTTCTAACCATGGCCCTTTCCCATCCTCTCCCCTTTAGAAACTACCTCATCCACCGGCTATTCTGTGGAGCAAGGCTGCTCCAACAGTTGCTTGATTGCCAAAGTTAGTTGGCCGTCGCTGTATACTTTCACCTGCTGTCAAGAGGACATGTGCAACGGCACAGCGAATGTAAGATTGCGCATGCTTGTGCTGGTGGCGCTGGTTGTCATCAGAGCTTTGATTTGACCTGGAACTGAGACCCCGGATGGGCAGAACGGAACCATGGTGAAGCCCCTGCCCAGAAAGCAAGTCGTCTCTCTGGGTGGCCAGTTTTAGCCAAGGCGCACAGAATAATCCTACCACCCAAAAGGCCCTGTACCTTATAGTTTATTATTATTGCTGCGTTGCCTTCTGGGCACTGTTTCAGGGAGGAAAGTCCAGTACCAACAGTGGCAGACTGATGCACCAAAAGCTGGACTTCTGCGGACAATTTGCGGGCTTGGGTCAGCTTGTAGTCATGTCCGATAGCTCATGGCTACTTTCTATTTTTAACTTTTCGTATTGAGAATTTGCAAAGATGCCAAAAGAAAAAAAGGAGAGGGGTAGACACAGAATTATCCACATGTATATCATAAAACAAATATGTACATTCCGTCTAGTAATGAAAAAACTGAACCCCTTCCGGGGAGATTTTCATCGTTATTCAGAAGAAAGGAGAGATAAATGACACAGATCCCCAAGCAAAAGGTAAATGACTCAGGATCTGAGCTTTTTGGGGGATCGCTGGACATTCGGGAAATGAATGGCCACCAAATAGCAGCAAACTCTTCTGGAGCCAGCGTTGCCTTTTTGTACTTTTAAATGATGTGTGAGTTTTTCAGAAACTGCTAATAAAAGTTTTTTGTACCATATATCTGACGGGCTTCTTTCTACTTCTTCCCAGTTCTGAGTTCTGAGTGCTCTTGTGGCAATAATAATAATAATAATAATAATAATAATAATTTATTATTTGTACCCCGCCCATCTGGCTGGGTCTCCCCAGCCACTCTGGGCGGCTTCCAACAAAAATAAAAAATACATTAAAATATCACATATTAAAAGCTTCCTTAAAAAGGGCTGCCTTCAGATGTCTTCTGAATGTCAGGTGGTTGTTTATCTCTTTGACCTCTGCTGGAAGGGCGTTCCACAGGGCGGGCGCCACTACCGAGAAGGCCCTCTGCCTGGTTCCCTGTAGGTTTGCTTCTCGCAGTGAGGGAACCGCCAGAAGGCCCTCGGAGCTGGACCTCAGCTATGGATATAAAAGTAGTCAGTTGTTTTGAACTGAGATTATTGGCTTGATTAGGGAATACACTGGTAGGTACTTTGGTTCTCGAACTTACCGTATTTTTCCGTCTATAAGACGCCCCCATGTATAAGACGTCCCCTATTTTGGGGGACTCAGATTTAAGAAAATGGGGGGAGATAGTATCCGTGTATAAGACGAGCCCAGATTTTGAACATTATTTTAGAGTAAAAAAAAAACATAGTCTTATACACGGGAAAGTACGGTAATTCGTTCCAGGAGCCTGTTCGACTGCTGGAACTGTTCGAAAACCGAGGCGCGGCTTCCGATTGGCTGCAGGAGCTTCCCGCACTCAAGCAGAAGCTGCGTTGGATGTTCGGCTTCAGAAAAATGTTCGAAAACCGGAACACCTACTTCTGAGTTTTTGGCTTTCAGGAGCCAAAACGTACAAGTACCGAGGCGTTCGAGAACCAAGGTACAACTGTATGGATAATATACTCTTTTTGCCCAATGTGGGGCTTGAATCCACAACCCTGACATCAAGAGTCTCATGCTGTAGCAGCTGAGCTCGGATCCTGTTTCCAACAGTAGCCAAAGATGGCCTCCAGGAAATCCATGATAACATGAGGGCATGAGAACAATCCCAGAAGCTGATATGGCACTGTGCCTCTTCTGATCTTCTGATCTGATTTAGGCTTTGTGGCTAGTCGTTGTCAATAGCCTTTTCTCAAAGGATGTGGGACACAATATTATGATGATTGGGTGGGAGAGACTGTGGAGGAAAGGAATAAAATTTACTGCATGTAATATGTTAAGAGAAAACATTATGAAAATGATTCATAGGTGGTATTTGACCCCGGTCAAACTTACTAAAATCTATCATTTGCAGGACAATAGTTGTTGGAAGTGTGAAAAAGTGGAAAGGACATTTTACCATATGTGGTGGACCTGCCCAAGGATGAAGGCTTTCTGGGAAATGATATATAATGAAATGAAAAGAGTGTTGAAAAACACATTTGTTAAAAAACCAGAGGCCTTCTTACTGGGAATGGTCAACCAAGAAATACCAAAGGAAGATCACACCTTTTTTATGTATGCCACGACAGCAGCAAGGATACTGATTGCAAAATATTGGAAGACAAAAGACTTACCAACTATAGAAGAATGGCAAATGAAGATGATGGACTATATGGAACTTGCTGAACTGACAGCGAGACTCCGCGACCAGAGGGAAGAAGCGGTGGAAAAAGAATGGAAGAAATTTAGGGATTATCTTAAAAACTACTGTAAGATTTAGGGATAAGACAATGCTGGAAGAAAAGGTAATTTACAGAATAGTAAATAGAATAAATAAGTGAAGATATGATGTATGATTAGATAAGTTAGGATAGAATTGGAGCAAGGGAGATATAAGTGATAAGGTTAGATAAGATAGTAAATAGATAAGATATAAGGTTTGTTTAAGATAGTAAGATAGAATAGGTAAGGAGATATAAGATATAAGAGATAAGGTAATAAAAGAAACAATAGTAATAAGCACATAATATTAGATGATGAGAGGAAATTGCTAAAGATGATATACAATGAAACGCAGAGGGAAAGACAGGAGGAAGTCAAACCAAAATGTTAAGGAAAGAAGAAAGGGAAATTAAGAGTATTGTGTGTATTTTGTGTTTGTGGTTTTTTTTTGGTAGTTTGTGTTTTATAATGTAATGTGATAAGTTTTATGTGATGTGTAAAACCCAATAAAAATTACTTAACCCCCCCAAAAAAACAATAGCCTTTTCTCCATGGACTTGTCCTGATTCCTTTTCCAAGCCATTTAGGGTTGCCAGGTGTCCACTATTTGAGCGGACAGTCCGCTTTTTTCACGTTATGTTCACTATTTTTTTTTTACAAAATAGTGGACATTTTCTTTTATTCAAAAGCTTTATAACGAAATGGTACGTAATCTAAAGCTGTACAGTCTAAGAGAATAAGGATAGGAGAATTGCGTTTTGTCTTTTGTTTTCATAAGTAAGAATGAGACAAAGATCGAATATCCATTGAACTCGATTCTCCGAAAAAATTATTAATCATACTCAATTGTTTCACAAGACATTTTTAAAATGGGGGGGGGGGAGGCGCCTCTTGCCGGAGTTCTGCCCCGCATGTTCCTGACTCGCGGGGAGAACAAAAGGGAGAGGCGCGAAAGAAAAAGACGCCTCTTCCTGTTCCTGATGCGCAGGAGCAGCAGCAAACCAGCTACCGGTAGAGGCGTGGGGGGGAAAGGCGGGCTTGGAGGAGACTTGCCCGACGACCTGAGGGAGCGAGATCCTTGCCCCAAGGATCGCCTCCCTAATACAGGAACGGTAAGAAGGAACCCCTGTTGGGAACTTGGGTAGCTTTGCCCCAAGGATCCCTAAGAAGCAAGCATAGAAACATAGAATTGTAGAGTTGTTGGAAGGGACCACGAGGATCATCTAGTCCAACCCCCCTGCAATGCAGGAATCGAACCCATGGGGGCTCGAACCCATGACCCTAAGATTAAGATTATAAAATTATATTTAATATTTCTCAACATTGTGCTGAAATTAAAGAATTGTTCCTTAAACACAAAGAATTGATCAAAGCTGCACAGTCAAATAAAAATACACACGACAGCAAAGTAAAATGTAATTTAATATTTTACATATTATTATAATATATTTGATGTTTTGAATTTTAAGTAAAGTTTTGAAGTGATTATTTTAATACATGTTAAAATGTTTGTAAGAAAATATATAATTTAATTTAATTTAACCCCCCCCCCCGCTTGTCCGCTATTTTTTGGAAGCAGACCTGGCAACCCTAAAGCCATTCAAGGCCACATTAACTCCATACTGGACACTGAGGTCCAGCACCGAGGGCCTTCTGGCGGTTCCCTCGCTGCGAGAAGCCAAGTTACAGGGAACCAGGCAGAGGGCCTCCTCGGTAGTGGCACCCGCCCTGTGGAACGCCCTCCCATCAGAGGTCAAAGCAATCAACAACTACATAACATTTAGGAAATACCTGAAGGCAGCCCTGTTTATGCATTTTTATGTTTAATAGAAGCTTTTAATGGTTAATAGACTATTGTATTTTAATATTCTGTTGGAAGCCACCCAGAGTGGCTGGGGAAACCCAGCCAGATGGGCGGGGTATAAATAAATAATAATAATAATAATAATAATAATAATAATAATAATAATAATTTATTATACAGTTTAAGAACCACAATCAGTGCCGGATTTACGTATAAGCTAAACAAGCTATAGCTTAGGGCCCCAATCTCTTGGGGACCCCCCCCAAAAAATTAAAGGGAAAAAACAACTGGGTGTACATTTCCAAAATATAAGATAAAAAACAAATAAAATAAAACCTACATACAGCAACAGTGTTTTGTGTTGTGTAGGCTCCTACACCCTTGTGCAAATTAATTGAAACAAGCAATGTAGTTATTGTACAAAACTCACATACACATGTACAAAACTCACATATACAGTGGTACCTCGGGTTAAGTACGCTTCAGGTTAAGAACTCCGCTAAGAACAGAAATCGTGCTCTGGCGGCGCAGCGGCAGCAGGAGGTCCCATTAGCTAAAGTGGTGCTTCAGGTTAAGTCAGGGGTGTCAAACTCAAATTCATCGGGGGCCGCATCAGCAGTTTGGTCACCCTCAAAGGGCCGGTGACCCTCAAAGGGCTGCTCTCCCCCTCTCCACTGTGTGGAAAAAATATTTTTTTCTGGTTTTCCTCCTCTAAAAGGCTGGGAGGGAGGGAGGGAGGGAAGAGAGAGAGAAGGAAGGAACGAAAGAAGGAAAGAAAGAAGGGGTGAGAAAGAGAGATAGATGGATGGAAGGAAGGAAGGAAGGAAGGAAAGAAAGAAAGAAAGAAAGAAAGAAAGAAAGAAAGATAAAGGGGGAGAGAGAGAGAAGGAAGGAAGGAGTGAAAGAGAGAGAGGAGAGAGGGAAGATGCTGCTTGCTTCTCCACCCCCCCACCCGAAAAAGAAGGCTTTTGCGAGGGGGGGGGGCCCGGGAGGAGCAAGAAACGTCTCCTCCGCTGTAGCAGAGGGCATGTTGCTTGCTTCTCCACCCCCCCCCACCCGCAAAAGAAGGCTTTTGCGAGGGGGGGGGCGGCCGGGAGGAGCAAGAAACGTCTCCTCCGCTGTAGCAGAGGGCATGTTGCTTGCTTCTCCACCCCCCCCACCCGCAAAAGAAGGCTTTTGCGAGGGGGGGCGGTCGGGAGGAGCAAGAAACGTCTCCTCCGCTGTAGCAGAGGGCATGTTGCTTGCTTCTCCACCCCCCCCCACCCGCAAAAGAAGGCTTTTGCGAGGGGGGGGGCGGCCGGGAGGAGCAAGAAACGTCTCCTCCGCTGTAGCAGAGGGCATGTTGCTTGCTTCTCCACCCCCCCCACCCGCAAAAGAAGGCTTTTGCGAGGGGGGGCGGCCGGGAGGAGCAAGAAACGTCTCCGCTGTAGCGGAGGAGATGCTGCTCATTCTCCCCCCCCTCCACCGCTGCCTGCTGTTCGCAGGGATTGGCGCAGCGCGGGGTGGTGGTGGGATCAGCAGGCTGGTGCGGGGGGCTTCCCCGACGCGGCAGAAAGCCGCGCGGGGCACCCCCGAGGCGGCAAAAAGCCGCGCTGGGCCAAAACGGCCGGGGAAAAAAAACCTTGCCGGGTTCCCACGGCAAGGCAAAAATGGTGCGGGGGGCTTCTCTGAGGCGGCAGAAAGCCGCGCGGAGCACCCCCGACGCGGCAAAAAGCCGCCCTGGGCCAAAACGGCCCGAAGAAAAAAGCCTTGCCGGTTCCCCTGGCAAGGAGAAATTGGTGCGGGAGGCTTCCCTGAGGCGGCAGAAAGCCGCGCGGGGCACCCCCGACGCGGCAAAAAGCCGCGCTGGGCCAAAACGGCCCGGAAAAAAAAAACCTCTGCTCCCTTCCTCTCGCGCGCGCTGACCTTCGCCGCCCACCGCCAATGAGCGCACGCTCACGGGCCACATGACGAGGTCTCGCGGGCCGCATTTGGCCCGCGGGCCTTGTCCTTGACACCTGTGGGTTAAGTACACTTAAGGTTAAGAACGGACCTCCGGAACGAATTAAGTACTTAACCCGAGGTACCACTGTATGTACATTAGTAACAGATATGATCTCCGCTATTTTTAAGCAGCGTTTGAACACGGTTTGGCATGGAGTCTACTAGTTCCGAACAGTGATTGGTGATTTTCGGATCCCTGTACCTCACTTGAATCAGTGCCTGAATGAGCTTCTCCATAGTCTTACAGTCTACAGCACGGAGGCGACTTTTGCATATAGCCCACAAATTCTCAATGGGATTTACGTCTGGGGAATCCCCTGGCCAATCAAGTGCCTGTATTTGCTGCTCTGTCATGAATTTCTTCACCAATTTCTATGTGTGACAGGGGGCTAGGTCCTGCAATATCCCAGTACCGTCAGGACGCCTCTTTTCCAGCTCTGGAATAGCTCTCTTTCGTAGAACCTCAATATATTGTGGCGAGCACATCATTCCTTCTGTTGGCTGCAGGCTTCCGACACCATAATGATCAACTAACTTTTCATGTTTGTCTTGAGTACAGGATTACGAGTAAGATAGAAAACATGCTTTGTTTCAATGAATTTGCACAAGGGTGTATGATGTAAGTAATGGGGCCCGCCTACTAGCCTGCTCCCTAAAATATCACTGGTTTGCTCATTTCTATATATAGGGTGCCTACATTCTGCATGTGCAAATGGCTTTAGATACCTATTAGGTCCATAAATTACCATATAGCTTATATTCAACACAAAAAAGTGACAATTTGTTGTTGACAAAGGACAGCTGGACATAGAAAGGACCCCATTACCTTCAGGAGCTTAGGGCCTCATCAAACTTCAATCCGGCCTTGACCACAGTACCTCTTTAAACTGTCATGGCTTCCCCCAAAGAATTCTGGGAGCTGTAGTTTGTTCAGGGTATTCAGAGTCCTTAGGAGACTTCCATTCCCTTCAAGGAGGCACCATTCCTGGAGTGGTTCTACAATCCGTCTTCACAAAGAATTCTGGGAATTGTTCATTTTTTGCCCAGGTGTCTCCACCTTGCTTATTGTATTTAATCACAAGAGCGAGGAGTAAAGCTCCTGCCAATCAGGCATGCAAAGAGGAACAAAGAAAAAGGAATTCACCATTCAGCCAGTTTCGGGTAAGTTGCATGAAACCGGCCAAGTCTTACCATTATCGTATTGTTCTGGGCAATTCAATATGAGAAAAATACCCGACCGCACATGTCGGTTCACACTGTTGGTGAAAGAAAATGACAGCAGAGATGCTGTTTCCGTGGGCCTTCTAAAGCTCTCTGCGGGCGAATTTGCTTGTCATCTCTGTGGAAAGGTGTGTTCAGAAGAACAGTTGACACGGACCGTATCCTAGATGGTGTCTTGGACTAATATCTGGATTTTCATTGCAAGAAAACAAAGGCCAAATCAAAGAGGTCCTCACCAGGGACGTCTTAGCCATTGAGCCTAGTGGCGCACGGCGCCACGGCGGCAAGATATGGGGGGCGCCTCAGCCATGCCGTGCCGGGAGCCGCCTCCCTGCTGGAGGAGCTGCCCTCCAGCCCCGCCAGCAGCGCCCCCCTCGCCTGTCTCTTCACGGGCTGCGGGCGCCGTCGCGGGGAAGCCGGCGGCGAGCCTCCCATCGGCGCGGCAGCCAGGGCTCCCTAAATGGCAGCGTGCGCAGCCTATTCAGCCCAGCAGGCAGAGGCTTGGAGGGGCCGCCCCCTCCAGCTGCCTGCCGTGCCTGGCCAGTCCCGCCAGGAGCGCCCCCCTCGCCCGCCTCTTCTCGGGCTGCAGGTGCCATTGTGGGGAAGCCGCGGCAGGGGATGGGGCAGACGGGGAGATGGAGGCAAGGAAGGATCCGCTCGGTTTCCCGGCGGCACAATAGAAGCCAAGATTGGCGGCCCAGCAGGAGGCCAGCCTGCCGCCAGGGGGGAGGCGATCCTGTATTTGCGAAATGCTGAAGCCCTTCTCTTCCTTCCACCTGGAGGGGGGGTGGGGTGGGGGTCGCCGGATGGATCCTTGCACCAGGGCGCCAGATAAGCTTACACTGGCTTACTAGTAGTACAGGTGAAAAGGATCTAGGGGTCTTAAAGGTAAAGGGACCCCTGACCACTAGGTCCAGTCGTGTCCGACTCTGGGGTTGCGCCGCTCATCTCGCATTATTGGCCGAGAGCCGGCATACAGCTTCCGGGTCATGTGGCCAGCATGACTAAGCCGCTTCTGGCGAACCAGAGCAGCGCACGGAAACGCCGTTTACCTTCCCACCGGAGCAGTACCTATTTATCTACTTGCACTTTGACGTGCTTTCGAACTGCTAGGTTGGCAGGAGCTGGGACCAAGCAACGGGAGCTCACCCCATCGCGGGGATTCGAACCGCCGACCTTCTGATCAGCAAGCCCTAGGCTCTGTGGTTTAACCCACAGCGCCACCTGGGTCTTAGCAGACCACAAACTGAACAGAGGTCAGCAGAGTGATGCAGCAACAAAAAAAAGTGAACGCTATTGTAGCCTGCATCAACAGAAGTACAGTGTCCAGGTCAAGGGGAAGTCACATTCCCCTTTTAAACGCACAGTGAATAACTGGTTGTAGGCTTGTGTAAGCCTCTCACTATTAAGTTCCTGGTAAGTTCCCTTTTATCCATCTTAAAAGAATAAACACGCCACAATCTTGTTTAAGAAGAATAAGAATAAGAAGAGTTTGGATTTGATATCCCGCTTTATCACTACCTGAAGGAGTCTCAAAGCGGCTCACATTCTCCTTCCCCTTCCTCCCCCACAACAAACACTCTGTGAGGTGAGTGGGGCTGAGAGACTTCAGAGAAGTGTGACTAGCCCAAGGTCACCCAGCAGCTGCAGGTGGAGGAGCGGAGATGCGAACCCGGTTCCCCAGATTACGAGTCTACCACTCTTAACCACTATGCCACACTGGCTCTCATTTAAAGTATATAAAAGAAGTTTACTCACATTCAGTTCACAGTTGAATCCCTGAAGGCAGACTTAATTACAAAGTATATACATGTGGATCTATCCCATATGGAGATAATCCCCGTGTCCTCTGTTGGAAGCCAACAGAGCATCTCTAGCTAAAAAGCTGCTCCAATGACAGAGGAAGTCAAAGAGAGAGAGGGAGGGAGAGCTGCGTGACTTGTCCTTTTGTTACCTGGACAGGTAAGGTCACGGCCACCTCTAGTTACATGCAAAGGAAGTATGTCCCAGCCAGGAGGAAACGAATTTTTCAACTGGCTGGACCAAACATTCCCCCGCATGTCCACTCTAGGAAAACAAGGAATGTTGTACTTGACTGCTACTTATGTATCACATCCCACACAGGGAAGGGCGACCAGGATGATCAAGGGACTGGAAACCAAGCCTGATGAGGAATGGTTGAGGGAATTGGGGATGCTTAGCCTGGCGACGTGATAGCCATTTTCAAATCTCTGAAGGGCTGCCACATGGAAGATGGAGCACTATTCTTCTTCTTCTTCTTCTTCTTCTTCTTCTTCTTCTTCTTCTTCTTCTTCTTCTTCTTCTTCTGTACCAGAGGGTAGGACCTGAATCAACAGATTCAAATACTAAGAAAGGAGATTCTAACTCAACATTAGGAAGCACTTTCTGACAGCAAGAGCTCTTCGGCGGCAGTGGAACGAACAACCTTGGAAGGCGGTGAACTCTCCTTCATTGGAGGTTTTCAAAGAGAGGTTGGATGACCATGGGCCAGGGATGCTTTAGTTGTGATTCCTGCATTGCAGGTTGTTGGACGAGATGACCCTTGGGGTACTTTCCAACTCTGCAATTCTATGATTCTCTGCAATGTTCCACATCGTCTATGAAGTGGCAAGCTAGGTGCTTATGAATGGTTCTGTTGTGTGAGTGAGAGAGAATGAGAGAGGTTGCATTCAGACTTGTGGATTATTGCGTAAATTTCTCTGGTTATAGTGCCAGTCCCAGGTTCTAACGTTCCTCTTAAACTGCATGACCTTCCGTGTTACAGAACTGCTGTAGTTTATTTTATCTGATACTGTTGTAAACCACTTTTGATCTATGCCACTACATCACAAAAATATAAGTATTTAAGTAAATAAATAATAATAAAAACAAAGAACAATTTCGACAGAAAGAGCAACAAAAACAGCCATCTGAAGGCAGCCCTGATTAGGGATGCTTTGAATGTTTAATAGATTATTGTATTTTAATATTTTGTTGGAAGCTGCCCAGAGTGGCTGGGGAAGCCCAGCCAGATGGGTGGGGTATAAATAATAAATTATTATTGTTGTTGTTGTTGTTGTTGTTGTTGTTGTTGTTGTTGTTATAGCCAAAGTGCATGGCACAAAGCTTTGCATCGAATCTCGGTAAATAAATCAGGGATCAATAAATCCCTCTGCAAAATTTGAAGCTCTGTTTGCACTTGGAAGCCACTGAACTGCTCTGATCTTTCCGTACCATCCCAGTAAAAATGGTTTGTGCAGCAAAGCATATTTACACTGCAATGTTATTCCCAAACCATGGCTGCACAGGATGAAAGCCTTAGGCTAAATGTTATGAAAACATGATTATGGTGCAGCAAAAAGCTGCCCTCTGGCAGTTGCAGAACAAGAAAGACCAAATCTTTGAAAATTCTCAGTAAAGGCATGGGAGATTTAGGCTGACTCAGCCAGAGCAGGAAACATTTTCCAACCCCGAAAGAGTAGGGTTGCCAGACCTCCCCTCCAGGGTCGACCTGATGCCTCCAGGTTTGCCTGATCACCCCCCCCCCAGGTAGCAGCGGGAGGGCTTGAATCCCCAGGTAGAAGAGAACACATTGTATTTCTTTATTTTATTTTTTTTAAAAAATAAGAAGTCAGTGCCCGAAGCTTTCAAGCTTCAGACTGGTAGAAGCTGGCAGCAAATTATTGCCTAGTGTCAAGAACTGAAGCCTCCATCTTTGCCTGACTCCCTCCAAGTGGCAGGTGGAGGGTTAAATGTCCAGGTGAGAGAGACAGCCTTTAACAATAAAAACAGTTAACACGAAGATTGTGCATGTAGCTTTACAAGTTTTAGCCTGGCAAGAACCAGCTGCAAATTAGAGTATGTTGTTGTTGTTCAGTCGTTCAGTCGTGTCCGACTCTTCGTGACCCCATGGACCAGAGCACGCCAGGCACGCCTATCCTTCACTGCCTCTCGCAGTTTGGCCAAACTCATGTTAGTAGCTTCGAGAACACTGTCCAACCATCTCATCCTCTGTCGTCCCCTTCTCCTTGTGCCCTCCATCTTTCCCAACATCAGGGTCTTTTCTAGGGAGTCTTCTCTTCTCATGAGGTGGCCAAAGTACTGGAGCCTCAACTTCAGGATTAGAGTATAGGCACTCTGAAATCTGCCCTCCTCTGCTCCCCTTTCCCAATTAACCTCCATCGCCTGGGGCATCCCTAGTTCTCAGGTTTCGGCCCTGAAATCTCAGAATCTGGGATGCTCTTGACTTTTCAACCCTAGTAGTGTCCCTTCTCTCTTCAAAGGCAGGTAGTGGAATGTCAAATACCTGAGTTGATGGTGTGGCTCCCTGCCCTTACATTTCAGTACACATGCAATCCGATTGGCCACAGGGCGATGACTGAACGCAAATGAGGGCAACTGGAAGTGAAGAGGACCACCAAGGGCTATTTAAAACAAAGGCACTTTTTCACAAGAAACATCAAAAGGGAAAGCGGGTGTTTGGTGTTTGCTCTTGCAGCATAGCTGTCAACCCTCCCCTTTTTTGGCGGGAAACTCCCTTATTCCAATGCCATTTCCCGCTGCTATCCCGGATTGTTGGATATCCCTTAAATTTCCTGGATTTCAAAGGAAGCAGCTCCTCTCCCTCCCTGCCGGCCAGGGAGGCTCCTCAGCTGCGTTGCTCGGCTGCCAATAAGGAGTCTGAGACCGACTGGGGGCGGAGCTTGCATGCCTTGTACAGCCAGACCCTGACACCCAACCAGACAGACAGCCTGCCTGCTGTCTACGCGCTCGCTCTTTCACTCACCCGTTCACACACAGCCTCTGGAGTGCAGGGTGGCGAGGCTACTTGGTGCCATTGCACCGCCCTCGCGGCATCCCTTATTTTCAAATCCGAAAGTTCGAAAAAATCCCTTCTTTTCAAATCCGAAAGTTGACAGCTATGTTTTGCAGTGCTGAGAATGTTCACGAAAATCTCTCGAAGAAACCAGTAAGAATCATAGAATCATAGAGTTGGAAGAGACCACAGGGGCCATCCAGTCCAATCCCCTGCCAAGCAGGAAACACCATCAAAGCTTTCCTGACAGGTGTCTGTCAAGCCTCTGCTTAAAGACCTCCAAAGAAGGAGACTCCACCACACTCCTTGGCAGCAAATTCCACTGTCAAACAGCTCTTACTGTCAGGAAGTTCTTCCTAATGTTTAGGTGGAATCTTCTTTCATGTAGTTTGGAGCAATGGATTCAAACTACAAGAAAGAAGATTCCACCTAAACATTAGAAAGAACATTAGAAAGAGAGTAATCATAGCAAGGGTGTGTGTGGCAGATCAGCTGAACAACCATAAGAGTCTGCTGGATCAGACCAATGACCACAACCCACCCCCAAGATCAGTTCAACACACTGAATAAAATATTTTGCACTGAATTATCAAAGCAAAATGTCTCTAATTCTTCCTGTCATTCTTGCTAATTCTGTATATTCTAGTAGTTTTGCCTGCCAGTCCAATTTAGTCGGGGTGGCTTCTCCTTTCCATTTTTTTGCTATTATGATTTTTGCTGCCACTGTTGTTTGCATAAAGACCTTCCTCTTTTTTTTTTTTTGGAATGTCCGTGCCAATTATACCCAGTAGAAAGGCTTCTATCTTTTTTCTTTGTTTTTACAAAAGGGATTTTAAACATCCTTTTGAGTTCGTTGTATATTATATCCCAAAATTCCCTTATTTTCTTTTTAAAATTAATAAAGCAAATTGGCAAAAAAAAATATCAAAGCATAAAACAAATGTCCGTGTGGATCACCAAAAGAAATCAAGGCCGCAAGGCAGAGCAGGAATCCAGAGAGACCCCGGGGGGGGGGGGGTTAGGTAGCAGATTCCTAGCAGATTCCTAGCAGATGTGGGGCAGAATAAACCAGAGAGGTGTGTTTGATTTTGGTTTCAGGTAGCCTAATCCTCTCCAGATTGAAAGGGAACTTGTTTCCCCCCCCCCCCCCGGCACAAAATTGTTTCAGAGAGGAGGGACATGATAGGTTGGGGAAAAAACAACGTACCATTGCCGAGAGAGTAAAAGGCAGAGAATCAAAATTCTGCCTTTGTCTGGGCTGTCGACCAGCAAAACTGGAATGCTAAGATAGCGAGGCATTGCTCAAGAAGCAGGATGAAGGTGTTTCTTTCTGCATTGCTGGCTGCTCTTTGGTGTGCTGAGTTTGGTAAGGCCCCTTTTATTTAGGCAGATCCCTTTTTTGATGTTTCAGTTGGCTGAGAGTTAAACTGAGGGAGTTGGGGATGTTTAGCCTGGAGTAGAGGAGACCGAGAGGTGTTAGGATAAAGGTAAAGGTAAAGGGACCCCTGACCATTAGGTCCAGTCGTGTCCGACTCTGGGGTTGCGGCGCTCATCTCGCTTTATTGGTCGAGAGCCGGCGTACAGCTTCCGGGTCATGTGGCCAGCATGACTAAGCCGCTTCTGGTGAACCAGAGCAGCGCACGGAAACACCGTTTACCTTCCCGCCAGAGCGGTTCCTATTTATCTACTTGTACTTTGACGTGCTTCCGAACTGCTAGGTGGGCAGGAGCTGGTACCGAGCAACAGGAGCTCACCCCATCGTGGGGATTCAAACCGCTGACCTTCTGATCAGCAAGCCCTAGGCTCTGTGGTTTAACCCACAGCACCACCTGGGTCCCTTGGTGTTAGGATAGCCATCTCCAAATATCTGAAGGGCTGTCACACGGAAAATGGAGCAAGCTTGTTTTTCTGCTGCTCCGGAGGGCAGGACCTGAACCAATGGCTTTGAATCGTAGGAAAGGAAATTCAGACTAAACACCAGGAAGAACTTTCTGAGGGTAAGAGTTGCTTACCAGCGGAACGGACTCGCTCGGAAGGCGGTGGGCTCTCCTTGGCAGAAAGTCAGGCTGCATTCCCTTGGAACATAAAAAGGTAAAGGTAAAGGGACCCCTGACCGTTAGGTCCAGTCGCAGATGACTCTGGGGTTACGGCGCTCATCTCGCTTTACTGGCCAAGGGAGCCGGCGTACAGCTTCCGGGTCATGTGGCCAGCATGACTAAGCCACTTCTGGCGAACCAGAGCAGTGCACGGAAACGGCGTTTACCTTCCCGCCGGAGCGGTACCTATTTATCTACTTGCACTTTGAAGTGCTTTCGAACTGCTAGGTGGGCAGGAGCTGGGATCGAGCAACGGGAGCTCACCCTGTCGCGGGGATTCGAACCGCCGAGCTTCTGATCGGCAAGCCCTAGGCTCTGTGGTTTAACCCCAGCGCCACCTGCATCCCTTGGAACTTACTGCTTACTGCTCAGTAAACATATATAGGATCGGTTTGCAAACCCTATTTACCGGTAACTTAATGGGACTTGCAGCTAGGGAAGCATTCATACGATTGGGGTTTAAGTCCCATTGAGCGGTATAGCAGGGCTTTTAAAAGAAAAATGAAAAGAAGAAAAGAAGATTAAGATATGTCTTTAAGATCATAAGGGGTGGTAGTTTTCACCTGTTGACTGTTCAGTGTCCTTGCCAGGTTGCATGGCAAAGATAGGCCCGCCATATGTCCGGAATTTCCCAGACATAGTCGGGGTTTCGCTGCTGGAAACAATCCGAGCGGAAATCGCTGAAATGCCCAGGGAAATCCAGCCGTATGGAAACTCATGTTGGAATATGGGAAGTGTAGATTTTGGTGAATTTCCTTAAAAATAGGTCAAAAACTTCAATGGCTTTGGATTGAGATTTTGCAAAAAAAAAGGGGGGAAAGCAAGAAAAAAGCTCAACAAATTTTGTTTCTGGATATTCACTTTTTGAAATATGGGAACCCTCGGCTAAGAGGAGGGAAGCCTTTTCTGGTTCACCTCTGGCAGCAAAACGTCTTGATCTGGCCCTGCAGATCCCTTAGTTTTTTTATAGAGGCAAGACAATATCGCTCTGCTGCTGCTCTGAACGGAGATTGCATCTACGCTGCTGAGATTGTTTTAGTAGACAGAGCAGACTATTGGTGATTTTGCTCAGCATTGTCTACACTGACTGGCAGCAGCTCTCCGGGATTTCAGGAAGGCAGTCTCTCCCAGCCCTACCTGGAGACGCCGGGGATTGAACTTGAGACCCTTCTGCATGTGAGGAAGATGCTCTTGCCACTCAGCTACAGCCCTTTCTTTTAATTTTTAATTTTTGCCTCCAATCAGAAACTCTGTGAATCCGGGACTTTCCCTGGAAAATAGGGGCAATTGGAGGGTCTGTAAATGTGAACTGAAATGCAACTCTCCCCTCCTGCTTAGCACTACTAAGCTAAGCTGTTTTATGCTGCATTTTGTGTGAGATTTGGGTTGCCTTTTCCTTTGACGTTATTAGGAGTCTCCGTTTCATCCAGTGTGCAAGGCAGCTTGCAGAACAATCAAAACCAGCAGAGTAATAAAATCCTGTCCACACAAACCACAAACTAAGCCGCTCTAAGGATCTGATTCAGAGCTTGGCACACCGATTTTCTGCTCAGTGTCGGCTGTTACATAAATCTACAAGGAACCATTGGGTTTCACAGGTGCCGTGGACAGAGTTGTTCAGCTGGAAATCCTCACTAAGAAGGCCAAGAAACACCTGATCTCTCCGCACTACCTTTAGATGCTACGGAATGCTAAAAGAAAATTTGTTTCTAACAATATCCAAACCATACCCGACAAGTTTTATCTGTGTCCACCTTACGGGGTCTTGGTGTTCAGAACGGGGAGGGGGGGAATTCATGGGGTCCAATCCAATGCTCCGAAATGTGCTTGTGGACAAGAATGCAACTTGCAGGAAAGTTATGCATTTCTCTGGATTTTGCAGTGCATGTACAGTGCTCAAAAAGCACGCACAAAAAGAGTATCTTACGCAACAGATGTGCATAAAATGTGCATTTCATTGGCGAACGCTCCCATCAGGCCTGGCCAGCAAGGGATGATGGGAGTTGTAGTCCCACAAATCTGGTAGAGAGCCACAGGTTCCCCTTTCCCGGCCTGTTGACAATACAGAACTAGATGCGCCATCACTCACCTGACTCTGTGTAAGGCAGGTTCGTACATTCCTATGAAGTTAGCTGAAGTGCTGAAAATGCACACAAATTTGTAAGCTTTGGAGGGATATTTTTCTTGTTTCTTCTTGTCTTTCATTTTGCCTTTTGGAAAGGGTAACGTCATAGGTTGACTGCCATGTCTTCTCTGCCTAATATCCTGAAATGCGCATTCACCTCTGCTCCAATGGGAATTTCCTCCCCTAAGGCTAAACACAGCACAGGTAGAAGTGGAAGTGGCAGTCTTCCTTGGGAACGTGGCTGGAGAGGGAAGAGCTAAATATCCTCTCCTCATGCTCTGTGATCCTGTGGTCTAAACCACTGAGCCGATCAGAAGGTCAGAGGTTCGAATCCCCGCGACGGGGTGAGCTCCCGTTGCTCTGTCCTAGCTCCTGCCAACCTAGCAGTTCCAAAGCACGCCGGTGCAAGTAGATAAATAGGTACCACTGCGGCTGGAAGGTAAACAGCGTTTCCGTGCGCTCTGGCTTACATCACGGTGTTCCGTTGTGCCTGAAGCGGTTTAGTCCTGCTGGCCACATGACCCCGGAAAGCTGTCTGTGGACAAACGCCGGCTCCCTTAGCCTGAAAGCGAAATGAGTGCCGTAACCCCATAGTCACCTTTGACTGGACTTAACCGTCCAGGGGACCTTTACCTTTTTTTTACCTTGGTCCTGATGCACCCCCTCCTCAAACGCTTATCTTTAATTAGAAGAAAACTGCACAATTAAAGGGCTCTCTAAGCTGGCTCTCAGCTTTTCAAAATTGGAAACAGGTTTGAGCATTGAGCAAGAAGGTAGACCTGCGGGCAACTCGTGTTAGTAAAGATTTTTCTGTCACCCTTTCCCCTACAGCCCTGTCTTTGCAGTGTTATTCTTGCCAGGAGCCTATAACGGCTGTGAAATGCATGAAGGTGGACAATTGCTTGCAGAATGAGACCATGTGCAAGACTACCATGTACTCCCGCGAAGAAGGTGAGAGACTTATAATAATAATAATAATAATAATAATAATAATAATAATTTTTTATTTGTACCCCGCCCATCTGGCTGGGTCTCCCCAGCCACTCTGGGCGGCCTCCCAACAGACATTAAAATACATCAAAATATCACAGGTTAAAAACTTCCCTAAACAGGGCTGCCTTCAGGTATTTTCTGAATGTAGGATAGTTGTTTATCTCTTTGACCTCTGCTGGGAGGGCGTTCCACAGGGCGGGCGCCACTACCGAGAAGGCCCTCTGCCTGGTTCCCTGTAGCTTTGCTTCTCGCAGTGAGGGAACCGCCAGAAGGCCCTCGGCGCTGGACCTCAGTGAACGATGGGGGTGGAGACGCTCCTTCAGGTATACAGGACCGAGGCCGTTTAGGGCTTTCAAGGTCAGCACCAACACTTTGAATTGTGCTCGGAAACGTACTTGGAGCCAATGTAGATCTCTCAGGACCGGTGTTATGTGGTCTCGGCGGCCACTCCCAGTCACCAGTGTAGCTGCCGCATTCTGGATTAATTGTAGTTTCCGGGTCACCTTCAAAGGTAGTCCCACATAGAGCGCATTGCAGTAGTCCAAGCGGGAGATAACCAGAGCATGCACCACTCTGGTGAGACAGTCTGCGGGCAGGTAGGGTCTCAGCCTGCGTACCAGATGGAGCTGGTAGACAGCCGCCCTGGACACAGAATTAACCTGCACCTCCATGGACAGCTGTGAGTCCAAAATGACTCCCAGGCTGCGCACCTGGTCCTTCCAGGGCACAGCTACCCCATTCAGGACCAGGGAGTCCCCCACACCCGCCCGCCCCCTGTCCCCCAAAAACACTACTTCTGTCTTGTCAGGATTCAACCTCAATCCTGGCTGTGTTCTCCTTCCACTCTCCGAGAGAGCCTGCCTCCGAAGACCGGGGCTGGGATCCCCAAATGGGGAGAGCGTGGTTGAACTCAGGTCCTGTTTGTGGAGTTCTCATGTTGGCATTTGGCTAAAAACGCAAGAAGAGCTTGCTGGATCAAGGCAATGGCTCACCCAATCCAGCATCCTGTTCTCACAGGGGCCGAGCAGATGGCCGTGAGAAACCTGCAAGCAGAATTCGAGCACATGAGTAATCTACCCTCCTGCAGATCCCAGCAAGTGCTATTCAGAAGCATTGCTGCCTCCAACTGTGGAGGCAGGACATTGGCATCATGGTTAGTAGTCATCAACAGCCCTCTCCTCCATGATGCGGTTGGTGCTGTGGTCTAAACCACTGAGCCTCTTGGGCTTGCCGATCGGAAGGTCAGAGGTTCGAATCCCCGCGACGGGGTGAGCTCCTGTTGCTCTGTCCCAGCTCCTGCCAACCTAGAGTTCGAAAGCACACCAGTGCAAGTAGATAAATAGGTACCGCTGCGCCGGGAAGGTAAGCAGCATTTCTGTGCGCTCTGGCTTCCATCACGGTGTCCCATTGCACCAGAAGCCAGGGGCGTAGCAAGGGGGAGGCGGGGGCGGTCCGCCCCGGGTACCACCCAGCAGGGGGTGACAAAATCCGCAAAAATTAAAAAAAAAAATCCCAGGGAGCCCAGCCAGCGGCGAAAAAACCCGCTTTCAAGCGCCTGCTTTGTCTTCCTTTCCCCCGTTCAGCAGCTTTTTCCGCCGCTGGCTGGGCTCCCTGGGCGGAGCCCCGGCATGCAGGAGAGGGGCGGACCAGAGCCACGAGGGGTTGACACCCCCCTGGCTGCTGGCCCGCCCCTCTCCTGCATGCCGCTGCCCGCCCGGCACCCCCTTGGAGCAGCGGCGCTCGTGCCGGCGCTGCAAGGGGGTGCCGGCAGCGGCTTCAGGAGTCCCGAAGCCGCTGCCCGCCCGGCACCCCCTTGGAGCAGCGGCGCTCGTGCCGGCGCTGCAAGGGGGTGCTGGCAGCGGCTTCAGGAGTCCCCAAGCCGCTGCCCGCCCGGCACCCCCTTGGAGCGGCGGCACGAGCAGCTGCCGCACCAACAGGTGCTGAGCAGTGGCTTCGGGAGAGTCCCAAAGCCGCCGACCGGCATCCCCGGGGGTGAGGCATCGCGCTGTGCGCGTGCGTCATGACGTCATGATGCACGTACACGCCATGACGCCCCGCCCCCGGGGGGTGCCTCTTGGCTTCCCGCCCCGGGTAGCCGAGAGGCACGGAACGCCCCTGCCAGAAGCGGTTTAGTCATGCTGGCCACATGACCCGGAAAGCTCTCTGTGGACAAATGCCGGCTCCCTCGGCCTGAAAGCGAGATGAGCACCGCAACCCCATAGTCGCCTTTTACTGGACTTAGCCATCCAGGGGTCCCTTACCTTTCCCCTAACCTCCATGAATTTGCCGAATCCTTTTTTAAAGCCGTCTAGGTTGGTGACCATCACTGCCTCCTGCGGGAATGAGTTCCATAGTTTGTGTTGTGTGCAGAAGGACCTTCTGTTATCTGCCCTGAATCTTCCAGCATTCAGCTGTGCTGGAATGGGGGGTGGATCTTGGCCAGATCCAGCAGATTTCTTCTTATATAAATGGTCTAGATATAAGGCTATCGATGGGGAAGGACATGGTGGACGCAGAATAATTTGTCTGGTGCAGGATATCAATAGCTACTAGCCACAAAGGCCTACCTTGCCTGTGGGAGCCAGTATTACCAGCTGTGAGGAATGAGGGTGGGGTCTGTGTTGCTGTTGTGCTCAGCTCCTGCCTGTGGGCTTCTCATACAGTCTTCTAATTCCCAACATACCCACCCAGCCTCCAAACCACCTCCTCGCTGGTGCACTGTCTGAAGAGGAGCTTTCTTATCTCTGCAGAGTTGGGTTAGATCTCCAGGTCTTTCCCTAACTGCAGAGAATCCTAGTTACACAGGTAGGTAGCAGTGTTGGTCTGCCGTAGTCAAAACAAAACAAAAAAAATTCCTTCCAGTAGCACCTTAGAGACCAACTAAGTTTGTTCTTGGTATGAGCTTCCGTGTGCATGCACACGTCTTCAGATACACTGAAACAGAAGTCACCAGACCCTTATATATAGTGAGAGGGTGGGGAGGGGTATTACTCAGAAGGGTGGTGGGAATGGGTGATTGGCTGATAGGTGTGGTAAACCTGTTGATGACTGCAATTGGTCTTACAGGAAAAAGCAAGGGGTGAGGTGGTCAAAAATAGCTTTATCATGTATAATGAGATAAGAATCCAATGTCTCTATTCAGACCATGGAGAGACCTGATCTGAATAGAGGCATTGGATTCGTATCTCATTATACATGGTAAAGTCGTATGGTGACTTCTATTTCAGTGTATCTGAAGAAGTGTGCATGCACGAAAGCTCATACCAAGAACAAACTTAGTTGGTCTCTAAGGTGCTACTGGAAGGATTTTTTTTTTATTTTGTTTCGCAGAGAATCCTAGTACTGCAGAGTTGAAAGGGGACCCAAGAGGTCATGTCGCCCATGCATGATTTGAAGATTCTGAATCCCCTTGTTCCCTTACCCCATTGGCAGGGTACCAACAGCCTCCACTTCTCAGTTGTGCAAAAATTCACAACTGCACAGAGCATAGCTGTCAACCCTCCCTTTTTTTAACGGGAAACTCCCTTATTCCAATGCCGTTTCCCGCTGCTATCCCAGATTGTTGATATCCCTTAAATGATTTCAAAGGAAGCAGCTCCTCTCCCTCCCTGCCGGCCAGGGAGGCTCCTCAGCTGCGTTGCTCAGCTGCCAATAAGGAGTCTGAGACCGACTGGGGGCGGAGCTTGCATGCCTTTTGCAGCCAGACCCTCACGCCCAACCAGACAGCCAGCCTGCCTGCTGTCTATGCGCTCACTCTTTCGCTCACCCGTTCGCGTGCAGCCTCTGGAGCGCAGGGTGGCGAGGCTACTTGGTGCCATTTTCAAATCCGAAAGTTTGAAAAAATCCCTTATTTTCAAATCCGAAAGTTGACAGCTATGGCACAGAGGACCCTGTACCTGCGGCACCGTGGTGGATTTCGGAGAGGGGTGGGTGGCAGGGGCTGATCTGTCTTGCCACTTGCATTTGCAGTGTACCCATTCCAGGGCGATTCGACCGTCACGCGCTCTTGTTCTTCGAGATGCATTCCGTCTGACGTGGATGGGATTGGCTTGACCCGCCCGGTGACCTGCTGCAACACGGACCTCTGCAACCACGATGGGGCAGCCGGCATGCAGATCAGCTACATCACGGTGGGGACCTCAGCTGCTTCCTTCTTCATCCTCCTCCGGCCTGGACTGTGATTCAGAAGGCAAAGGCAGAAGATCTTGGGGTGTTTGTATGTGTGCAAACGACAACAACTCCTTGATCAAGCCCCAGTTGGCTTCGCTATCTCAGTTGGGCTGTGCATCTATCTCTCCTCCTACAATTGCAGACTCCTGCTCTCACCAGGCGAAGAAAACGGGGGTGAAAATGCTTTGCGCTGCTTAAGTATTTTGGTGGTGCTCATTGTCTCTGATTCTGCCTTTCATGGCTCACCCCATGTTTAGAAAAGGCAGTTCCAAGCAGTTTCCCCCTTGCCCCACTCCTTTCCCAGGGAAAACCTGCTCCTTAGCTCTAAATCTGAACAAACAGCAATTCACGGAAAACCCAAATTGCTGTTGTCTCTGATTGAGGACTAAAGAGCAGTTTTCTCCAGGGAAAGGCAGCGAGACTTTCACATGACTTGTATTTTTATCATATTGTTTTCTAGTTAATTTCCCCCGGGTCCGAGAGCTTTTCTCGTTGTTCCACAACTGTGCCTTGCGAAAAACCTATCTTGCCCGCTGCACTGAAGCTCCTTTAGCAGCAAAACCCCTCTTTGGATTTCGTGTGCATCCGATAAGATCCAATTCAGAAAGAGGTAAGGCCGGAGTTTTGCAAGGCCCAGTTGCAGAGCAACGAGAAAATCTCCCGGAAAGGAATCGCTACAGAATACAATAAAAATGCAGGTCAAGCAGAAGTGAACATTTAGTCTTAAAGATGTCCCATTATGCGCACCTGATCATGGCTCCCAACAGCCAAGCAGGATTCTGAGAGCAGGCACCAGAATTCATCTGGAATCCCCCTTACAATCTCCCCTCTCAATGTGGGGCTGTCTGAAATGGATCTGTTGCACGTAGAGACATTGGGGGACAGGGTTTGCATGATTCTCTTTGTATGAATGAAGTACTCCTCCAGAAACCCTCTCCCCTTTATTGAGCATTTATCCTAACTTGTTGCACGAAGCTTAAGCTGAAGTTATACGATGCCCCCGTTTTAGTTGCGGACGCCCTACCGCAATCTGTTTTCAGGCAGTTTATACAACAATGAGCAATCCATCCTGATTTACTTGTGTAGATAGGCTATATGTCTCGCCACGCTGGGCTCCTTCGGCAGGGCAGGATGTAAACCGAATAAATAATAATAAATTCCCATTGATCAGTAAATTATCCCACACTGTTTTGTGTGTGATTTCATCAGTTTCCTGACCACAAAATCTTTTTTTATATGTAAAAGTGGACTGGATAGAATTGTAGAGAATTTAATAGAATTGTAATAGAGGGACCCCTGAGGGTCATCTAGTCCAACCCCGGAAATGCAGGAATCTCAGATAGAGCATCCATGACAGATGGCCATCCAACCTCTGTTTAGAAACCTCCAAGGAAGGAGAGTCCACAACCTCCTGAGGGAGACCATTCCACTGTGAAACAGCTCTTACCACTAGAACTTTTTTCCTGATGTTTAGTTGGAATCACCTTTCTTGTCACTTGAAGCCATGGGTTCAAGTCCTACCGTCCAGAGCAGGAGAAAACAAGCTTGCTCCATTTTCCATGGGACAGCCCTTGAGATATTCGAAGATGGCTGTCGTATAGATGGATTTGTTGCACCAGAGCACAATAATCCACTTTAATTGCAGAGAACTACATTCCCAGAGTGAGATTTAATCCATCGTGCAAAACACTGACAGTCCAGAAGCGATCTAAGTTTCGTGTTTTGTCATGTCCTTCGCAGTTTTCCCTTTCATCATGGCTCAGTTGTTGCCCTCTGAGCTTTACCTATTGAGCCTATACCTTTCCAGAGAGATACTTTTCTTTAAGTCAGGGGCGTCTTATCCATGGAGGCTAGTGGTGCGGGGCGCCAGGGCGCCAAGTTCTGGAGGGCGCCAGGGAAGAGGCGGAGGCTGGACGCGGCACATCCTGGCATCAGCTCACCGCCCTCGCCCGCCTCCACCATGCTGTGCCGAAGCAGCACTGCGCCCGGAGCCTCCATCTACCATGGCCACCGTGGCACGAAGTGGCCAGCTGAGCCGCGAGGCGCTGTGTCCAGCCTCTGCCTCTTCCTCACCAGAGGAGATGCCCTCCAGCCTCTGCCTGCCTCCTCCAGCCTCGCCGGCAGCGCCATCCTCCCTAAAAAAAGGTGGACAACTCTGGGAAACGGGGGGGGGGGGGGGAGCGCCGGAGTGAGCTTTGCACCACGGCGCCGGGTATGCTTAAGACGGCCCTGCTTTAAGTGCTCTTTAAGTAGAGCCAAGGACTTTGTCTTCCACTGAGACTCAACAACTCAACTCAACTCAACACCTTTATTGGCATATATAAAAAGGAGACATACAAACCATCTATTTATATAATATTTCTATATAATATAATATTTCTGAAAGCATGCAATAGATAGAAAAAGATAAAAAGATCCTCATTAGTCACTATTGGACAGGCTAGATATAAAGGTAAAGGGACCCCTGACCATTAGGTCCAGTCGTGCCCGACTCTGGGGTTGCGATGCTCATCTTGCTTTATTGGCCGAGAGCCGGTGTACAGCTTCCGGGTCATGTGGCCAGCATGACAAAGCTGCTTCTGGCGAACCAGAGCAGCACATGGAAACGCCATTTACCTTCCCGCCAGAGCGGTTCCTATTTATCTACTTGCACTTTGACATGCTTTCGAACTGCTAGGTTGGCAGGAGCTGGGACCGAGCAACGGGAGCTCACCCCGTCGCAGGGATTCGAACTGCCGACCTTCTGATCAGCAAGCCCTAGGATCTGTGGTTTAACCCACAACGCCACCTGGGTCCCTTCAGGCTAGATATACTGGCCTTAATTTCAAAAACCCTAGTCAGATATTGAGGCATAGCTCTAGTGAGGGCAGAGGAATCATCCCTCAGCAGGGACTGGATCGTAAGTTGGTTATTGAAAAGGGCACTGGGCCACATTGAGGACATTGAAGGGCCAATTCGGAAGATATTAGAGGGGACAATCCAGGATCATGTGGTCCATAGAGTCCGGCACATTCTGGCCACAAGGGCAGAGTCTGTCCTGGTAAGGGATGCCTCTGAGTCTTCCGGAAAACACGGTAGACGGAAAGGCATTTAAACGAGCCAACATAAATACTCTGCGATGTAATGGTGTAACCAAATTGTAGAAGTAATTAGGCATCGTTCCATGATGAGGTTGCAGCCCTAGAGAGGCAGGAGAGCATACTAAGGGCTGGGACTCATCCAGCTAAACCTCCTGTGACGTTCTGTTGGGTCCCAGCACTCGACTTTCAACTTTTTCTCTCTTTTTTTGCCAAATCATTTTTATTAAGTTTTCCCAATCATAAAAGAAATTAACATCAATATCAATTAATCCATATAGTCCAATTAGTTTCCAACTAAATTGCCGAATTTTATCCCTTTTTCTTTTTTCATTTTTGACTTCCCTTGCTTCAGACAATTAGGATTTTGTAAAGTCCATTGCCTTCCGTGTCCTGATAACATCCATTTCCTTTTCTGTTGTTTTCCGTCCTTGTTTTAATTTCCTTCACGCCACTGAATGCTTTTCGCAAGTGAGATAAAAGAGCCATAAACTATCATGCCTGTGTGGGTTTTAGTCTGTACTTTCTTCTCCCCCCTAGCCCGTTGCCGCTCAACTTCAAAACCAATAATTCCATCTCGACATTCGCCGTTCGCCATCTTGACTTCGATGAATCCCATGCAATACGCTTTGCTTAAAAGTTTTATTATTCCGGCTGCTTCAAAGTCCCTCCAGGGGTGGGGGCCTGTCAGTATATAAGTCCGTAAATTCAACTTTTTCTCAGCCCAGTCCAACCCAACGTCCCCATATCACTTTTAATTTATTAATCTATTTTATTCGTTGCATTTACATTCCAAGGAGACCACCTGGTTCCTCACCCGCCCCCGCTCTCTTTAATCCTCCACATGTCAAGCCCTGTCCCAGAGAAGGAAGAAGCACACATCCGACAGTTAACTCTTTGCTGGCAAGAGAAATGCTTGCAACAGCTTCCACGTTTTTCCAGATATGCTTCTAGCCTCTAGGCAGCTGTCCACAGGTCTGGGCCCTACAGAGCAACCTGCAGCAACAGTGGGGCCCCTCGTCCATCTTGCATACCCTCCTCTGATGGGTTGCGTGCCTGTCTATGCTGTTTCCCCCTTTTTAAGCCCCTCCTGACATGTCCCTTCCGCCACCCTTCCTCTGCCTCGGACTGTGCTGACTCTTCCCGTCTCCTGCCTTGCAGGTGGCGTCACACCCCATAAAACACCGGTCCCCTCCCCTGGGTCCTTCCCTCGGTCCCATGCCTCCGTCACACACTCCTCAGAGCCCTGCCAGTCCCTATCTCCACAACAACCCTGTGATGTAGCTCGCCCAAGGTTTCCCAGTGAGCTTAATGGCCAGGTAGGAATTTGAACCCTGGTCTCCCAGGTCCTAGTGCAGCACTCTAACCACTACACCATCCTGCCTCTCTAGCCCTGTGATTACCTTTATTTTTATTTGTAGCTATAATAATAATAATAATAATAATAATAATAATAATAATATTTATAACCCACCCATCTGGCTGGGTTTTGCCAGACACTCTGGGCGGCTTACAGCACATAAAAAATTATAAAACATCCGCTGCACACACTCAGTCCTTGTGGAAGATCTAGGGCATGGAATGCTTAGTGCCTTGCAAATAATCTCTGTGCTTTTGGGGGGAAATATTCAAGACACATCGCCTGTCAGGAGTCCAGGTTCCCAGCTTGATAACACAGTAAGCGTAGATAATTAAAAAGGAGGATTTATTGCAAAAACAAACAGATAGTTCCGGATGGCTCTAACAAAGCCTCCAGCATCATTACTCAAGATGACCCTTCTGAAGATTTCTTCCGGTGTCTACAGAATATATTAAACCAACGCCCCTTGCGCCTCTTGTTTTGCTTCCTATATAGCAGCCCTTCCATTCGCCGACTCGTCAGACTTATTGGATTAGCTCCAGCCTCTTCCTTTTCTGACAAACTGTCTCCTTGTCTATTTGTGCCTATTTGAGCTACCGGCAAGCTTTGGCTGTGTTGACGCCTGCTCTCAGCTACTGCCTTATCTGCCTGCTCATCAAGGTCAGGAAGAGCCGAAGTTTGCAGCTGCCAGCTCTCCCCAAGCCTCTCTGTTCCTGGCGGCTTTCTGCAGTTGGCTGCAAACCTTCGCTCGGAGCTGGCTCATTCCTGACATCGTCACACCCTGCAAGCTGGTCAAAGCGGCTGCCTTGAGCTGCGTTCAATGGAGGAGGAGGAGTTTGGATTTGCTATCCCGCTTTATCACTACCTGAAGGAGTCTCAAAGCGGCTACCATTCTCCTTTCCCTTCCTCCCCCACAACAAACACTCTGTGAGGTGAGTGGGGCTGAGAGACTTCAGAGAAGTGTGACTAGCCCAAGGTCACCCAGCAGCTGCATGTGGAGGAGCGGAGACGCGAACCCGGTTCACCAGATTACGAGTCCACCGCTCTTAACCACTACACCACACTGGCTCTCAATGGGGTCTCTCTCACCTTGTGGGACTTAAATCCCTTTGAAATAATTGTGTTTATTTGGGTATCTGCGGAGATGAACTTCTGAACACGTGTACTTTGAAGTACAGAAGATCTCATTCATGCCCTGATCCCTTTTACAGCCACCGCCCTGTTCTGGCAAAAAACCCAAAGTTAGCAGCAATAAAACAGTGATTCACAGGGATCATTTCTATATCAGCGTTGCACCTTAAAATTGTGAGATAGGTAGGAGAGGATAAATTAATTGCAATTAATCCCTCTGGGCACCCATGTGTGTGGGTTGAACATAAACTGAGCAGAGTTTAAATTCCCATCCTTAGCAGAAAAATGGAAAGTATATAGAAATAGGCTGTGTAGCCTTCCTTAAAGTAACTCCAGCTGCAAAGCATGCTGGCTCCCTCTTTTCTTGCCTCGCTTAACAAAGAATCAGGCAACAGACTGCGAAGTAAGTTTAAATTATGATTTACTTACTCATAGTCATGCATTGCTTCTCAACAGCAACAGCAGAAAATTAAATGGAGACAAAATACTTATATTTACAGTATAAGCAGCCTCAGGCATGTGCCTGAGACTGGAACAGGTGTCTGCTCCCATTGCTGGTAGAAGAGAGAGAGGAAAGATGAACAGCAAATTCTTCTTTGATTCCTCCCGCTCAAGAGAGGAGGGGAAATGCCATCACACAGAGCCCTCTCTACCAATGACATTTCTGTCTGCCTATCAGCAATATAGCTCTTTTGTCTTAACCCCTTCTCAGGCTAACTAGCAAAAATATGCATTGTTAGATTTGGCTGCTAATCTCCCACAAAAATGCTTAAGGTACTTCCTGGCTGTTGAGAAAGCTGGCATTTGGTTTGAATGAAGTCCAAGACAGCAGGATTACCAAGAAAGCCTGAAATTAGATATCTGTACATAGTTGGAGACGAGATTTCCTTTGTAATAGATCCGCTGGGAATGTCCGTTGTCTGTAATCCTGGAGCCGCTGCCAGTCAGTGCAGACAATACTGAGTTAGATGGAGCAATACTTTGACTTGGTATAAGGGAACTTCCTCTATTTAATCCTATGTCGTATCTCCATAAGGTTAACGTGAGCCAGAGTTGCGATAAAGAAGGTATCATGTCAGGGGGTTGGACTGGATGACCCTTTGGGGTCCCTTCTACAATTCTTTGATTCAATAGGTTAGTTGCCTGTAAACTGCTGTTCAGCTCTGACAAGATGCCGCTGTCTGCTTTGCACCAAAGAACTGATGACCTGGGACAGCTCAGTTGGTAGAGCATGAGACTCTTAATCACATGGTTGTGGGTTCGATTCCTGTGTTGGGCAAAAGATTCCTACATTGCAGGGGGTATAATAGTAATAGTAATAATAATAATAATAATAATAATAATAATAATAATAATAATAATAATAATAATTTATTATTTATACCCCGCCCATCTGGCTGGGTTTCCCCAGCCACTCTGGGTGGCTCCCAACAGAATATTAATAATAATTTTAATAAGTGAAAAAAGATCAAACCTTAAAAGCTTCCCTAAACAGGGCTGCCTTCAGATGTCTTCTAAAAGCCAGATACAGTGGTACCTCAGGTTACATACGCTTCAGGTTACAGACTCTGCTAACCCAGAAATATTACCTCGGCTTAAGAACTTTGCTTCAGGATGAGAACAGAAATCAGGCAGCGGCGGCACAGCGGCAGCAGGAGGCCCCATTAGCTAAAGTGGTGCTTCAGGTTAAGAACGGACCTCCGGAACGAATTAAGTACGTAACCAGAGGTACCACTGTAGTTGTTTATTTCCTTGTCATCTGATGGGAGGGCGTTTCACAGGGCGGGGGCCACCACCGAGAAGGCCCTCTGCCTGGTTCCCTGTAACCTCACTTCTCGCAGGGAGGGAACCGCCAGAAGGCCCTCGGAGCTGGACCTCAGTGTCCAGGCAGAACAATGGGGGTAGAGACCGAGGCCGTTTAGGGCTTTAAAGGTCAGCACCAACACTTTGAATTGTCCCTTAAGGTCCCTTCCAACTTTACAATAGAACCTTGGCAGTTATTCTTGCTGCCCCAAGCATGTCATTCTCACACTCTGCTAAGCCTTCTTTTATAACTGTCCTTTCGGTAGACCCAGCTCTACCTCCGGTGTCTAATGACAGATGTATGTGCGTTGAAATCCACTGAACAAACGGAGGATTAAGCATCGTGAAAGAGCATTGTTTTGTGGACCAAGCTGCTATTTGCATCGCTTGGTCTGATACTGCCCCACCTGCATCTCAGCTGCAAGAATCACAGAGTTGGAAGAGACCCCAAGGGCCATCCAGTCCAACCCCCTGCCAAGCAGGAAACACCATCAAAGCATTCCTGACAGGTGGCTGTCAAGCCTCTGCTTAAAGACCTCCAAAGAAGGAGACTCCACCACACTCCTTGGCAGCAAATTCCAATGTCGAACAGCTCTTACTGTCAGGAAGTCCTTCCTAATGTTTAAGTGGAATCTTCTTTCTTGTAGTTTGAATCCATTGCTCCGTGTCCGTTTCTCTGGAGCAGCAGAAAACAACCTTTCTCCCTCCTCTATATGACATCCTTTTATATATTTGAACATGGCTATCATACCACCCCTTAACCTTCTCTTTTCCAGGCTAAACATACCCAGCTCCCTAAGCCGTTCCTCATAAGGCATCGTTTCCAGGCCTTTGACCATTTTGGTTGCCTTCCTCTGGACACGTTCCAGCTTGTCAGTATCCTTCTTGAACTGTGGTGCCCAGAACTGGACACAGTATTCCAGGTGAGGTCTGACCAGAGCGGACTACAGTGGTACTATTACTTCCCTTGATCTAGATGCTATACTCCTATTGATGCAGCCCAGGATTGCATTGGCTTTTTTAGCTGCTGCATCACACTGTGGACTTGTCAAGTTTGTGGTCTACCAAGACTCCTAGATCCTTTTCACATGTAGTGCTCTTAAGCCAGGTGAGGACAGCAAACATTTGAGGGTGGAGAAAAGCTTCCTTGTTAGGATGTTTATTTATCGGGACAGAGCAACTTTTGCAGCTGTTGTTAAAAGTTCTCGCTGCAAAACAACGAAGCACGGGACCAGGGCCGGATTGAGGTTTGATGAGGCCCTCAGCTCCTGAAGGTCATGGGGCCCTTTCTATGTCCAGCTGTCCTTTGTCAACAACAAATTGCCGCTGTTTTAGTGTGTTGAATATATACTATATGGTAATTCATGGACCTACTAGGTGGGAGGGAGTTTCATAGTTTTAACTCCACAAACCTGATGAGAAGCAATAAGGTGCAATGGGCAAATGTGGTTGAATTTGTCCCGAAAACCCTCCAAAATAGGAACAAATAAGACAAACATTCTCACACAGTAGCACCAGCCCATATTTATTGAGATGCATTTACGTTACATGTAAAATTTATCACTGTTCATTGAAGGTACCACAGTAGGAGGGGGACTGGTAAGGAACGGTTTTTAAAACGGAATAGCTTGGAGGAATGACTTCCAAGCCCTTTTTTTGTGGGGAGATCTCAGGCCATTTCCAAGTCAACTGGAGGTGAGCTTGGGAGAACATGCCCGCCTCTAGCCCGAAGTTGTATTTTCTAACTCAGCTGTACCATAGAATTGCTCCAAACTCCCATCAGCCCCCAGCCAACATGGCAGCTTGTCAGGGGTGATGGGGAGTTATAGCGCAACATGTGCAGGGCAACGGCATTAGTCATCCTTGGTGTAACTTGCTGCCTAACTTTCACCTGCCCACATAATCTATGCAGGTGAGACTTGACAGGGCCCAGCTGCAGTTTAACCCCTCTCCTCCCAAACCTGGCTCCCTCTGTGATCAGTATGGAACGGATTAAATTGTGTAGGAACTGGTACCCGATTTTTTTTTACCTTTTTCCTCTCTGCTTTCCTCCCTTGATCCCCACTCTACTGGGCCGCAAGCTCTCGCTTCAAGATTGCAAACCGCCTCAAACGGAAAAAGCAACGTATCAGTGCAAAAAGAAATAAGTTAAATAAATAAGACGCGAAGACAGTGCTGATTCTCTCCTGTGCAAAATGGCTGATGTTTCTATTCCACTGGATTAACTTAAAAAAACCCCCAAAACCCCTTTTTGAAAACCACCAACCAATCTTCAGCACCAAGTAATTAAATAACAAGAAAGAACGAACAACAATTTTTCCTCAAAGCTATTTTAAACCATGCTGGTTTCCTGCTGGTTCACCAGAAGTATGGGAAAAAAAATCTCTCCGGAACAGAAGAACCATGTAGAATGAATTAAGTCTGTGCCTGTTTTGTATATTTGGTGCTATGAACATCAAACCCTGATTGTATTAAACTGGTGCTAGCTCATGCAAGGCTGTGGAAATCAGATGTGCTACATGGAATTCCCTTTCAGCTAAGTCAGGCTTCCTCAACCTCAGCCCTCCAGATGTTTTGAGACTACAATTCCCATCATCCCTGACCACTGGTCCTGCTAGCTAAGGATCATGGGAGTTGTAGGCCAAAAAATATCTGGAGGGCAGAGTTTGAGGAAGCCTGAGCTAAGGCCTAATACTGGAATGCCCCCCACTTCACGAAGAATCAGCTGGCCAAGGGCACGGGTGGGGCCTGCCTGGCACAACTCTTCCTGCTAGAAGGCCTGCATGACCTTCCAGCAGAAAGAGTTGAAGGTCTTGTGTGGTCCACCTGGACTCTGATGGATGCACACCTGTTTCCATTAAACACTGGAGGGACGAGGAACCTGTGGCCTTCCAGATCTCGTTTGGAGTTCCAACTCCCATCAGCCCCATCCCAAGTGGCCGATGGCCTGGGATGATGGGAGATGTAGTCCCAGGAACATCTGGAGGGCCACAGGCTCCCTACCTCCGATTTCAAGCGTTTGCATGAAGCCAGTCGTGTGCAAATGGGAAACGGCAGCAGATTAGGTCGGGGTAGCCAAAACGCTGCTCTGCAGATGTTGTGGGCTCCAACCCTCAGCCAGCCTGGCCAACGAGGTGTGCTTTAGTTCAACAACATCTGGAGAGCAACGTCGCTGACTCCAGTTTGTAAGCAGGCTTCCCCGAAAGACTAGGTTGCCTATTTATACTTTGGTTTCTGCAGAGCCCTGGATCTGTGGTGATCTCAAATCAAGAAGTCAACTGGGTTCCCCTTTCATAGACCCAAAACACATCTCTCCTATGTTTTCTGGGCCATGACGGTCACCACAGAATTACCAGGGCTGGCTTTTGTAAACAAGAACAGGTTAACGACGTCAGGTTTCAGGGGGCGGCATTCCTGTTCTCGAGTAATGCCCAGTGGATGAGGACAGGATCGCTACTAAATCCAGCGCTATACTACAGTTGGGTTGGCATGACATTATTTCCCTGTGTACGGCTGCCGACGCGGGTGGAACCATAAGATTGCTCCGCGTGGTCCCAATCCTTTGGGGCTGACTATCAAATTGGCTAGCTTTGTTGTTGCTGCAGAGCAAGAACATTGGGTAGAGTCACAATGCCTTTTACTTCTCACGGTAGCTGTAAAGGGGTGTCTTAATAATCCTCAGTTATTCCGCAGGAAGGATCCCGCACTGAGGACATAACGGGGTGGGTTTGAGGTATCCCATTACTCTTCCTTGTTGTTTTCCTGCAAATCGCTCTCTGCCCGTAACTTTTGGCTGTTGACTTCATTGTATTTCAACCAGTGTAGTATCTCTTCTGGAAGTTCTGGAGACTCCACCTATAAGAGCAGAGAAAGAAGATGAAATAGGCTGGGGGGGATGGGGGGGGGAAATCCAATATGAATTCGAGGAACAAAAGCTGGTTTTCACGTGGGGAAAACAAAACAAAACACAGCAATCCAGTTCTCAAAATCTGATTTCTAAACGTGAAAAACAGAGCCAAATTTGGTAACGAAATCTGAATGACTGCCGCGGCACTTTCAGGTATCTGAAACTTTTGAAAAACCGTTCGTACGTTTCATGACAAACCAAGACAGCATCTTAAAAAGCAGAGACATCACCTTGCCGACAAAGGTCCGTAAAGTTAAAGCTATGGTTTCCCCAGTAGTGATGGATGGAAGTGAGAGCTGGACCATAAAGAAGGCTGATCACTGAAGAATTGATGCTTTTGAATTCTGGTGCTGGAGGAGACTCTTGAGAGTCCCATGGACTGCAAGAAGATCAAACCTCTCCATTCTGAAGGAAATCAGCCCTGAGTGCTCACTGGAAGGACAGATCCTGAAGCTGAGGCTCCAAGACTTTGGCCACCTCATGAGAAGAGAAGACTCCCTGGAAAAGACCCTGATGTTGGGAAAGAACCCTGTTAAGTCTTTAAGGTGTAGTAAGACTGTTTTCTGTTTCTATAATCCTCCATCGCAGACTCCTCTCAATCCACTGGGACACAGCAGTTTATAAATGGGGACGGGGACGGGGGGGCATGCGCATGAGAGTGAGCATGCAATTGTATTCTCTCCTGAGCATTTTCCAAGTGCCTTAATAATGCAATTGCTCCTTGCCAGAAGCTTCGTAAATTGCATAGCTGGCTCATTCGTAACTAATTAGGAGGTTGTTTGTCTTCTATGAATTCTGCTTCTCTGCTCGTGGGAAGCCAGATGATGTCTGGGAGCTCACAATTTGTCCCTGACATGCTAGTTTTCTAGGTGGAAGGCATTTGGGGGTGGCGGCATTTTAATATTTAATTATACAGGATTTACGCAATGCTTCATCATCAAAGCCTCTAAGCTGTTACACAAAACGTAATATGCGCGTTATAAATGCTGATGGAACCAGGTGTCAAGAACACGCTTTCCTGTAAATGTCCCAATTAAAAATCAGCAGTTTTAGAAGTGCAGTCGTACCTCTTGTTACGTCCACCTCCGGTTGTGTATTTTCGGGATACAGACGCGGCAAACCCGGAAGTATACTTCCGGGTTTTCGTCGCTCGCGCATGCGCAGAAGTGCTCTGCACGCATGCGCAGAAGCAGCGCCTCTGCTTACGGACTTTTCGGGTTGTGGACGGACCCCCGGAATGAATTAAGTTCGTATCCGGAGGGTCCACTGTACAGTCGTACCTTGGATCCCAAACGTCTTGGGAGTCAAACGGACTTCCAGAACGGATTCCGTTCGACTTCCAAGATACGACTGTATACATTTAAAAAAGGCCAGCGGGATTTTAGCATGTTTGTATCCTAATGGCGCAACTGCGCTTGTCATAGTGGGTATAATTACGGCCTCTCTAGCTGACCCAGAAACTCCAGCGGGTGCAGAATGCCGCGGCGAGGCTCCTTACGGGGTCCTTGCCGCAGGACCACATTCATCCAGTGCTTTACCAGCTGCACTGGCTCCCGGTGGAGTACAGGATCAGGTTTAAGGTGCTGGTTTTGACCTTTAAAGCCCTTATGCGGCCTAGGACCCTCGTACCTACGGGACCGCCTCTCCCGGTATGCCCCGCAAAGGACCTTAAGGTCCACAAATAACAACTTTTTGGAGGTCCCGAGCCACAAGGAGGTTAGACTGGTCTCAATTAGGGCCAGGGCCTTTTCAGTACTGGCCCCGACTTGGTGGAACACTCTGTCACAAGAGACCAGGGCCCTGCGGGATTTGACATCTTTCCGCAGGGCCTGCAAGACAGAGCTGTTCCGCCTGGCCTTCGGGTTGGACTCAGTCTGATGTTTTCCTCCCCTTGGTTTTGATTATGGGCGATAAATGAAGCGGCATTTTAAATTGGCTTTTTAACCTGTATTTTAATTAACGGTTTTTCTTTTATACTTTATTGTAATTTTACTGATGTGAGCCGCCCTGAGCCCGGTTTCGGCTGGGAAGGGCGGGGTATAAATAAAATGTATTATTATTATTATTATTAGTATCCCATTGGAAGGCGGTGGGACTCCCTTTCCTTGGAGGTTTTTAAGCAGAGGTTGGATGGCCATCTGTCCCGGATGCTTTGAGATTGCTGCATTGCAGAGGGTTGGACTGGATGGCCTTTGGGGGTCCCTTCCATCTCTACAGTTCTATGATCCTGTTTTCACACTGCCCAACCACATGTCCCCAAGGGAAACCTGCAAGGATTCAAACACAAAACCATTTTCTCTCCTCCCGTGATTTCCAATGACTCGTATTCAGGAGCCTTGCTGCCTCCGGCGAAGCTGAATGTTGGAAGACCTTTATCTCGGTTGGCTTACGAACTGCATTTTAAACTATTTTTATTTTTACATACGAAAGCATCCTTAATTGTTCTAATTGTTTTCATATATGGAACCGGGTAATTGCCTTTTATTGCTGATGCTTTTTACTGCGAAACCGCCTCGAGATATTTTATGGAAAGGGAGTCATAAATGGAATTAAATAAGGTTCAGGGCAGACAAGAGGAGGTACTCCTTCACTCAAAAGTATGGTGAATCGATGGAAATCACATGCCACCCATCTGGAAGGCATGTGCGAGTGAATTCAGCTTAGCCAAGGTGGAAATACGGACCGTCTAATTTAAAGTCTCCATCGATCTTCTCAGACAATTCAACATGCATGGGGATATAAGAAGAATTCTTCTCCGTGAATTTGTCCAGCCCTCTTTTAAAAGCCTGTGGCCAGCACTGTCTCTTGTGGCAGGGAGTTCCACAGATAAAACTATGGAAACACTTTGTGCTGATTAATCTATAGGGACACTTGGAGGGTCTGTAAAAACCATTCCAACTGGCCTACTATTCCCCCAAGTCTTCCTGAATAGTGAATTTGTAGGGGCCTGCAATATACTTCTTCAAATACATCAAAGCAGAGACCAAGCGGAGGAGCTTAAGAAATTAGGAATCTGCTGATTTCCCTGCCATTGTAATGCACTGGTCCAGATGCTATATGATTTCTAATTACACCTCTATTTCTTATATATTGCCCTGTATCGTATTGCAGTTTGCACTCCACAGAATCCCAAATTGCAATACGGTATAATTCAATATAATAAACAAATGAAACAATGAAAATACTGTAACAGAACTACTGCAAGGCGTTATACGTAGGGCTGCCTCTGAAGACAGTTCGGAAACGTCAGCTGGTGCAGAATTCAGCATCCAGGTTGCAAGACGGTTTGAGCATATTACACGGATCCTGGTCTGACAGCACTGGCTACCAATTAGTTTCTGGGTCCAATTCAAAGTGATGGTTTTGACCTATAAAGCCTTAAATGGCTCAGGACTGCAATACCTCAAGGGCTGCCTCTTTCCATAGAAACCTACCCAGACACTGAGATCATCTTCTGAGGCCCTCCTTCATGTGCCACCTCCTCAAGAGGTCCGGAGGGTGGCAACACGAGACCGGGGCCTTCTCTGCAGTGGCTCCCCGTCTGTGGGATGCTCTCCCCAGGGAAGTTCACCTGGCGCCTTCATTATACACCTTTAGGCGCCAGGGAAAAATGTTCCTTTTTAACCAGGCCTTTGATCTGATTTACATCCTATGCCCCTTTAAAATGTGTTTTTTTAATGGGGGGGCTATTGGGTTGTTGTTTTTATTTTTATTAGGTATTTTATGGTTTCATTTCTTGATTTTATTCTGTGAACTGCCCTGAGACCCCCGGGGGATAGGGCGGTATATAAATTCAATCAAACAAACAAACAGCGCTAAATGTTTAGGTTTAGTGAATTAGAAGGATCCCAAGAACAATTTTAGGGACGCGGGTGGCGTTGTGGGTTAAAGCACAGAGCCTAGGGCTTGCCGATTAGAAGGTCGGCGGTTCGAATCCCCACGACGGGGTGAGCTCCCGTTGCTCAGTCCCTGCTCCTGCCAACCTAGCAGTTTGAAAGCACGTCAAAGTGCAAGTAGATAAATAGGTACCGCTCCGACGGGAAGGTAAACGGCATTTCCGTGCGCTGCTCTGGTTCGCCAGAAGCGGCTTAGTCATGCTGGCCACATGACCTGGAATCTGTACGCCGGCTCCCTCGGCCAATAAAGCAAGATGAGCGCCGCAACCCCAGAGTCGTCTGCGACTGGACCTAATGGTCAGGGGTCCCTTTACCTTTAAGAACAATTTTGCACATAGATGTCAACCTTTCCCTTTTCTCATGAGGAATCCTATTCGGAATAGGAATTTCCCACAAAAAAAGGAAAAAGTTGACAGCTATGATTTTGCAGCCACTCGGCCTGCCCTAGCCCATGGGCCTAGCCAGGATTTTTGTTGGGGGGCGGTAGCTTTTTGTTTGGAGAGGGCAGAACCTCAGATTTGTATTGATTTGGGGGGGGGGGCGAGCAGATCCACAAATACCATTGAGAAGCATCGAAAGCACTCCATTATCTGAGGTTCTGCCCCCCAGCCCCAAAAGAAGCCCAGCAACTTTGGCTGCCCCCCTCCAAGAACCCAAACCCTGGCTAAGCTCCTGCCCCCCCCCCCCGCCCGGTCCCGACTCACCTTCCTGCGGCAGAGGGTCTCGACGGCTTGCGCGGGGCTGGCCCCCACCACGTGCAGCCGGACGTGGAGCACTGCGCACACGAAGGCGTCTCGGGCGCGCACGAAGCGCTGCTCCAGGACGAAGGCGCGCGCGTCCCAGCCCAGCAGCCTCGTGCGCACGTCGAAGCGCTCGAGCAGGTGCAGCGAGCGGCGGTAGCGGCACGTCGAGGCGGCCAGCACCGTGTGCGCGCCCAAGCCCCGGACGGCGCGCAGGAGCCCGCAGCGCGTCAGGTGCGCCAGGCGAGCCAGGTCCGCCTCGCGCGGGTAGCGCGCGTTGTTCATGTGCACCAGGCAGTCCAGGTCCGACGGCAGCACCCGGCTGGCGAAGCTCTGCTCCTCCAGCAGGTCCCACACCGTGGGCAGCGCCCAGCGCGCGTACAGCAGCGTCGCGGGCACCCGCAGCAGGTACCAGCCGTCCAGCAGGGCGAAGAGGGCGGCCAAGGCCCCCAGAGCCCACGCCAGCTCCGCCATGGCGCAAAGGGAAGAGCTGGGCGCGCCGTCGGAGGAGGTGCTTGCGGAGGAGCCCGGCCGTTTGCGAAGCCGGCGCCGGAGAGAGCGAAGGTCACCGGCAGGGCTCCTCCTCCTCCTCTTCCTTCTGCCGTCTTCCGCCCTCCTCCATTCCTCCCCGGCTTCCTGCGCAGGTTCAGCGTCTCCTCCGCCGGCCTTATGTAACGATGATGCTGCTCGCTTGCACGAGCCTGATGGACAGCTCCCCCTGGTGCACCGCCAGCTCTCTGCAAAATTATTATTTTTATTTTTTCCAACAGTTAAAAAATGCCACGCAGAAGAGACACCTTCCAGGAATTTTATAATACGTGAAATTTTAAAAATGCCATGCAAAAGGACACCTTCCAGGAATTTGACAATATGTGAAATTTATCAAATTTATCATAAATTTATCATTTTTCATTATTATTACTTGTGTTGTTAATAGAAGGTGATTGTTTTACTACCCGGTCCCTGAGATCAGGGACGCGGGTGGCGCTGTGGGTTAAACCACAGAGCCCAGGGCTTGCCGATCAGAAGGTTGGCGGTTCGAATCCCCGCAACGGGGTGAGCTCCCGTTCCTCAGTCCCTGCTCCTGCCCACCTAGCAGTTCGAAAGCACGTCAAAGTGCAAGTAGATAAATAGGGACCGCTGCAGCGGGAAGGTAAACGGTGTTTCCGTGCGCTGCTCTGGTTCACCAGAAGCGGCTTAGTCATGCTGGCCACATGACCTGGAAGCTGTACGCCGGCTCCCTCGGCCAATAATGTGAGATGAGCGCTGCAACCCCAGAGTCGGACACGACTGGACCTAATGGTCAGGGGTCCCTTTACCTTTTTACCCTGAGATCATCTTCTGATGCTCTCCTTCCTGTGCCTCCTCCTTGAGAGGTCTGGAGGGTGGCAATAGGAGAACGGGGCCTTCTCTGCAGTGGCTCCCCGTCTATGGAATGCTCCCCCAGGGAAGTTTGCCTGGCGCCTTCATTATACACCTTTAGGCTCCAGGCAAAAGCGTTCCTTTTTAACCAGGCCTTTGGTTGACCTGGTTGACACCCTATATCCTTTTAAAACGTGGCTCTTTTTTGGGGGGGTGTTATTGGGTTATTGTTTTTATTCTTATTTTATATATTGTGATATTTTCTGTGAACCGCCCTGAGACGTCCGGGTATAGGGCAGTATATAAATGCAACCAACAAATAATAAAAATAAATACTGGTGACTTGTCATTGTTTTACTAGTGATTTGTTAATTGTTTTATATGATATATGTTGTGATTGTGATGCGCTACTGTATTATCATTCATTGTATGTACGCTGTAAGGTGCTTTGTGACTCGTGCGAGTGAAAAGCGGCATAGAAATAAAACCAACCAACCAGTTTATTATAGTCATAGTCCAGCAGTTTAAAAATAGCGAAAAATACAACAATTTACAAGATGCAATAATTATAAGAGCAAGCCAGAATAAGAGCAGGGAGACAAGAGTCGCTGAAAAGCAGGTAAAAACAACTAGAATTGTAAGTATTACTAAAGCAATCCTGTTGAAGACTGGGGAAGAAGAGTCATGTTTCTGAAACACAAGATTTCATAAACGGAATAGTAATTGTGCTTCTATAAGGTTGGCATGGGGATGCGGGTGGCACTGTGGGTTAAACCACAGAGCCCAGGGCTTGCCGATCAGAAGGTCGGCGGTTCGAATCCCTGCGACGGAGTGAGCTCCTGTTGTTCGGTCGCAGCTCCTGCCAACCTAGCAGTTCGAAAGCACGCCAGTGCAAGTAGATAAATAGGTACTGCTCCGGCGGGAAGGTAAACAGTGTTTCCGTGTGCTGCTCTGGTTCGCCAGAAGCAGCTTAGTCATGCTGGCCACATGACCTGGAAGCTGTACGCCGGCTCCCTTGGCCAGTAAAGCGAGATGAGCGCTGCAACCCCAGAGTCGGCCACGACTGGACCTAATGGTCAGGGGTCTCTTTACCTTTACTAATGTTTGCATAGAAATATAAGCATTGAAATGAAATGAAGAAATGTGGACCCCTTTCTTTAATGATGTTAATGACCAAAATCAAAACCTTGTCATATCAATAGCTCCATCTTCTCAGTGGAGAGATTACATTAAGTAATATGTTGAATGTATTGTGTGTGATGATGGATACAGAACATAATGTGATCGACAGGCGGGATTCTTTAAAAAATACTTTTATTTAAATCCTTAAAACAGCCAAATCTAACGATGCTTAACAAATAAGGTACACTAAAACATCTGTTTACATATGCTGACAGCATTGCAACAAGAAAGGGGCAAGTGCTGTAGAAGCAGAAAGATATTTATTTATTCGCAAACCGTTCTCAGTTTTCAAGCACCGTCTGTCTCCCGAATGATCCCTATTACGCTGTACTTGAGGCGCTCAGACCCCACTTGCGGTTCAGAGGTCCTGCCATCTCAAGCCCACCCTGTAAAACAATTCTTCCATGTCTTTTCAGGGACACCTGGAGCGTCCCTGTCACAGCCTCCAATTTCAGAAATCCTTCTCTTCCAGAAATCAGATTGCAAAATGTCGTTTCCTTGCATTGGTATTGCCTTTTAAATCACACCACTTGGTTAGGGAGGAAGCAAATTTATATGCATATCACCACTCTTGTTTATTTATTGCTAAGGACATCTAGCATTCTAGGCATGCAAAATGGTTTTGCAATCCTGATCTGGCCCATCCTCACAACAACCCTGTAGGGTAGGCCTTGAAATA
Source organism: Darevskia mixta (assembly GCA_034641385.1). Classification (NCBI taxonomy): domain Eukaryota; kingdom Metazoa; phylum Chordata; class Lepidosauria; order Squamata; family Lacertidae; genus Darevskia; species Darevskia mixta. Next base: position 118,230 of record JAWWNH010000086.1, read on the forward strand.
TTTTTTAGTGGTTTTTAACTGCTAAGCAGGTTACAGGCAGAAGGTGTGCTGGGTGCTGATTATACAGCCCTGCTAGTCACTCTTTTGTGCAATTATTTCCCCAAAGTTTTCTTGACCCATTGATGTCCGTTTGAAGGGAGAATGGCAACAAACCTTTGGAAACAGCCTGGAAATTGCTGAAGTTTCCCTGCTCTAGATTATATGGCCAAATTTTTATTTTCCTTCCCCTCTTCTGTTTCCTGGGCGATGTTCCTCCAAAATACATCCGCCCTCTTCCTGAAGCCTTACAGTCTGGTCCACAGGAGGCCGAAAGCGAGGGCAGCTATAAAAGCCATGGCGGAGATTGTGGCCCTGCCCTGTTGCCCGGAGCCAATGTTGCAGAGCTCGGTGTCGCAGCAGTAGACCGGGCGAGTTTCACCGATCCCATCTACCTCAGAAGGCACGCAGTTTTTGGAACAGGATTTGGTGACGGTGATGTTTCCGAAAAACGGGTATCCTGGAGGGAGAATGAGAGAAGGTGGAGAAGGGAGGCTTTTGAGTGATGCTGCCCTGCTGACTCTCAATCTCAGGGTTCGAGCCTCACGTTGGCATAGCTGTCAACTTTCGGATTTGAAAATAAGGGATTTTTTCCAAACTTTCGGATTTGAAAATAAGGGATGCCGCGAGGGCGGTGCAGTGGCACCAAGTAGCCTCGCCACCCTGCGCTCCAGAGGCTGCGCGCGAACGGGTGAGCGAAAGAGCGAGTGAATAGACGGCAGGCAGGCTGGCTGTCTGGTTGGGCGTGAGGGTCTGGCTGCACAAGGCATGCAAGCTCCGCCCCCAGTCGGTCTCAGACTCCTTATTGGCAGCCGAGCAACGCAGCTGAGGAGCCTCCCTGGCCGGCAGGGAGGGAGAGGAGCTGCTTCCTTTGAAATCCGGGAAATTTAAGGGATATCAACAATCCGGGATAGCAGCGGGAAACGGCATTGGAATAAGGGAGTTTCCCACAAAAAAAGGGAGGGTTGACAGCTGTGCACCTTGGGCAAAAATATCCCTGCATTGCAGGGGGTTGGACTAGATGACCCATGTGGCCCCCCTTCCAACTCTACAATTCTGTGGTTTTATGAAATATCCTGGTTCCTATTGTTAGGGATGTGGGGAGGACGTTCTTTGTTTAGCTGACGGCTTGCCAAATGTCCCGGGTGATCTATCCAAGGCGGTGCATCAATGGGAGCTAATGAACAGGAGATGCACTCCTGATGGCTGGAAATCTCTCTGCAACCTTGGAATGCAATGCACACCTCAGTTTGGGACAGTGACGCTCCCTTGGGAATGGAGAGGCAGAGAAAGACTGAGATAAGGGTGCGTTGGCGAAAGCATCCCAGGTGTGTGGTGGCTCAGTTGTCAAGGGCAGTGTGCCTAGCTTGAATATTAGGGGGTGCAAGTGGGCTTAAAATATATAAATTGATTAATTAATCACTTAGAGCTTCTTACACTCCTGTTCAGAACTCCTGTACTGCTCCAGTGTTGTAATTTTTTATATATTCTATTTATGATTTTCAGTTTTGTACATTTCAATAATTTTACCATCATTTTAACATTTTAGAACTTGACTTCCCTCTTTCTGCGGTTCCTTAAATTTATTTTTAATATTTTCTGCATATCCAAATTAACTTCATTTGATCATTTATTCATCTACTTTAAATATATAGTAATTGCAGGTTATTACAGTAATCCTGCCAATGTTCTTATCTGTTTACAGGTATGGTTTTTTTGGTAAATAGTCAATAAACCATTTTCCATTTCTTTTATAAAAAGTTTGTTATCTTGATTTCTTATTTAACCAGTGTCGTAATTAACATCATTAGATTTATATCACAAGGTAGGCTAAGCCGAGAGACAATGACTGGCTCAAGGTCACCCAGTGAGTGGGGATCTGATCTCCCAGGTCCCAGCCCGACACTCTAACCACTACACCCCACTGCCTTCAATGGAGGGAGGCAGCACAGTTCATGAAACTGCCCCCCTTCTGTTGAGATGAACAGATCCTCACACTGGCCGGTGCGCCCAGAGTGGATCACTTGCATGCAGCCAGTGGCTGCAGGATCAAGGAAGATACCCTGAGTACCAGTGGTTTTGAATGCAAGTCATCAAAGTGATTCTTTAACTTTGATTGCAGCGGGTTGGGCTAGATGAGCCTTGGAGGTCCCTTCCAACTCTATGATTCTATAAAAGGCCAATACACAGGAACAGAGGAAAGGGCCACTTTAGGCCAGGCTTCGCCAACTTGGCGTCCTCCACAGGGTTCTGGGCTACAACTAGCAACAGCCGGCACAATCGATGGCCAAATGGGATTTGCGGTTCGAAACCAGGGTGCCCCTGGCTGGCGGAGGGCTGATCCAGGGTTTGGGTTGCGTCCCCACGTCCAGGGGCGTAGCGTGCCGCTTGGGTACCGGGGGCGGCAAGCCAAGCGGCACCCCTGGGGCGGGGCGTCGCTCCGTGCGCATGACGTCACAACGCGCATGCGCACGGAGCGACTCCTTTGCCCCATGCCGTGGCAAAAAAAGCCGCTGAAAAAAACCCCCTTTCAGCGGGTTTTTTTCGCCGCTGCGCTCCCGCGCGGAGCTACAGCATCGGCATGGAGGAGAGGGGCGGACCAGAGCCAGAGGGGGTGACACTCCTCCATGCTACTGGCCCGCCCCTCTCCTCCATGCCGGGGCGAAAAAAACAGCTGAAAGGGGGTGAAAGGAAGACAAAGCAGGCGCTTTTAAAGCGCCTGCTTTGTTTTCCTTTCCCCCCCTTTCAGCTGTTTTTTTCGCCGCTGCACTCCCTGGGCGGAGCCGCGGCATAGAGGAGTGGGGCGGACCAGCCAGGAGGGGGTGACACTCCTTCTGGCTGCTGGCCCGCCCCTCTCCTCCATGCCGCGGCGCCGCAAGCCAGCCAGCGGCGGGGAGGAGGCTATTTTCGGCGCTGCCGGGGCGGAGCCATAGGGGTGGCCAGTGAGGGGGGTGTCACGTCAGCGACAAGCATGACACCCCTCCTCGCTGGCCGCCCCTGCGGCTATGCCCCGGCAGCGCCGAAAATAGCCTATTTTTTTTTTTAAATTACATTTTTTTTAAAGCCCCCAAAGTGTCACCCCTAGCAGGGTGGTACCCGGGGCGGCCCATCCCCCCCCGCCCCCTTGCTACGCCCCTGCCCACGTCCTTACCTGAATCCACCGAATGCACCGTTATCTTGCAGTGCGTGCTGTCTGCGGTGCAGTTGGAGATAGTCAGGCAGTTGTTGAGGTCGGTGGGGTCTGGGCAGGTATAACACTGCAAACAGAGCCCTGTAACAGGAGGGAAGGGAATTAGCGCGCCAGACCTGAAACTGCGTTTTCATCTCCAGTGGAGGGGCTTTGGTTCTGTCGGCTCTACACAACTAAATGTGCCAAATCTTTGCAAGGATTGTCAGAAACTGCCATGCACTGAGTCAAACCACATTGCTCCATCAAGCTCGGTATTTCCTACACTGGCTGGCAGCTGCTCTCCATGGTTTCAGGGAAGTTTCTATTCCCTGTGCTACCCAGAAATGTTGGGGAATGAACCCGGGAATTTCTGCATTTAAAGCAGCTGCTCCACCACTGAGCTATAGACCTATCTAGGTAAAGGTAAAGGACCCCTGGATGGTTAAGTCCAGTCAAAGGCGACTATGGGGTTGTGGCACTCATCTCGCTTTCAGGTTGAGGGAGCCGACGTTTGTCCCCAGACAACTTTCCGGGTCATGTGGCCAGCATTCTGGCGCAACGGAACACTGTGACGTAAGCCAGAGCTCACAGAAACGCCATTTACTTTCCCACCGCAGTGGTATCTATTTATCTACTTCCACTGTTGTGCTTTCAAACCGCCATGTTGGCAGGAGCTGGGACAGAGCAACGGGAGCTCACTCTGTCACGGGGATTCGAACTGCCGACCTGATCAGAAAGCCCAAGAGGCTCAGTGGTTTAGAGCACAACGCCACCCGCGTCCTGGAAAGATCTATCTAGTTAGCCCTGATTCATGAGTTGTAAGTCGAAGCTTTCCTTTGTCTTTCATCCTGAGACATCAAGCACCAAAAAACCATGGGTTCATGCCACGGAGACTTACTCAGAGTAGAACCGCTGAAATTAATAATTCCAGGTGGATCAGGTCCATTAATGCCAATGGGTCTACTCTGAGTAGGACTAACACTGGCTACAACCCCAGGTTCTTCCCCTCTGTCAAACGACAGACTGAAAGTTCTTATTGCTACTAATAATTAATTTTGTTAATTCCCCCGTCACAGAAGCCAATCAAGAACTTACTTATGAGGACCCCACAGCATCACAAAAAAGGCTGAGCCCTGTCAATTCTATTGTTGTTGTAATTATTATTATTTGTATATCTGTAGATCTCAGAATTATGGTGCTGGAGGAGAATCTTGAGAGTCCCATGGACTGCAAGAAGATCAAACCTCTCCATTCTGAAGGAAATCAGCCCTGAGTGCTCACTGGAAGGACAGATCCTGAAGCTGAGGCTCTAAGACTTTGGCCACCTCATAAGAAGAGAAGACTCCCTGGAAAAGACCCTGATGTTGGGAAAGATGGAGGGCACAAGGAGAAGGGGACGACAGAGGATGAGATGGTTGGACAGTGTTCTCGAAGCCACCAACATGAGTCTGACCAAACTGCGGGAGGCAGTGGAAGACAGCAGTGCCTGGCGTGCTCTGGTCCATGGGGTCACGAAGAGGCGGACACGACTAAATGACTAAACTACAACAAGAAAGTAAATAGCCATGTTCAAATATATAAAAGGATGTCATATAGAGGAAGGAGAAAGGTTGTTTTCTGCTGCTCCAGAGAAGCGGACACGGAGCAATGGATTCAAACTACAAGAAAGAAGATTCCACCTAAACATTAGGAAGAACTTCCTGACAGTAAGAGCTGTTGGACAGTGGAATTTGCTGCCAAGGAGTGTGGTGGAGTCTCCTTCTTTGGAGGTCTTTAAGCAGAGGCTTGACAGCCACCTGTCAGGAATGCTCTGATGGGGTTTCCTGCTTGGCAGGGAGTTGGACTGGATGGCCCTTGGGGTCTCTTCCAACTCTAGGATTCTAAGATCTCAGGGTGTCTCACAACAGAAATACAAGATAAAAAACACAAAGTACGTAATGAAAACAAGAACGTGAAGAAACCAGTAACCAACCCACCCCTTCCATTTTAGTTGTGATTCCAGCATCGAAGGTGCTTGGGCTAGATGACCCATTGGTTCCCTTCCAACTCTACAATTCCACAATTTCTAAGAAAGTGTAGAGCACCCCTGAGATTGTGCAGAGTGCAGCTCCAGATTCTCAATCCTTGGGTGGCCGCCGCCAGACACGACACCTTGAGGGTGGGGTTCAGCTCCTCTTCCCTTCACACAACCATTCCAGTTTCACAGCCAAGCCGCCGGCAGCACCCCTAGACAGAAATGAGTCTTACCAAGTTGTAAGGATGCCAGGAAGGCCAGCCCAACAGCCAGGAATGCTTTCATCCTTGCAGGCAAACTCTGGAGGCCTCTGAACAGTTCCAAGTCCCTGCCGGGCTCTGCTGGGACCTTATTATATACCCGGTCACAGCCCTTTTCCTGTCCTGTGCTCAGCTGTGCTGTCAAGGAGAAAAGGTTCTCTCGGCTGCTGAGAAGAAGATATCCCTTTGCTTGCGGCCACACCTCCTCCACCCTCCACCCTGTTCTTCTAGGGACATGCCCAGGAGGGAAGAAGAGGGAACAAAGAGGTGTCAGTCAGAAGAAAAGAAAAGAAAAGAAAAGAAAAGAAAAAAGTACGCAGGCTTGATCTGGGAAGGAAGTGGACCTGGAGGGTTACCTGGAGCTCATTGCTGGAGATCTGTGCAGACAGCCCTCTCTGACGCACCTTCTTGTCTGCTGGGGTCTTGGGCCTCTGACGGTGCAAAAGCCACTTGTGGTGAGGGGTTATCGCACCAGGGCGTCTTGAATTTTTCAACTTCCCACTTCCCCAAATGAGGGTTGCTTAAAACTGGTAGCATGACTTGGGATATTTTGGTCAAATCAATGCAATTTCGTTTTGCTTGGTATGTAACATGTGTGTAAAATTGCACAGAAACCATTAAACATGATTGCCAAGTACTTGCAGTTATGCATTGTTACTGATTGATTGATTGATTGATATTTAGGATTTTGCCTGACATTTCAGGAGGGAAAAATAAAAGCCTTTCATTTTGTGAAAGCTCTTTATGTGCTCCTTCATCAAACGTAGGCTCACCAAGCTAGATATTGTGCAATCACAAAAAAATAAAAGCAGATTTGAATTCCTCAAACCCCAAAGCATATTTCGCAAGAAGAAATTTGCAAAAGCAAAGTTTTGGCCCCTGAAATGAGACGCTCTATTAATGCAGCCTCCTTAATGCTGTGTAGAGGCGATATTCTGAAAATATTGGCCCATTGAGGTTATTATTCCATCACTGTGTTCAAGGTGGTGAATGCAGACGGGTCAGTTTCGTACAAAATCAGAACCTGCAGAGACTTCATACAGTAGATGAGTCGCGAGGGATGGAAAGGTAGAGATGAGGGTTTGGCAAGGAGAGGTGGTCTTTTGGTGGCAGAAGTATCTCGGGGGGATGAACGCAACACCCAGGCAGGACAATTCGGTACAAAATCAGAGCCTGTGTGCAAAAGAGCATCAGAAGAGCTGTCTGGATCAGGCCAGCATCCTGTTCTCACAGTGGCCGGCCAGATGCCCCAATGGTGAAACCCCCCAAGCAGGATTCAAGCACAAGAGCACCTGTCCCCTCCTCTGCTTTCCAGAAACTGGGATTCAGAAGCATTGCTACATCCTTCTGTGGAGGCGGAACATAGCCATTGGGGCTAGCAGCCACCAATCATAGAATTGTACAGTTGGAAGGGACACCGAGGTTCATCTAGTCCAACCCCCTGCAATAGTCCTCTCTCCAAGAATTCGCCAAATCCTCTTGAGAGCCAGTGTGGTCAGGACCGGTGCTAGGGATTTTGGCGCCCTAGGCGAGGGGGCGGGCAACGTGACGTCATTGCGCATGATGTATGGTGCCCCGCCCCCTGCCTGGCCGGGCGCCCCGCGCCGCCGCGGTTTTCGCCGCTGGTTGGGGTGGCACCGGGCGGCGGGGGGCGAGGGGCAGGCTGGCCAGGGCCCCCTCCATTTTGGCGCCCCCGCCGCCGTGGTTTCCGCCCCAAGCTGCTTGCTCTGCCGCTGGTTGGGGTGGCACCGGGCGGCGGCGGGGGGCAGGCTGGCCAGCGCCCCCTCCATTTTGGCCCTAGGCAACTGCCTAGTTCGCCTTAATGGACACGCCGGCCCTGAGTGTGGTATAGTGGTTAAGAGAGGTGGACTCGTAATCTGGTGAACCGGGTTCGCGTCTCTGCTCCTCCACATGCAGCTGCTGGGTGACCTTGGGCTAGTCACACTTCTCTGAAGTCTCTCAGCCCCACTCACCTCACAGAGTGTTTGTTGTGGGGGAGGAAGGGAAAGGAGAATGTGAGCCGCTTTGAGACTCCTTCGGGTAGTGATAAAGCGGGATATCAAATCCAAACTCTTCTTCTTCTTCTTCTTAAAGCCTTCCAGCTTGGCGACCGTTTTTTTGCATGTGTACAGAACCTAGCAGTCTGCTGGTTAACCAGGAGAAATTTCCACTGGCAAGTTCCCACTGTGGCAGAAGCAGCTCAGACTTGCGGGTATAGGGCACTATATAAATTCAATAAACAACAACAACAGCAGCAGCAACAACTACAGTAACAACCTGGGTGTACAGGTGAGGCATGCTCCCAGGTGTAACTAAGACTGCAGCCTTAAGCACAGGGGACTTTTTATTCCATTTTCCCAGAGCCTTCAAACTCTGCTGGTGCTTTATATTTTTCGCTGCTCCTTTTTTTCAACCTTGTTGTATGGTAATAAATCACTCCATCCTAAGCGCTAGTAAATATTTAAGGGCCGAGATGGGGAAACTCTGGGACGAAAAAGAAAACCATTCTTCGCTCTTGGCTGAGTTTCTCTCGAGATGTTTTGTTGCGAAACGACACGCCTTCCTAGGCCTCAGGCCAGAAAAAAACTCATTTATTTAGGTACATTTTTGGGAGGGCAGGATGATCTGGAGAGATAGAGAATAAGGGCCCCACCTGAGAAGGGCACACCTCTCTCACAAATACCTGTCCTTTTGTCAGGGCTTTGGTGCTCACCTGCTGTGAAAGGCCCCTCCTAAACCCAAAGCGACATGCCACTACGAAGACAATGATTCACGAGGTTCAATATTTTTACAAGCGCTTCTGGGCGACCTCGTAAAACACCTGATTTTTGTGCCGATTCACGGTGATTCACGTCCCCAAAAGCAACAGGTGATTGGCTCAGGGTGCAGCAGACTGGAGTCTGCAGCAAGTTCTTATCTAATCTCCACCAAGAGCAGCAAAGGGCCTGCAAGAATTTCTTAAAATTTTCATTACAAACTTTAATAAAAAAGAGCAACCAAGTATTGTCTTCCGGGAGGATGCAGGTACAGATGTTAAGTCTTGCATGCAGTTGTCCACATGGCATCAATAGAATCAAAGAGTTGGAAGAGACCCCAAGGGCCATCCAGTCCAACCCCCTGCCAAGCAGGAAACACCATCAAAGCATTCCTGACAGGTGGCTGTCAAGCCTCTGCTTAAAGACCTCCAAAGAAGGAGACTCCACCACACTCCTTGGCAGCAAATTCCACTGTCAAACAGCTCTTACTGTCAGGAAGTTCTTTCTAATGTTTAGGTGGAATCTTCTTGTAGTTAGAATCCATTGCTCCGTGTCCTCTTCTCAGGAGCAGCAGAAAACAACCTTTCTCCCTCCTCTATATGACATCCTTTTATATATTTGAACATGGCTATCATATCACCCCTTAACCTTATCTTCTCCAGGCTAAACATACCCAGCTCCCTAAGCCGTTCCTCATAAGGCATCGTTTCCAGGCCTTTGACCATTTTGGTTGCCCTCCTCTGGACACGTTCCAGCTTGTCAGTATCCTTCTTGAACTGGTCTTGAATAAATCAAGACCATATGGAGCCTGCAAGAATTTATCTTAGCTATTGCACAGTGGTAAGTGGAAGCCGTATAGAGAGTGGTCTTGAATTCAAATCCTGCTTGCTGGTTTCCCCAAAGATGCATCTGGCTGGCCATTGTGAGAACAGGATGCTGGACTAGATGTGCCGTTGGCCTGATCCAGCAGACTCTTATTGCATTCTTGAGATTAATTAGACCCTTCTGTATCTAGCACTTCTCGTGGCTCCCGCCCCCCTCACATTTCCCTGCCCTGATTTGCTGTTATATCCCTTCCTGGGACCTTCACTCCTCCGACTCAACCATCCTCAGAAAATTGGAAGAACCTCTGTTTTCTGAAACCACACCTCCCATTCTCCCTTGCTGACCCCGAATCCCGAAGCTACCTCCTAAGACTTTTATCTCTTTCTCTTCCTTCAAATCATTCAAATGCACGATTCATCCTCCGGTAACCTCAAGGCTAGATTGCTGCAATGGGCTCTATATGGGTCCACTCTTGGAGACTACAGCTGGTGCAAAAGAGTGCGGCCGCTAGACTGTTGATGGGGGCAGACCGCATAATGCACAACTGTCCCATTTTAAGGGGGGCAATCCGGATTGACAGAAGCCTCCTCGGCTTAGGATGGCAATCTCAGAGGTTGCATGTTGGCCCCCGTGCTCGGGCCGCACCAAAGCGCGGGACCAGAAGTCGGGTGTTTTCTCGTACAGCCTTGTGGTGCAAGTCAGTTGGCTCACACCAGAGTGCAAGACCAAATGTTGGAGTGTATGAGACCGGTTCTGAAATGTTTCCACGGGCTGCCCATGTGCTACCTGGCCCAGTTTATGGGTCTTGTATTAAGGTCCTTAGCAACTTGGATCTGGGATATCTCAGAGACGGCCCGATACCTCACATCACTGCTTGATCACGGAGTTTGAAATGAATAAAACCCACTTCTTCTGCTTGAGCCATTCACTAAACCCTTTAATCCAGGGTTGGGGAGACTGGATCTGGGCAGTGACCCAGATCTTTACCTTCTCCACCCACCCCACCCAATGGACCAAATTTGACAGGTGGGTGGACTTGTTAGTGAACGGGCCATAATTCCTACCAAACCAAGAACAAGTCAGAAGAAAACATCCAGTATACAGTCAGCTGAAAGGCATGTTTGCAGCCCTCACGATTTGTGCAGTTTGTTGGTATTGCTGTGCCACCACAATACTATTGAATGCCCCTTGCTGGAAACCGCAAGCTGCTCCCAGGTTCGAATCCTGCTTGCTGGTTTGCCACACAGGTATCTAGTTGTCCACTGTGAGACCAGGAGGACAAGATGGGCCATTGGCCTGATCTGACAGGCTCTCCTCTTGTTCTTACGTTGAGCACGGAGCGGGCGACCCAAACACACAATGTAATCAGCTTCTGTAAAGATTTGGTGATGGAAATCGCGTAAACCCGGTCTTCTGGGGGGGGGGGGCGACACACCCTCCTGTATTATCAGAGGTAATAATTTCCCAGGTCCTGGGGTACTGAAACGCCTGCCTTATCTCAGCAGCCTTGAGGGGAAGTTATGAAACAGGTCCATTAAACTCAGGTCAGTCCGTGGTTTATGGACTGGAGAAGTCCATCTGGTGTTTTTCCAGAGCAGAACGTCCCCTCCAGCCCCAGTACTTGTCAATTGGGAAGGTGGTGATGATGGGAACAGCTGTATAAAACCATGCTGTAATGTGGATTGCTCCCGCCTGACGTTCCGGTCAGTCAGCCCTGCCCACTGCCAGGATACTCCATTGCACCCTCCCTTCCAACCTGCATTTCTGTGCCGCCAACCTCTGCTGTATTTGTGCCCGAACCTTGGAAGCAAAAGGAATGGCAATGGCACATTTATTTTCATCAGTGTGTGGGGGGTGGAATGTAAGGCAGTGTCTTTGAGGGAAAGGCAAAATCTTCCACTTTGGGGGTTTTGAAGGTTGCTCATACTTTTGAAGGTGGGGTTTGGGTGGTGGTGGGTGGACAGGGAGAGAGAGGTGAAAAGGTGTAGTAGTAGTAGTAGTAGTAGTAGTAGTAGTACTAGTAATAATAATAATAATAATAATAATAATAATAATAATTTATACCCCGCCCATCTGGCTGGGTTTCCCCAGCCACTCTGGGCGGCTCCCAGCAGAATATTAAAAACACGCTAAAACATCAAACATTAAAAACTTCCCTAAACACGGTTGCCTTCAGATGTCTTCTAAAAGTAAGATAGTTGTTTATTTCCTTGACATCTGATGGGAGGGCGTTCCACAGGGCGGGGGCCACCACCGAGAAGGCCCTCTGCTTGGTTCCCTGTAACCTCACTTCTCGCAGGGAGGGAACCACCAGAAGGCCCTCGGCACTGGACCTCAGTGTCTGGGCTGGACGATGGGGGTGGAGACGTTCCTTCAGGTATACTGGGCTGTGCTGAAGCCATTTAGGGCTTTAGAGGTCAGCACCAACACTTTGAATTGTGCTCAGAAACATACTGGGAGCCAATATAGGTCTTTCAGGACCGGTGTTATATGGCCTCGGTGGCCACTCCCAGTTACCAGTCTAGCTGCCGCATTCTGGATTAGTTGTAGTTTCCGGGTCACCTTCAAAGGTAGCCCCACGTAGAGCGCGTTGCAGTAGCCCAAGCGGGAGATAACTAGAGCAATTGTTGGCACCTGTCTGACTCAAAAGACAATGGAGTGCATCACTGAGGGCGAAGTCAAACCGCTGCGATAGCAAGCCTGGGCAGTATTTGTGGAGGTCCTGGGCTGCCAAGGCGATAAGCCCCCACCCCTCTCTGCCTCGCTGTTGTGGTCGAAAGGAAAGCAGAGCAAAATGTCCTGCTTGGCTGCAGGAGTTGATGGAAGGAGGCATACAAGACCCCACCCAACCGTCTAAGGGACTTCACTCTGCATTTGTACATTTCCGAGCACAATTCAAAGTGTTGGTGCTGACCTTTAAAGCCCTAAATGGCTTCGGTCCAGTATACCTGAAGGAGCGTCTCCACCCCCACCGTTCAGCCCGGACACTGAGGTCCAGTGCCGAGGGCCTTCTGGTGGTTCCCTCCCTGCGAGAAGCCAAGTTACAGGGAACCAGGCAGAGGGCCTTCTCAGTAGTGGCACCTGCCCTGTGGAACGCCCTCCCTTCAGATGTCAAAGAGAGCAACAACTACCAGACCTTTAGAAGACATCTGAAGGCAGCCCTGTTTAGGGAGGCTTTTAATGTTTAATAGATTATTGTATTTTAATGTTCTGTTGAAAGCCGCCCAGAGTGCCTGGGGAAACCCAGCCAGATGGGCGGGCTATAAATAATAAATTATTATTATTATTATTATTATTATTATTATTATTATTATTATTATGGAGGGTTTCTTCTCCTGAGGATACTCTACAATGCAGCAGAGGTTGAGGACCAGAGTTTTCCTTCTTCTAGATGGGCTGCCTTCCCAGGCTGACGAGCCCCATCTGCCCCTCACGTCCCTCTATGGCACGTGCAGAAACCACCTTCTTGACTGTCGGGCCCACTCTGGGCCTTGTCCGCTCAATGCAGCAATATTTCTGCGATATCTCTATGTCAGGGGTGGCCAACTCCCGAGAGACTGCGATCTACTCACAGAGTTAAAAACTGCCAGTGATCTACCCCCGTTTTTGGGGTTCAAAGGGGAGCCACAGTTGTTTGGCTTCTTTGGGGGAGCCGATGATCTACCGAGTGATCTACCAGTGATCTACCGAGAGAGCCAGTGTGGTGTGGTGGTTAAGAGCGGTAGACTCGTAATCTGGTGAACCGGGTTCACGTCTCCGCTCCTCCCCATGCAGCTGCTGGGTGACCTTGGGCTAGTCACACTTCTCTGAAGTCTCTCAGCCCCACTTACCTCACAGAGTGTTTGTTGTGGGGAAGGAAGGGAAAGGAGAATGTGAGCTGCTTGGAGACTCCTTCGGGTAGGGATAAAGCGGGATATCAAATCCAAACTCTTCTTCTCTTCTTCTTCTACCGCAGATGTCCAGTGATCTACCGCTGGATCACGATCTACCTGTTGGACATGCCTACTCTATGTGAACTTGGAAAGGGACTTAAGCAGTGCTATTTTTCTAGAAAAAGGTGCAAGAACTCTCTATGAACGATTCCCTTGTTCTCTTACAACGGTGCCTACCTTGACAGGTGCCAGAACCGAGTTCTGGTGACTTCCGGCTGGAAAAAAAAAATGCTCTGGACTTAATGTTCCCTCTGGGGGCATTAATGTTTGCATTCATGAGTGCTTTGGTTTCGTAACGAAAGGGCAGGGCTCTCTTTAAGCCAGGCACTTGTAAAACAGCTCTCGGTTTCTGCCAGGGAGAATTATGTGGAACAATAGAACCTTCTTCCTCTTGTCTGGGTGACGAGGCAGGGGCCACGATACAGTCACCCGGGCTCCCTGGGGCAGGGTGTTGCAGGCCGGCTGGTATTTTTCCAAGCCGCTCAGGCAGAATGTCGCCTCTCCCTTTGCATCGCCACCCATGAACGCCTGCAGCCCTCTGCACTTGCGTAAGGCCGTCCGCTGAGACTCTGCACCAGGCGGCAAAGTCACTGGACCCTAGAGTCTTGATCCAGGGTGTCTGTGTGACTAATAAAGAGCCATGGGGTAAATGTTAAAGGGTAACAAGCCATACGAAATAATATCTTGCTTTGACAGGTAAGATAAATTTGGCTGCAACGAAGGAAGGCTGCCTTATGCAAGAGCATTTGTCTCTCATAGAATCACAGGGCTGGAAGGGACCCCAGTAGTCATCTAGTCTAACCCCTTGCAATGCAGGATCAGTATCGACTACTGCAGCCAACACTTTGAAGCCAAAATCCGGGACGCCATATTCCTGGGCGCCATCTTCCCTTTTTTTATCACGAGAACATGGCGGGCATTTGGTTTGCTGTGATCTTGTGTGATTCCACACTGTGGTTGCCTCCTGAAGTGGTTTTTTTTTGGGGGGGGAATGAGATTGCAGCCCCCAAAGCTTTTTGGAATGTAAAAGTCCAGCGCGTTTTCATCTGTGCGTTCTGAACCCATAAAACTTTCTGCAGAGATAACACGCGAGCTTCAGTGTTCCGAAAACGGAGTCCGGGAAATTAGACAGGGTCCTGTCTCTTTAATCCAACTCAGCTTTATTGAAAAACATCAACAAAGAAAGGAAAAAGTTACGCAGCCGGGAGGAGCTGCTGGCAGCCTGCCTGCAGCTCCCTGCATCCGAGACTGTACAGCAGAGACTGAACCATACGTGGGAAAACCAAGAGCGATATAGAGAGAGCTACTTCCGTTCCCTCGGAAACCCCTCCCTTATCCCCTGTGTCGCAGGAGGAAAATACTGAGCTGATAAGACTCAAAACCTCACAAGCTTTCCTTGGGGAGGAATTGCGCCATGAAATCGTGTGAGACCGTGGCAAGCAAAATGGCAGCCGTTCTCTTGCGGTAAAAAAATGGGATGTCCTGGTTTTCCTGGGGGACTCGGGGACTTTGCCGTGGTAGAACACCTGCTTTGTATGCAGAAGATCACAGGTTGCATCTCCAGCATGAATCCCAGTGGGAGGGTCTCACCAGCTACCAGTCACGGTGGCTATGCTCTGCCTCAATTGTTGGAGGCTGTATCGCTTCTGAATCCTAGTTGCAGGAAGTCACAGTAGGAGAAAGTGGCTCTTCCGCTCAGGACCTGCTTGAGGGTTACCTATTGGGCATATAGTTGGCCCCTGGGTGATGCACTAAATGGGCCATTGGCCTGATGCAGCAGGCTCTTCTCATGTTCTTACATGTGCCCACCGTATCCTTGGAAGGAGAGGTGCATGCTCACACAGAGCTGTTTATTGAGCAACATTTGCTTTCAGGCAGGGGTTCCCAAACTCCCCCTCCCCACATGGACCACTTGAGAATTGTTGAGGATCTTGGTGTATCACTAATAATAATAATAATAATAATAATAATAATAATGATAATAATATTTATAACCCGTGCATCTGGCTGGGCTTCCTGCCTGTTTTAATTAATATAATGTGTTGCAATGGGGAAGCGGGTGGTGCTGTGGTCTAAACTACTGAGCCTCTTGGGCTTGCCGATCAGAAGGTCGGCAGTTTGAATCCCCACAACAGGATGAGCTCCTGTTGCTCTGTCCCAGCTCCTGCCAACATAGTGGTTTGAAAACACACCAGTGCAAGTAGATAAATAGGTACCGCTGTGGCGGGAAGGTAAATGGCATTTCCGTGCACTCTGGTTTCCGTCACCGTGCCCCTTTGCGCCAGAAGCGGTTTAGTCCTGCTGGCCACAGGACCCAGAAAGCTGTCTGTGGACAAACGCCAACTCCCTTGGCCTGAAAGCGAGATGAGCGATGCAACCCCATAGTCGCCTTTGACTGGACTTAACCGTCCAGGGGTCCTTTACCTTTATCTTTTTAATGTGCTGCACCATATGCTGCATGATTTTTAATTGTCTTTTCATTGCTTCTTTTGATCCAATTTTACAGAGGCATCATTGAAACTGTTCTCTGTAATTCTATTACTGCTTGGTACGGCACAGCCTCCAAGATGGACAAGAAAAGGCTCCAATGAGCAGTAAGAATTGCAGAAAGGGTAATTGGTGCTAGCTTGCCTTCAACAGAGACACTCTAGGCTACCCGAGTTAGGAAGAGAGCAGAGGGAATTGTCGCAGATCCTTTGCATCCCGGTCATCATCTGTTTGATTTACTTCCATTTGGACGTCACTACAGGACTTTATGGGACCCAGGTGGCGCTGTGGGTTAAACCTCAGAGCCTAGGGCTTGCTGATCAGAAGGTCGGCGGTTCGAATCCCTGCAACGGGGTGAGCTCCTGTTGCTCTGTCCCAGCTCCTGCCCACCTAGCAGTTCGAAAGCACGTCAAAGTGCAAGTAGATAAATAGGTACCGCTCTGGCGGGAAGGTAAACGGTGTTTCCGTGCGCTGCTCTGGTTTGCCAGAAGCGGCTTAGTCATGCTGGCCACGTGACCTGGAAGCTGTACGCCGGCTCTCGGCCAATAAAGCGAGATGAGCGCTGCAACCCCAGAGTCCGACACGACTGGACCTAATGGTCAGGGGTCTCTTTACCTTTACCTTTTACAGGACTTTATACACAAAAACGGCCAGGCGCACAGGAACAGTTTTTTCCCTTGTGCCATTAAATTGTTAAATTCGTAGTTGTGTAGCGGAAGGGGAGGCCAGTTATGGGTAGGGTTTCTTTGCTGTGTCATTGTATTGTGAGTGGAACAGTGTTTGTATAAGGTATGTTGACATTGCAATGTAGCCGAAGCAAAATTCCAAGTATGTTGGAAAATGTACTTGGCCAATAAATTATTCCTATTCCGATTCCGATTCTGATTCCTTCTTTTCTTCCTTGCATTTTGTTGCCTTGCAATTTGAATCCCACAGAATCAGATCCCCCATAGAGTCACCATTGGGAAGAAGGCTGCCACACTATGGTCCTGCTTTCGGGTCTCCCGGAGGCATCAGGCTGACCATAGTGAGAACAGGATTTTGGACCAGATAACCTCTGGCCTGATCCAGCAGCCAGGCCCACCTTAGGTTCTTCTTCTGATGAATTAGCTATAGCCAAAGTTGGAGACAGGTTCCCAGGTGCTTGTCCGGCTGCAGCTTGTCCGATATTGAGGGGGGGCAAAGCCCCTTCCACCCCCTATAATTGGTGCCCTTGCTGGCCGTGACTGGGGGCATTTGAGGAGGTGGCAGTGAAGAAATCCTTAAAATATTGCAGTCCTGAACTAACCCTCTGGGCTATGAGCTGTCAAGTGTAAGACCAGGGGTCAGCAAACTTTTTCAGCAGGGGGCCGGTCCACTGTCCCGCAGACCTTGTCGGGGGCCGGACTATATTTTGAAAAAAAAATAATGAACGCATTCCTGTGCCCCACAAATAATCCAGAGATGCATTTTAAATAAAAGGACATGTTCTACTCATGTAAAAACACGCTGATTACCGGACCGTCCGCGGGCCGGATTGAGAAGGCGATTGGGCCGGATCTGGCCCTTGGGCCTTAGTTTGCCTTCCCATGTGTAAGACCCTTGGCTAACAGGTCACCCCTACTCCTTTTATTCTCTGCTGTGTAAGAAATTCCTCTTGTTCATTCTTTACATGCTTGTGTGATTTTATCCTTTTGTTGCTTGCGTTAAGCTGCGTGCATGTATCTTTCAGTAGCCATGAAGCTTGTGTCAAACATGACCTCCTTTCTTCCGACTGCATTGTACGCCCGGCAAGAGACACACTTCTAAGAACCAGTAAAAAAGGGAAGTTTTGTGGAGCTTCCAGATCAAACTCTGGAACCCAGTTAAAGGATCCTAACATTAAATTCCTGACATTAAAATGAGAGGAAAAATATAAGAAATTATAGATGAGAAATCAGGTTAGGATGGTTACAAGTTACAGGGAACTAGGCAGAGGGCCTTCTCGGTAGTGGCACTCGCCCTGTGGGTCAAAGAAAACAACAACTACCAGACCTTTAGAAGACATCTGAAGGCAGCCCTGTTTAGGGAGGCTTTTAATGTTTAATAGATTATTGTATTTTAATGTTCTGTTGGAAGCAGCCCAGAGTGGCTGGGGAGACCCAGCCAGATGGGCGGGGTATAAATAATAAATTATTATTATTATTATTATTATTATTATTATTATTATTATTATTGAATAACAGAGTATTTGCATGTAAAATAGATGAGTGCTGTGTGGGAAAGCGGTGGAAGTCTTTTATTGTTTAATGCTATATTCTGCTATGTTTTCTATTATCTTCTTTTTTCTTTTTTTCCTTTTTTTCTTCTTTTCCTTTTTTACTTTCCTTTCCTTTTTATATATTTATACTAGGTGGTAATATATGAGTGAATTTGTTCGTGTGTTATTTTTTTCTTTTTGTATTTGTTTTTGTATTTTATGATGAATGCTAATAATATTTATTTTTAAAAAAACTAAAAACAACAAAACATTAAATTCCTGCAATAGGAAGGTTGATGACCCAGTGCCTTCAAGGAGAACATCTTGGTCTCCTGGAACTCTCTCCCCCAACCTGCCCGCATTTGCAGCTATTTATGATCACAGGCCAAATGGTTTTATGGCTGCTGGACGGCCATAAAGGTCAATCGCTTAATAACAGCTGATGGTTCATCAATGGGAGATAGTCTCCAGATTGCCTGGAATCTCTCTCTGACTATTAGTCTCATTGCATTGTGTCCATGCTGAGAACTTCCAGCTAGGGCAGGGGTCAGCAAACTTTTTCAGCAGGGGGCCGCTCCACTGTCCCTCAGACCTTGTGGGGGGCCGGACTATATTTTGAAAAAAGAAGAAAAAAAAGAATGAATTCCTATGTCCCACAAATAACCCAGAGATGTGTTCTAAATAAAATGAGACATTCTACTCATGTAAAAACACGCTGATTCCCGGACTGTCCGCGGGTTGGATTTAGAAGGCGATTGGGCCGGATCCGGCCCCTGGGCCTTAGTTTGCCTACCCATGAGCTAGGGAGAAGATAGTGAAATTGCTCAAAGCAAACTTTTGAATTTGTAGGAACGCTGTGAGAGTTTTGGGTGCAGTGAGTTGGTTGAAGGGGGTGCATCTCTGAGATACGTTGGCCCTCCTCGAGGAAAAATGACGTTGAAGGAAAATAGTCACAATTTTCAGCGTGTAGAGATCCTTCAAAATCTTATTCTTTATTACTTTTTTAAATAAAGGTTTTCTATGCTGCTCATCAAGGTAGGATGCTTAGTTTGCAACTAAGAATACAAATGCAAAGAAGAAGGAAACAAAACACAGGATCAACCATAATGTCTGAGCAGGGAGTCAAAGCCTGATAATATGAAAACTGCTTAACTTCTTCTTATTCCTTCTCTAGAGTGGCCTGTTTGTTTTGTGAGAGGTTGCCAAAAGGGTGCAAGGAAGCCCACCGTGCTGTGAGGATAGCAGTCAATCTGTCAATTTCAGTTTATCTCGGCTTCTCATTTTCCCAATCTTAAACCCTACTATACAAATAATTCCTCATGAAAATTCACAAGCCTTTTTAGCATGACTTCCATTTATATACACGTGTTTGCAGAACAATTTTCACGACCTTGCCATTTTGTAAGTTATTTTCATTTGTATCCACATTTCACCCTATTATATCAATCCCAGTACACATTGCTGAGCTAGACACCCACATTGCAAAATTCAGCAAAGTGAAGGCTGGCTGTATTGCAGCTCCTATATTGTTCCAAAAGGGCAAATTACGTATGTTTGCCTTGAAATCCAGAATGAATTGAATTCATCTCCCATCCCTAATCACACCTTTTTTTATTTTCCTCTTTCCCTTCCTGCCTTGCCTGTTTCCTTCCCAGACTCCCCACTGCCTAAAACCCTCAACCCCATCCCCATTGCTGTGAAATATTGATTCCCAGTTTTCCCTTTCTATCCCATTCTGGGAATCCCCCATGGGACTCAGGAGTCCTGAGCCTCTGCTAGCAGCTGGAATAGCTGTGTTCTGCCTCCACAGTCAGATATCTGATATAGCAATGCATTGCAACATCAGTTGCTGGAAACCACGGGAGGGGATCTTATGCTCAAATCTTACTTCCGGGTTTCCCGCAGGCATCTGGTTGGCCACTGTGAGAACAAGCTGCTGGATTTAATGGACCACTGGTCTGATCCAGCAGGCTCTTCTGATGTTCTTAATTCTCATCCTCCATGCAGGGACAGTCCAACATCTAACTACCTGCAGTCTGAAGTGGTACAGACCATTCATGAGTGAGTTTACTCCCCCAATCCTACTGGGAAACTTTGCTAGAGGGAACTGGATTCCAAATATTTTAGAGCTTAGAGCTGCGACATCCAGGTATGACAATTTGCTTCCTAGGCTGTCGGGAGCTTTTAGAAGACCATGTTTCAAAAATCCATCTTTTGACAGAGCTCTGTCGCTAGACCACATGAGGATACTCACTCACAAGGTGAGCAGCAGGTAAGATCATCTCTGCTCAAGTGAAAGGTAGGTTCTCAAATACTCCTGTCTGTCAACATCACTCAGAAGTGTCATTTAACTTGATTGCACAACCCCCAGCTTTTGAGCCTGCAAATGGTTGATGACGGCGCCACTTGTTATAGAAAACTGGGACACCACCAGCCAAAAATCTAAATATTGTATGATCACCATCTTCAAAAATCTATGGGGCTGTCATATGGAAGATGTAGCAAGCCTGTTTTTGAGGGTAGGACTCAAACGAATGGATTCAAATTGCAATAAAGGAGATTTCAACTAAATACGAGGAATAGCTGTCTGACAGAGCTGTTTGACAGTGGAATGGCTCTCAGGGGGTGATGGACTTTCCTCCATTGGAGGTTTTCAAACAAAGGGGTTCCTTAGCTGTGATTCCTGCATTGAAGAGGGTTGGACTTGATGACCCTCAGGGACCCAACTCTACAATTCTGTTTTCTAATACTTTGCTAGGAGAAGAATCATCAAGCTGGCCGACCTCTACTCCCTACACCGGAATGGGGTTTGGGTGTGCCCAGCAACTCCCATAATCCCTAATAAGTAACTCTAGAAAGATCTCCACATTCGCAGCAGCAGAGACACCAGTCAGCGGCGTTCAAAAAGATCTATGCAGTGGTAGCATCCCCTAAGGTTTTGAATGTCACTTTAGTGGGAAAGAATCTAGATTTGGTTTCTCTTCTGTACAGCTACGCACGCAGCCCTCTCCTCAGAGCCTGCTTCTGAGAAGGACGCAGGCCAGGCTGGCGAGGAGAGCCAAGGCCACTTGGATGTAACCCATCCTGAAGCTGGAGGCCCCGTTGACGTTGCAGAGGTCGGTGGCACAGCAGGAAACGTTCCTCCTCCCCACCTTGAAGTCGCTGAAGTAAGGATCGCAGGACGCAGTGCATTCTTTCGAGATGACGTTGAAAAGGCCCACGACACCTGGAAAGAAAATCGGGAGAGTACCGTATTTTTCGCTCCATAAGACGCACCTGAACATAAGACGCACCTAGTTTTTAGAGGAGGAAAGGGGGAAAGCCCTGTTTTTTTGAGGATCAGCTCAAAGTGGTGCAGTTTTTTTGCAAAGGGAAAAGCCCTGCTTTTTTGAGGTGCAGCTTCTTTTTCAAAGAGGAAAAGCCCCATTTTTATGGGGTTCAACTCACAGTTTGCAGCTTCTAGTCCTACAGGAAAGGGAGCCATTTCTACAGTTTCCAGACAGATAATCTAATCAGCCAGTCACATGTCGCTGGGGAAACAAACAGCCTCCCTCTGCATTCAACAACGGAGGTCTGGGCAAGGGGGCGGGGCTGGAAAGGGAGCCTTATCTCTCTCCCATCACTTGCTAAACAGATGTTCAGTGGCTTCCTTTCAACACCCTCTTCTCTCTTTGTAAAAAAAAAAGAGCACAATCTGCTTTTGGCCCCTAGGCAATTTGGCTCCAGGGACCATGCATTCGCTCCATAAGACGCACAGGCATTTCCCCTTACTTTTTAGGAGGAAAAAAGTGCATCTTATGGAGCGAAAGTACAGGGATCATGCCAGGGAGGGAAAGTTGACATTCTGCCGGCCTGTTTGGCTCAGTATTGTCTACTCTGATGGACTTCAGCTCTGAGAACAGAAGAATGTTAGAAGAAGAGAAGTTTGGATTTGATATCCCGCTTTATCACTACCCGAAGGAGTCTCAAATAGCAGGAGTCTTATACATTGGGGCGTCTTATAGACAGAAAAGTACGGTATATTTGCACATGGGGGGCCTGCCAAAATCCTTATTCATGGAGGAGATTTCTATTGATGGCTACCATTCTTCTGAATCCCAGTTGCTGGAAACCACAGGAGGGGAGAATGCTCTTGTACTTGGATCCTGCTTCGTAGTTTCCCGCAGGCATAAGATTGGCCAATATGAGAACAGGATGCTGGACTAGATGGGCCATTGGCCTGATCCAGCAGGCTTGTCTTAGATTCTTGTGAACTTCAGGGGAAGGGCTGTAGCCCAGGGGGAGAAGGTCCCAGGTCCAATTTTCATTGGCATCTTCATTACTGAGCTTGAGGGACCAATGGCTGGACTCAAGAAGAAGAAGAAGAAGAAGAAGAAGAAGAAGAAGAAGAAGAAGAGTTTGGATTTGATATCCCGCTTTATCACTACCCGAAGGAGTCTCCAAGCGGCTAACATCCTCATTTCCCTTCCTCCCCCAAAACAAACACTCTGTGATGTGAGTGGGGCTGAGAGACTTCAGAGAAGTGTGACTAGCCCAAGGTCACCCAGCAGCTGCATGTGGAGGAGCGGAGATGCGAACTTGGTTCACCAGATTATGAGTCTACCGCTCTTAACCACTACACCACAAGCTGATCTGGTTCAGAATCCTGTTCTCACCAAACAGTGGGAAACCTGCAAGCATAGGGTTGCCATATTCTAAAAAGTAAATAAACCAGGACACCCCAAAAATTACCCAGTTGTTTTTTTAAGGAAACCCCAAAATTGTTGAACTTTTTAAAGGAAACCCCCCAAATTGTTGAGCTTTTTTTATTTGCAAAAACGCCAAATAAATGCAGTTTTTTGATTGACTTGTCTAAAATCGAGGACAAAGCGCCGCCTTTCGGAAATCCGATGTCAATTTGAAATCCCGGTAATGTCTGGGAAAATCTGGACGTATGGCAGCCCTATGCAAGCAGGATTGGAGAGCAAGAATGTTATCCTCTCCAGCTGCAGTTTCTGGCAACTGGTATTCAGAAGCATAAAATTAATAAAAATGATTATTTATATATATTTTTAAAAATTGGAAAAAATAAGAATAGCGAAAATCAAAGGAAAATAATTGCCTTTTTTGCTGCTTTTGTATTAAAAAGGGGGCATAAAGGTTTATTTTGAAAGCAGGATTTTTGAACAGGTTGGTTCCAATATTTGAGGAATCGAGGAAGGAATAACAAAACCCAACAGAAGAAGAAGGAGGACGCCTAAGAAATTGTCTTACCAATGACATCTGTTTTGCATACTTGTCCAATTCCATCACAGTTTTGTTGCCCTTTGCAGTTATTGTTGTTGACCTGGGTGTTGCAGGTGTAACACTTCAGTGAATCAGCTATAAGAGAGGAAAACAGTTTAATGGGGGAAAGGAACAAGTAGAAGAAGTCTACCTTACAAGCGTGGCTGCACCCACACTTTTGAAATGCCTGCCTATTAATACCAAAAACAAACCCCTGTGTTGCAATAAGAACCAACCACAACAATACAAACACATTGGATTCTTATCTCATTATACATGATAAAGTTATTTTTAGCCATCTCACCCCTTGCTTTTTCCTATAAGACCAATTGCAGTCATTAACAGTCATCAACAGGTTTAGCACACCTATCAGCCAATCACCCATTCCCACCACCCTTCTGAGTAATACCCCTCCCCACCCTCTCACTAAATATAAGGGTCTGGTGACTTCTGTTTCAGTGTATCTGAAGAAGTGTGCATGCTTAGTTGGTCTCTTAGGTGCTACTGGAAGGATTTTTTTTATTTTGTTACAACAAGTTGGCTAATACCGCGTTTCTCCTAAATCCAGGTATCTGAAGAAGTGTGCATGCACACGAAAGCTCATACCAAGAACAAACTTAGTTGGTCTCTAAGAGGCTACTTGAAGGAATTTTTTTATTTTGTTTCTCCTAAAATAAGACACTGTCTTATATCCCCCCCTAAAAAAACAGAGTATGGCTTATTTTCGGGGGATGTCTTATTTTAACCACTCCACGTCGGTACGCTGCATAGCCACACCTATCTAGGCTGTCTTAAGGGAGAGGCGCCGTGTGGCGGAATGATGCCTGTGGATGGTTCAGGCTCAGTATGAGTTAATTTATCACTCCCCAGTTGGGCCGGTGTGCTCTGGGAGGCAGAGCTTGTGGGCATTCTAAAGGGAGGAAAAGGACGGTTGAAAGGACTGTTGGGGGGTTGGCAGTTGGGTTGGAGATTTAGAGAGGGAAACTGGGAGGTTTGGCTTTGGAAAGGGACTAAAGGAACATAGGAAATGTTATAACAAAGCGGAAGCCTATGAAAGGAAGAGTTGTATCTGTAACTGCCCAAGACATCCATGTTTCCGTGTTACCATAATAAAGTTAAATGTGTTTAAACGTTCATTGACTCTGGCAGAGTGTCAGTGCCTTAGAGGTGTGACAAAGAGGAGAGAGCAAAGTTTCCTGAGAGAAGAGGAAACTGGTTGCTTAGTCTTACGTCATACAGAGGGCTGGACAGTGAAGCCAAGTGAGCCACTACTGTGCCTAAAGGGAAAGGCAAATTGCAGTAGGTGGGAACCCAGGAAGGGAGGTCCCACAGGTGGCAAGAGGGTTTCAAACGCAGAGTCCTGAGGTACCCCGTTGAGGGGAAGGAATAAAAGAAAAAGGGGGGGTTAGTGTAACCCTCACATTTATTGGTGGCAGCGCCGTGATTCGTAAACAACACCCACACGCCAGAGCTTTGAGGCGTTAGGACGATAATTCTGTCAAAGAAATGGCTCATTTAAAAAAGGCAAGAGAGGCCAGAGGAGATGACAGGACGGAAGGGGTTGGGGAGAGAGAGAACCCTAGTTCTGAAATCGAATTAATGAGAATGAGAATACAGTTGGCCGAAATTGAGGCCCAGAAGGAGCAAAATAGATTAGCTGCTGAGGAGAGGATGCAGTTAGAAAAACAAAAACTAGAACAGGAGAAATTAGCTGCTGAGGAGAGAATGCAGTGTGAAAAACTTAAATTGGAACAGCAGAGGATGCAAATAGAGAAAGATGTTCAATTAGGGAGATTGAAACTTGAGGAAATGAGAATACTGGTCAGAGCACAAACTGCAGGTGCTGCTGCAAAGCCAGTAAAACTGTTGCTTCAAACGGATAGTATATCCCCTCCTCAGACAGCAGGCCAGATGCCAGAGCCCAATCAAACAGAGGGTACTGCTAAAATTATGCAGGTCTGGAAAGCTGAGGGAGAGGTTAATAAGGACTTTATGGAGATTGTCCGAGTGAATGGACAAGAGGTAGTGGGACTAAGGGACACTGGGGCTGCGGTTTCTCTGGTGAGACCTTGTTGTGTTCCTAAGGAACAATATCTCCCAAACCAATCTTACAGCCTAAAAGGTATATTGGGACTAGAGTTTGAAGTGCCGGTAGCGGAAGTGAATATTCAGTATCAAGATTTTAATGGCAAGTGGACAGTAGGGATTTGGGATAATCTAGAAGTTCCTGTCCTGATAGGCAACGACCTAGCCAAACGAAGACACCAAATACACGCTGTCACAAGAGCCAAATCAAAATCCCTTGTGGGTTCAGACCCTGCCAGTTATGCATCACCCATGGAGCCTGTAGGAGAAGAAGTACGGATTACACTACCGAATGCACAGGAATCTAGCACCCAGTTTTTAGTAGAACAGAAGGAGGATGAATCTCTGAGAGACCTGTGGGATAAGGTGCAGGATCCTGACACCGAAGTGACTTTAGAGAATCCCTGTCTGTTTACTGAAATAGAAGGGAGACTTCATAAAATAACCAAAGGAAGAAAAGGCCCAGAGAAAGTGTTTAGAGGCCATGTGAAGCACAGGAAGAGGTCTATGCAAGGCCTTGAGAGGGAACACTTATTTGAAATCCTAATGGAGAAAGAGGCAGATCCAAGAGAGCTTGTGACCATGAGAAGCAAGGACTCTACAGAGTTTGAACTCAACGATCTGTACAGGCGCCTCGAATGCAGAGAGCTTAGCGGGACGATGTCATCTGGTCGAGGAAAGCAGCTTGCATCTCATCAAGTACGTTGGAAGGAAAAAAAAGACAAGAAACCGAAAGTGGAGGCCCAGAGTAGAACTCCTCTTGCCGTGGTCAAGGACAGTGAGAACTAATCACAAACTAATGAGGTGGGCTCTGTGGCTGCAGCACTTTAACTTCAACTTAAGAAGTAAGAAAGATGTCCCTGAACATTGTGCGGATGCCTGGTCACAGGAATCGGAGTAAAGAATGTACTGAGACATTAAATAAGTTGTTGGGCTATGTATGTATATGAAGTTATTGTCCAGTTTGTTTTGTTATATAGGATATGTTATATATGATATGATAAGGGAGGATAGTAACTGTTATGCCAAATTAGAAATGTGTATAAGTACCAAATTAATATGTTCTGGTGTAGCTAAGAGGCAGGAAAAAGTAAAGAATTTATTAATTGATGTTAGAACATATAAGTTGTGGACAGAGGGAAATACTGAGTTGTTGGTTTTGATTAAGCTCCTATACATTGCTTCGGCATTGCTTAAAATGTATAGCTATGCCTATGCAATGACTTTGGGGGTGGGACGTATGTGGCGGAATGATGCCTGTTGATGGTTCAGGCTCAGTATGAGTTAATTTATCACTCCCCAGTTGGGCCGGTGTGCTCTGGGAGGCGGAGCTTGTGGGCATTCTAAAGGGAGGAAAAGGACGGTTGAAAGGACTGTTGGGGGGTTGGCAGTTGGGTTGGAGGTTTAGAGAGGGAAACTGGGAGGTTTGGCTTTGGAAAGGGACTAAAGGAACATAGGAAATGTTATAACAAAGCGGAAGCCTATGAAAGGAAGAGTTGTATCTGTAACTGCCCAAGACATCCATGTTTCCGTGTTACCATAATAAAGTTAAATGTGTTTAAACGTTCATTGACTCTGGCAGAGTGTCAGTGCCTTAGAGGTGTGACAAAGAGGAGAGAGCAAAGTTTCCTGAGAGAAGAGGAAACTGGTTGCTTAGTCTTACGTCATACAGAGGGCTGGACAGTGAAGCCAAGTGAGCCACTACTGTGCCTAAAGGGAAGGCAAATTGCAGTAGGTGGGAACCCAGGAAGGGAGGTCCCACAGGTGGCAAGAGGGTTTCAAACGCAGAGTCCTGAGGTACCCCGTTGAGGGGAAGGAATAAAGAAAAAGGGGGGGGGTTAGTGTAACCCTCACACGCCGCATCACTATGTCTTATTTTCGGGGTATGGCTTATAGTTCACAAATGCGTAGAAATCCTGCTCTGGCTTATTTTATGACTACGTCTTATTTTAGGAGAAACACGGTAGTTAGTAGAGAATATATAATCCAATGATGATATCATTCAAATTTTAGGAATAAGCCAATCAAAGTTCATATGTACAATATAACAGAGCACTGGGGAGAACCATCAAGCCGTGTGTTCAAAACAGATGTCTAAGGACAGTCTCTCAATAGTCTTTCAAAAGTTTCAACGGAAGACGTCTCAAAAGCCTCAAAAGGACAGTGTCTCCGGAATGATACTACTGTTTCGTAATAGCCTTCATCAGTCAATATGCAAGTAAGATTCATGCTAAGGGTCAGTGCTCACGAAGAATACCAGGCAAGTACTCTTTTTGAAACCTGCTAAAAACTTTTTTGTTTAGGTAAGTCCAGTGCTTTTTTTTTCTAAATAAAAATAAATAAATAAAGAAAGAAAAAAGTTTAGGGGCACTCTCCTTTTCCTACTCATATTGAAATACTGCCCCTCAACGAGGCCAAACTTAGATTCACAAAATGTTTAGGGGTATGCATACCCCTTCGTCCCCCCAGAAAACAAAAGCACTGGGCAAGTCTACCAGAGGTTTAGGAAACAGGTGCAAGTTTTAAGCTGTTTTTCGCCTATTGTTATGTCAACTTTTCGAAAGTCTTCAATTATTGTTGTCGATTTTTCTTAATGATTGTTTTATCCTTTTTTGGTAAACTGTTTTAAGGTTACAGGCCAATCAAAATCAGACAGCTGTCAGCTTCCATATCTGATATGTTAGAGAGAGTTCAAGAACAATCTTGCATCCTCCCTGGCACCTTAGTATTTATTAATTGATACACAGCCTATCAGTGTCCACAGTGCTTTGCGTGAGTACAAGAGGATAGGAGTGTCCCTGGACAATCTTATAATCAAAAAATAAGCCAGGGAAAACAACACAGTTAAGGGGAAGCAGGGATAAATCAGTTGACATGTTCTTTGGCTCGGCTCCTGTATGTTAGGGCACAGGACATCTCTGCCAAAATATGCACATTTCACAATGCAATTTTAAACATAGCACACATAGGTTTTCAAACCAATTTCCCCCAATAGAATGAATGTCTGAATATCACTTCCCTCTATATTACATTTGCACTAGATCGTTGCCATGCTGTAATGACAGTCTGAGCCACCAGGAGGGGCAAGAGGCACAAGGGCTGAGCTGAGACTTGGAAGCAGGCTCTTGCAAGGATACGCCTCAGAGCTTGAATGGGTCACCTCAGGAGGAGGAAGAGGTGCAGCCATGATGAGCTAAAAGGGGGGCTCTCCTCCTTTTCTTTCTCCCTCGTGCTGAGGAAGGCTTTTTCTAATAGAGGTGTGTGTGTGTGTGTGTGTGTGAGAGAGAGAGAGGGGGGGGAGGGAGAGACTGCAGACATCATTGTCCTTTGGGGAAAACTCTGGGTGGGAGAGAGGGTGGCCAGGGGGTGAGGCTGGGGAAAATATCAGAACCCTTTGTGGGTTCAGAAGCTGAGGAGAAGAGAGGAGAATTGTCATTTTTTAGGGGAGCTGTTGGCAGGGGTGTAGGAAGTGGAAGAGGGGGGCGGGCCACCCCAGGTTCCACCATAGAGGGGGTGACAAAATTATCAAGGAACAATTACTGCCCTACTAGGGCGGTTCATAAAAAACTTTTTTTTTAAATGCCTGCTCCAAAGGTCTTATCTTACTACACTCGGGATTATATAGCTGTATATGAAATTTCATGCATATCAGTTAATATCTTGACCCTCCTCCACGAAAATAGCTGTTTACTTGGCCGTTTTCCTATGCCGTGAAGCCTGAAATTTCAGTTCAGTGGAGCACTTACTGCTCCCAACCCTAACCCTGCGGAAAGCCATCTAATTAGACTTTAATTTGATTTTGACGTGTTTTTAGGAGGTAATTTAATTATCGTTTGATTTTATACCAACGTTATGTATCTGATGTTAGCCGCCCTGAGCCCGACTTCGGCCGGGCAGGGCGGGATATAAATAAAAGTTTATTATTATTATTATTACTTATTATTATTCCTTTGTAAGATAATATGAAATAACGTAAAACCATTTTTGCAGGCAAAAAATAAAATAAAAAATAAATGTGTGTGTGTGTGTGGGGGGGGGGTGACAAGAAATTTTCCGCACTGGGTACCACCTGACCTTCCTATACCTCTGGCTGTTGGTGAGAGAAAGGGAGGCCTGGGGTGGGGGCAGGGGGAAGAAATTGTGGCATGCAGAGCAAGCAGGATAGCAGAATCCTCACTCCCAAATTCCAGTATATATCCATTTTTATGCTCGCCTTATCCTAGTCTGGGTTGTGTGTTTTTTTAACGTATTATTTGGCTGGAGAACTGCATTTCAAAATCTGGAGAAGTGCAGATTTTGAAGGACGGCTCTATTTCTGTCCACAGATTGTTTCAGAAAGTGCAAATTAGTTAGGTTCTCCTTTCAATGTGAACCGAATTGAATTTCTACCCCATCTCTGGTGCCAAGTATCTAATGCAGTAATTTCAAATGTCAGTATCTTGCATGCCAAATATCAAAGACTGTAACATGCCAAATTCCGTTGCACGCCAACGATAAAACTCGGGCAAATATTGACATCTGAGGCATTTGTAAAATCCCTGTCTCAAATGTTTGATTAAGAGTCAAAGATTCAGAGAATGCCCGGGGAATGTTAACAGGAAATAACCCTAATAAGGGCTTTGGGAGCAAACTCATTTAAGTTATATTTTGGAAGTCTTTACCTTCAAACTGCCAGAGACCAGAGTTTCAATTCTTACTCGAACATTGTGAAATTCACTGGGTGACATTGGTGCTGTTCCCTGTCTCCCAACCCAAATCACCTCACAGAGTTGCTGTGGGCATTAAATGGGGAGGTTGAGAACCATTTTTGCCACTTTGATCCCCTTGGAGAAAAAAAAGGGATATAAATGATATGCAATCGATCAATTGATCAATCCATTTATTTATTGCATTTATATCCCACCTTTCCCTCCAAGGAGCTCAAGGTGACATACAAGGTTCTCCCCCATCCCATTTCATCCCCACAACAACCCTGTGAGGTAGGTTAGGCAGAGAGGCAGTGAATGGCCCAAGGTCACCCAGTGAGCTTCATGGCAGAGTCAGGATTTGAACCCTGGTCTCCCAGGTGAGAGCTGGACCAGCAAGAAGGCTGATCGCCGAAGAATTGATGCTTTTGAATTATGGTGCTGGAGGAGACTCTTGAGAGGCCCATGGACTGCAAGAAGATCAAACCTATCCATTCTGAAGGAAATCAGCCCTGAGTGCTCCCTGGAAGGACAGATCCTGAAGCTGAGGCTCCAAGACTTTGGCCACCTCATGAGAAGAGAAGAATCCTTGGGAAAGACCCTGATGTTGGGAAAGATTGAGGGCACAAGGAGAAGGGGACGACAGAGGACAAGATGGCTGGACAGTGTTCTCGAAGCCACCAACATGAGTTTGACCAAACTGCGGGAGGCAGTGGAAGACAGGAGTACCTGGTGTGCTCTGGTCCATGGAGTCACGAAGAGTCGGACACGACTAAACTACTAAACAACAACTCCCAGGTCCTAATCCAACGCTTTAACCACTCCACTCCACTCCACTCCACTCCACTGGCTCTGGTTGGCTTCTGGAGGATGAATTGAGGTTTTGACAGCTCACACCCTGGTGGAGCTGAGTTACCTAGAAGAAATACTCTCAGAATGCAGAAAGACCACCAGAAAGACTTACTCAGCTGGATGAAGAAGCTCCCAGCCACCACGAAGATCAGAAGGGCCTTCATCGCTGGTGGATGTCTTCGCTGCGCGTGGAAAGGAACATCCTCACTTCTTGTGGTTGCTTTATATACTCTGAAAAGTAACTGTTGGCCCACATGAGACTGGGTGGATCATGTCCAGCTTCTGGCAGGACCAATGGGGCTTCTTCTCACCAGGAATGTGAGGCATCAGCAACCCTCCTCTCCCAACAGAAGTTCCCCTGCCTGGCCCGGCAGTGCCCTTAGGCAAGTCAGAGTACAGCAGTGGAACTAAGTAGATGAAAAATGAGGTGGGCATAGGGTGTGGTGGGTATTTTTGGGGGGCAAATGGTCCCTTCCCTCCTTGATCAGGGCGGGTGAGATTTCTCCTGCTCACATGTCTAAGCGATGACACTTGCTTTATCCACCCAGACCGGTATACCTTGGTCTGTTGGGTTTCATATATGCCAATTATGAGCCGCTGAATTCAATCTGGGATTAGGGTTGGAGGATCCCTGAGGGCATCTAAGTCACAACAGGTTAAGCTTTATCTATACCTGAAAGCTATTTGCACACCTTAAGACACCTTAAAGCAGTGCAAAGTCCACAAGCCTTGCTGCTAATATGCTGCCATCAGGAGTTGGTATCCAAAGGAGAAGAAGAGGAGTTTTGATTTGATATCCCGCTTTATCACTACCCAAAGGAGTCTCCAAGTGGCTCACATTCTCCTTTCCCTTCCTCCCCCACAACAAACACTCTGTGAGGTGAGTGGGGCTGAGAGACTTCAAAGAAGTGTGACTAGCCCAAGGTGACCCAGCAGCTGCATGTGGAGGAGCAGAGACGCGAACCCGGTTCACCAGATTACGAGTCTACCGCTCTTAACCACTACACCACACTGGCTCCCCAGAGAAAGAGCTGGAGCCAGAGAAAGAGCTGGTTGGACCCAAGAGGAGGACTGCATACAGTCATAGGACAGTAAAGTTGGAAGGGACTCCAGGGGTCATCTAGTCCAACCCCCTGCAATGCCCGGCTGAAGACTCCCTGCCACAAATCCCGTGCAATCACAGCATGTTTGCCACAACGCCAGACACACACTGAAAAAGCCACACGTCAACTGCTGCAGAATGGCCATTTTCAGAGTCCCCCCCCCTTTTTTCTCCTTTAAAGAAATCAAGTTTATAGTAGTGATACCTCGGTTGTCAAACATCTAGGAAGCCGAACGTTTCAGTTTTCAAACGCCGAAAACCTGGAAGTAAATGCTTCTGTTTTCGAACACGCCCCGGAAGTAGAACGGCTTCTGCTGAGTCCACCCCCCCCCCCCACAATTTTCTCCACTGAATTTGCAGACTGCCCTCTGCACCTCGGGTTTCGAATGTTTCAGAAGCCGAACGGTCTTCCGGAACGGATTACGTTCGAAAACCGAGGTGCTGCTGTACTTAAGGTTGTGGAAATATGGTTGGAAGTGCGTTGAAATCTTAGAAACAAAGAGTGCATGGTTCCAAATTATGGAACTTGCTCCTGCAGGAGGCAAAAATCGCCACCAACTTATATGACTTTAAAAGACAAATTCCAGGGAGCGATGGGGCTATCAAAGGCTGCTAGTCGTGAGGGCTAGCATGCTCTGACTTCTCAGTCGAAGGAAGCAAGGCTTGTGAATCCCAGTTGCTGGAAATCACAGGAAGGGAGAGGACTTTTGTGGTTGAATCCTCCTTGTGGGTTTCCCAAATAGAGGCATCTGCTTGGCCCCTGTGAGAAGGCTGGACTGGATGGGCCATTGGCCTGATCCAGCAAGCTCTTCCATGCTCTATAACAACATAAGAACTGTCTGTAGCAGATGAGGCCAATGGTTCCTTTAGGGCAGGCATAGGCAAACTCCGGCCCTCCAGATGTTTGGGACTACAACTCCCATCATCCTTAGCTAACAGGACCAGTGGTCAGGGATGATGGGAATTGTAGTCCCAAACATCTGGAGGGCCGGAGTTTGCCTATGCCTGCTTTAGGGCACCGTCCTAACCTTTCCCTGCTTAGCAGCAAGACCTGCTTGTTCCAACTCTACATAGTCTGGCATAAGGTTGTTGTTGTTGTTGTTGTTGTTGTTGTTGTTGTTGTTGTTTTTAATCGCTCTGTTACTCTAGCATTCAGTGCAATTCTGTGCAGGTCTACACATGTTCCCAGCCTTTCATGATCATTGAGGTTACCCACAGAACCTGAATAAATGTTGCAAATTTGTCGAGCAAATTACGTGAAAACTAGTGAAATTATGCACATTTGCTCCATTTGCATGTGTTACGGAGATCCGTTTTTTCTTGCTGACAAATTTGGGTCTCCCTGGTGAAGGATTTTGACAACGTTCTAAGCTCATAGCTGTAAACACCACTTTGGCTTTTGAGAACACAGAATCAATATTATTTATGCAATGCAAACGATAATAGAGGCAGTAATAGTTCTTGCGGTGCAGCTACTCTTGTGTGTGGCTCTACTGATGACAGTAGACCTGTGTGGATGATCTATGATCATCAATTGCCATAGCCTATTTCAAATCTCTACCCACCCATTACTTTTTGCAACAGAGCTCTGTAAAGCTGGCAACGTTGCGCCCATTTTACAGATGGAAGGCTGAGCCTCCTGAGCGCGTAGTTGAGGTAAGATTTGAACTGGGGGCTTCCTGAACTCACACCCAGACCTGGATGTTGCTGCAGCTGCCTGTAACTCCAAACAGCAATGCAGAGAGAACAGGAAAGCAAGTTTTACAAGACGGCCTCTTATACTATCCTCCTTTAGTGAGCCAGAGGAGGTTTTTTTTTTCTGGCCCTGATCCTTGAACTGGAGAGACAAGGGATTCAACCACAGACCATCCGCATGGAGAAGCAGGGACTCTACCACTGAACTACGGCCGATTCCGGCCAACTTACTGGGCACACATTGGATGGCTTGTCTGTCTTGCAAAGGAGGGTCCTTCTTGGGCTCTGAGTCCTATTGGTTCAGCAGCCTGCTAGGATTTGACATCAGCGCTGGGTGAAGTGTCATAAATACCTGCCACCTGGATCATCAGCCAGCCAGGGCACAGGTGCTTCCAGATTAGCCTGGCCCATTTTTTACTGTGTGCAAGAGTGTGAATCTATGACAATATTGAGACTGAGTCACCCCCAATTCTATAACACTTTGTTTGGCCCGGTATTAAATTGCTCTGCTTTTCTAAAAAAAAATAATATTAAGAATTAAGTGGCAGAGCGGCATTCAAAATGAGATATGTTTTCCTGTCTCTGTGAAGGGAGAAGTTTCACTGCTTCAGGTAAAAGATGGGGTAGGAGCTATTGCTATATCTATTCTCTTTGCTTAATCTGTTTGTTTGACTAGGCTATTTGGATAAATTGGATATTCTAACTGCTGTTTAGTTTAGGGTTTTTTTTAGCTTAGTTTTATTGATGGAGTTGTCTTGTTTTTGTCTCTCTCTTTCTTAGCTCTTGTTCCTCAAGACTCTTTAGGAGTATCCATTTGGTTCTTACTTTCTGGATTTTTTAAAAAATGGATTCTGTAATTTTGGTATATTCCTCTCCCCACCCCCTGGGATATTTTGAATTCAGAAAGGGGCAGCCCAAATGGTCAAAATATGTGGAATTTTCCTCTATGTGGAAAGGTTGTAGCACTTGGGAGTTCCTAGTTCAGAGAAAATATAAGTAAGAAGTGACATGACAGAAGTCTATAAAAGTCTATGAAAGTGACATGATAGATGTCTATAAAACTTTGCACGGCTGAGCTGTGGCTGTAGAGACCAATACGAAAGAGACAGTTTGACTTTCAGCAGTTTGGCTTCACCCTCAAAGGCGCTCTCTTCTCCTGCCTCCCGAGACAGACGGACGCCAACAGCATCATTTAATTTCTGCGCCGCTTCATAGCTTTCTATACAGCTTAATATATTAAAAATATTTCTAAGCGGTGTGCAAAAAACTGAAGCGACTGCAGACAACTTAAGCAAAATATCACAAAAACAAACAGTTACTTATAAAAATGTGAAGCCGAACGATTCAGTGAAGCCGAACGTTGGGAGACTCAGGACAGATAAAAAGAAAGGACTTCTTCACACGGCGCAGAGTTAAACTGTGGAACTCGCTGCCACAGGAGGCAGGGCTGGCCACCAGCTTAGATGGCTTTAAAGGAGGATTGGGGAAATTTATGGAGGTGAGGGCTGTTTGCGTCTAGAGGTCACCAAGCCACCCCACCAATAAATTCACACATGAGACATAATTTTTGTTTGGGTTTTTTGGCATAATTTTGGCCACAACTTTTTATTCAAATATAACACACGTGAGTGGTTGCATAGGCATTGGTTCATCTGTCCACAGAATCACAGAATCACAGAGTTGGAAGAGACCACAAGGGCCATCCAGTCCAACCCCCTGCCAAGCAGGAAACACCATCAAAGCATTCCTGACAGGTGGCTGTCAAGCCTCTGCTTAAAGACCTCCAAAGAAGGAGACTCCACCACACTCCTTGGCAGCAAATTCCATTGTCGAACAGCTCTTACTGTCAAGAAATTCTTCCTAATGTTTAGGTGGAATCTTCTTTCTTGTAGTTTGAATCCATTGCTCCGTGTCCGCTTCTCTGGAGCAGCAGAAAACAACCTTTCTCCCTCCTCTATATGACATCCTTTTATATATTTGAACATGGCTATAATATCACCCCTTAACCGTCTCTTCTCCAGGCTAAACATACCCAGCTCCCTAAGCCGTTCCTCATAAGGCATCGTTTCCAAGCCTTTGACCATTTTGGTTGCCCTCCTCTGGACACGTTCCAGCTTGTCAATATCCTTCTTGAACTGTGGTGCCCAGAACTGGACACAGTATTCCAGGTGGGGTCTGACCAGAGCGGAATACAGTGGTACTATTACTTCCCTTGATCTAGATGCTATACTCCTATTGATGCAGCCCAGAATTGCATTGGCTTTTTTAGCTGCTGCATCACACTGTTGACTCATGTCAAGTTTGTGGTCTACCAAGACTCCTAGATCCTTTTCACTTGTACTGCTCTCAAGCCAGGTATCACCCATCCTGTATTTGTGCCTTTCATTTTTTTTGCCCAAATGTAGTACTTTACATTTCTCCCTGTTAAAATTCATCCTGTTTGCCTTGGCCCAGTTCTCTAATCTGTTAAGGTCATTTTGAAGTGTGATCCTGTCCTCTGGGGTATTAGCCACCCCTCCCAATTTGGTGTCATCTGCAAACTTGATCAGGATGCCCTCAAGCCCATCATCCAAGTCATTGATAAAGATGTTGAATAAGACTGGGCCCAAGACAGAACCCTGTGGCACCCCACTAGTCACTTCTCTCCAGGATGAAGAGGAGCCATTGATGAGCACCCTTTGGGTTCGGTCAGTCAGCCAGTTACAAATCCACTGAATGGTAGCATTGTCTAGCCCGCATTTTACCAGCTTCTTTACAAGAATATCATGGGGCACCTTGTCAAAGGCCTTGCTGAAATCAAGATAGGCTACATCCACAGTGTTCCCTTCGTCTACCAGGCTTGTAATTCTGTCAAAAAATGAGATCAGATTAGTCTGGCATGACTTATTTTTCAGAAACCCATGCTGACTTTTAGTGATCACAGCGTTCCTTTCTAGGTGCTCACAGACCGTTTGCTTAATGATCCAGTCGGGACAGAGCTGACCTACAGTCAGCGCAGACTAGCTGTCGAACGTGACAGAGCTGACACCGCGTCAGCGGGGGAAACCAGTCTGGGGAAGAGTTGAATGGAGGCTGGGTTCTGCCGAGTCCTCCCCCTTTCCCAGCGGTCCCAGGGACTCAAGCACGGCCCTGCAACCCTACCGGGTTCGGACAAGCATATTATGAGCCGCTGGATTCCTTTGCGGAATTCCCACGCACCATGATCACTTTTTGGAGGGCAACCGCGCTCCAATTAACCAACACAACCAATGCCTAACCGCCAACCTTACAAGTTGTGACTAGTTGCTATATAGTAGGCGAAAACCAAATGGCACAGCCAATCAGCCAAATGGAAAAATTCCTACTAGGCCCCTGTCTCAAAACAGACAGCCCCATGACAGGCACAGCAAAGTCAACGCACAGGCCTATACCAGGGAGGGATGGGCGGGAGATCCGAAGCTCACAGCAAGAGGGAAGGGTCGCACACACGCGCAGACCTATATATATGGACGCTGGGCTGTCCATCAACTTAGCAACATGTGCTTTTCCCCAGCAACACCACTGGTCACTGCTGGCTGTGGCCAGCTAGCCTAACCCACAGGGAGTGGCTTATTCTGCCCCTATCGCAACATGAGCTCTCTTGCATGGAGAACTCACTTTATCGCCATTAGCCTCGATGGCTATGCTCTGCCTGCACAGTCGGAGGCTGCTAGCAATACTTCTGAATCCCAGTTTCTGGAAACCCCAGGAGGGGAGAGTGTTGCTCTTGTGCTCCCATCCGGCTTGATGGTTTCCCACAGGCATCTGGTCAGCCACTGTGAAAACAGGATGCTGGACTAGATAATATAACAACAACAACAACAACAACAACAACAACAACAACAATTTATTATTTATACCCCGCCCATCTGGCTGGGTTTCCCCAGCCACTCTGGGTGGCTTCCAACAGAACATTAAAATACAATAATCTATTAAACATTAAAAGCCTCCCTAAACAGGGCTGCCTTCAGATGTCTTCTAAAGGTCAGGTAGCTGTTCTCTTTGACATCTGCTGGGAGGGCGTTCCACAGGGCGTGTGCCACTACCGAGAAGGCCCTCTGCCTGGTTCCCTGTAACTTGGCTTCTCGCAGTGAGGGAACCGCCAGAAGGCCCTCGGCACTGGACCTCAGTGTTCGGGCAGAATGATGGGGGTGGAGACGCTCCTTCAGGTATACTGGACCGAAGCCATTTAGGGCTTTAAAGGTCAGCACCAACATTTTGAATTGTGCTCGGAAACGTACCGGGAGCCAGTGTAGGTCTTTCAAACCAGTGTTATGTGGTCTCGGCGGCTGCTCCCAGTCACCAGTCTAGCTGCCGCATTCTGGATTAGTTGTAGTTTCTGGGTCACCTTCAAAGGTAGCCCCACCTAGAGCACATTGCAGTAATCCAAGCGAGAGATAAACTAGATGGGTCATTCGCCGGATCATAGAAACACAGAGGTTGGCAGGGATCCCAAGAGCCATCTGGTCCAACCCCCTGCAATGCAGGGATATACAGTGGTACCTCTGGTTAAGAACTTAATTTGTTCCGGAGGTCCATTCTTAACCTGAAACTGTTCTTAACCTGAGGTACCACTTTAGCTAATGGGGCCTCCCGCTGCCACCGTGCCGCCACCACCATTCTCCTAGGTGACATTCTCAAGGGCCTCCACCCTCGATGCAAAACAATATAAACACTGGCTGCTTGCTGTTCCAGAATGTTCAGTGTTCTTGTTGCAAGACTCTGCAGACTGAAGGAAAACGTCAGAACGCAGCAATAGAGAAAAGGAAAGTAAATTTATTGTTTGCTGACAGCAAGCAGTGGCTCAGAGGATACTTCCAAAAGCTGAGCGCCTCACCATGGTTGCCCAGAGGCTTATATACTTTACTAGCTTACCCAGCCGCGCTCTGCTGTGGCTGAATTTGTGAAATTGAAGAAGTTCCCCTGTTCACCTTCCGTCTGCCCCTTCTGTGTCCCCACCCCCGTTTTCAATTACTCTCTTTTCGCCCCCCTCTTTTCTATTACCGGTTTGCGAGCTTGCAAATGGCCGACGGAGCTCTGGCAGGGGGAAGGTTTTGTAGCTGCAGTACCAGTATAGCCGTCGCTAGAGGGCGAGGTTTTGCTGGTGACGTCTAATAGGTGCGACAATTTTTGTGCTTTTGTAGCTGTAGTACCAGTATAGCCGTCTCTAGAGGGTGCTGTTTTGCTGGTGACGTGTAATAGGTGAGCCATTTCCCCCCCGTTTTTCCTTTATTTTAGGCACGACAGGTGTGGTTTTTCTTAATTTTTATTATGCCAGATTGTTTTGCCATGGTAATGGAACTCTGTGTCCTAATTTGATGCAATTTGGTCCAGCGGTTACGCAGCAAGGGTGTTTCGGACAAACACACAATGGGAACATTTATATATATATAGATTTCTGGCTGACATACATGAAGCATTACATATTCATTAGCTAATTGTTAAACCACATCCTTCCTCACTCCTTTTAAGGTTAACTTCCCCCTTTCTTACATGAGCTCAATCATTCTTTCATGACCTTCACTGTTGTTCTGAACAGTCTTTCTTGGTTCTTCTAAGCAACATTCCACAGATAAGGTAAAGGGAGCTTTACCATCACTGGTTAGTACAAAGAGAATTGTCTTCTAGCAACTGTCCATGGAAAGGGGAGGGGAACAACATCCTGTAGTTGCAATTGTGTACGTAACAAACTGTTTCTCACAATATGGGGTTTCTCAGAATCGTGGGGGCCACTGCTACATTCTCAGCTTCTGCCCAGCAACAGCTCAGCAAGTTTCTATGGTGACAGCCATGACAGCATTGTGTCCTCAGACCCAGCCATAGGGACAGATACTTCAACTGCTCCTATGCATCCTATGCTCCCCTTGCTTTCTGGTACCCATTTTGGGGGAATCTGGGGATCCCTGTTGTCAAGGCTTTTCCAATGTGGGCGAAAAGGTGGTCTAGCTTCTCTCTCCATAACTGGCAGTTCAGAAGGTGAGCACTGTTGAGGAGGTCTGGCATGCAGCCGGTCTATTTTAAGTCTAACCAAATCCACTGTGAAGATTAAATGCAATACACACTATTAAGAACTCTTAAATCGAGAGAGAGGGAGGCACAAAGTAGCACTCTTAAATGGAATTTATTACAATTGTAGAATTGTAGAATTGGAATGGACTGTGAGGGAATCTTTTTGCCCAAAGTGGGGCTCAAACTCACAACCTTGTTGACAAAGGACAGCTGGACATAGAAAGGGCCCGATTACCTTCAGTAGCTTAGGGACTCATCAAACCTAAATCTGGCCCTGCTCCT
Organism: Darevskia mixta; assembly: GCA_034641385.1. Classification (NCBI taxonomy): domain Eukaryota; kingdom Metazoa; phylum Chordata; class Lepidosauria; order Squamata; family Lacertidae; genus Darevskia; species Darevskia mixta. The sequence continues at coordinate 157,920 of JAWWNH010000086.1, forward strand.
GTGGCTTCAGGCAACTGGAGTTCATAGAATCATAGAATCATACAGTTGGAAGAGACCCCAAGGGCCATCCAGTCCAACCCCCTGCCAAGCAGGAAACACCCTCAAAGCATTCCTGACAGGTGGCTGTCAAGCCTCTGCTTAAAGACCTCCAAAGAAGGAGACGCCACCACACTCCTTGGCAGCAAATTCCACTGTCGAACAGCTCTTACTGTCAGGAAGTTCTTCCTAATGTTTAGGTGGAATCTTCTTTCTTGTAGTTTCAATCCATTGCTCTGTGTCCGCTTCTCTGGAGCAGCAGAAAACAACCTTTCTCCCTCCTCTATATGACATCCTTTTATATATTTGAACATGGCTATCCTATCACCCCTTAACCTTCTCTTCTCCAGGCTAAACATACCCAGCTCCCTAAGCCGTTCCTCATAAGGCATCGTTTCCAGGCCTTGACCATTTTGGTTGCCCTCCTTGCAGAGCTTAATAATTATTTCACTATTAATATACTTCTTATTTGTATTTCACTATTAACATACTTCTTAATTGTATTTCAGTTCAACAATTACTTTGATAAAATACATATTTTGTTATGTGCAAATGGCTTGAGATACCTATTAGGTCCATAAATTAGCATATAGCATATATTCAACACAAAAAAACAGCGACCATTTGTTGTTGACAAAGGACAGCTGGACATAGAAAGGGCCCCATTACCTTCAGTAGCTTAGGGCCTCATCAAACCTAAATCTGGCCCTGCTCCTGTGGCTTCAGGCAACTGGAGTTCAGAAGCATTGGTGCCTACAACACACCCTCAACAACATATTGGGGGGGGGAAGGGCAGTGTAATAATCTCTTGATTCCTCAAGATGTCCCCACTGCACCGTTATAAGTTCTAGAAGGCTACACTTCACTGCAGCTATGCCCAGATCCCCCTCTTCTCCTTCCCAATTATTGGTATGCTCTGCTGAGTAGAACGACATGCTTTTCTCCCCTCCTTCTCAGGGTCAGATGCTTCTACAGATCACTCTGGCTTAGATTTCAATTGTGGTTTGTATCAGTCCATAGCTGTCAACTTTTGGATTTGAAAGTAAGGGATCAGCAGCCTCCCCTGTCCCAGGGACAGTCTACGGTTCTCGGGGACAGTCCACGCCGCAGTAATCCCCCCAGGCTACAAATTAATTTACACCAGGCTACACACCATCATCTTTCCCCACCTCAGGGTCTCTTTTCCAGGGAGTCTTCTCTTCTCATGCGATGCTTCAGGAGCTGTCCTTCCGGTGAGCAGCCAGGGCCGATGTTCTTCAGAATGGATCAGTTTGATCTTCTTGCAGTCCACGGGACTCCAGCACCACAATTCAAAAGCGTCAATTCTTCATGGGGGGAATTGATCAGGTTCACTCTTTTGGCTCTCTGGCATCCATTAATGACTTATTATACAAAGGTGTTGCAGACTTTGCATCCTTTAACACTCTTTTGGAAGGAGTGTATTTGTGGGCTGGGCCAGAGTGGTTGATTCTACATGCAAGCAAAGCACAAACAGTGCTGTTGTCTAATGACATCCTATTCTCTGTAACTATTGGTGAGCAACGCAGCCGAGCAACGCAGCTGAGGAGCCTCCCTGGCCGGCAGGGAGGGAGAGGAGCTGCTTCCTTTGAAATCCGGGAAATTTACGGGATATCTAACAATCCGGGATAGCAGCGGGAAACGGCGTTGGAATAAGGGAATTTCCCACCAAAAAAGGGAAGGTTGACAGCTTTGTATCAGTCCTGTGCTCAACCTGAACATGCATATGGGATTGCCAAGACACTGAGTCATTGTGCATCACTGGGAAAAGGCACCCTATTCACAAGAATCTGGGAGCTCAATGCCTTTCCAAAGGAATAACAGGAGTGATTTATTAGAATTAAAACACAGAAGACGAAGCAGCTTATTTAGGGTTGCCAAAACGAAACGTGGCATTTGCAGAGCTAGAGAAAATGCCATTCTCGCATGTATGTGTAAAAGCAGAAGAGCAGAACACGCACAGTGTGGTTTCTTTGGCAACAGGATCTGCAGCCTAGTATGGAGGGAGAAATCTTAGTGGGTGATGGATGCAAAGGAAATTCACTTAGGGCACCTCCAGATTAGCAGGATTTCGCAGGAGGGAGTCAACTGCATACTAGGAAATTCATGTTTGCACAGGGAGGGTCAAAACTCCCTCTCACCCTTTATTTAAAAACCAATTCATTAAAAAATAAATGAACTTTTTGCAGTTAGGAAAGTGACAGGATAATGTAATGATGGCTGCTAGCCTGGACTTTTACATGGTTAATTCCTATGAATCATGGTATTAGCACAGCTGGCATATGTTTAATATAAAATATACCCCCTGATGAGCTATTCATGACTCTGGTACAGCGGTTATTTCACAAGTGACCTGGAAGAAAGAGCTAACATCCTGACCCTAATAGTTACAGAAAAGATCAGAGCACTCATTCTTGTATTTGCCAGGAAGATCTGGGTATCAACTCCTGCAAGCAGGAACCAGACTTAACACAGACAATGAAGATTTCTCTTTTAATTTATGATTCATGAACTCTTAAGATGTGGTCTTCCCCAAATTAAGGTGCTGTTTGTTTTCCTTGCAGGTCTCCTTTGTATATTTTCTGCCTTGAACTGCATAACGCCCCAGTCCAAGCTGGGCAATGTGTCCTTTTTGCAAATGCTGAGCACAGGTGTGGTGCCAGAATCACAGAATCACAGAATCACAGAATCACAGAATCACAGAATCATAGAGTTGGAAGAGACCACAAGGGCCATCCAGTCCAACCCCCTGCCAAGCAGGAAACACCATCAAAGCATTCCTGACAGGTGGCTGTCAAGCCTCTGCTTAAAGACCTCCAAAGAAGGAGACTCCTCCACACACACAGTTTTGGCTACTCCCCATTTCTTATTGTTCAAGTTTTAAGTTCCATCCTCTGCCTCCATTTTATTTTTTGTTGTTGCAAAAAATTTCAGCCTCCCAAAATTTCATCAGCATTTTAGTGCAGATTTCTCCTTTGCTACTCACAGGCTGAGTATACAATTTTGCATAATATACACATCTTTGCAAAGCAATTTCCCCCTAAACATCATGCATTTTTGTAAGTGATTTGCATGATTATATGCAATTTTATGCACGCTATAGTGTATGCACTGTTGTACACCTTGCTTGCCATTGCAAAATTTGAAGAAGTGCAAATTTGGGAGAATGACTGTCTTTTGGTTTGCCAGTTGTTTTGGCAAGTGCCCATTAGTTAGATTTGCCTTTAAATGTGACCTGAATTGAATTCCCCCCTCCTCCCATGTCATTAAAATGATGCATCCCTTACACTTTGCAGGTTCAATCTCATTTTTCTCCCTCCTTGATGTGGGAAGGCTCATTATGACACACTTTGGGAGCCCTTTGATTTGCTGACTTTTGATCTTAAGAACTCATGATTTTTGCATTCCCACCTTGCGGTGACAATCATCCTTCTGTCAATCCAGAGAGAAGGGTGCAGGATCGGTGCTTCCCCAAAAGGTGGTGCTGTTGCACTTTCACCTGCCCCCTCCGAGCCCTTCCTGCGATCCAGAATAGCAAAAACGGTTTTCTTAAAGCCCTGGCAGCAACAGCGCATCAAAAAGACATTTGGCATTTTTTGTCGTTTTGCTAATTAGCTGCGCTCCTTTCAGTTGCCAAAAGAAAGGGAGGAAAGGGGTGGGGGGTGGGAATCTGTGTGCAGGATCTCAGCCAGTCTCTGCTAGGCATGCCTCTATGATATTTGCATCTTTTTCTTTTAATGTACTCTCGTTCAAAAGCATACATGCTCTCTTTAAGGAAACACAGGGGGGAATGCAAACTTGTCAAGTTAAAGGTCTGAAGCTGCTGCCACCAAACTGATGCCTTCTAGAAGTTTTGGACTACAACTCCCATCAGCCCATAGCTGTCAACTTTCGGATTTGAAAATAAGGGATTTTTTCAAACTTTTGGATTTGAAAATAAGGGATGCCGCGAGGGCGGTGCAATGGCACCAAGTAGCCCTCGCCACACTGCGCTCCAGAGGCTGTGCGCGAACGGGTGAGCGAAAGAGCGAGCGCGTAGACGGCAGGCTGTCTGTCTGTCTGGTTGGGCGTGAGGGTCTGGCTGCACAAGGCATGCAAGCTCCGCCCCCAGTCGGTCTCAGACTCCTTATTGGCAGCCGAGCAACGCAGCTGAGGAGCCTCCCTGGCCGGCAGGGAGGGAGAGGAGCTGCTTCCTTTGAAATCCGGGAAATTTAAGGGATATCAACAATCCGGGATAGCAGCGGGAAATGGCATTGGAATAAGGGAGTTTCCCGCAAAAAAGGGAGGGTTGACAGCTATGCATCAGCCCCCGCCAGAAGAGTCTGCTGCCTGGGGCTGGCATACCTGCGAAGCAAGGTGAGGTCACTGTCATGAAACGGTCTCTACTCATGAGTAGAGCCTTGGCAGAGACACATGCCCGACTGGCATGTTCCCTCCTTCCTGGGCGATTGTTCGGGAGCTTCTCAGCTTCTTCAGCCTGAACATCACAGTGACTGGTGTCAGAAGACATCCAGCACACTTAGGGATCCGCAGAGTGTGCGCAGTAGCGTAACAGACCACAGCAGCTCAGCATCTTGGCTAAATCTAGTTTATTACGTATCTACACACACAGAGCTCTACATCATGGCTCCCTCTCTCTCTAGCATCAGGCAGCAAAGAGAAAGAACAAAGGAACAACAGCCCCACTTCAGGGAACACAGTAAGACAAACATCCTGTCTTCCGTCACTTCCCACTTCCCACTCTGTGGAATGAAAACACATACTCAGTCATGTAATAAACAATAAACCCATGACTGCACACGGGGAATGAATCTCACAACAGTCACTGCCTCAGGATCCACAGGGGCAGAAGATCTGGCTTCGGAGGAATTCATCCCCTGCTGCTGCTGCTACCTTGCTAGCAGCAAAAGCTGCGGCACACACTGGAAGTTGGAAATGCCAGCTCCTTGGCAGCCATCCATCGATGCCGCCTCTGCAACGGTCTCTTGCTGAACAGGAGGTGCTGGTGGTCTCCCCCCACCCTCGTTCCCAATGTAGATCTTTATTTCCCCCTTGTTCATGATGTCAGTCTTCACTCACCCCTTCTTCCCTGGCCCAGTGATGGGCAGACGCCATTTTGTTGCTCATTCTTGGTCAGTGGCATGGTGTGTGTGTGGGTGTGTGTGTGTGTGCTTGCATAAAGTGTGTGGAATGCCTCACCAGACGTCTGGTTGAGGCTGAAGGATCTAGAGATTTGAAGGCTGCACAGCTGATGCAGAAGGAGAAGCACAACTTAGAACAGTCACTGTAAATCAGAAAGAGCTAATGGCCTTACAGACTCATCTGAATTCCAGTAATTGATCTCTCCATCTCATAATATTCAGGAGAATAAGCTCTGGTAAGTTTGTTTGTAAGAAGGGTAAGGTAAAGGTAAAGGACTCCTGGACAGTTAAGTCCAGTGAAAGGCGACTATGAGAGTCAGTGTGGTGTAGTGGTTAAGAGCGGTAGACTCGTAATCTGGTGAACCGGGTTCGATTCCCCGCTCCACATGCAGCTGCTGGGTGACCTTGGACTAGTCACACTTCTCTGAAGTCTCTCAGCCCCACTCACCTCACAGAGTGTTTGTTGTGGGGGAGGAAGGGAAAGGAGAATGTGAGCCGCCTTGAGACTCCGTCGGGTAGGAATAAAGCGGGATATCAAATCCAAACTCCGTCTTCTCCTTTCTCCTTTCTCCCTTCTCCTCCTCCTCCTCCTCCTCCTCCTCCTCCTCCTCCTCCTCCTCCTATGGGGTGTGGTGTTAATCTCACTTTCAGGCCGAGGGAGCTGGCGTTTGTCCACAGACAGCTTTCCGGGTCATGTGGCCAGCAGGACTAAACTGCTTCTGGCACAACAGGACACCATGAAGGAAACCAGAGCGCACGGAAACGCTGTTTACCTTCCTGCCGCAGCGGTACCTATTTATCTACTTGCACTTTGATGTACTTTCGAACTGCTAGGTTGGCAGGAGCTGGGACAGAGCAACAGGAGCTCACTCCGTCGCGGGGATTCGAACTGCCGACCTTTCCATCAGCAAGCCCAAGAGGCTCAGTGGTTTTAGACCACAGCGCCACCTGCTCCCCTGGTATTGTAATAGGAGCACAGAGCCAGGGCTGATGTGCGTCAAGGAGTGCCACAGGAAGGCTTTAGCGTGGGAAAATGTCCTGTACTTTTTGAAAAGGTCTGCAGTAGAACATAGAGCATGTAAGCAGCCGTGTAGGAATTTATTCATTGTATTTCCTCCCTGCTCTTCACCAGAAAGTCTCAGGGCACGTTGCAGCGGACAGAAACACAATTAAAACAGTGAAGGACAGTCCCATCGATAACCACAAAACCAACCCTCAATACATTTCAGAGAAGACACAAAAATAGATTCTTCGGTTTGCAAAGGCCAGGGTAAATAATAATAATAATAATAATAATAATAATAATAATAATAATAATAATAATAATAATAATAATACTTTTTTATTTATACCCCGCCCTTCCCAGCCAAGACCGGGCTCAGAGCGGCTAACACCAATAAAATCACAACAAAACATACAAAACAATCAATTAAAATGCAGGTTAAAATACGATTTAAAGTTTAAAATGCAGCCTCATTTTTAAGTACCCCACCAATCAATCCATAAAGGAATGAAACATCAGGGTTAAACTGAAACCAACCCAAAGGCCAGGCGGAACAGCTCCGTCTTGCAGGCCCTGCGGAAAGATGCCAAATCCCGCAGGGCTCTGGTCTCTTGTGACAGACCGTTCCACCAAGTCGGGGCCAGTACTGAGAAGGCCCTGGTTCTAGTTGAGACTAGGGAAGCCTTGTCAGCATCTGTCAGAAGATGGAACCAGACGCACCACTTTGATGAGGGAGTTCCACATAACGGGGGTCCTCACGCAAAAGTACTCTAATGAGCTGGGTCCTGAACTACTACTTCTTTTTTAAAAATATTTTTTTTTGATTTTTACAAGAACAAATTTAAAATAGTGAAGGAAAAAAAACACCCCTTTAACATACCCATACATGAGATTCTCTGAATCTTGTGACTTCCCCCGTCTCTTACATGGGTCCTCAAAATAATTTTTCTAAAACTACATATCATTAACATTCCCCACAGTTTTCATTTCTCTAAATTGTCCATGTCTTTCGTTTCTTTACAAGTTATTTTTAAAGTCCAGCTAACGTTTTTATTTGTTTACAATAGTCTCCTACGTAAGTTATGAATTTTCCCCATTCTTTTTTAAAGTCTTTTATCTTCTTGATTCCTGAGTTTCCCGGTCAGTTTTGCCATTTCAGCATAGTCCAGCACTTTGCCTTTGGGTTCTTTCCATCTTTGGGCTAGTAGCATCCTTGCAGGGCACTGAACTTTGAAGAGTACTGTTTAGTAGTGTAATAGCATTAAATATAGCCCCAATTTAATTTAATTTAACTTAATTTAATTTAATTTAATTTAATTTATGCCCAAACTCCCCCCTCCCCCCAGGAACGTCAAGGTGCTGTACGTGGTTTCCCCTCTCCTCGTTTAATCCCCACAATAACCCTGTGAGGTAGGCCGAGAGGCAGTGAATGGCACAAAGTCCCCCAGTGAGCTTCATGCCCAAGTGGGGATTTGAACCCTGGCCTGGGTCTAGACACATCAAAGAAGCGTTTCACTTAGACGCGTTGCAAACTTTGTATGGGAAATCGGGTTAGCAAAAACGGAACCCCACAGCGCCATCTGGTGTCACAGTGTTAGAATGCACAAACAACGCATATAAAGTGTTTTTTCTTTGCCAGTGCAGCCGAGTCCCTGGTCTCTCAGGTCTTAGTCCAGCACTCTAACCACTACACCACCCTGACTCTCATTCTTATGCATTTAGCTCTGCTGTATTTATGGACACGGTTGCATTTATGGAGGGGAACGAATAAGCCCCCTGCCCCAAAGGGCTGTGCACAGGACCCCACAGACCGCAAATCCTCCGCTGTCTGGAGGGGTCCTGGATTTGGCTGTTTGTTGGCATGCCAAGCTGCGGCTCTCCACCAATGCTCAATCTCTGTATTTGCAAATAAACTCTGATATTACAAAATGCCAATAAACCCCCGGTGAGTTCCTTCCGAAGCGTTGCTGCACCCCGGGAGCCCCTCTCTGCTGGGAGAAGCGGGGCGGCGGATTAACAATATGAACAATTTGCAAATAATCAAGCTTTTGCTGCCCCCCTCGTCGTGTCATCGATTTTCACGGGGAATATTTCTTGGCACATCCGTCTGAGGCCTCCCAGCTACCGGAGGAAAGCAGAAGTAATTGGATCCAAAGAGGCTGGAGATGATCAATAACAGGGGGCCTTTGTTCAACTGATACTTTTAACACCAGGAAGCATATTGAATAACTCCACAGGGCAGGGCAGACATATGGCTGCGTTAGTAAAGTATGACTGACGGGGGAACGGCGGAACAGGCGGCATTTGCTTCCCAGCTTCCAGGCTGGTCTGCCCAAATCCCAGTGTGATGGCCTGGGATTCGGGCTCAGACATCGTCTGAACCAAGTCTGGGGCCTGATCCTGAGGAGCCCCAGTCTGCACAGGTTCCCCTGCAACAAGCACCAGCTGGGCCGAGTCAGGGGCCTGAGCCTGTCCTGGCTACAGATGTGGAGAATACCTCATTGCCGTCAGCTGGGACATCACTGTCCAAAGGATAATATACAAAACCGTGAACAGCTATAGATGAAAATGTATTGAATCATGAACTAAACAGACAATGTCATGCAAAAAGCATACATAGGTATTTCCTCAGAGGCAAAAGCCTGTATATACTTTCAAACATTAAAGTGCTAATTCAAAGTGCAATATTTAGTGTTGGAGATGGTTATGCAAAGTCCATCAGATGTATGGGTCTGTCTTCCCGACGGGTGGCCAGCTTCGAATCTTCCCGTTTCACCAGCAGTTTCGTCAAGGACTGGACTTTATCTTAAATAACAACAGTACATACCATCAACTTTATCAAGAATATAAATAGAATATACATTAAAAAGGCTTATTAAATATTGCACTTTGAATTAGCACTTTAATGTTTGAAAGAGTCTTCATTTTACTGAGCTCGAGGGACCAATGGCTGGACTCAGAAGAAGAAGAATAGTAGTAGTTTGGATTTGCTATCCCGCTTTATCACTACCCGAAGGAGTCTCCAAGCGGCTCACATTCTCCTTTCCCTTCCTCCCCCACAACAAACACTCTGTGAGGTGAGTGGGGCTGAGAGACTTCAAAGAAGTGGGACTAGCCCAAGGTCACCCAGCAGCTGCATGTGGAGAAGCGGGGAATCGAACCCGGTTCACCTGATTACAAGTCTACCCCTCTTAACCACTACACCGCACAGGCTCTCTTTCTGTGTGATTCTCACACTTGGGCTCCTGCAGAAACATTGCTCCCTCCCCGACTCATGAACACAGAACACAAGTTTTGAAACAAAATAAAAAAAATCCTTCCAGTAGCACCTTAGAGACCAACTAAGTTTGTTATTGGTATGAGCTTTCGTGTGCATGCACACTGTATCTTAAGAAGCTCATACCAAGAACAAACTTAGTTGGTCTCTAAGGTGCTACTGGAAGGATTTTTTTATTTTGTTTCGACTATGGCAGACCAACACAGCTACCTACCTGTAACAAGTTTTTAAAGGTGTGCAGAAGTGTGCCAAAGGAGAATAAGATCATCAATAACAAAATCTTTAAATACATCAATAGGAGGAGATCGGCTAGGGAGAGGGCTGGGCCCTTGGATGAACAAGGGCATAGAATGTGTGCAGCAGGGAGATAAAGTGAAGATGAATGAATTCTTTGCATCTGGCTTCACAAGGGAAATATAGGGCAGATCACAGTTTCTGTACTAACTTTTGCCATCTGAGGAGTGTCTGAGGAACTGAGGCTGATGAGAGATGAAGTCCCAGGCCTAATAGATGAAACAAAAACTGACAAATCACCAGGTCTTGATGGCACCCGCCTGGAAGTTCTCAAAGAACTCAAACATGAAGTTGCTGACCTTCTAATAAAAATATGTATTTTGTCCTTAATATCCGGGGACTGGAAAGCAGCTAATGTAACACCAATTTTTAAAAAAGGGATCCATGGGGGAGAGCCTGGAAATTCTAGGCCTGCTAGCTTAACATCTGAAGAACTGGCGGAAAATATTGTTTAGGTTGAATTAATGGAACCTGTAGAAGAAGAAGCCTTGAAGAAGCAGAACCAGCATGGCTTCTGCATGAATTGAATTGAAATACTTTATTGTCACTTGAAAACTTGTATACACTGAGGTTACATGAGCACCCTAGTCTACTCAGCTCTCTTAGTCTTAATTCCCCTCGTTTACTGACGCAAACCCACCTAACCCAAAAGTCAGTTGCCCTGTTGTGATCTTTTCATTCAGTAGCCTAACAGCCCACGGATAGAAGCTGTTCTTAACCCTGTTGGTGCGACTAATCAAGCTTCTACTGTATTTTTCGCTCCATAAGACACACTTTTTTCCTCCTAAAAAGTAAGGGGAAATGTCTGTGCGTCTTATGGAGCGAATGTGTGGTCCCTGGAGCTGAACTGCCCAGGGGCAAAAGCAGATCGTGCTTTTTTAAAAAGAGAGAGAGAGAGAAGGGGGTGTTGAAAGGAAGCCCACTGAGCAGCTGCTCAGCAAACTATCGGGGAGAGAGATAAGGGAGAGAGATTCCAGCCCCGCCCCCTTGCAAAGGGAGGCTGTTTTCCCAGCGACATGTGATTGGCTGATTAGATTATCTGTCTGGAAACTGTAGAAATGGCGTCCTGAAGCTGCAGAACTGTGAGTTAAACCTCATAAAACAAGGTTTTTTCCCTTTGCAAAGTAAGCTCAACAACTTTGAGCTGATCCTCAAAAAATGGGGCTTTTCTCCTTTGCAAAAGAAGCTGCAGAAATTTGAGCTGATCCACAAAAAAATGGGGCTTTCCCCCTCTAAAAACTAGGTGCGTCCTATGGTCAGGTGTGCCTTATAGAGTGAAAAATACGGTATATCTTCTGCCTGAGGGCAGGAGATCAAGAAAGTGCCGGCCAGGATGTGAATAATTCCTGAGGATTTCCCTCACTCTCCTGAGGCAACGGTCTTCCGCGATGTCATCCAGCGGAGTCACAGGACAGCCCATAATATCTTGTGCTGTATTCATCACCTTTTGTAGGCACTTCCTATCCTTGGCTGTCAAACCGGCGTACCACACCGTGATGCAGTATGAAAGGACACTTTCTATTGTGGACCGGTAGAAGGAGATAATCAAATGTCGGTTGACATTGTTCTTTTGCAATACTCTGAGGAAGTGGAGTCTCCGTTGGGCTTTCTTAACCAACACAACCTGCTGAAAATCATAAATGTAGTATCTTATTTTATATCATCCCCACAACCGGGGTGAACAACATAGTAACACTAGACAACTCTGACAACATAAATACATATATAGATTACAAATGTACAAAAAGGAACCCAAAATTTATGGATCCCATGCCATAATATAAGAAGTCCATGAGATGATGTAAGCAGAAGAAGGTTTTCCGGAATAAAATCAACCTGTTTCGCCTTTCGGCTTCTTCAGCAACTTGAAATCACCATAATATTATAACAAGGAGTACCATAAGTATTTCAAAGGTTGCAAAACCCCTTCACGATAAGGTGAGGCATGCTCTCTCTGTTGTGCCTTTCTATTTCTTCAACATAATGGAATCAAATACAGCGTTCGGAAGGCTGATCGCCGAAGAATTGATGCTTTTGAATTATGGTGCTGGAGGAGACTCTTGAGAGTCCCTTGGACTGCAAGAAGATCAAACCTATCCATTCTGAAGGAAATCAGCCCTGAATGCTCACTAGAAGGACAGATCCTGAAGTTGAGGCTCCAGTACTTTGGCCACCTCATGAGAAGAGAAGACTCCCTAGAAAAGACCCTGATGTTGGGAAAGATTGAGGGCACAAGGAGAAGGGGACAACAGAGGATGAGATGGTTGGACAGTGTTCTCAAAGCTACTAACATGAGTTTGGCCAAACTGCGAGAGGCAGTGAAGGATAGGCGTGCCTGGCGTGCTCTGGTCCATGGGGTCACGAAGAGTTGGACACGACTGAACGACTGAACAACAACAACAGTCCTATACAACAACGGTATTCCAAAAGATTGATTTTCCAAGTGCGGTCTTCACTGAGATAAACTCCTAGGAATTTAAAGGAAGAGACTCTCTCCACACAGCCCTCCCCGATGTACAGCGGGGCTAGTTCTCCTCTCTTCCTCCGAAAATCCAACACCATCTCCTTTGTCTTGCTGATATTAAGGTGCAAGTTGTTCCCTAGGCACCATGTAGATATTTTTTGGACCTCCCCTCAATACGCTGATTCGTCTCCACCTGTTATTAAAGAGCACGTCCTGTCTCCTCAACCTATTGGAGTTCTCTGAGAGTGTCAAGAAGAATATAGAGCCGATCCAGTTGACATCGTGTACTATGACTTTCAAAAAGGTTTTGACAAAGTTTCAAGCTTAGCAGTCATAGAATAGGATGAGAGGTCGTCCTGTAGATCAGGAACTGCTTAAGTAGCAGGAAACAGAAAACATGAATAAATGGGCAGCTGTTCAAATGGATATATGCTGTCAATAGTCAATTGTTCAGGGTCATTAAAACAAAAAGAGATTGCAGAGAGCTCCAAACTGAGCAAATGGGCAGTAAAATGGCAAAGGAAATTCAATGTAAGCAACTGTAAAGAGATGTATCTCAAGGCATTAAGAAAATAAAAATAAATCACATATACAGTGGTACCTCGGTTTATGAATTTAATCTGTTCCGGAAGTCCGTTCTTAAACTGAAACCATTCTTAAACCGAGGCGCGCTTTCCCTAATGGGGCCTCCCACCGCCGGTGCCCTTCCACCATTCGGATTCCGTTCTTAGACCGAGGTAAAGTTCTACTTTCGGTTTTGCGGAGTAAACTGAATCGTTCGTAAACAGGACTGTTCTTAAACTGAGGTACCACTGTATGCCCATTGGGTCTGAACTGGTGGCGACTGACCAGGCATGAGACCTTGGGTTGTAGTCGATGGGTCAATGAATATGCTGACCCAGGGTGTGGAAGCTGTGGGAAATGGTGAATTTTATTTCAAATGTTAAAAAACCATAGTTGTGGTCACCGCACCTCACTGGAGTCCTTCTGTTCTTCTAACTACAAAACAGCTGGGGGAAAATCGAGGGTACTTGCAAGCCTGAATACGAAAAGCAAATTATATCATGGAAGGTAAATATGTGTGCCTTGCTGCAGGAACTAATTTGTACCATCCCTCCCACCTTTATCAGATCGGCACAGCAGGGTCTCTTCTAGCCGGCTCCCTGGGGATGTCTTTGCAGCGACGGATTGCTCACTGAGTCAGCAAACAGACTAAATGCAGAAAATGACAATATGAACAAGCTGAAGAGGGGAGCTAATTAAACGGGGGATGGCAGGAGAGAAGCATTGGCTTTCTCTGCAATATTGCAAAATGATTCACATTGTCCAACAGGAATTGGTGGCCAACGGGATAAAGATGTTCCAACTGGCATTTTAAGATTTGGAGGACAACCTGTTCTCTCTCTCTCTCTCTCTCTCTCTCTCTCTCTCTCTCTCTCTCTCTTTCTCTCTCTCCTCTGTCGCCTGCATGAGTTGTATAGAAATAATTCACTCTCACATGAATGCCCAGGCACTCATTAGGAATACAAGGAGCTGACTTATACAGAGTCAGACCCACAGGCCTCTGGCTGACCACTGCAAAACATGATGCTGGACCAGATGAGCCACTGCAGACTATTCTTATGTTCTCAAGACCTTTGTTCCACCTAGCTCAGTATTGTCTATAATGACAATGGTAGCAGGTCTCCAGGATTTCAGACTGGGGGTGCAGCTATGTCACCCAATGCATTATGTGGTTTGGAGTACATAAATGTGTGTCGGGGGCATGTGGGCAGTCAGAAGGTCCTGAAGCCAAGCTAGAAGGGGAAGCTGGTGTTGCAGGAGCAAACATGGTGTCAGGGACCAGGGCCTGTACCTCACACTGCATCCAGTTTGAGCTCCGTCTCTCCTCAGCCAAAGCACAATGCACCGTGAGAAGGAGGAGGAACTATTGACTTGTTTGGCAAGAGCAACTTGTCATGGGCCGGCCGAGTTAGGACAATGCAGATGGAGGGGTAGCTGAGGACACAGGGGAGGGCACCAGCAGCATATAGGACCCACCTACTGGGAGTCAGGGAATCTGTCAACAAAGTTCTGGAAAGGGTGGTCTTCCTCAACCTGTTCTGTCGCCTCATCCAGCCTTGTGATGGAAGCGACTTGCTCTCCGGTTCTGCGACACACCCACTCTACCACTATTGGAGACTGGAAGTAGCTCTGTCTGCCCAGAAGGGGATGTTTCACTGGTCCTGGCCACCTCACAGGAACTGGATAAACCTCCCCCATAGCCTAGGTCTAGGACAGTGGTGTCCAAACTTTTTAAAAAGAGGGTCCAATTTGATGAAGTGAAGGGCCGTGGGAGCCGACCAAAGGGCCAGCCAAAGTTGTTGACCTTTTTTCAGGATTGAAGTTGTTGAGCATTATGCCTGGTCTAGGAGGAGCCAAAAGAGAAGGGACTCAGCCCACGAGGAGGAGCGAGAGGCTGCAGAAACGCTCACAGCCTTTGTAAAGCCTCATCCTTAGTTAATGAATGGGCGGAGAGTGTACCAGCATTGGAGCAACTTCTAGGGCTTCTGGCCAGTTAGAGCCCTTGCCTTTGTGTGGCTGTGTATAGGATTAGCCGTGTGTATTGCCTGAATGGCCTTAACCTGCAGATATACCACAGTATGCTAAACTTTAAAGCCTTTGGAAAGACCTCATCAGCTCATCATCTTCGGCAACTGGAAGCCAAGACACCAGTTGATGGCACCTGGAGTGAGGGTCATATCAAAATTCAATCTGATCTGGCCACGGTAGGGAACCTGTGACTCCCCATATGTTGTTGGTCTCCTGCTCCCATCATCCCCAGCTAGCATGGCCAATTATCATGGGTGACGATGATGGGTCTTGTGGGCCAGGCAGGGACCTCACGTCTAGGATAGGCCATTTCAGAGAAAAGGTGCCTTCAGCACTGGACAGCTCCTTCACAGTGTGTGGTCTTCTGGTAAAAGGTAAAGGGACCCCTGACCATTAGGTCCAGTCGTGTCCGACTCTGGGGTTGCGGCGCTCATCTCGCTTTATTGGCCGAGGGAGCCGGCGTACAGCTTCCGGGTCATGTGGCCAGCATGACTAAGCCGCTTCTGGCGAACCAGAGCAGCGCACGGAAACGCCGTTTTACCTTCCCGCCGGAGCGGCTCCTATTTATCTACTTGCACTTTGACGTGCTTTCGAACTGCTAGGCTGGCAGGAGCTGGGACCGAGCAACGGGAGCTCATTCCGTCGCAGGGATTCGAACCGTTGACCTTCTGATCAGCAAGTCCTAGGCTCTGTGGTTTAACCCACAGCACCACCTGGGTCCCTTGGTCTTCTGGTAGTTCCATCCAATTACCGGTAAGCTGATTGATCTCTGCTTCAAAAGGACGGAGAGGTTTTGCATGGTGAAGAAAGATTATACCAAGAGAGGTTGCAGCAGGAATCAGGAACCTGAGGCCCTCTATTTGTTACTGGACTGTAACTCCCACTTCTCTAAGCATTGGCCTTGAGAACTGCAGTCCAGCAATATCTGGAGGGTTGTTGTTGTTCTTTAGTCGTTTAGCCATGTCCGCCTCTTCGTGACCCCATGGACCAGAGCACGCCAGGCACTCCTGTCTTCCACTGCCTCCCGCAGTTTGGTCAGACTCATGTTGGTTGCTTCAAGAACACTGTCCAACCATCCCGTCCTCTGTCGTCCCCTTCTCCTTGTGCCCTCCATCTTTCCCAGCATCAGGGTCTTTTCCAGGGAGTCTTCTCTTCTCATGAGGTGGCCAAAGTCTTGGAGCCTCAGCTTCAGGATCTGTCCTTCCAGTGAGCACTCAGGGCTGATTTCCTTCAGAATGGAGAGGTTTGATCTTCTTGCAGTCCATGGGACCAGCACCATAATTCAAAAGCATCAATTCTTTGGCGATCAGCCTTCTTGATGGTCCAGCTCTCACTTCCATACATCACTACTGGGAAAACCATAGCTTTTACAGGTTTCCAACTCATGATAAAGGGACATCCAGACAGTGTGGTGCAGTGCTTAGAGTGTCAGACCTAGGAGACCAGGGTTCAAGTCCCCACTGGGTGACCTTGGGGCAGTCACTGCCTCTCTGCCTAACCTACCTCACAGGGTTGTTGTGGAGGGTGAAATGAGGAGGGGGAGAACCTTGTACAGCGTTTCAAGCTCCTGAGAGAGAAAAAAAGGTGTGATATAAATGCAATAAATGAAAATAGGATCTGTTTTCCTCTCCCCGAACGGAGAGCCTTCTGGTTTCTCTATCCTGAGTTCTACAGTGCCATGGTGGGCACATCCGTCTCCTTAATCAATGCTTCAAGAGAGAAGAAGGTGTTTAGGGGCCGGGGGCATGAAATATTGTGTCTGTAGGGGAAGCAGAAACCCAGTGATTGTTCTTTTCTGGGACAAGCAGGGTGATTTAGTCAAACAACCTGCCAGCATTGAGGATGCAAACACCCCCCTTGACAATTAAACTTGCTCCAAAGAATGCAGCACGGCAAACGGCTTCCTTTGCAATTACTGGAGAGGTGTGCAGGAGGGAACCCATCGCTTTAAAGAACTTCCATTCCTTATGCGCGAGGAAACGAGGAGATGAAATATCTGTGCCTGTTAAAAAGAAGACATTTGCTTCGGTTTTTTGGGGTGGGGGTGGGGGGTGAGAATGAACCACCATCTTCTCCGAACAGGTTTCTTAATAGTGTGCTTAGACTAAAATTACAATCTTGCTCACCTGTTTCTCTTTCTTCTAAACAGAAGAATGGAAATGAAGGCCTCGCAGGCTATTAGGATAAATCAAGAGCAGTTAGGCCCGGTGAGGTATTTACAAGGAGTGCGTAATAGATTTTTTTTTGGTCGAAGGCAGTGTAATTACCTAGCAGACCCAGGGCTTGGAATGGAAGGGGCGGGGGGAAGCATTGGGAGGGATGGGGACAGAAAGTGGAAAGGCACATTGATGCACATCAAAGAAAACAGTATCCAGCTCCTAAAAGGTTTCGGTCCAACCACCCAGCACCTTGCCACCCTCGCATCCATTCTGCCAAAAATTTAATGGGCTTGCAGGTGCCTGGGAGATGGGGAAAGGGCTTTGTTAGGCGGAAGTAGATGCTAATGTCTCAGGCCGTGCTGGTATTGAATGATCTCGAATGATCTTTAATTTCATCCCAAAGGGGCTTCTGAAAATAAGGAGGAAAAGCAAAGGAGATCAAAGATGGGTTTTTTTGAAACTCGGAGGGTAAGAGAAAACGATGTGTTTGTGTGTGTGTGTGTGTGGGGGGGAGGCACCTACTGTGCAAATGCACAGACCTGAGTAAACAAAAAGAAGGACATTTCAAACAACATCTCACTTTTGCTTGCACTTCCCGGTGGCATGTAGCATAGACTTGTATTATAAACATGAGATTAACAGCACGGCCATATAATGTGCCCCATGAGCAGAAATGTGCAACTTGCAAAAACCGACAAATTTGCAATTTGCAAAACAACAACAACACCCCAGCCCGGTGCTGTCTGGCAAATGCAAGGGGCTATGATATGGATTCAGCTTGATGCTGGAGCGGTTGCCTGGGGCACCCCAAATCTAGACTGCATTCCAGAATGGGGGAGGCCAAAGATGTGATAGCTTCAGGAAATAAAACCTGGGTCTGCAAATCTTTCAGTCTGGAACTTCTCTAACTGCTCACTGATGTGCTGCATTGTCAAGGTTTACTATAGGACAACCGCACCACGTATGCCCCACGCTGTCTGCACGCCACTGGTAATTGCATTGAGATCTATTTAATGCCTGCTGTCACAGGGACAATGCTCCATGCCAGCTATCTATCTCCATTTTTATGTGATCCACTGCTGTGACACTGGTAGACCTACCAAAGTGATAAAGTGGCTGAATGAGATCCCCCATTGTCAAGTGAGTGAGTGACTCTGTGTAGATTTGGGCTGCAGCTGATTTTCCCATGCTCTGATAAGTTTTATAACACTTATTCCTGTCACTCGCAGCAAAGGGTCGTGGAGCGGGGGACTCAGCCAGCTTGACACCACCATATCTAAGTTCGTTCCAAGAGATGGAAAGGGAAGATGTCCCCCCATAAGCATTCCTCACACACCTTCTCCAGGTGATAATGAGAAATGTCAGGCAAAGAGATTCCCCTACTGGAAAGGCACTGGCAACTGAAGTTTTGAGCTGGAAACACTTTCCCACTTTCCCAACTGCTTGTCTGAAGATCGTGTGAGATGAAGCAGCTCCCCTGCTATGAAAGACGTTTCCCAGTATGTTTCCGAGCACAATTCAAAGTGTTGGTGCTGACCTTTAAAGCCCTAAACAGCCTCGGTCCTGTATACCTGAAGGAGCGTCTGGTGGGGATTGGGCTGGCTCTGGTGGGGATTGGGCTGTGGCTCTGGTGAATATGTGGGGATTGGGCTGGCTCTGGTGAACATATGTTCAAGCAGAGAGCCCGCCCCCCGTTTCGCTGCCGCTGGAGGGGAGAGCAATGACAACCTCTCAGTGTATGGCCAATGCCTCCCCCCAAGACCCCTTTAATGGGGAACCCTGGTATCGTTGCCACAAAGGGGGCGTGGGTCACCGCTTCACGCCCCCCCCCCCCATTTAGGAAGATAGACTAAAGGATTCTGCCCAAGGCCTGAAACCGCCAAAGTTGTGACGTTTTGCTACGGAGAAGGCAAAACCTGCCAATGCAGGAAAATTCCTTTCCGGCCCTTCAACAGCGACCCTGACGTAGCAGCGCCTGCGTACCTGTGGAGAAGAGGTTAACCTGCAAAAGAAGACTTAATTGAGGGAGTGGAGGGTGGGAGAAGCCCTGGAGCCCGACTGCCGCCTCCCAGGTAAGCTACACCTTCTGTTGTGTGGGCAGGGTGGTCCCTCCCCTTACCTGGCCAATCCCCTGGCAACGCCTCCCCAGGCGGGATTGGGTGATTGGCTGAGGTAGGTGGAGACCCCAGGTATCCAGCCTGGTTAGGATGAAGCCAGCCCGAACTACCAGGAGCTACACTGGGATCCAGGGGGCTAGGCGCGACCACACAAAAGTCGCCCCCCATTTGATGTGGGGAGCGGTCATTCTGGCATTGTCAAAGAGACAAAACACAGGAGGCTGTCAAAAACCATGTCAGGCGATTGGTTTGTTTAGCTCCGACCGGCAGTGACTGCTCTTCCAGGGTTCTTCCAGCTCTACAAGGAAATGCCAGGGATTTAACCTGGGCCTTTTTGAACGCAAAGCAACTGCTCTGCCCTATGGCCCCTTCCCAAACCTAAACTGAATTGATTACCTGTATACAGCTCTCTAAGGGACGCGGGTGGCGCTGTGGGTTAAACCACAGAGCCTAGGGCTTGCCGATCAGAAGGTCGGTGGTTCGAATCCCCGCGACGGGGTGAGCTCCCGTTGCTCGGTCCCTGCTCCTGCCCACCTAGCAGTTCGAAAGCACGTCAAAGTGCAAGTTTTACCTTCCTGCAGCGGGAAGGTAAAACGGCGTTTCCGTGCGCTGCTCTGGTTCGCCAGAAGCGGCTTTGTCATGCTGGCCACATGACCCAGAAGCTGTATGCCGGCTCCCTCGGCCAATAAAGCGAGATGAGCATCGCAACCCCAGAGTCGGACACGACTGGACCTAATGGTCAGGGGTCCCTTTACCTTTATACAGCTCTCTACAAGTCTGAGACCCCCTCCTTCCTGCAAGCAAATCCTGCTGCTGTTAGCTCCCAGTTCCCTTCAGCATCCTGCAGCCGCCCAGTCTGGCTGGCTTTTAGGTCCCAGACATCTTGTGGGTTACATGAAACCAAAATGGAATGTCTTTTACTAATGAGCACTGGGAAACTCTGCAAAGAAAAGCCTCAAGCTCTGAAACAGCACTTCATGGCACTTGACTTCATCTTTGGCCTTTGATCTGGAGCTGAGTGGGGTCTTGCAGGTTGCCAGTCTTGAGAGAATCCTGTGTACTTTGCTGCTTCTGTCCTTTGCTGTTGTGCTGAAGTACGTTATTGTGTGGGCATGCTTTCCAGGCTTAACTATTGCACATACAATGGCCTATTAATTAATTATCTAAATTAATTAAAAGCACAATGCAAATCTTCTTTAAGGATTTTCTAGAAGAGAGCCAGTGGATTAAAACTGTTTATTTTAAAGTGAATAGAAGGGAACGTTAGATAGAATAGAGCTTCTTCTTCTTCTTTGTTTCTTAATGCATGCTGCTGTTCAACTAAGTCTTTTGCAAAAGAGTCTTTAATAAATGCCAAAGAAATGGATTATAAAAAGGATGAGATACAGGCAAAAATCACAATCCTGAACTGGGCAAATTCCTTGGGCAGTTTTTAGAACAGGGCCCCCATGTTAAAAGGAACGCTTTTGGAAGCTATTGCTGAAATTATTCCAAAACAATTTAAATTAAAACAGTTTAAATTTGGAGGCACATTTTGAATCCAGACTGGGTTGTATTCCAGGTGATCTCAGTGGAAGTTTGATAGATCACAGGGGTCTTCCCCATTCCCTGCCATTAGGCTCCATAACCAGCCAGCCCATTCCCCTTTTCCAAGGGAGCTACTAGCTGGGTGTTCTTTGCAGAATCAGTGCTCCTTGTCTTTTGCAGCATCTGCACAAGGTCGTTGTCACCAAAACGCCAACCTGCATCTACCCCCCTCCCCCACAATTGAGTGCCTCTCCTGACTGATGTTTTATTGTGGTTGTATCCAACTTGTTCTTCTTGCAACGCTTAGTTAAACTGTGGACCTTGCTCATGCTTGCAGGAGGCAATGATGACCACCAACACGGGCAGCTTAAAAAAAATTCATGGAGGAAGAAGAAGAGGAGTTTGGATTTGATATCCCGCTATATCACTACCCGAAGGAGTCTCAAAGCGGCTAACATTCTCCTTCCCCTTCCTCCCCCACAACAAACACTCTGTGAGGTGAGTGGGGCTGAGAGACTTCAGAGAAGTGGGACTAGTCCAAGGTCACCCAGCAGCTGCATGTGGAGGAGCAGGGAAGCGAACCCAGTTCACCAGATTACGAGTCTACTGCTCTTAACCACTACACCACACTGGCTATTGGAGAGGGCTATTGATGGCTACAGGAACCCAGGTGGCGCTGTGGGTTAAGCCACAGAGCCTAGGGCTTGTTGATCAGAAGGTCGGCAGTTCGAATCCCTGTGACGGGGTGAGCTCCCATTGCTCGGTCCCAGCTCCTGCCCACCTAGCAGTTCGAAAGCACGTCAAAGTGCAAGTAGATAAATAGGAACCGCTCTGGCGGGAAGGTAAACGGCGTTTCCGTGCGCTGCTCTGGTTCGCCAGAAGCGGCTTTGTCATGCTGGCCACATGACCCGGAAGCTGTACGCCGGCTCCCTCGGCCAATAATGCGAGATGAGCGCCGCAGCCCCAGAGTCGTCTGCGACTGGACCTAACGGTCAGGGGTCCCTTTACCTTTACCTATTGATGGCTACTAGCCATATTGGCTATGCTCTGCCTCCACAGTTGGAGGCGTCGATGTTTCTGAATGCTAGTTGCTGGAAACCAAAGGAGGGTGTGTGTGTTCTTATGCCCAGGTCCTGCTTGCTGGCTCCCCACTGGTATTTGGTCAGCCACTGGGAGCGCAAGATGCTTCTTGGTTTGGAGTCGCTTTCAATGTACCTACATTTCTCGCACCGTTCCGTGATGTGTGTGTGTATGATTCTGGATGGAAGCAGCTTGTAACAATGATTGGAATCATGGGCTCCTGGTGTCATGATTAAATTTGGGGCCTTGGGGTTTGCTGGAGGGAATTCTGAATACTGCAGTAAAAGGATTCCTCCTCTCCTTCTTGCTTTAGACCAGGGATCTGCAACCTTTAAGACAAAAAGAGCCACTTGGACCCGTTTCCAAAGAAAAAAAAAAACCTGGGAGCCGCAAAACCATTGCAACATTTAAAACAAATATAACACTGCATATATTGTTTCTTACATTAATGCTATATATACAGGATCGTGCAGTCAGCTGTCAATCTGAAGAAAAAAAGTGTACCATAAATCATAATCAGTGCCTGATGTAAATAATAATTAATAATGAGGGCCCAATGTCATCCTCGTCATTATAAAAATAACTTTTTTGTCACTTTTTTTATTATTTCTTTGTTTGACCCCTCAGAATTACTCCTCCTCATAGAAATAAACGTTAAATTAACAAGTTACCTTTTTTGTGTGTGTGTTCTTCACTCCCCTTCGAAACAGTGATGCATGCGCACCGCCAGGCCCGGCGCTAGGGCTTTTCGCGCCCTAGGCGAGGGGGCGGGGCCACATGACGTCATTGCGCATGATGTACGGTGCCCCGCCCCCTGCCGCCATGCTTATATATTATCTCTAACAAGCCCTTAGAACAAAATAAAATGAAAAGGCAGAAGAAAATCTAATGAAGTCCTCAATTCCAAAGCAAGACTGTGTTTAAGTACAAAGCTGACGTTTTCAAACATTGTGGGGTGGGGGTGCGGGTGGGGTGGGTGTAAGTGACATCCTGCTTTACACATCCTGGGTCACAAAGGCTGCAGCCCTAGCTGCACTTACCTGAGAGTAAGTCCTGCTGAATCTAATAGGACCTTACTTCTGAGCAGACAGTAGGACTGCAGCAAGAAACATACCGTAGTTGGGAATTTGGGCTTTCTGTTTTACCGTATGTTTTGCTCCGCAATGCGCCCCGGACCATAACGCGCACCTCGTTTTTAGGGGAGGAAAACCAGAAAAATATTTTTTTTCTGGTTTTCCTCCTCTAAAAGGCTGGAAGGGAGGGAAGAGAGAGAGAAGGAAGGAAAGGAAGGAAAGAAAGAAGGAAAGAAGGGTTGAGAGAGAGAGAAGGAAGGAAGGAAGGAAGGAAGGGTGAGAGAGAGAGAAGGAAGGAAGGAAAGAAAGAAAGAAAGAAAGAGTGAGAGAGAGAAGGAAGGAAGGAAGGAAGGAAGGAAGGGGTGAGAGAGAGAGAAGTCAAAACCTAAGAAAGAAACTAACTCCACTGAGGGAGAGGGATGGGGAAGAAGAGATGTATTTACAGCAGGAGAGGGAAAGGGCATGGAATTAAACCTTGTCTTCTCCTTCCCTCCCCTCCCACCCGCTTTGAGAGAACATCCCCCCTCATCCACCCACATCATTGATTTGCAGTGCTGGGGAGCAGACGCGGCTGAAACAAAAGCCTTCCTTTTCCTTCTCTCTCGAGAAGGAGAGAGAGAGAAGGAAAAGGAAGGCTTTTGGGATCGTGCGCAGCGCAGGGTGGTGGTGGAGGAACTAGCGGGGCTGCTGCTAGTTCCTCCACCAAACCCCACGAACTTCGAAGCCTGCGACATGCACTCCTCGGAGTTGCTCGACGGCTCCATGGCAGTGCGGCACCCCTCGTCGGAAAGGGGAGATGTCGGTTTCGCTTCCCGCCGCGGCTCTTCTCCTTCTCTTCGCTGCAGCCTCCTGCCAAGCGCAGCCTCCGCAAGGCAAGGGAGGGCGGGGCGGCGGCGGGCTGGGCAGAGCGTCTTGGCCGGTAATCGCCGCTGCCTCTTTAAGGGCAGCCGGAGGAAGAGGGCTGGCCGGGGCGCTTTCGAATAAGGAATCGAGGCGGGCAGGGGCGGTGCAGCAGAGCCGGGCTGGGTGGCACTGCCATGCCTCGCGCAGCGGTGGCAACCATCCCCACAAGCCCGCTTCCCAAAAGATGTCAAAAGCAGGAATCGGCGCGCAGGGATCGGTGGTGGTGGCAGCTAGGGGCGGGGGGCAGCTGCCTTCTAGGGGGGGCACTTGCCCCCCCTGCTCCCTGCTGGGTACGCCCATGGAGGGAGAGCGGAGCCGCGGCAAAGGTGTAAAAGAGCCACATGCGGCTCCGGAGCCGCGGGTTGCAGACCCCTGCTTTAGACAAATGAAGGGAAACTAGAGTTGAGGGGTTGATGAATGAATGGGGAAGAGGAAAGGGCTAGGAGAGGAGGTGCCCGAAAAGAGGGATTTGAAATTTGAAATTGAAAGGGATGCTTGCTTCTTTTGGGTAAGATAGTCACTCCCAATTATTCAGGGTTAATTAAACCAGGGAAGAATTCCGGCAACCATTAGGAGATGCTTGTGAAGGGAGAAAAAAAAAAGCAGGGGATGACAGAGACTTGGATCTTGGCATAAAACCTTTCAACTGATCTCCAAAGTGCTGAAAGGCAGTTAGCAATGACTTTAATTGCTCTCTTCAAAGGGTTAACCAAGTGGGTGGATGGAAGCCAATGGATCTCTGTCAGGGACTATTGGAAACTCCTGCTAAGTGTCTGGAATGCTAAAAGGTGAATGATAATTGGGGAGAACCACGTGGGCAAAAGAATACTTTGGGCACTGTTTTGTGAAAATAGTTCTGAGTTTTTATAGTTAAAGCATCATGTGGAAAAATGCCTCTGATTATATAATAATAATAATAATAATAATAATAATAATAATAATAATAATAATTTATTATTTATACCCCGCCCATCTGGCGGGGTTTCCCCAGCCACTCTGGGTGGCTTCCAACCGAATATTCAGTTGTCTTTTAAAAGTAAAATACAGTGATCCCTTGACTTACAAATGACCCGACTTACGTTGTTTTCGAGTTATGAGGGATCAAAGCGGCCGCGCGCTTCTGAATTTTTTCGACTTCCGAAATGAAGTCGCGGCCGTTTTAGATAGGGTTTCCTCGACATACGAAGTTTAGATGCGATTTTTTCCGACCTACGAATTTTTCTCCCCAATGCATTCCTATGGGGACACGACTTACGATGTTTTCGACCTACGAAGGTCCCGTCGGAACGGATTATCTTCGTAAGTCGAGGGACCACTGTAATTGCTTATTGCCTTGACATCTGCTGGGAGGGCGTTCCACAGGGCAGGCGCCACTATCGAGATGGCCATCTGCCTGATTCCCTGTAACCTCACTTCTCGCAGCGAGGGAACTGCCAGAAGGCCCTTGGCGCTGGACCTCAGTGTCCGGGCTGAACGATGGGGGTGGAGACGCTCCTTCAGGTATACTGGACCGAGGCCGTTTAGGGCTTTAAAGGTCAGCACCAACACTTTGAATTGTGCTCGGAAACGTACCGGGAGCCAATGAAGATCTTTCAGGACCGTTGTTATGTGGTCCCGGCGGCCACTCCCAGTCACCAGTCTAGCTGCTGCATTCTGGATTAATTGCAGTTTCCGAGTCACCTTCAAAGGTAGCCCCACGTAGAGCGCATTGCAGTAGTCCAAGCAGGAGATAACTAGAGCATGCACCACTCTGGCAAGACAGTCCGTGGGCAGGTAGGGTCTCAGTCTGCATACCAGATGGAGCTGGTAGACAGCCGCCCTGGACACAGAATTAACCTGTGCCTCCATGGACAGCTGTGAGTCCAAAATGACTCCCAGGCTGCGCACCTGGTCCTTCAGGGGTACAGTTACCTCATTCAGGACCAGGGAGTCCTCCACACCTGCCCGCCTCCTGTCCCCCCAAAACAGCACTTCTGTCTTGTCAGGATTCAACCTCAATCCGTTAGCCGCCATCCATCCTCCAACCACCTCCAGACACTCACACAGGACCTTCACCGACTTCACGGATTAGCAGCCTTTGGAGGATTCTGCCTTGATAAAAGGTCTCCTCATCTAGGTGCTCTGTCCTTGCTTTATCCTCCTGTTGCTTGGTTGTGTAAAAACGAATTCTTTCCTTAAACAGAAGTGGAATGATTCCTTTCTCCCCTTCCTAGAAAACAAAGGAAAAACACGCTGAGCAAATGCTAAAGTTTGTTACCAAGAACCGATGTAATGTTGTAGGCTGTGCAAATAGCACATTAGTGACACCTTGTGACAAATTACAGGCATTGCAGGCTCAACCTATTGACACTCTGCAGGCTTCCAAATATGCAGAACACAGCCTAAGGCAGTCCAAGGATGTCTTTAGGTTGTACTTGGCCATGCTGGCTGGGGATCATGGGAGTTGTAGTTTGGCAACATTTGGAAGGTCAAAGATCCTCCACCCTTGCTCTAGACTCTGGAACTCCGGCATTGAGCTGGGTGGGGGTGGATTAGATGCCTGGCAAGG
Organism: Darevskia mixta; assembly: GCA_034641385.1. Classification (NCBI taxonomy): domain Eukaryota; kingdom Metazoa; phylum Chordata; class Lepidosauria; order Squamata; family Lacertidae; genus Darevskia; species Darevskia mixta. The sequence continues at coordinate 184,152 of JAWWNH010000086.1, forward strand.
CCACCTCCACCTCTGTGATCCCAGTTGCAGCATTTGGAACTTTTTAGCTTAGAGAAAAGGTGAGTAAGAGGCAACATGATAGGAGTTTGTAAAATTATGCATGGCATGAAAAGTGCGGGTAGAAAAAAGTCACCACGACCGTCTCCAAACATTAGAACTTGTGGACATGCAATGAAGCGGAATGCTGGAAGATTAATGATGGATAAAATAAAGTACTTCTTCATGCATTGCATATTGTTAAGCTATGGAACTCACTGCCACTGGAGAATAGGGCTAACTCTTCTTCCTGTTTCTCTTCTGTCTTGCGCCCCAACAAATCTCTTTTTGGAAACAGGCAGATGTAGATTAGATGCTTTAAAAGTTAGCCCTAGGCCAGCTGATATACTGGTCGGTCCTTGACAGCAGGAAGGATGGTGGGAGGTGGGGAGGGAGAACAGAGCAAAAGGGGAGGCAGTCATCATCATTTGCAGCCAGAATGCAAACGGTTCCCCTTGTCTTTAATTGCTTTGTTTATTCCTCTCCTCTCTCTTTAACTTGAATGCCAATTGATTTTTCCATTGTCAAGAATAACTCGATTCCAGCAGTTAGGGAGTCTTGAATGCTAAGCTGCTTTAATTTTTATACAAGGCTCTGGAACAATGTTCACATTTAAAATGTTATCGGTCTTGCTGAAACACATAACAAGCTTGAAATGAACAGTGCGGCGGTACGAGCGCCTTCTTCCCATCATCGCCGTCTACTCTCCCTTTGCAGATTTAATTTAAATTACAAATGCTTATGATAAAAATTTGCACTCAGTGGCACTTATATTATATGTGATTATTTCCAGTGTGCAGGAGAGGAATATCGGACTGAATTGCTCTCCCTCTTCAGTTATTTTTTTAAAGGAACAAGAGCAGAATATGTGCACACTGTACAGCAGCAATGGGCAGCCAGGAGTTTAGGGACCAAACATGTTTTCCAGTTATAAGAAAGAGAGATTGCATGCATCGATGCATCTGCTTTTGGGAGATGCAACGTTTATATAAGAGGTAAAAAAGGTAAAGGGACCCCTGATCATTAGGTCCAGTCGTGACCGACTCTGGGGTTGTTGCGCTCATCTCGCTTTATTGGCCAAGGGAGCCGGCGTACAGCTTCCGGGTCATGTGGCCAGCAAGACTAAGCCGCTTCTGGCGAACCAGAGCAGCACACGGAAACGCCGTTTACCTTCCCGCCGGAGCGGTACCTATTTATCTACTTGTACTTTAACATGCTTTCGAACTGCTAGGTTGGCAGGAGCTGGGACTGAGCAACGGGAGCTCACCCCGTCACGGGGATTCGAACCACCGACCTTCTGATCGGCAAGCCATAGGCTCTGTGGTTTAACCCACAGCGCCACCCGCGTCCCTTATATAAGAGGTAAGTATTCCTAATCTTGTGTAACAATTTGCCTAGCTGCAGATATGGCATAACTCAGAATCCATGGTTGCACGAATCTCAGATAACATAAAATATATTACTGAATCCCAGATTTCTGCTTGGATAAAGAGAGTAGCCCTGGAGAATGCTGATATTAACCCTCGATGGTATTGAAAGAGGATCAGATAAATTCATGGCAGGGAAGGTTATCGATGGCCATTAGCCACAAACGGCTCTGCTCTGCTTCTGAATATCAGTTACTGGAAGCTTTAAGAGGGGAGAAGGATCTTGTGTTCAGATCCTGATTCCTGGTTTCCCATAATGGGCATCTGGTTGGCCACTGTGAGAACAGGATACTGGGCTTGATGGGTTATGGTCCATATCCAGCACGCTCTTTTTATGATTTTATGTCATCCCTGTAGTAAAGCGTGTGTTGTGGATAGGTAAAGGGACCCCTGACCATTAGGTCCAGTCGTGGACAACTCTGGGGTTGCGGCGCTCATCTCGCTTTACTAGCCCAGGGAGCCGGTGTACAGCTTCTGGGTCATGTGGCCAGCATGACTAAGCCGCTTCTGGCAAACCAGAGCAGCACACGGAAATGCCGTTTACCTTCCTGCCAGAGCGGTACCTCTTTATCTACTTGCACTTCGACGTGCTTTCGAACTGCTAGGTTGGCAGGAGCTGGGACCAAGCAACGGGAGCTCACCTCGTCGCGGGGATTCGAACCGCCGACCTTCTGATTGGTAAGCCCTAGGCTCTGTGGTTTAACCCACAGCGCCACCCTGTTGTGGATAGGGATAAGCAAATCTGCTAATTTCAGTTTCTTCTGCTTTGACCAATAGATACCTGTAGCTTACCTGGCGCCTGCAAAGGGATGGCTTACCTGTGGCCCTACAGCAGAGGTTTTCAAGCTTTTTGACTTCATGGCTCCCTTGACCAACTACATTTTTTCTGTGGCTCCCCTGTGGGGCTCAGGATCCCAGTTAGGTCACCCCTTGCCTGCAGAGCTGGCAGCCCCTCACCCCTTTTCAAACACCTGTGGAGTGTTTCCCCAGCCTCCTCTCCTCTCCCCTCTCCTTGGGGGTCCTCTGGGCAGCCGCCGCCTCTGCTCCTGATCTCTGAGCTGCCCCTTTGCCACAAAGAGTGGTGCCTCCTCACGCCTCCACCCGGGGGCCTGGGAAAAGAAGAAGAAGATGAAGAAGAGTTTGGATTTGATATCCTGCTTTATCACTACCCGAAGGAGTCTCAAAGCGGCTCACATTCTCCTTTCCCTTCCTCCCCCGCAACAGACACTCTGTGAGGTGAGTGGGGCTGAGAGACTTCAGAGAAGTGTGACTAGCCCAAGGTCACCCAGCAGCTGCAAGTGGAGGAGCGGGGAATCAAACCTGGTTCACCAGATTACGAGTCCACTGCTCTTAACCACTACACCACACTGGATGCCCCCAGCCTTAGTGGCCCAATGAAGACTGGCCCAAGGTGAACTTGAGGGCAGTAGCTTACTTACCTTAGAAGGCAGAAGGGGCAGCAACAGGCACTACCAGGCCTGCATGACAGAAAGGCTCCCTTTCGGCACCGGACACTCCACTCCCAGGCAGACATTGCACACGGCAAGCACAAGAAAGGCCAGCTGCTGCGCCTTTCCATTCCCAACACCTATGGATGGCGGACTGGCTAGCTGGGCTCCCTCACCATTTGCTGGCTGGCAACCAGCACCCCCTGGATGGCCCCAGAGGCACTATTCACGTAGGGAGCTTGTAGCCAGGGCTGCTGCAGCAAGCAGCCTCGCAAACCTTTGGGAGGCAGAGATGCGAGAGGGTATCAGAGGAGGGAAGGAAGGAAAGAGGGACAGAGGCCAGTGTTGCCCCCGGCACCCATGACCATCATTCAAGGCACTCCAGGGTGTTATGATTTTTGTCCAAGCTGAGCAGCAAACAGCTGTAGCGAGGATGGTCTGACATTTGCCTGTCTCACTAAGCCGTGAGAAAGCTGCCTTATCTGTTTTCCTACATGGAATGTTTATGTTTCACTGTACTATTGTAATCCTAGCCTTTGTGCTCTCTCTCCTGGCTAGACCTCAAGCTGGCCGGACGCTTTATGCCAGCTCTGTCTTACTGAGATGGCAGCAGAGATTCTCTCTGCACTTTTCCTATAATAAATAGTTTAGCCTTAGTCATGGCTTGTGTGTGTTGTTCTTCACGCTGGGGAACAATCACATATGACAGCGCCACCGGACTACTCAAGTAGCCAGGGATGGGCACACACGGCTTTGCTCTGGCTTTGGGGCAGTCTCACAAACTGCCGCAGGCAGGGTATTTGCTGACACAGGGTGCCCTGGCACACTGGTTGAATTCTGGTGCTGGAGGAGACTCTTGAGAGTCCCATGGACTGCAAGAAGATCAAACCCATCCATTCTGAAGGAAATCAGCCCTGAGTGCTCACTGGAAGGACAGATCCTGAGGTTGAGGCTCCAGTACTTTGGCCACCTCACGAGAAGAGAAGACTCCCTGGAAAAGACCCTGATGTTGGGAAAGATGAAGGGCACAAGGAGAAGGGGACGACAGAGGACGAGATGGTTGGATAGTGTTCTCGAAGCGACCAACATGAGTCTGACCAAACTGCGGGAGGCAGTGGAAGACAGGAGTGCCTGGCGTGCTCTGGTCCATGGGGTCATGAAGAGGCGGATACGACTAAACGACTAGACAACAACAGGAGGTCCTGTTGGACCACGAGTCCTATGATCCTTCACCATTGGCCATGCTGACTGAGGCTGATGGGAGTTGAAGCCCTATACATTTAAATACAGCTGAAACAATCATTTTCTTGTACCTTTTCCCACTTGAGGCTCTTCCAAACTTTTGAGAACATTTCAGCACAATGTCTGGCTGGTTTTCTTCCATTCTTCTACTTCTGAAGCTCAGCTCTTTAAAACGACGAGAAAAGGCTTAAGGCGACAGAGACATCGTTTCGTCTCGGCAATAATATTTAAAACGGCACTGCGGGTCTTTGCAGCCTGTGCACCAAATCACATCATATTAACTTGCTTATAAAGGGAAAATCCAATTGGCTTTATCACGTGAAAGCAAAATTGTTGCATGGAAAGTGTTCCGAAATATGGGAGAGTTTCAAATTGTGCTGCTGAGTGTTCCGTTTAAGGAGCCAAAGAATCAATGAACACACTTGAAATTTAATAGCTGGTGTAACAAATGGAACTAATTTTTTTCATTTAGAAAATCTATATATCATTCCAACCAAATTGGTGGTTTCTTTAAAAACCTGAAATTGAGTTCCACTGTAATCAGTGGGGCGTTGGACAAATTCATGGAGGAGGGGGCTATTGGTGGCTACTAGCTGTGCTTGGCCCCCACAATTTAAGGCAGAAATGCTTCTACATACCAGTTGCAGGAAACTCCAGAAGGGGAGAAGGGTCTTGTGTTCAAATCCTGATGCCGGTTTCCTGTTGAAATAAATAGCTTGTGAGGGGGATGTGTGTGTCCTCCTCAAGAGTAAGCGACTCGACAGTCTGTTTAACTTATGTACAAGTTTATTTCACCGACAAGCTTTACAGTTCATCATCCTCCTCCGAGGAACCAGATTCTCCAAGTAAGGGTTTCCGCTTTTCCCCCCAGCATAAAAGCCTCTTAAAACTCCAACGCCTCCTCTCACTCCTCCTTTTCCGCTTCTTGACTCTGCCGGCCCCTGCGTTGCCCTCATCCCTTTCACTTTCATCCTCCCTGGAAGTTGTTGCAGAGGCTCCGGCTACATCCTCGACCCCTTGCTCTCCCTCCGTCTCCATGTTCTCCTCTCCTCCCATAGGCTCCCACGCCACCCGCTCTTCCTCCATCAGCACAGGTGGCGACACCTCTTCACTCCCACTTCTCCACACCTCCTTCCCTGTCTCTGGCGACAGCCTAGGTGCTGCCTCTTCCTGCTCCCATGCTCGCAATACCTCCTCTGGCGTCCATGGGTGACCTCCGGATGCCTCTGTCCCTTGCGCCACCCCTCCTGGCTCGGGCCAGTCCCTGACATCCATCCCCCCTCCCAAGCCCCCCTTCCCCTCCTGAGGCGGCTCGGTGGGTGTTACCCCAGGGTAGCCAAGATCCCCGGCTGGATCCCATTCCCCTCCTTCACTCTCTCCTGCCGTTCCTGGTGAAGAGGGGAATCCCAAGAAGATGGTGGTGTCTGCACTGGATGATGACGACGAGGACTGGAACACCTCCTCCCAATCCTTCCTGCCCCAGGGAGGAGGGAGACATCGCGACCCCCATTCTTCTGCTGCCGCGATATCCCCTTCCACCTCCATTCCTTCCGTTGGTGAATGAGGGCTACTCTGCAACTCGTTGCCACCCCCACCACTGTCTGCACCCGAGGATGGGAACCCCCAGAAGTCCCCCTCCTCTGAATCTGTGGGTTGAAACACCTCTCTCATTTGCCATCTGTACGGCTTCGGTTTGTCGGGATACAGTGCATGGAATTCCAACACTAAATACTCCTTGGTGACATCTTCCGCCGGAATCCACGTGTTCTCCGACTCTGGCTCCCCCTCCCATGCTACTAAGTACTGCAATTCATCCCCTCTCCACCTGGAATCCAGGATGGCCGTGGCTTCATTGAAGTGCTCCATGTCTACCAACGGCAATTCCTGCGACCCCCTCTGGTCCCCTTGTTGATACCTGTGCGGTTCTCTGAACTTGGATAGGAGCGACCTGTGGAAGACCGGGTGAATTCTCATGGTCTCCGGCAATTGCAACCTGAACGCCACTGGGTTGATCTGCTCCACCACTTCGAAAGGCCCAATTTTACATTGCCTCAGCTTTTTGCCCCTGCCTGGCATGGGCAATCCCTGGGTGGACAACCAAACTTTGTCTCCCACTTTGATGCTCTCCCCTTCCCTTCGGTGCTGGTCTGCTGCTCTTTTGTAAGCACTTTTCGCCCTTTCTAGATTTTCTCTGAGCAATTGGTGCAAAGCCTGTAGCTCCTCAGCAAATTGCTCCGCTGCTGGCACGTCTCCCGCCTTCCCTTCACCTCCCCCCGTTGGAAAGGCTCTCGGGTGATTGCCGTAGACTGCCTGGAAAGGAGACATGCCTGCGGACACCTGTTGAGCGTTATTGTACGCAAACTCCGCAAGCGAGAGCCTGTCACTCCAATCACTGTGTTGCTGAGATGCGTAGCAGCGCAAATACTGCTGCAAAATCGAATTTACCCGCTCCGATTGCCCGTTGGACTGAGGATGGCGAGCAGAGGACAAGTTCACCTGCACCTGCAAGATTTGCATGAGCTTACGCCAGAACCGTGAGGTGAACTGAACTCCACGATCTGAAATTACTCTTTCTGGCATGCCATGGTGCTTGAAAACATGCTGTACAAACAGCTTGGCCGTTTCCTCAGCTGAGACTACCTTAGGGCATGCAATGAAGTGTGCCATCTTGGTCAAAAGGTCAACTACCACCAACACTGCAGTTTTGCCTTTGGATGGGGGTAGGTCGGTGATGAAATCTAAGGAAACCGCTTCCCACGGTTTACTGGGGATGGGGAGAGGTTCTAGCAACCCAGCCGGCCTTTCTCGCTCCCCTTTGGCTCTTTGGCACACCTCACACCCCCTGACGTATTCCTTGACTTCCTGCCTGACTCTGGGCCACCAAAACTCTCTCGTGACCAACACCGTGGTTTTGAACTGCCCAAAATGCCCTGCTGTGGGGTTGTCATGGAGCTGTCTGAGAACTCTAGCACGCATCTCCTCCCCAGGAACATACAGTGCCCCTTTGAACAACAGCAGCCCCTCCTTTTCCTCAAACCCTTTCGCCTTGGGATCCCCCTCCCTCAGTTCCTTCAGTTTGCGCCGTGCAAAGTCATCGGCTAGGGTGAGGCGCACCAGTTCTTCCCGCCCCCCTAGAGTTGCGCCACACCTCCATTGTTCAGGTTGGAAGATCGCTCTTGCCACTGGAGGCCCTTGCTCCTCCAGGTACTCAGGCTTTCTGGATAGGGCGTCCGCTCTGACGTTCTGGTCACCTGGAACATACTGGATATGAAAATTAAAGTTAGCAAAGAACTCTGCCCATCTCATTTGTCTCTGGTTGAGAATTCTGGCCGTGCGCCAGTACTCCAGGTTCTTGTGGTCCGTGTACACCTGGATTTGATGCTGCGCCCCCACCAAAAAATGGCGCCAATGCTTGAAAGCCGCTACCACTGCTAACAACTCCTTGTCCCAAATTGCGTAGTTGGCCTCCGACTTGTTCAGCTGTCTGGAATAAAACGCACATGGCCTCCATTCCTGCGTCGGATCTTGTTGTAGTAGAACCGCTGCGATTGCTCTATTTGAGGCATCTGTCTCTATCCTGATGGGCTTGGTGGAGTCGACATGCAGCAATTGCGCCTCTGAAGCGAAGGCCCCTTTGAGGGCTTCAAAAGCCTTCTGCGCCTCCTCCGTCCATCGGAATTTCTTCTTGCCTTTCAAACAGTCCGTGATTGGCGCTGTCATGTCTGCAAATGCCGGTAGGAACTTGCGATAGAAATTTGCGAAACCGACGAAACGCTGCACATCTTTCTTGGTTTTGGGGCTCTTCCATTGCAGGATTGCCTCTACTTTATCAGTGTCCATGGCAATCCCCTTGTCAGAAAGACGATAGCCCAAAAAGTCCACTTCCGTCGCGTGAAACTGACATTTCTCCAGCTTGACACATAGATGATTTTCCTGGAGTCGTCTTAACACCTCCTTGACGTGTGTCACGTGTTCTTCCGGGTTTTGGGAGTATACTAAGATGTCATCAAGATACACGACTGCATGCTTGAACAACAGAGGACCCAGGACATGATGCATGAACGCCTGGAAGCATTGGCTGCCTGCCTGTAACCCGAAAGGCATTACCAAATATTCATAAGCTCCTAGAGGCGTGTACATGGTTGTTTTCCATTCATCACCCTCCCTGATTCTTATGAGATTGTATGCTCCCCTTAAATCCAGCTTGGTGAACATCTTGCCCTTGCGTACTGCCGCCAGCAGGTCGTCAATTCTGGGCATGGGATAAGAGATTGGTTGGCTGATGGAATTTAGGACCCTGAAATCACAAATCAAGCGTTTCTCTGTCGTATTCCTTTTGTCCACCCAGAACACTGGGCTGCCCCCTACTGCCTTGCTTTCCCGAATGAAACCCCTGGCCAGGTTCTTGGCAATAAAGTCCTTCAAGTTTGCCAACTCCTGCTCTGACATCGTGTAGAGCTTGCCTGGTGGCAACTGCGCTCCTGGCAACAGGTTAATCTGACAGTCATAGGGGCGGTGGGGTGGCAGTTTGTCCGCCTCTCTCTTGCTGAACACTTGCTGGAACTCTGCATACTCCTCTGGAAGCGTCACTTCCCCCGCCTGCAGTACTGCTGCTGCCATCTGGCTTTGGGGGTATAACTGCTGCAAACAGTTCTCCATGCAATGTGCCGATCCAAACGTTAGAGAGCGCTGGCTCCAGCTGATGACAGGGTCGTGCTGAGTGAGCCATCCCATTCCCAAGATGATGGGGGGACCTGCCAAAGAGGTGACATGAAACGCCAGCACCTCTGAATGCCTGCCTATTTGCATCTTCATGGGGGGTGTACTGTGCGTGACCGCCCCCCCTTTTAGCTCTCTTCCATCTATGGTGGTAACTTGGAGCGGAAAATCCACCTCCAGTAGATGGATCTGATGCTGCAGGGCAAAGTCTCTATCAAAAAAATCCGTACTCGCTCCTGAATCGACCAGCGCCGGGATTTGCAGTGTGCAGCCATTGGGTAGCTGCAACGCTATCTCTAACACAATCCCTGGCTTCGGAGCGTTGGGTGGGTGGGCTTGGGAAGGCTGAGCGGGGGAGGGCTGTGGGGGTGTGCTGCTTTGAAGCTGAACGGGTGAGGGCTGTGGGGGTGTGCTGCTTTGAGGACTCTTTACTGTAACTGCGCCTGGCTGCTGGTCCCCTCGTCTTGCCGCCAGGCATTTCCGTTTCCCGCCACCGCCGTTTCTTCCACCCCCTCCTTTACAGCCATTCCTGCCATTCCCTGCCACATTTTCCTTTGATCGCAGTGCTTTGCTAGGTGGCCACTCCTTAAACATACGTAACATTTCTTAGGGACTTTCCCGCCCTGCGCATCACTGCCCTTGCCCACGGTTTGATTTGAAAAAGGGCGCGCGCGGGCTCCTCCCAACTCCATGGGCACTTCCTGCCGGGTTTGGGGCTGCGCGCCGAAGGTTTTCTCTCCCGGGGGAGGGGCCCGGATGTTGAACCACCTCCCAGGCTTCCCCTCCCGTCTCACCTTGTCTCGGCACTCCAAACGCACTCCAATCGCTAAAGCGGCTTGCATGAGGCTGTCGAGATCCTCCAACGGTCCTGATTTCGCTAACGCATCCTGGACCTCTTCTGACAGCCCCATTTTAAACATGGCCAGCATGGGTGGTGATTTCAAATCCCAATTTAGACGGTGTGCCAGAAGAGAGAATTTGGATTGGTACTGTCTGACCGTCATGCTGCCTTGCCTCAGTGACAAGAGCTCTCTTGCTTCCACGTCCTGCGCGCTCCGGCTAGAATAAACAATATCCATGCCCTCAAAGAAATCCTTAATTCTCTTTAACGCAGGGTTCCCGGCTAAAATCAAAGGACGCACCCAATCTCTCGCAGCGCCATCAAAATGCGCAATCACGAAACCGACTTGCTCCGCTTCGTCTCGGAACTCCTCTTTGTGCAGCCCCAGAATGTAAAGCATGTCCGTTTTGAAACCCAAATAATTTTCCGGCTGCCCATCGAATCTGCTGCCGTGGGAAGGCATCCTCCTTCCTCCCATTGCCCTTCTCCCTGCATCGGCATGCCGCCTCGCCTCCTCGAGTTGAGCTTGAGCTACTTCGTACCTTATCGTTAGGTCCCTAGCTCGCTCTTCCCAGTCGACGTACAGCCCTGTGCCATCCGCTTCTTCCTTGCGTTCAGTCATCCCGGCAGCCTTTTACTCCTTGAGGAGGTTGCGATGACTTGGAGAATGCTGTGAGGGGGATGTGTGTGTCCTCCTCAAGAGTAAGCGACTCGACAGTCTGTTTAACTTATGTACAAGTTTATTTCACCGACAAGCTTTACAGTTCATCATCCTCCTCCGAGGAACCAGATTCTCCAAGTAAGGGTTTCCGCTTTTCCCCCCAGCATAAAAGCCTCTTAAAACTCCAACGCCTCCTCTCACTCCTCCTTTTCCGCTTCTTGACTCTGCCGGCCCCTGCGTTGCCCTCATCCCTTTCACTTTCATCCTCCCTGGAAGTTGTTGCAGAGGCTCCGGCTACATCCTCGACCCCTTGCTCTCCCTCCGTCTCCATGTTCTCCTCTCCTCCCATAGGCTCCCACGCCACCCGCTCTTCCTCCATCAGCACAGGTGGCGACACCTCTTCACTCCCACTTCTCCACACCTCCTTCCCTGTCTCTGGCGACAGCCTAGGTGCTGCCTCTTCCTGCTCCCATGCTCGCAATACCTCCTCTGGCGTCCATGGGTGACCTCCGGATGCCTCTGTCCCTTGCGCCACCCCTCCTGGCTCGGGCCAGTCCCTGACATAGCTATACCAAGAACTCTGGCCGGAAGTTTCAACAAAAGAAATAATATCTACTCGTGAGTCAAAATCAAATAAGGTATATATTCTGTTAAGAATTACAGTCTTAAATGCAGTTGCAGATTAAAACAAAAAATATAATTTCAAACAAAGATACAGATTCAAACTCACAATAATATGTGTAGTATGATATTATGTATAATATAAGGCACACAAAATACCAAATACATTGAATATAATTCCGTATCCAAAAGTTCAAGGAGAGCGTTTTGTATGTAAAGCCGAAATGAAGAGTCTAATAGGAGTCGAAATAAGGACTTCCGAAATGAGGACCAGATGTACGATGCAAAACTTGGGACCAGGACAGGGCCCTGTTTCGGAGCAGACACCTTCTTCAGCTGGTAATATCAAATAATATGTCAAAATACATCATGGTTCTAAAGTATCAATAATTATAATTTAACAGCATCAAACAATATGTCAAAATACATCGAGGTTCTAAAGTAGCATTCATTATAATTGAGGTTTCCTGTTGAGGCATCTGTTTGGCCCCTGTGAGAACAGGATGCTGGATTAGGTGGGCCATTGGTCTGATCCAGCAGGCTCTTCTTATGTTCTCAGGGTCTTTCCAATGATACAAATAAAAATGGCTTAGTGTATTCTAAGTCACAGCGAAAATTAAAGGAAGGAATAGTATAAAAAGCAAATGGTCATCCCAAGGGTGCTTCCGGACTGTTGCTATTTTTGAGCAGGATTCAGTCCCATGCTGGCAAAACCAGATGGTGCAATTAAAGTTGATTTGGAGCTCATTCACAGCAAACTGTGAATTTCCCCAAAGTTAGGATTTGTTGCAATAATGGAAGTGATGGGGAAAGGCACTGGAGAACACAGAATAGCATGCATATGCCACAACCTACTACAACCAAATCAGGGTGAGTGTTCAGTAAACAATTCATCTAGAAGTGACCTTAGTCTGAGCAGGCAAATTGCATAGCTGATCTGCCCTTTGCATTTGTGCAAGCCGGGAGGAGCTTGCATAAGAGTCTTTCATTAGCCTGTCCATTTTAAGGATTTCTTTAATCGCTAAATTGCAGGATCTTGTAGTTGTAGGAAGATAGTTTAAGAAGAAGAAAATTACCTCCACCCTAAATTAGAGGTGCGGGAACCCAGGAAACAAAAAGAAACCTGGAAAAAGTGTGTAAGTGTGTGTGTGTGTGTGTGTGTGTGTTTTTGCGTGCCATCCCCAAACACAGGGTGGCTTAAAATTCGCTATGGGACACTGGTGGCGCTGTGGGTTAAACCACAGAGCCAAGGGCTTGCTGATCAGAAGGTCGGCGGTTCGAATCCCCACGACGGGGTGAGCTCCCGTTGCTCGGTCCCTGCTCCTGCCAACCTAGCAGTTCGAAAGCACGTCAAAGTGCAAGTAGATAAATAGGTACCGCTGCAGCGGGAAGGTAAATGGCGTTTCTGTGCGCTGTTCTGGTTTGCCAGAAGCGGCTTTGTCATGCTGGCCACATGACCCGGAAGCTGTACGCCGGCTCCCTCGGCCAGTAAAGCGAGATGAGTGCCGCAACCCCAGAGTTGGTTACGACAGGTCCCAATGGTCAGGGGTCCCTTTACCTTTATACTGCCTGGCCAAAGACTTGGGACGTCACCACCATCAAGATGCACTCCATATTTCCCTTTTGACACGATTCAAGGTTTTTCTCTGTTGGGGATTGAATGATAGCAAATGAGGTGTAATTTCCCCCCTGCAAGATGACACCATCTGGCAGATGAACCTCCAGTGAAAATGTCAATAAAGGAAGGAAGGAGGGGAGAGAAAGCGGGAGGCAATAATTAAAGCGGAAGATTTAGAGAGGTTGTGAGCTAATAGACAAGCAACAAGCACCCAGGGGTTCAGCCGTCAAGACTCAAACGCATCTGAGTTCCCCTAGGAACGAGGCGGAACTTAATAATAAAGCTAGATTCAGGTGGAATAAAAGAGAAGGAGGGTGGGCATTATCTCAAAATAGTTAGACTAGCAGATTAGATGTCAGCTCGCTCATAATCTTAAGAATCTATGGCCTGAACGCCCAGAGGTACTATAATGTAGATGGATCACTGGGGGGAAGCTCTAAAAATAGAAGCCATTTCACATAAATCTCACTGCACAGAAATCACCCTTACAGAGCAGACACTGGGAGAGGGTGCCCAGGACTTTGCCAGAATGAATCCCTTTGGTTAACCCTTGAGAGTTCACTGTAACAAACGTCTACACGATGTTCAGTCAGTGAAATAAACTTCATGACAGCAAGACAGTTGGCGTAGATGACTTTGTGGGCAATGCCTCTCCACCCCCCCTTCTCTAGGGGGTTGCCAATTGACAGTTGTTGTAGCTTAGTGGTAGAGAGACTACTCTCTACACAGAAGGTCTCAGGTTCAAATTCCAGGAAAGGGCTGGATCTGAAACCCTGGAGAGCTGCTGCCAGTCAGTGTAGACAGCAGAACGGTCCTCATGGGCATTGCAGAAGCACCTGGCTATTGTCATTTTTTTGCACCCCCTTTTAAAATCTAGTGGGAGTTTGAATGGCTCCCTGACAAAGCTGCTTCCATAATGTTCACCTCTGCAGCTTACTCTGTTTAAATGATGCTGAATGTCACTAATGAGTTTTAAAAGATGCTCAAACTCAGGATGAAAGAGAGAAATGTGCTAAGAGGAAAGCATGCTTGGCAAATCCTCACTGTGATCAACTCCTGCCTGGGAACCTATGTCCCCACTGTGGAAGGACGTGTGGATCCAGAATTGGCCTCCACAGTCACTTACAGACTCACTGTTAAGACCGTGTTTATGGAAGACAATCTTAATTGGCTATGAGGGATCGCCAAAGAAGAATAAGAAAATAAGACTTCAATATATCATGGACCTATCTGGTTTCCTCTTTCCTCACCTCCAAAAGCAGACATAGGCAAACTCTGGCCTTCCAGATGTTTGAGACTACAATTCCCATCATCCCTGACCACTGGTCCTGTTAGCTAGGGATGATAGGACTTGTAGTCCCAAACATCTGGAGGGCCAGAGTTTGCCTATGCCTGTCCAAAAGGATATTGCAGAGTTGGAAAAAGTTCAGAAATGGCCCGGTGAAATGATCAAGAGAGTGGAGCGACTCCCTTATGAAGAAAGACTGCGACGTTTGGGACTTTTTAGATTAGAGAAAAGACAAGTAAGAGGCATTGCCATAGAAATTTATAAAACAATCCATGGAATGGGGAAAGTGGATAGAGAAAAGTTTCTGTCCCACCTTCCTTCCTTCCATCGTGGAAGGCTGTCCCCCATCAGACACTGACCAGACTTAGAACGAACTTTGTAAGGTGAACGGTATTTGTTTGTGTGTGTATGTATGGAGTCCTATCCAATTCCCTAAGTTTTCGATGAGGTAAAATATGTTGATTTTCTCAGGACGTGCCATTTGACTCATTCCTTTCTAGCTTGGTAAAAGCCCATAACAGGGTGGAAATATTGATTTAGTAAAAGAAGTGGGATTGTAGCACTAATGAGTGTTTAAATGGAAGCACCTGTACAGAGCGTCGTTACTGCTATTAACAGCCCTTTCATCCTAGTACCGCGGGAAGTGCTTTCTGTGCGAATTCCAGAAATACCTTGAGTGTGTTTTCGTTCAGGTTGGGGTAATTCATTTGTGGGTAATTTATTTGTGTTCATGTCTGCTTCCCTTCCCCTTTGGCATTTTGCTTCTGAGCTGTCATTGAACAAACCCTGGGCCCACAAATATGCAACTTGATGAAAACATTTACTGGAGAGTAAGACCCATTTAACGAAGTGGGGATTTTTGAGTAGACATGTGTAGGGTTGAGTCATGTGGATCTCAAGAGAGGACAAATGGACCTTTTCACACTTTGAGTCCAGCTCTCACTACCATACATCACTACTGGGAAAACCATAGCTTTAACTATACGGACCTTTGTTGGCAAATACAGACCTTTGTCGGCAGCCCTCAATAGCCCACTCTTCCTCCATGAAAGCCATCCAAGCTGGTGGCCATCTAATTTTTCCTGCTCTGATGACCAGCTGCCCTCCATGGTTTGGGGGGCAGAGAAGGAGCTGCTGCTCCTGAGAAGAGGACACGGAGCAATGGATTCAAACTACAAGAAAGAAGATTCCACCTAAACATTAGAAAGAACTTCCTGACAGTAAGAGCTGTTCGACAGTGGAATTTGCTGCCAAGGAGTGTGGTGGAGTCTCCTTCTTTGGAGGTCTTTAAGCAGAGGGTTGACAGCCATCTGTCAAGAATGCTTTGATGGTGTTCCTGCTTGGCAGGGGGTTGGACTGGATGGCCCTTGTGGTCTCTTCCAACTCTATGATTCTATGATTCTATGAAGGCTCTTCTCCATCACCAGCTACCTGACTTCCCTCTGAAGAAAACCCTCAGAAGCCTAGGAGATGTTAGAGCACCCTATCCCCAACCTGGAACCTTCAGATGTTTTGGACTAGAACTCCCAGCATCCCTGATCACTGGTCATTCTGTCTTGGGTTGATGGGAGTCCGGAGTTCAAAATATCTGGAAGGCATCAAGTTGGCAGAGGCTGTTTTAGACACCACCCATGTTGTCTGCTGCATGCAGAGTCTGAAGCTTTTCCTACCAGCAGGAGCAGCAGCTGTGCACTGGGGTGGGCTCCTATAGCTTAGAAGTGCTAAAACCTCCGTGTCTCCTTCATCCTCATCTCACAGCAGAGGAATGCTATTATTTCGGGGACTTATTGCTTGCCATATTTTAAATTTCACTCCCCACTCCTCCCTCTCTCACACTCCCTCTTATTGCCCAAACCATTTTTTTTTTAAAAACCCAACCCAGATTAATTTACGAGCCAGAAATAACATCTAAGCCTTGGCCACCTGTGACTGGAGACAAGGAAATTGATTTTCTGGCTTCCTCCCCACTCTTCCTCCTCCTTTCGGCTCAGCCTTCTGATTTATGGCATTATTATTACAGACAAATACGTTTTTCACAATTACTGTTTCAAAAACATATTGATTCCCTCTTAGACCCACCTTCCGGACTCTGCGCTGGCTGAGTTTATTATTTTGATGTGTGTATTCTCAACGTGATGCCTCACTGCCACGTGAGCTCTTGGGCTTGATAGCAGTGTTAATGGCGGTGTCAACAATGCAATGATCAATGGGGAGAAGCAGAGGCAACACAGGAAATGATAAAGCCCCGTGTGTAAATCAGAGGTTCCCTGCAGTCCTGAATTTTACTTCCACATCAGGCCAATAGCCTATCTAGTCCAGCATCCTGTTCTCACAGCGGCCAAACAGATACGTATGGGAAACCCACAAGCAATATCTGAGCATAAAAGTCCTCTTCCTTTTTTTGTTTTTGTTTCCAGCAACTGGAATTCCACAGAATCATAGAATCTTAGATTTGGAAGGGACCCCGTGGGTCATCTAGTCCAACCCCCTGCAAAGTAGGAATCTCAGCTAAAGCATCCATGGGGGATGGCCATCCAACCTCTGCTTAAAAACCTCCACGGAGGTTAAAATACCCTGCAACATTTGAGAGCCAGTGTGGTGTAGTGGTTAAGAGCGGTAGACTCGTAATCTGGTGAACCGGGTTCGCATCCCCGCTCCTCCACATGCAGCTGCTGGGTGACCTTGGGCTAGTCACACTTCTCTGAAGTCTCTCAGCCCCACTCACCTCACAGAGTGTTTGTTGTGGGGGAGGAAGGGAAAGGAGAATGTGAGCCGCTTTGAGACTCCTTCGGGTAGTGATAAAGCGGGATATCAAATCCAAACTCCTCCTCCTCCTCCTCCTCCTCTTCTTCTTCTTCTTCTTCTTCTTCTTCTTCTTCTTCTTCTCCTTCTCCTCCTCCTCCTCCTCCTCCTCCTCCTCCTCCTCCTCCTCCCTCCTCCTCCTCCAATGAAAATAGGGACGGTTTGAGTGCAGGCAGGGTGGGTGGAAGTGGCATTGAGTTGCTAGAGAGGCCCATGGCCTGCCATCTAAGTCATATCCTCCGACATTTCTCTGATGAAAATAGGGATGTCCTAAATCAGTGATGGCTAACCTTGACACCCCAGATGTTTTGGAACTACAACTCCCATCATCCCTGACCACTGATCCTGTTAGCTAGGGATGATGGGAGTTGTAGTTCCAAAACATCTGGGGTGTCAAGGTTAGCCATCACTGTCCTAAATAATAATAATAATAATAATAATAATAATAATAATAATAATAATAATATCCTGTCCACCTGACTGGATTGCCCCAGCCACTCTAGGCGGCCTCCAACACATATAAAAACATAATAAAACATTAAAAAGCTTCCCTATATAGGGCTGCCTTCAGATGTCTTCCAAAGGTTGTATAGTTCCTTATCTCCTTGGCTCGGGGTGTGTGTGTGTGTGTCACATAACTCCATATCCTGCAATATTTCTCTGATGTCCTAAGGAAAAATGGGGCATTCTGGGATCAAATCAGAAAGCAGGATGGCTTCTATAAATCCAGGACTGTTCCTGGAAAATAGGGACACTTGGAGGTCTGGCATTCAGAAGCATTGCTATCTCCAACTGTGGAGGCTGAGCCTAGTCACCGTGGTTGGTGGCCATCAGTAGTCTTCTCCTCAATGAATTTGTCTAACCCTCTTGTAAAGCCACCCCAGATGCTGGCCACCACTGGCTCTGGTTGCAGCGGCGGAGCAAGGGAGTGCGTTGGGGCCGGGTCTCCCCGGGTTCCACCCTGGGAGGGTGACACTCAGCGCGTGCCCCACGACTCCCAAGCCTACAGTGAGGCCCACCGCCTGGTAAAAAGCCTCGCTCGGCAGATTGCTTTCTCACCCGCTCGGCGCATGCTTTGCTTCCTTCCTGCACATGTGCGCTACGTAGCAACGCCCTGCCCCGGGTGCTCATTGTGTTTGCCGCTCCGAGCGGCTTGCTATGCCTCTGTCTGGTTGTCCACTGTGAGAACACAGGATGTTGGACTAATGGGGCCCTGGTCTGATCCTGCAGCCAAGCTCTTACATTCCTTAATTAACGGGACAGATCCACCTTGAGCTGATCCAGGACAGCAAATCATACATTTTAATGTGCTTGGTCTTTGCCACTTGTGCACACGCTCCCCACCCCCCCTTAATAGGTAACACCATTTTTATTTTATTTTTTGGCCTCAAGTAATGTGCGCCGAGCTTTAATCTATATGCAAGATTAATTCTGGAAAGTTATGAGAATCATGATGAGATTAAAAACAAGGGATGATCAAAGGAGCCGGCAGAAAGGAGAACAAAAGCCCCAGCAAACCGTCATCTTTCCATTTAGCAAGCACTATGCTAATTAATTTCCCAGGCTTCTGCCAAAGAGACATTAACACCAATATATCATCATTAAACACAATGTAAATCAAATCGCTTCTGCATCCAGTGGGGAAGCGGCGGAGGAAGGGAAGAAAAATGGGCTTCGGATGCAGCAAGTGCGACAACAAATATTTTCTCTTCTGCTTACACACACACACACACACACACACACACACACACACCACACACACACGATGCCTGCTCATAATTCTGAGGGAATCCAGGGCCAGCTGAGGACATGTTGTCACTGCAAGAGGCTGTGAACATAAGAATAGCCTGCTGGATCAGGCCAATGGCCCATCTAGTCCAGCATCCTGTTCTCACAGTGGCCAAGCAGATGCCTGTGAGAAACCCACAAGCAGGATTTGAGCACAAGGGAAACTTTCCTCTCCTGTGGCTTCCAGCAACTGGTGTTCAGAAGCATCGCTGCCTCCAACTGAAGAAGAAGAAGAAGAAGAAGAAGAAGAAGAAGAAGAAGAAGAAGAAGAAGAAGAGTTTGGATTTGATATCCCGTTTTATCACTATCCGAAGGAGTCTCAAAGCGGCTCACATTCTCCTTTCCCTTCCTATGGACCAGAGCATGCCAGGCACTCCTGTCTTCTACTGCCTCCTGCAGTTTGGTCAAACTCAAGTTAGTAGCTTCGAGAACACAGTCCAACCATCTCGTCCTCTGTCGTCCCCTTCTCCTTGTGCCCTCCATCTTTCCCAACATCAGGGTCTTTTCCAGGGAGTCTTCTCTTCTCACGAGGTGGCCAAATTATTGGAACCTCAGCTTCAGGATCTGTCCTTCCAGTGAGCTTGTCCTAGCTAGCTAGATCTATTATGACCTATGGACATATGAGAGCATCGAGTAATCCCTCCGGGCTCATATCAATGGCCTGTGCACTCCAGTATTTGTCCGGAGCTGGAGCCAAGCGATATCAGTGCAGTTAACTCTTCATTCAAAGAAACCGGTGCAGGCCTAGTAATCCCAGAAACTCTTCCCAGTAGGTCTCATTCGAATGAGGCAGTTGCAAGGACTGAAGGTCCCAGCCTTCCCACCACTGTCTCTGAGGCTCATCCTCGCCAGGGTTATCCTGAAGCAGCCACAAACTGTGTCTGCACACAACCAATCTCTGTGCTGCTCTTTTCATTTCTCTGCATGTTTTAGGAGACCAGGGGGAAGGGGAGCTGGTCACCACAGAGGGGGAGACTCCCTGGCTTCTTCAGCAGCCTGATTCAGCTCTGCCTCTTGGCCAACCGCCTCTCCAGCCTCTGCTTCAGCCTCAGAGTCTGAACTGCTCTCTGCCACAGCCTCTTCCTGCTCACTAAACTCTGTTACCCCTTCTGCTGCCAACACCTCCTCCTCCCAGTCTTCTCCCTCTTCTTCTTCTGACGACCACGCCTTCACCATCCCACCACCAATCCCCTGGCTCTGCACCTTCTTCTCCTGGAGGTTCCTTTGGTGGTTCCCCAGCTTGATTCCTCCCACCGGTCTTCTGCATCCAGCCAGTCCATGACATCTGCCGAGAGATGCTGGAGATTGAACCTGGGACCTTCTGCCCTACCAATGAGCTTCTGGGTTACGTCTTCTGCTGCCAACACCTCCTCCAGTGTGAGAGCCAGTGTGGTGTCGTGGTTAAGAGTGGTAGACTCATAATCTGGTGAACCGGGTTCGTGTCTCCGCTCCTCCACATGGAGCTGCTGGGTGACCTTGGGCTAGTCACCCCCACACCTCCCTGTGGGGGAGGAAGGGAAAGGAGAATGTGAGCCGCTTTGAGAGTCCTTCGGGTAGTGATAAAATGGGATATCAAATCCAAACTCTTCTTCTTCCTCCTCCCAGTCTGCTCCTTCTCCTTCATAGCTGTCAACCCTCCCTTTTTTGGTGGGAAACTCCCTTATTCCAATGCCGTTTCCCGCTGCTATCCCGGTCTGTTGATCTCCCTTAAATTTCCCGGATTTCAAAGGAAGCAGCTCCTCTCCCTCCCTGCCGGCCAGGGAGGCTCCTCAGCTGCGTTGCTCGGCTGCCAATAAGGAGTCTGAGACCGACTGGGGGTGGAGCTTGCATGCTTTGTGCAGCCAGACCCTCACGCCCAACCAGACAGACAGCCTGCCTGCCGTCTACGCGCTCGCTCTTTCGCTCACCCGTTCGCGCGCAGCCTCTGGAGCGCAGGGTGGCGAGGCTACTTGGTGCCATTGCACCGCCCTCGCGGCATCCCCTATTTTCAAATCCGAAAGTTGACAGCTATGTTCTCCCTTAGGGCCACTCATCATTGTCCCACCACCAAGGCCCTGGCTCTAAGCCTTCTTCCCCTGGAGGTTCCCCAGCTTGATTCCTCCCACTGGTCCTCTGCATCCAGCCAGGCCATGACAGTATCCGGCTCGTGAGATGGAGAGGTTCAAGAAAGTTGGCGAGAGCTCCCACTGTCTCTCCCTCTCCCTGTTCTACTTTGCAGAGAGAACCAGAAGGCCAGGCTGGGTAGCGCTACGCAAACGTCCAATCAATTAGGCCCATCTTCCATGAAAGGTAGCAGCTTTTAAAAATTTAATCTACCCAGCTTCCTTTAATCTCATGCGTGGATGCAAATTAGGCTTTAATTGCTCACTAGCCGTAATGATCAGTGAAGCTGCTGCAAATTGCATGTTGCTGGGATAATCCAGCCCAGCTCCTTGCAGTAAAAGGGAGAGACAGAAGACGCAATTCGGCTCTTCCAGAACACTCTCCCCATTCATGCATTGCTGCATGTGGTGAGCACACTCATCTCATTATCGTCAATGCCGAAACACGTTTTGCACGGCAACCTGGCTCCTAGTGCGGATGATTTGAATTTAGTTGACCAGCCAGATTCAGGGCTATACAGTTGCATCATCCCTGTATATTTCATGGAATCGCAGTATTGCAGAGTTGGAAGGCACCCCTTGGGGTCATCTAGTCCAACCCCCTGCAATACCTTACACCACATGTGCCCACTCGGACGCTTCAGTCGGTGGATTTGGCACTACTACACAGGCACCGCTTCATTGTCAGTTGGAATTTCTTAGTGCAGAAAGTATTGATCTGATGTGTAGAGATCTTTCCTATTCTACTTAATTCAAGAGGGTTCTGGAAGCTTCTCTGTGTGAGGGAAACAAACACAGGATAATTGTTTGGGTTATTATTCAGAGAAGCTGGTTTAAACTGGTTCATCCTCCCCACCAGATGTCAAAGAGAACAACAACTACCAGACTTTTAGAAGACATCTGAAAGTAGCCCTGTTTAGGGAAGCTTTTAATGTTTGATGGATTATTGTATTTTAATATTTTGTTGGAAGCCACCCAGCCAGATGGGCGGGGTAGAAATAATAAATTATTATTATTATTATTATTATTATTATTATTATTATTATTAGGACAGACCACCAGATGCAGTAATGCAGTAATTTGCCGCTGGCTCCTGCCTGGCTGAAGCTTACAAGCTATATGCACATTGTTAGTAAAAATTTTTTTTTGTAAAGGCCCTCTTGCCCATCTCGAAATTCAAGTCTTCCTCCTGTCAACTGGAAAGGGCCAGGCAATCCTGGAGACAGGAGTTCAGGCCTAGACGTCTGGCAAACTTACTGTCTACTATTCATGATAATTAAGCAGAACCCCACAGATTCAGGTAATAATAATAATAATAATAATAATAATAATAATAATAAATTTTTCTTTATACCCCGCCCTTCCCAGCCAAGACCGGGCTCAGAGCGGCTAACACCCATAAAATCACAACAAAACATACTAAATAATCAATTAAAATGCAGGTTGAAATACGATTTAAAGTTTAAAATGCAGCCTCATTTTTAAGTATCCATAGCAGTGGCCAGAGGAGGAATGACCTCCGGGAGGAGCGCAGACACCCTGGTGCAACTGGGCGCCTTCATCTGCCCCAGCTGCAACAAAACATGTCTCTCCAGTATCGGTCTCTACAGCCACAGCAGACGCTGTTAACTTCTAACTTCGCCCTCCATTATCTCCTGAGACAGTTGGATGCCAGCATATTGCAAACCACCCTGTGATCCTCAGATGAAGGGCAGTATAGAAATATTATAAATAATAATTAAATAATAATAAATAATAATAATAAATAAGAGACTGAATTTATTTATTTGCAGAAATATGGTTCATTGAACTTAAAGACTGGGGAACCAAGAAATGGAGAGAAAATGAAATCCACATTTTTTTTTTTGCCAAACATTTCTGCCAGAGCCGTCCTGTTTTGTGACTTCTGAATGGCATGAAATTGTTTCGAGTGACACTGTAGAGTACGTCAGACACTTTGTAAAGAAAAACAATTGATTTCATGTCCACAAAATCCATGTGTTGTTACAGAGGACTATCAATAAATCTTTAGGCAGTGACAAAGTTGGCCACATTTTCCTAGGACCTGACATGTTTAGCTTCAACTTCATATACAAATGAAGACAACCAGTGAAAAAAGTGTCCAGCTCAGGGGATACTGGATTTGGTTTGAGATATCACCTGCATGTGAAAAAGAACAAGCTTGTTCCCTCTTCCATGGGGCAGCCCTTCAGATATTTGAAGATGGCTATCACACCACCTCTCAGTCTTCTCTTCTCCAGGATAAACATACCCAGCTCCCTCAAGTGTTCCACATAAGGCTTGGTCTCCAGATCCTTGAACATCTTGGTCGCCCTAAAAAAGCCAATGCAATTCTGGGCTGCATCAATAGGAGTATAGCATCTAGATCAAGGGAAGTAATAGTACCACTGTATTCCGCTCTGGTCAGACCCCACCTGGAATACTGTGTCCAGTTCTGGGCACCACAGTTCAAGAAGGATACTGACAAGCTGGAACGTGTCCAGAGGAGGGCAACCAAAATGGTCAAAGGCCTGGAAACGATGCCTTATGAGGAACGGCTTAGGGAGCTGGGTATGTTTAGCCTGGAGAAGAGAAGGTTAAGGGGTGATATGATAGCCATGTTCAAATATATAAAAGGATGTCATATAGAGGAGGGAGAAAGGTTGTTTTCTGCTGCTCCAGAGAAGCGGACACGGAGCAATGGATTCAAACTACAAGAAAGAAGATTCCACCTAAACATTAGGAAGAACTTCCTGACAGTAAGAGCTGTTCGACAGTGGAATTTGCTGCCAAGGAGTGTGGTGGAGTCTCCTTCTTTGGAGGTCTTTAAGCAGAGGCTTGACAGCCACCTGTCAGGAATGCTTTGATGGTGTTTCCTGCTTGGCAGGGGGTTGGACTGGATGGCCCTTGTGGTCTCTTCCAACTCTGATTCTATGATATGATTCTATGATCTCGCCCTCCTATAATAATAATAATAATAATAATAATAATAATAATAATAATAATAATTTATTATTTGTACCCCGCCCATCTGACCAGGTCCCCCCAGCCACTCTGGGCGGCCTCCAACAAACACTAAAATACATTAAAATATTACAGATTAAAAACTTCCCTAAACAGGGCTGCCTTCAGGTGTTTTCTAAAGGTCATGTAGTTGTTGATCGTTTTGACCTCTGAAGGGAGGGCGTTCCACAGGGCGGGCGCCACTACCGAGAAGGCCCTCTGCCTGGTTCCCTGTAGCTTTGCTTCTCGCAGTGAGGGAACCACCAGAAGGCCCTCGGCGCTGGATCTCAGTGTCCGGGCTGAACGGTGGGGGTGGAGACGCTCCTTCAGGTATACAGGACCGAGGCCGTTTAGGGCTTTAAAGGTCAGCACCAACACTTTGAATTGTGCTCGGAAACGTACTGGGAGCCAATGTAGATCTCTCAGGACCGGTGTTATGTGGTCCCGGCGGCCACTCCCAGTCACCAGTCTAGCTGCCGCATTCTGGATCAATTGCAGTTTCCGGGTCACCTTCAAAGGTAGCCCCACGTAGAGCGCATTGCAGTAGTCCTATGCACACCTTCCAGCTTGTCAATATCCTCCTTAAACTGTGGTTCCCAAAACCCGACACAGGACTCCAGGTGGGTTCTGATCAAGGCAGAATAGAGTGGTACTATTCCTTCCCTTGATCTGGATGCTAGACTTCTGTTGATGCATTCCAGAACAGCATTAGCTATTTTTGCTGCTGCATGACACTGTTGACTCGTGTTCAGCTTGTGGTCCGCCAAACCCCTAGATCAGTGGTTCCCAACCTTTTTTTGGCCATGCCCCACCTAAGCATCTCTAAAATCCTGATGCCCCGCCCCGGTGACATATAATTCTTATTATTCAAAAACTGAATTCATATTCACATGGAGGAAGCCTAAAAGGCTATTCATTGTTAACAACTCATTCTTGAATTGCCCCCCTTAAAAATCAAATTGCCCCCCTGTGGGGCGTGTGCCCCACGTTGGGAATCACAGCCCTAGATCCTTTTCACAGGTGGCATCTGGTTATTCCTCCATAAGCTCAGAACCATGCATTTGCCCCTATTGAAATTAATTAATTAACCAGCAGACTTAATTAACCAGCAGACTAAGCCAACTTTCTTCATTTGATCTGGGCACTATACTTCTGCTGATGCAGCCTAGTACAGCATTATCTTTTTTTGCTGCTGCCTCACTGGACTGGATGGCCCTTGTGGTCTCTTCCAACTCTATGATTCTATGATCACACTCGCAGGGCAGATGGCGACAGAACCAGCCCTGTCTGAGGCCTGCCAATCCTGAGCTTGCAGTGTACTCAGTGGTGTGTGATTGGGACAGCGGCAGTTACCTGAGCTCCTGTCATCAGCCTCTCTGTGGCTTACTGGGAGGGAGAGGGACGAGGCGGTGGTGGAAAGGTCAGTGTGGTGCATATGCACCAGCAGAACCAGTACATTCCTGTATGTGTGCTTGCACTGCACTGACCTTGCTCCCAGTAAGTGGCATAGATCATAGAATCATAGAGTTGGAAGAGACCACAATGGCCATCCAGTCCAACCCCCTGCCAAGCAGGAAACACCATCATAGCATTCCTGACAGGTGGCTGTCAAGCCTCTGCTTAAAGACCTCCAAAGAAGGAGACTCCACCACACTCCTTGGCAGCAAATTCCACTGTCGAACAGCTCTTACTGTCAGGAAGTTCTTCCTAATGTTTAGGTGGAATCTTCTTTCTTGTAGTTTGAATCCATTGCTCCGTGTCCGCTTCTCTGGAGCAGCAGAAAACAACCTTTCTCCCTCCTCTATATGACATCCTTTTATATATTTGAACATGGCTATCATATCACCCCTTAACCTTCTCTTCTCCAGGCTAAACATACCCAGCTCCCTAAGCCGTTCCTCATAAGGCATCGTTTCCAGGCCTTTGACCATTTTGGTTGCCCTCCTCTGGACACGTTCTAGATGCAGGTAATGGGGGGTGGTGGTGGAGTCAGGTGAGTGCCATCCTGCCACCAGTCACTACTGAGTGTTCTGAATTCATGCAGAGCTCCTTCGCTCACACCCTGCTCAGAAATCTCATCTCCTTTTCCTTTTGTCTCAAGGGATGCCATGTTAAGGTGGCACATGGATGCCATGTTAAGGTGGCACATGGAGAACGGTTCAATGGTCTGCGAAAATTAATTTTGTATTAATTTTTTTTATATTTTTTAAAAGCACACCCTTCCAGCATCGCACGCTGTTGTGGGTGAGCAATTGCCTTTCTCTGCCAGGAAATAATTTTGGCATTTCATTTGGAAAGGGGAAAAAAAAAAAGTAATTAACTGCATGGGCATGCTTAGTTGAGTAAGTCATTACAATCTCTGACTTATGCAAATGAGGCGCTCGCGTTATAATTCAGATGGAGATAATGCACCGAGATAGATTAAATTTTAATTTGCGTGAATCCACGGGAATATTTCCGGGCAAACAAAAGATGCTTATGGGTTAATTCACAAAGCGCGGATGCATAATCAGTTCTCGGTCGGAGCGAGGGAACGCAAAGAGCAGGGGAGGGAAGCCTCCGTCACTCGCGGACGATTGTACCATTGAAGATGCCAGTGGACTTTGAAGTTCCGAGATTGTTTGTTTTACCTCTGTGCTTCAACAAGATTAACACTCCTTCTATATACCCTCTGCTGAGGGATATGCACGAATGGCAATTCCTTTGCAGAAAATCCCCCAATCTTAATTAGAAGATCTCCTTTCAATATTGGCTGTCCGTGACCAGGCTCCGCCATTGAGAGGAATAACCACATTTATACCTCATTTGGGGAGATCAGCCATATGCTCATTGCCATGCCCTGCCCTTCTGAGCTCTAATAAATCTTTGCCCTAAAAAACACCCTGGCATTTCCAAAATGTGTGGGAGTTGGGGAGAAATCTAGGAGCCCACTGTGGGTCAAGCTCAAAGGCTGGTTTTCTGCATCCTGTTCTGTTTGTGATAGTAAGGTTGCTTTGTGATGCGATGTGTAGCAATAGCTCTCCTTCAGGCTTTGGTTCGCTGTGGGTTAAACCACAGAGCCTAGGGCTTGCCGATCAGAAGGTTGGCGGTTCGAATCCCCGCGGCGGGGTGAGCTCCCGTTGCTCGGTCCCAGCTCCTGCCAACCTAGCAGTTCGAAAGCATGTCAAAGTGCAAGTAGATAAATAGGTACCACTCCGCCGGGAAGGTAAACGGCGTTTCCGTGCGCTGCTCTGGTTCGCCAGAAGCAGCTTAGTCCTGCTGGCCACATGACCCGGAAGCTGTACGCCGGCTCCCTGGGCTAGTAAAGCGAGATCAGCGCCGCAACCCCAGAGCCGTTCGTGACTGGACTTAATGGTCAGGGGTCCCTTTACCTTTACCTTAGGCTTTGGTATCAAAGGGTTATTTAGTTCACCCCCTGCAATGATTTGGGACAAGGGATGCTATTGGACAGATTTTGAGCTATGAGTCAGACTCACCTGCCAGGATAATGATTTGCTTGCAGAACTAGCGCTGGGCTGAAAAATTATTATATTTTCGCCTCTTTAAACCAGGTGTGGGGAACCTTTGGCCCACCAGAGGTTGCTGAACAACAATTCCCATCAGCATGCATGGCCAATGGCCAGGGATGATGGGAGTTGTAGTCCAGTGGCATCCAGAGAGCCAGAGGTTCCCCACACCTGCTTTAAACCACTCCCATTGACTCATGGAATCCTAGAATCGAAGAGTTGGAAGGTACCTCCGGGGTCATCTAGTCCTGCCCCCTGAAATACTGGACCTGGGAGAACTGGGTTCAAATCCCCACTCGGCCATGGAGCTCACTGGGTGGCCTCAGTTTCTCAGCTTCACCTACTTCACAAGGTTGTTGTTATAAAATGGGAAGAGAGCTGTATATAGCACACAAAGCTCATTGGAAGAAAGATGGAATGAAAATGCAATGCCATAAAATACGAGAATTTCCTTGTGTCTTAGATGTGGGCAGGGAAAGCCATCTTCCAAATGGAGTTCATTGCACACCAAAGCACAGATGGTGTGTGTGTGTGTGTGTGTGTGTGTGTGTGTGTGTGTGTGTGTTGGCTATACAGCTGGCAGGACAGATAACCCCAGATAACTGAGCAGCTTATTTGTGCTTCCCCATTGCGCCTCTCCAACTTGGAGCGAGAGGGTCACATCAGTTGCATCAAGCCAATCCAGGCAACTCTTGTCTGATTGGCTGACTTAAGCTTTCACAAAGATGAAGACACAGAGTTGTTAACTTGGGGGGGGGGGAGAACACCCCTTTCTCCAGCAGCAAGGGTAGTTACGATGCATGAATCATTGGTCTCTCAAGGAGTAATTTGGTGGGCCTGAATAATTTACTGGTGCAATGTAATCAGCGAGTAGAAGTAATCTGCTCCTCTTGACTGATGAACATAATTTCTGATGAACAGACCAGGGCTCTGTTGACACTGGAGGAGGAGGAGGAGGGGCGTGTGTACTCAGAACTGGTGGGGAGGGCAGAATCTCTATGGAAGTTTGACTGGAGAAGTTTTGAAGCTTTAGGAATGCAGAGCTGATTATTCTGGGACAGGGGAAGTTCAACAGAGTCCTCTGAGCTATAAGCACCTTTCAAGTGTGCCAAATAAGGATGCAGGTGGCGCTGTGGTCTAAACCACTGAACCTCTTGGGCTTGCCGATCAGAAGGTCGGCGGTTCGAATCCCTGCGATGGGGTGAGCTCCCGTTGCTCGGTCCCAGCTCCTGCCAACCTAGCAGTTCGAAAGCATGCCAAAAAGTGCAAGTAGATAAATAGGTACCGCTCCGGTGGGAAGGTAAATGGCATTTCTGTGCGCTGCTCTGGTTTCTGTGTTCCATTGTGCCAAAAGCGTCTTAGTCATGCTGGCCACATGACCCGGAAAAACTGTTTGCGGACAAGCCCCGGCTCCCTTGGCCTTTAAAGCAAGATGAGCACCGCAACCCCAGAGTTGTCTACGACCGAGCTTAACTGTCAGGGGTCCTTCATCTTTACCTTTTTGTGTGTGCCAAAATGGCTTCTAGTGGTGTACAAGTATGAAATCAATGTTAAAATCTGCACATAAAATATGCACCAACAGTTGCACCAGAGTACTAAAGCACCTGTAATTAATCTATACACCAAACATGAGCCAGTTAAAAAGCATGACCATTCAAACAACTTTTTTTTTAAAAAAGGAACAGTTAAAACAATAAGATCTCAAGGGCAGGGGAATGCTTGCCTAAACAGAGGAGCTGGTGGGATGCCAATACGGATGAGACTTTTCTTATTTCAGCAGGGAGGGCATACCAGAACACTAGAGCCACCAGTGAAAATCCCCACCTCCATGTTACAACAAGCCAATAATCATCTGGCCTTGATGAAAATAACTGGGTTCCATTTGCTGATTGTGAGGCACAAAATTTCAACACCTGGTGCCCACTTCTGTCACTGGACTTTGTTGAAAACAGCTTTTCCATGCGAAGCAGGTAGTGACATCTCCAGAAAGTAGAAGGACTCTTCTTTTCTTATCTCTGTGGCTCTGATCTCCTGGGCAACGCAGACACCTTAGGCAGTTGAATGTGTATGTGTACTCCATCCATTTCAGTCCCTCTCACCACTTCCTTCTGGACAGTGGCAACCCATGCTACGCCACTGTCCTGCACAATCAGGGGTTTAGATTGCATGGAGTGCCTCTGCATGTACAAGTGACAGGAACATAGGAAGCTGAGTCAGGTTCCTCATTATTGTCTACTCTGACTGGCAGTGGCTCTCCAGGACTTCACGGCAGACCCTGTACCACTGAGCTATGTCCCCTGTGGTGTGCAGGCATTCCATTTCAGACATCCCTCTCACTTGTGGGGGGAAAGAAGGATGCACTGGCATTGGGGGGGGTGAGGTCAGCAGGTTTTGGACCCACCCCCTCAATGCATTTAGTGTACACATGGAAGAGAGTGAACAGGTAATTGAACAGCTATGGAAAACTTCACCAAGCTGGTACCCACTAGATTGTGGAATCACAGAACTGTAGAGTTGGAAAGGACCACAAGGATCTTCTAGTCCAGGGGTAGGCAACCTTCGGCTCCCAGATGTTTTGGGACTACAACTCCCATGATCCCTAGCTAACAGGACCAGTGGTCAGGGATGATGGGAGTTGTAGTCCCAAAACATCTGGGAGCCGAAGGTTGCCTACCCCTGTTCTAGTCCAACCTCCGGCAGTCCAGGAATGCTTTCACCCAACATGGGGCTTGAACCCACGACCCTGAGATTTAAGAGTCTCTTAATCTACACGGGTGGCTAAACCACAGAGCCTAGGGCTTGCCGATCAGAAGGTCGGCGGTTCGAATCCCCGCGACGGGGTGAGCTCCCGTTGCTCTGTCCCAGCTCCTGCCAACCTAGGAGTTCGAAAGCATGCCAGTGCAAGTAGATAAATAGGTACTGCTGTGGTGGGAAGGTAAACGGCGTTTCTGTGCACTGCTCTGGTTTTGCCAGAAGCGGCTTAGTCCTGCTGGCCACATGACCCGGAAAAACTGTCCGTGGAAGTGGACAAAC
Organism: Darevskia mixta; assembly: GCA_034641385.1. Classification (NCBI taxonomy): domain Eukaryota; kingdom Metazoa; phylum Chordata; class Lepidosauria; order Squamata; family Lacertidae; genus Darevskia; species Darevskia mixta. Next base: position 214,287 of record JAWWNH010000086.1, read on the forward strand.
TCCGGCTCCCTCGGCCTGTAAAGCGAGATGAGTGCCGCAACCCCATAGTCATTTGCGACTGGACTTAATTGTCAGGGGTCCCTTTACCTTTACCTTTACCTTTACCCAGATGCTTAGAAAGGAGAGGTAATTTCAATCTGTTTTAGGCTTCTAACTTTTGTATGCCTTCACGTGTGGTTGTGGATTTCCCTCGATTTTATGGTTCGCCAGAAGCGGCTTAGTCATGCTGGCCACATGACCTGGAAGCTGTACACCGGCTCCCTCGGCCAGTAAAGCGAGATGAGCGCCCCAACCCCAGAGTCGGACAAGACTGGACCTACCGGTCAGGGGTCCCCTTTACCCTTTACCTAATCTACCAATTGAGTTATCTCAGTGTTTTGCACTACCAGCTTCCATCACTTTTAGCCAGCACAGCTTCAGAAGCAAAGAGGGGCCAGTTCTTGGAGGTGAATAGTTCTGAGATCTGGATTTGTGCCTTTAATTGTGTGACGCTTTGCAAGATTTTTCGAGTCCCACTTGCAAAGTGAAATTAATTGCAAGGAGCCAGAAGCACGGGCATCTGAGTCAAGGTCACAACCAGGACTGCTGCTGCTTTAATAAACACCTCCAGTCCTCGCTGATTAATTCTAAATACATCAGAGGCCAGCCTAGCGCACACATGATCTCTGATTCCCAGCGATTGCTGTTGACACCCGAAGTGGAGCAAAGATTAAGGGGAGCGAGGTGATGAGCAATGGAGAGAGATTAGAAACTCTTTTCCAGGAAGATCTGGCTGGTGGCAGAGGAGACGTCGTTGGCAATGCCTGCAAAGCAAGGATAATGGATGAGAGTTTTAGGGAGAGGGCTGGAGATAGTGGTGCGAGATCCAGCCACTTCCTTGGAAGATTGGGGTAAAGAGGGAAGGGAGGAGGAGAAATCAGATGCTTTATTTGTGCACATTCCATTTCATGAATGGTTTTTTAAACACAAAACATTGTACCTGCCCAGAATAGATGATTTTCCAGGGGTGAATAGAATCATAGAATCATAGAATCATAGAGTTGGAAGAGACCCCAAGGGCCATCCAGTCCAACCCCCTGCCAAGCAGGAAAAACCATCAAAGCATTCCTGACAGGTGGCTGTCAAGCCTCTGCTTAAAGACCTCCAAAGAAGGAGACTCCACCACACTCCTTGGCAGCAAACCCCACTGTCGAACAGCTCTTACTGTCAGGAAGTTCTTCCTAATGTTTAGGTGGAATCTTCTTTCTTGTAGTTTGAATCCATTGCTCCATGTCCGCTTCTCTGGAGCAGCAGAAAACAACCTTTCTCCCTCCTCTATATGACATCCTTTTATATATTTGAACATGGCTATCATATCACCCCTTAACCTTCTCTTTTCCAGGCTAAACATACCCAGCTCCCTAAGCCGTTCCTCATAAGGCATCGTTTCCAAGCCTTTGACCATTTTGGTTGCCCTCCTCTGGAACGTTCCAGCTTGTCAGTATCCTTCTTGAACTGTGATGCCCAGAACTGGACACAGTATTCCAGGTGAGGTCTGACCAGAGTGGAATACAGTGGTACTATTACTTCCCTTGATCTGGATGCTATACTCCTATTGATGCAGCCCAGAATTGCATTGGCTTTTTTAGCTGCTGCATCACACTCTTGACTCATGTCAACTTTATGGTCTACCAAGACTCCTAGATCCTTTTCACATGTACTGCTCAACTCAAGTGTCCATGACTGGTGGCCATCCAACCTCTGCTTAAAAGCCACTTCCCTGGAACTGGTACAGTATTCAGACATGCAGTGCCTTTAACCCTGGATCACAACCAGCAGCCGTCGACAGCCTTTTTGTTTGTGATTTGCCTGATCCTTCTTCAAAGCCATTCAAACTGGTGGTCATCACCGCACCTGGGGGTTGTGAAGTCCATAAACAGATATTAATGGATTTTTGGGAAGGGTCTTTGCTCAGCAGGAGAAATTCTGCCTTACATGCAGAATGTCCCTGGCTCAATCCCCTGCATTTGGGAGATACCGTACTAAAGGTAAAGGACCCCTGACAGTTAAGTCCAGTCGCAGACAACTCTCGGGTTGCGGCGCTCATCTCGCTTTAAAGGCTGAGGGAGCCGGCGTTTGTCCACAGACAGTTTTTCTGGGTCATGTGGCCAGCAGGACTAAACCACTTCTGGCACAACAGAACACCGAAACCAGAGCAGCACAAGGAAACGCCGTTTACCTTCACTCCAGAGGGGTACCAATTTATCTACTTGCATTTTTTTTGGGTGTGCTTTCGAACTGCTAGGTTGGCAGGAGCTGGGACAGAGCAATGGGAGCTCACCCCGTCACGGGGATTTGAACCACCAACTTTCTGATCGGCAAGCCCAAGAGGCTCAGTGGCTTAGACCACAGCGCCACCCGTGCTTGCCGATCGGAAGGTCGGCGGTTCGAATCCCCGCGACGGGGTGAGCTCCCGTTGCTCGGTCCCTGCTCCTGCCAACCTAGCAGTTCGAAGGCACGTCAAAGTGCAAGTAGATAAATAGGTACCGCTCCGGCGGGAAGGTAAACGGCGTTTCCGTGCGCTGCTCTGGTTCGCCAGAATCGGCTTAGTCATGCTGACCACATGACCCGGAAGCTGTATGCCGGCTCACTCGGCCAATAAAGCGAGATGAGCGCTGCAACCCCAGAGTCGTCTGCGACTGGACCTAATGGTCAGGGGTCCCTTTACCTTTACCTTTTTATTGGCCCTATTATTGAAAATGGTGTGTGTGTGTGTGTGTGTGTGAGAGAGAGAGAGAGAGAGAGAGAGAGAGAGAGAGAACTCATCTTGGAAAAACTTAAAAGATTTTCACATTCTATGCTGGGATTGGGAATATGATGTCCTGGGAGGATGGAATGGAGTTATGGGGGGGGGACTCACCCCTCCCACCCTGGCGGAGGCAGATGGACCAGTTCCAGCTCTTTTCTCGAAGGCAGCCTGAAGAGGGAAATAAAAAAATACTCGCAAATCATCAATCATAGCGAGGCAGCCGAGTTGCAGAGAGGACACTGGAAACAGATAGCAGAACAGAAGGAAATATTGTCACATGCATAAATAGCTCTTAATAAATAATCGCCAAACAGGAACGGGCATAGCAGGCTTCCGAGTCAGAGATAATGGCAGCTGAAAGCGTCTCGGTACTTGTTTGAAATTCTCCTGCATACTCAATTGCAGGATCTGGCGCTGGCTGGATGTCTGCTATGAATGTAGAATGTGTTCTTCCCCCTCCCCTCCTTAGTGTGTGGGCTGGCATCACCTTGGCCATGATGCCATTTCTTAGGTATTTGTTAAGAAAGGGAGGTGTGTGTGTAGGGGGGTGAGGAATCCAATCTCATTCCGCAATCCCTAATTTGCACTTTTTGAAGCAAAACACCTTTTGAAATGTGCGCTTTTCCAAATTCCGTGATGCAGTTTGGCAGCCGGAGAATGTCGGTGAAAGTATACGCCTTAAGGGGAAAGCATACCTAAGGGACCGCCTCTCCTGGTATGCCCCACAGAGGACCTTAAGGTCCTCAAATAATAACATTTTGGAGGTCCCGAGCCATAAGGATGCTAGGCTGGCCGCAACTAGGGCCAGGGCCTTCTGAGTACTGGCCCCGACTTGGTGGAACGGTCTGTCACAAGAGACCAGGGCCCTGCGGGATTTGGCATCTTTCCGCAGGACCTGCAAGACAGAGCTGTTCCGCCTGGCCTTTGGGTTGGCTTTAGTTTAACCCTGATGTTTCATTCCTTTATGGTTTGATTGGTGGGCTACTTAAAAATGAGGCTGCATTTTAAACTTCAAATCGTATTTTAACTTCCATTTTAATTGATTGTTTTGTATGTTTTGTTGTGATTTTATGGAAGGGCGGGGTATAAATAAAAATTTATTATTATTATTATTATTATTATTATTATTATTATTATTATTATTATTATTATGACAGTTCACACTTCCCAACATTTCACGTCATTGGATGACCACCAAATCCCCAAATTCCAGTATTATGAGAGAGGAAAAAGAACTTATCTCCATCTACTTTCTCCACACCACAAAACACACACACATACACACACACACACACACACACACACACACACACACTTCACAAATTTAGAGCTACCTTTGCTTCTCTCAAAAATTATCAGAAGAGTTACTGAAGGTCAATCTTCCTCATTTGCTCTGAATTCCTTGCTAGGGAATCTAACTTTTTTTAAAAAAATGACAGTCTGCGTTGCCTAAAACTGAGATTTTAGCCTTAGGGAGCCAGGCTGAAATTAAATTCCAAAATCCCTTACCTATCACAGATCCCATTCCACATGATAAGGATGAATAACAATTTCAACAAGAGATGCATGACAGCAGCAAATGCTTTCGGAAACAATAAACGGGGGGATGGCATCGCTGTCGTGTTTCGCACCTGCTACCCTCCTGGTGCGGGTGCTGACATTAGCATGCCGATGCATAATCAGAAAAGCAAGGAGCATAGGTACCAATGGGGGCCATATAAAACCATGCAGAACTTATGGCATGTGGGTCCCTGCCGCCTCACTATTTGTTTTCTTCATGCTGTAGAGGAGCACAATTCTGGATGCTTAAAAGCAAGAGAGACCTGAGCTGTTAGGGAAATTGCACCCATATTTAATAAATATATAACACTCAAAAAACTACAGTCACGTGTAGCAGTATGCAAAACACACAAAAAAAGTGACCAGCTGATAAATCAGTCTCCACGTAACATAATTATTAAATATAAGAACCCACTAAACATATACAATTGTAACAAGATGCACGGTATAAAGTCACAAAACCAAAAATCCAAACATACAAGTATGCATAAACATGCTATCATAGAGCTGTAAGATCAAAATTCAAAATGTCCCGTGCAACCCACATGGGTCTGGTGGAGGTTCCAAAGGTCCAAAGAGTTAATGATAGAATAGAATAGAATAGAATAGAATAGAATAGAATAGAATAGAATATATTTTATTGTCATTGTCCCCTTCGGGGACAACGAAATTACTTGGCTGCTCCATCCACCCAGAGAGGGCACTCCACGCAAAGACAAAACAACTACAAAAACACTGATTAAAACCATACACACTGATTAAAACCATACAATGATAAAACATAACAATGATAAAACATAAGGTAAGATTAGATGACTTCAAAGTCCAGGCTTCCCATTCAAGGCCGCGATTGCTCTGGAGAAGAAGCTGTTTCTAAGATGGCTTGTTCTTGTTGTCATCGTCCTGTATCTCCGTCCTGATGGCAAAAGTTCAAAGAGACGGTGACCAGGATGCGATGGATCTTTCACAATACCAGTGCTAATAATGATGAAAATAATGTGATCTTGCCAGTCCTCAATGAGGGGGTTTGATTGTCACGATGATGGTTCCAGGTACTGTAGGGTCTGGCAATGGAGCTGTGGTCTCGCCAGTCAAAGATGTGTAAGTGGTGTTGCCATGAGGGAACACAGCAAACCAAAAAAAAGGACAAGGTTACCCGGATTATAATCCTTGTTTCGCCAAGTTGACTTCATCAGCACAGAATATGCTGTAAGGTGTAAAAATATATACATTCAGTTCTTTAACCATATGAATGCTAATTCCATGTTTCCCATATTTAATAAGCCATAGGCACATGGAGAAAAGACTATAGATTTGCGTTACTTAGGAGGATACTGTTGCCCACATCTCAATCTCTAAGCGGCGAGAGACTCCAGGAGTTCAACCCAGGGTTCAATTTCATTGCAAGGAAGGTCGTGGCAGACTATGCTGTCTTTAGGACGTGGGTCGGCAAACTAAGGCCCAGGGACCGGATCCGGCCCAATTGCCTTCTGGATCTGGCCCACGGACAGTCCGGGAATCACCGCCTGGATTGGCGTGGGGATTCTGATCATTTGGGCTGTGCCATTTCCCCCCTCCCTCTCACACACTGAGGCGGCGCCTCCTCCCTCCCTCCTCCTGGATTCTCCCTGCCCTGCCTAGAGGAGGAAGGGAGCTGGGCTTTGTTGAGCCAGTGTGGTGTAGTGGTTAAGAGCGGTAGACTCGTAATCTGGTGAACCGGGTTCACGTCTCCGCTCCTCCACATGCAGCTTCTGGGTGACCTTGGGCTAGTCACACTTCTCTGATGTCTCTCAGCCCCACTCACCTCACAGAGTGTTTGTTGTGGGGGAGGAAGAGAAAGGAGGTGAGCCGATTTGAGACTCCTGAAGGGGAGTGATAAAGCGGGATATCAAATCCAAACTCTTCTTCTTCTCTTCTTGAGCCACGGTTGGCTGAGCACCATTTTAAGCAGCCCCTCTCCGGAGCCAGCCCTTTTGGGCTGCTCACTGTCCCTCCACCGCCACCGCCGCCAGCCCCGGGTGCTCGCAAGGCACAGGTAAGCAGCAACTGGGGCTTGTCCGGTGCTGTGGAGAAGGGAGGGGCACCTCTACCTGCGTCGCCTTGGCACCTCTACCTGCAAAGGACTGTGGCGCTCAATAATTCCTGAGTCTCTCGCCCTAGCCAGCCCTCTCCACCACAAGTGCAATTTGCTCGATGACAGGATTTGTTTTTAATTCAGAGGGTGACTCATTGGATGAGAGTTTCATTAGTGACTTGACATTCCCTTATGGAAATGACACACGGCACCCCTCTCTCTGCCGTCTCAATTGTTCCTTATAATCATCATCATCATCATCATCATCATCATCATCATCATCATCATCATCTTTCAGGGGCACAGTTACCGCATTCAGGACTAGGGAGTTCTCTACACCTGCCTGCCTCCTGTCCCCCAAAAACAGTACTTCTGTCTTGTCAGGATATCCTCCAACCGCCTCCAGACACTTCCCGACATTCCTGCCACCTCGCCTTCCTGGCGTGGCCTCGTAGACGGATGGGCTACCCGTGTCTCTATGGGTCCTTTATCTCTCCTCTTACTTTGGCACTATTAATTTGAAGCAAGCCACGGTGGGTGGGTAAACTCCAAAGACTTGTCCGACGAAATAAACAATATTAAAAGGACACTGTTGGAGAAAGAGCCAGCAATCCAGCTTCCTTTTCTCCCACTTCCCCCCCACTTTTGATGGGCAATTTCCCCCCGCCCTCCCGGTTAGCTTCTCATGGCGTATTCATGAGGACGGATTTACTACCATAATTATGTTACCTACAGCCGATTCGTGGGGATTTATGTCTCTGCAAGGAATGTGAGAGCCGGAAGGGGGTGTTTGTGCACTAGAAATAAAATGCATTTCTTTTTTGGGAGCGGGGATGTCTTGTAGAGTTTTCCCTTTCCTTTTCTGTCTTGTCTTTGATGGCAAGGCTTTATGGCAGTACAATGGTGATGACAGGAAAGTGGTTAATTTATTGGGAAAGGGAGACAGTCTTGCTTGAAAGCAGCATTATATGATTCTGGAAGGCTGAGGCGAGTGGCAGAGAGAATTCCCAGAATGGGTGTGGGGCAGGTGGGGTGGGGGAGAGCAAGGTTTTAACGGTCCACCCCTCATTTCCCAGGGAATTCTGGGAACTGTCGCTCTGTGTGGGGAATAGGGGGTCCCCTAACAACTCTTCGCTCCTGGGCACCACAGTTTAAGAAGAACATTGGCAAGCTATACTTGTCATGAATCCCATGGAAGTGTTATGGAAGTGGAAGTTTAGATCCCAATAAGGAATAGGGAAAGCTCTGGCAATTGAAGTTAAATGTCCCAATTCCGGGCACCACAATTTAAGAAGAATGTTGACAAGCTGGAAGGTGTGCAGAGATGGGCGACCAAGATGACCAAGGGTCTGGAAACCAAGCCTTATGAGGAACGGTCGAAGGAGCTGGGTATGTTTAGGCGACTGGAGGAGATATACTTTGTTGTTGTTCAGTCGTTCAGTCGTGTCCGACTCTTCGTGACCCCATGGACCTGAGCACACCAGGTACTTCTGTCTTCCACTGCCTCCCGCAGGTTGGTCAAACTCAAGTTAGTAGCTTCAAGAACACTGTCCAACCATCTTGTCCTCTGTCGTCCCCTTCTCCTTGTGCCCTCCATCTTTCCCAACATCAGGGTCTTTTCCAGGGAGTCTTCTCTTCTCACGAGGTGGCCAAAGTCTTGGAGCCTCAGCTTCAGGATCTGTCCTTCCAGTGAGCACTCAGGGCTGATTTCCTTCAGAATGGAGAGGTTTGATCTTCTTGCAGTCCATGGGACTCTCAAGAGTCTCTTCCAGCACCATAATTCAAAAGCATCAATTCTTCGGCGATCAGCCTTCTTTATGGTCCAGCTCTCACTTCCATACATCACTACAGGGAAAACCATAGCTTTAACTATACAGACCTTTGTCAGCAAGGTGATGTCTCTGCTTTTTAAGATGCTGTCTAGGTTTGTCATTGCTTTTCTCCCAAGAGCTTGTGCAGGTATCCGCCGTTAATATAACAAAAGTGAAGGCAGCTGCCCTACCTATCTCTGGAGAGAGTTCCCAGGATGAAAAGTCTAAGAGCCTGGTCCCTCATTTCTTTGCAGCTTGCGGAGCGCGGAGCAGGAAAGCCTGTCTTCTGACAAGAAATGATGTCCTTTGCTCATCTGACGCCTGTGCTGCATATTCATGAGTCAAGATGGGGGGGGGGAACGTTCCTAGGATGCAGGTGCAGCAATTAGAGAGCTGTAGATGGATTGAGGGCAGCTGGAGATGGTAGGGAGAGAAGGAAGGGACTGGATTTAGTTTACCACCACATCTGCAAATAAACATCACCAGGACTATTGCTTCTACTGAAGTCAAGACTAAGGTCAGATTACTCTCAGCATCAGGAGACGTTGGTGGGGCAGTGGGGCTTACGTAAGTACGTAAGAAGAGCCTGCTAGGTCAGGCTAATGGTCCAGCTAGCCCAGCATCCTGTTCTCACAATGGTCAACCAGATGCCTTTAGGAAACAGGAAAGCAGGACCTGGGAACAATAGCAAGTCTACCTTCCTGTGATTTCTAGCATAGCAAAGTCTCATAAAATCATAGAATCTTAGAGTTGGGAGGGACCCCACACTAAAAAAGGGGGAGTTACAGGTAGATAGCCGTGTTGGTCTGTCATAGTCAAAAAAAAAAAAAAAAAAACACACACACACAATTTTTTTTATATATATATTTTTAATTATTCCTTCCAGTAGCACCTTAGAGACCAACTAAGTTTGTTCTTGGTATGAGCTTTCGTGAAGAAGTGTGCATGCACACAAAAGCTCATACCAAGGTATCTGAAGAAGTGTGCATGCACACAAAAGCTCATACCAAGGTATCTGAAGAAGTGTGCATGCACACAAAAGCTCATACCAAGAACAAACTTAGTTGGTCTCTAAGGTGCTACTGGGAGGATTTTTTTTATTTTGTTTCAACAATATTGGTTTTTCAAAGTTATCATGCTTCCAAAACACTCATAAATGCATGATGACATCACATAGTCTCCATGCACACACTTACAATTAGTCGTATTGATCGATTTGGGGTTTTCTTTCCCCCTCAGGCTTCCCTAAATGCAATCCATAAATTCAAAGATTTCTGTGCTTAAAATGCTGCAGTTTTGTGTGTTTCCTCTAATAACATTTGTACTTGACCAGGAGGAAATGTTCCAGCAGTGAAGCTGATGTTGAATGGAAAGTCCCTATTTTCATCTGAGGAATGTTGGAGGGCGCGACATAGCCACCATCACCTGGAAAAGAATTGGAAAAGGTTTAGAAAAGGGCCACCAAAATGACCAAGAAGATGAATCAGCTCTAGGGTTGCCATATTTTGAAGAGTAAAAAAGAGGACACAGAGCCTAGGGCTTGCTGATCAGAAGGTCGGCGGTTCACGATGGGGTGAGCTCCCGCTGCTCGGTCCCTGCTCCTGCCAACCTAGCAGTTCGAAAGCACGTCAAAGTGCAAGTAGATAAATAGGTACCGCTCTGGCGGGAAGGTAAACGGCGTTTCCGTGTGCTGCGCTGGTTCGCCAGAAGCTGCTTAGTCATGCTGGCCACATGACCCTGAAGCTGTATGCCGACTCCCTTGGCCAATAATGCGAGATGAGCGCCGCAACCCCAGAGTTGGTCACGACTGGACTTAAACTACGGATCGCTTTGGCGACTCTCATTTTAAATGCCCCTACTATATGTAGGCTATATAAGCTGTGATCAATCAATCAATCAATCAATCAATCAATCAATCAATCACTTTATTTCAGCTTTAAGCTCATAAGAACAACAGAACTAGAACAAATACACAGTACAATTTGATTAAAAAAAATTAGAACCAGTAAAACTTAAAAGAGTACAAATTAGAAATAGATACTATAAGCAATTTTCAGCTTCCAAACAGCAGTCCATTACGACGTTTATATGTCAAAACGGAAGTTAAAAATTTCGCCATTTGTAAAGTTACATGCTGGTCTGTATCTTGCTATATAAGCTGTGATATATTGCTAGTAGCAATGTTCTTAACTTTCAGCAACAAAATAATAATAATACATATTGCTCCTCACTTGCCACGTGAAAGTATTTGGCTCATGGTCACATCTTAGTGAACATAAGTGTGCACAGAACAATTTATTGAACTGTTTAACATGTACAAATAGACTCTCCTTAAGGGCTGGGGGATGTTAACTCTTGCCCTCCCAGAGTCCTTCTCCAAGAACTTGTAGCTGAGCCAGAGTCCTTTTAATTCAGCCACAAAAGAAGGGATTTATACAGTATGCAACTAGTTTAAGATGCTGCTCTGTTGTGATTCTCTGCTGCAGACTAGCATAGATCTGAGTCTAATACATTGGAAAAAAATTCTTGGGTTGCTGTAAACGGAAAAAAACAAACCAAAAACCCTAAACATTTTGCCAAGTTTGAAATATCCACCCAGACAGAAATTTTAACCCTGAAAAAGAGGACATGTCTGGGAAAAAGAGGACACATGGCAACTGACCTTGAAAGGAGGACATGTCCTGAAAAAAGAGGACATATGGCAACTCTACCTATGAATAAAGATTTCAGCGTCTGGGACTTTTTAGAGAAAAGGTGAGTGAGAGGTGACATGACAGATGTTTATAAAACTGTGCATGGCAGAGTGAAAGTGGGTAGAGAAAAGTTTTTCTCTTCTTATCTCATCACCCTTTGAATTGTGAACATCCAATGAATGGATGTGGGGAGGTCCCCATCTCCATTGCTCCTTGAGCTATTTCTTCCTCTCTCTTTCTTGGCCTCCTTCTCTGAAAGATCTTCCCTCCTGCCCTTGATATTCTCAAGCAGGGAGTTCTGGTGTAGTTAGGCACCTGGTCTCATCCAGCAAAGCAGTTCTTAGGTCCTTTGCTATTTTTAGAAATAATTTTGCCTTTGCTCTTTTATTAAAGAAGAAAATGAAATAATGATATGGATGAGATTCACTTGATGAAAAATTAAAGATTAAAATCATGCAGCCAGAAAGATTAAAGCGCTGAATGTTTCTCTGGAATTAAGTATTTCCATCTCACGGAGAGATCCAACAGGGTCCATTGAATCAAAGACTCATAGAATTGTAGAGGTGGAAGGGACACCAAGAGTCATCTAGTCCAACCCCTGCAATGCAGGAATCTCAGCTAAAGCATCCGTGACAGATAGCTACCCAACCTCTACTTAAAAACCTCCAAGGAAGGAGAGTCCACAACCTCCCATAGGAGGTTAATAATAATAATAATAATAATAATAATAATAATAATATAATTTATTATTTGTACCCCGCCCATCTGGCTGGGTCTCCCCAGCCACTCTGGGCAGCTTCCAGCAAATATTAAAAAACAATACATTAACATGTTACAGATTAAAAACTTCCCTAAACAGGGCTGCCTTCAGGTATTTCCTAAATGTTATGTAGTTGTTAATCTTAATTCTCTCTCTTTCTTTTTGATAGAGTTAGAAGCTTAGTGGATCAGGGAATGTTGCAGATTCTACAGCAGGAGGTGCCCCTTGAACATTCTGTAGGGAAGAAAAAACACAGGCAATCCAAGCTTATTTTGGCACTTGCAGATGCTTTAAAGATAATTTTTAGAAACCCACCATTAACAATAATCACATATCTGTCTGAGCATGAGCCGTGTAGTGTTCCTTTTTGGGGGAGGGTCTCGGCTGACAGGCTGGAGTTATACTGCTTTGCTTGTGAGATGTGGAATATTTTTTATTCAATCTGCCTTGTGTCTTTTCCCTCTTTCAGAAGGAGAACCACGCTCCCGTTGCCAGTACTATTAATAATTCTTTTTGTTTGTTTTGTTTTTACAAAACAGCTTGATCAAGTCGCAAGGGTTGTTTGCAGTTCTGTTGCAGATACTAGCTAAGGAGCAGGGATGCTTGCAAGAATCGCCCCCATTCAAATTTTTAAAACTTGATTTGTAGGTTCCAAGTCACTTCATCTTGCCTCTGGAGCAGCGATGCCAAGAGATCGGTCTTTCTTCTTGATGTCAAGGTTGTCTTCAAAATCCAGGCTTCTGTCCTATTACAGAGCCTAGGGCTTGACGATCAGAAGGTTGGCAGTTCGTATCCCCGTGACGGGGTGAGCTCCCGTTGCTCGGTCCCTGCTCCTGCCAACCTAGCAGTTCGAAAGCACGTCAAAGTGCAAGTAGATAAGTAGGTACCACTCCGGCGGGAAGAAAACGGCGTTTCCGTGCGCTGCTCTGGTTCGCCAGAAGCGGCTTAGTCATGCTGGCCACATGACCCGGAAGCTGTATGCCGGCTCCATCGGCCAGTAAAGCGAGATGAGCGCTGCAACCCCAGAGTCGTTCGCGACTGGACCTAATGGTCAGGGGTCCCTTTAGCTTTACCTTTATGCTCTGTCTCCACAGCTGGAGCCAGCAATGCTTCTGAAAACCAGTTGCTGGAAACCACAGGAGGGAAGAGGGTTCTTGGTCTCAAAATCTGCTTGCAGCTTTCCCATTAAGGCACTTGGTTGACCACTGTGATGACAGGATGCTGGACTAGTTTGGCCATTGGCCTGATCCAGCAACCCAGCTCTTATGTTCTAGTGTTTGCCACAATTTTCAGCATGCACCTCTGTTTTTTTCCCTTTGTTGTTGTTCAGTCGTTCAGTCGTGTCCGACTCTTCGTGACCCCGTGGACCAGAGCACGCCAGGCACACCTATCCTTCACTGCCTCTCGCAGTTTGGCCAAACTCATGTTAGTAGCTTCGAGAACACTGTCCAACCATCTCATCCTCTGTCGTCCCCTTCGCCTTGTGCCCTCAACCTTTCCCAACATCAGGGTCTTTTCTAGGGAGTCTTCTCTTCTCATGAGGTGGCCAAAGTACTGGAGCCTCAACTTCAGGATCTGTCCTTCTAGTGAGCATGCAGGGCTGATTTCTTTAAGGATGGATAGGTTTGATCTTCTTGCAGTCCATGGGGCTCTCAAGAGTCTCCTCCAGCACCATAATTCAAATTCATAATTTTTTCCCTTACAAGTTACTAATGCACACCAGCACATATGCATATCAGTTAAATCACAGGAGAAAACAGGAACCTGGAAACAATTGCATGCCGATTCATCCTTTTCACGCTGATTTAATCAATCCATGTGTCTGCTGATGTGCGTGTAGGAAGGCACAGACTAAAAATTGCCGTGAAGTGTGCATGCACCAATTCCAAAATTAATTCTGGGAATTACTGAAGTAAAGCTAGAAGGCAGGTGGGGAAGAATGCAAGGTTGAGTAAGCCTGTTGGACAATAACAGAACTCAGCAGGAGAAACCTTCTCATCCCTATGAAGGGGCTCTGAATTATGCTTCATTTGGTTGTATGTTACCCTGTTGACCCAAGAGGAGAAGAGATTACGAAACAGCAAGGTGGTGACTTTGTCAGACCAGCCAGAGGCATGCAAAATTTGCTCTAATAATTCCACAGGCAGTTCCACCCTCATTCAGGATCCTTATTTACAAAAGCAGAAATGTGACTTTTGCAAGAAAAATCAAAATCATGACTCATGGAGATAATTGCACATTTTGTTCCCCATGGAAAAGCAGAGGCATCCCTATAAGCAGTAAAACACAGATCAGAATAAGTGGTGCTGAGAAATTAATCCATTGAATTCACACCCCAACATATCCTTGGTTCCAGTCACTATTTTACCAAAGGTAAGAGATGCAATCAGGGGCTCAGATCTCATGGCAAATTTCCACGAGGGCTTAATAAAGGAATAAATTTGCAAACTGGTGTGGCAATGCGGAGAAGTGAATTTAACTTGGAGAAATGTGAAACTGAGAGAAACCAAAATGGACAGATTTCTCCATTCCTGGTCTCTAAGCCCCTTTGTATGATCAGTGGTGCAGAAAGGAGAGCAGGGTGATGCTCAAGTATAGGGAGCTGGTGGCACTGTGGTCTAACCACCGAGCCTCTTGGGCTTGCTGATCGGAAGGTCGGTGGTTTGAATCCAGTTGATGGGATGAGCTCCCGTTGCTCGGTCCCAGCTCCTGCCAACCTAGCAGTTCGAAAGCACACCAGTGCAAGTAGATAAATAGGTACCGCTGTCACAGGAAGGTAAATGGCATTTCCGTGCGCTCTGGTTTCCGTCACGGTGTTCCATTGTGCCAGAAGCGGTTTAGTCATGCTGGCCACACGACCCGGAAAACTGTCTGTGGACAAACGCCGGCTCCCTTGGCCTGAAGCGAGATGAGCGCCATAACCCCATAGTTGCCCCTGGCAGGACTTAACCGTCCAGGGGTCCTTTATCTTTACCTTTATTTCATCCGTTGCATCCTGATTGGGTTGGGCCATTGCTACTAGATCCTTCATGGAAATGAAGGGTCCACCTCCTGCTATATTCATTGTAAAAACTGAATTGAGCCAAGGCAGGGACACATTCAAGCTGTAGACTCCCCCTTCCTAACACACACACACATTTGTGAAAGATGTTACACATCGTAAATCCCTCTACTGCCGCGGCCACAATACAGCTGTGCCTGAAGATTTATGGATCCAGGCACCCTCATTTGGTTTATGTTTTGTCTGGGGAGAAACACAGCTGCATGCTGCTACTTTGTCAAGTAAATGTCACACCACACTTAATTGCCCAATAACAAATGGCGATGGGGGAACAATATAGATATAACATTGCCACACACTCCTTCTCAACCTGCCCCCCACGCCCCCCCAGTCCCTGGCGTTGCCCTTGAGCAAACACATTCACCCACCTGGAATACTGTGTCCAATTCTGGGCACCACAGCTCAAGAAGGATACTGACAAGCTGGAACGTGTCCAGAAGAGGGCAACCAAAATGGTCAAAGGCCTGGAAACGATGCCTTATGAGGAATGGCTTAGGGAGCTGGGTTTGTTTAGCCTGGAGAAGAGAAGGTTAAGGGGTGATACGATAGCCATGTTCAAATATATAAAAGGATGTCATATAGAGGAGGGAGAAAGGTTGTTTTCTGCTGCTCCTGAGAAGAGGACACAGAGCAATGGATTCAAACTACAAGAAAGAAGATTCCACCTAAACATTAGGAAGAAGTTCCTGACAGTAAGAGCTGTTCGACAGTGAAATTTGCTGCCAAGGAGTGTGGTGGAGTCTCCTTCTTTGGAGGTCTTTAAGCAGAGGCTTGACAGTCACCTGTCAGAAATGCTTTGATGGTGTTCCTGCTTGGCAGGGAGTTGGACTGGATGGCCCTTGTGGTCTCTTCCAACTCTATGATTCTATGATTCATACATATTCCAAAGTTGCTGAGCCTTGGATCTGAAGCAGCAATGGGCAGTGTTTCAATGGGAATCATAGCCTCTGGGGCAGGGCCGACCCAATGCTTTCTGCCAGTAGCGGAGAAAGTTGGGTGCAGTGGGGGGCGGGTCACCCTGGGTGCCATCCCTAGGGGGTGACATCACCACGGGCGGTGACGCTCCGGGTGCCGGAGCAGCTAGCTGCGCCTCTGCTTTCTGGCACCCGAGGTGAACTACAAAATGCCCCCCCTCTCCCCACTAGGTAAGAAGGAGTGGGTGAAGGTCTATATCAGGAATGGGGAGGGGGGATGGATTGACATCTGGATCTGCTGTCTCTGTAGACCCTGCTGCCCAGTGGCAGGGGTGGTTGCCCCGGGCGCAAAATTCTTAGGGGTGCAAAATTTCAGCACCTGGTGATGCCGCAATACAGCTGTGTGTTTCCATCACTGGGCTCCGTTGAAAATGGCTTCTCTATGCAAACCAGGATGTTATCTCTCCAGACAACAGAATGACTATTCTTATCTCTGTGGCTGTGATCTCCTGGGTGATGCGGACCCTGTTAGGCAGTTGATTGTGCATGCGTTTGCCGTCCGTTTCTCTCCCATCCTCACCTTGCCCCGGGCACTGGCAACCCACGCTATGCCACTGCTGCTGCCTGAGGCAGTTCCCTCACCTTGCCTCATGGGTGGGCTGGCCCGGCCCTGCTTGGGGGAGAAGGTTGAGCCAAGGAATGTCTAGGGGTACTTCCAGGTTTAATTTTGCAAAATGTGGCTGTTATTTCATGTTTTCTCAGGGAATTATCCTGTCACTTTTCTAACCCCAGAAAGTCCGATTTAAAAAAATGTGGGAGAGACTGTTGCTGGAAAGTGCATGTGTGCAGTCACTGACTGGCAATGCCATATAACCACCATGCAATGAATGTCAGACCACTGGTCCATCTAGCTCAGTATTGTTTACACTAACTGGCAGCAACTCTCCAGGGTTTTAGACCCAGTGTCTCTCCTAGACCCGCTGTCAGGAGCCAAAGTCAGTAAACCAAAAATATGCAACACAACAGCCAATATTGATATGGCAATAATAATGTTTCTTTATTCTCTATGAATTGTTTTGTTTTGTTTTGTTTTGTTTTGTTTTGTTTTGTTTTGTTTAGTTTAGCTGCAAGGGTGATGTCACTTTAACTGTAATCAGTCTTGATTATTATGTAACTCACCTGTTATCATGGAGGGGCTTATAAGCCTTTACAGTTCTATTCACCTGTAGCAGTGGTTACATAGTCTATGACCACTGCTCCATGTAAAGTTTATTATATGGCAAGGTATGTTATTATTTATTATTTGTTATTATATTGATTCGTTATGCTATGTATTGTATTGTTTTTATGGTTTACTGAATTGCATTTCCACACAGATGTTTAGTTTTCTTTTGTTCATTCTTTACACCATTGTGAGCTGAAGAAGTTTTCCACGAAACAGTGCTTTACCGGAACACTGTCTATTCATTTTTTCATAGAGAATAAAGAAACATTATTATTGCCATATCAATATTGGCCGTTGTGTTGCATATTTTTGGTTTACTGCTTTAAGATTGCTACACACAGGTTTTTTTGTTGAGGAGCCAAAGTCAAGCATTGGTCAGCAATAAAAAAAGACACGGTGTTGGTGTAGTTATCTCGTTTATTGAAAGAAACCAAAACAGTGAAGCCCTAGGGATCCCAGAAACTCTTCCCAGTGGGTATTGTTTCTCCTCTCCAGCATCTTTCCTAATCAAACTGCATTTGCGCACAACCAAGCTCTGCTCTGCTCTTTTCATTTATCTCTGTGTTCTAGGAGACATGTGGGAAGGGGAGCTGGTAGCAACAGAGGGGGAGACTCCCTGGCTTCTTCAGCAGCCTGTCTCAACTCTGCCTCTTGGGCAACCTCCTCTCCAGCCTCCGCTTCAGCCTCGGAGTCTGAACTGCTCTCTGCCACAGCCTCTTCCTGCTCACTAAACCCTGTTATCTCTTCTGCTGCCAACACCTCCTCCTCCCAGTCTTCTCCTTCTTCTCCTTCTGACCACCCATCGCCATCTCACCACCAATCCCCTGTCTCTGAGCCTTCTTCTCCTGGAGGTTCCTTTGGTGGTTCCCCAGCTTGATTCCTCCTACCGGTCTTCTGCATCCTGCCAGTCCATGACATCTGCTGAGAGATGCTGGGGACCTTCTGCCCTACCAATGAGCTTCTGAGGGAGCTGAGCTGATAGTTTGATGGACAGTCCGCATGTCTCATCTCACACTGCCCTCTATTGAGGCTGACCCTTGAGTTCATTTTAATTATGCTCCTCCTATAATTTTTAATTATCAGGGAAGGGGACTAGCTTGGCATTCTTCAAACCACGATATTGGTAGCTTCTGGAGGAGTTTCAGCAAGTCACTGTGTGTGACCCATGCAATGGCAGATAACTGCTGTTTGCAAGCAGCAACATCGGATTTCACAGTTCATTTTTGATAGGATTTCCGGACTCCTGGGCATTCAGTCTTCTCATGTGCCCTGAAATGGTAGATTGCACAAATAACAAGTATTGTTTCTGGGGATTTCTAGATATTCGTTTAAAATATTTCTGATTAAGATATATGCTAGGTATTTCTGCTAATTCCTGGAAGCAGGAGGTTGGGCAAACTGGGAACTGTGTCAAGTGATCACAGAAATTATGCCTCGGCAGTGAGCATTTGAGCATATAAGAGGGAGCTTGAATTAAAAGTTGAAAATACAGTCGAAAGATGTAGGTTGCTCCCTTTGGGCATTAGCACCTGGGATGCAGATCAAAACTCAAAATATGGCATTCTCCACTAGCAAAGCTGGGCTCTTGGTTTTAAGGAGGAAAAAGGGAATTTTGTGGAAGTCAGGCCTAACATTAATATTAGCCGTGACAACTAAATAGAACCTCCATATACAGGGGTTATATACTTTGTGTACCAGATTAATAACAGGGGTTAATAAAAGGTTGTGGCTATCTGCCTTCCATGATTTCTTAAAACAGGATTAACCACATTTAAGCGGAATTGGTTTTTCAATAGCTATTAGCAACAGTAGATTAATGATTCTAGACTTTATAGTTAACTTACTTGCAGTGGCATGAATTTGCACACTTGGGCATTGGAAAACTTCACAAACTCTGCCAATTTTGTAGTGATTTCCCCCCAGGGAGATGCTGCTTTGTCTTATTTTTATTCATTTAGCTATTAAATTTGTCAGATGCTTTATATTGCCCAGGGCAGCCCAAAGTGACTTACACCCAAACAAACAGACAATAAACCCCACACAAATACATCAAAACCCACTCCTAAAATACATCCCACACACTCCTAAAAGGCCACAGATACGGTAGTTCAAGGCCAAAGGCTGGCTTGTAAAGTTTTTGTCTGGCGCCTAAAGATATGTAATAAAGGTGCCAGGTGAGCTTCTCTGGGGAGAGCATCCCACAAGCAGGGAGTCACCACAGAAAAGGCCCTGTCCTTGTGTTACCACCCTCTCGTGGAGGAGGCATATGAAGAAGGGCCTCAGATGAGGGTTGCAGGGTTTGGGGTGATTCATATGGGGAGAGGCGAACCTTCGGGTATTGCGATCCTGAGCCATTTAAGGATTTCTAGGTCAAAACCAGCACTTTGGATTGGGCCCAGAAACTAATTGGCAGCCAGTGCACAATGGTGGAGCATATGCTCGAGCTGCCCAGGGCGGACGCACTCCCGAGGGGCGTGGAGCGTGGAGGGTCCCCTGCTTCTTTCCTCTCCCCTTCCCGCTCAACTGCCTCCTTCCGGTCCTCTCCCCTGCCTGCCTGCTTCCTCCGGCAACGCAACACCAGGTTGCGCGCTGTTCATGTTGCGAACGGGGCTCCGGAACAGATCCCGTTCTCAACCAGAGCTAGGACTGTATTTCTCAGGAAACTGGGATAATAAATATATCAGGACCTTGTTTATAATTTACTGGAATAATAATTTTATATATAAGATACCCAGCTGCACAGCTGCTGATAACTGGTCCCATGTTAGCACAGAACCACTCTCACTCACCCCTAGGCCTCCAGACCAAAGCCATACAAAGGAAATAACACTTCCTTTGTCTGCTCCGACTTGTTAAAAACTTGGCAGTCACGCGAGTTTATAATCTGTCTGGCGAGGACCCTGCTTCTTCCCCTAATGAGAAACCTGTCAAGACGGTGTTATTCTCAGCACCTCTTCCGTGACAGCTCTGCAAAACCTCGTCCCTTTTCTTTTAATTGGTGCCAGATGTTTCGGTGGCAGCAGTGCTACCCAGACACACAACTTGTGTGCGTATATGTGTGTATGTGCCTGTGCGCGCACACACTTGTTGGAGAAAGTGAAGTATTTCCTCTTACTATCACGTTCCACCTTTGCCTTTTATATATATTTCATTCTATGAGCCTATGATCTATTATTGCTGTGTTCCTGTTGCAGACAGGCAAAAAAGTCATTCTCTGGCTTTCTGACTGGCGCATCCTCTGAATAAAATAATAATAATAATAATAATAATAATAATAATAATATATTATTATTATTTCTACCCCGCCCATCTGGCTGGGTTTCCCTAGCCACTCTGGGCAGCTTCCAACAAAAGATTAAAAATACATTAAAACATCAGTCATTAAAAACTTCCCTAAACAGGGCTGCCTTCAGATGTCTTCTAAATGTCAGATAGTTGTTTATTTCCTGGACATCTGGTGGGAGGGCGTTCCACAGGCCGGGTGCCACCACCGAGAAGGCCCTCTGCCTGGTTCCCTGTAACCTCACTTCTCGCAATGAGGGAACCGCCAGAAGGCCCTCGGAGCTGGACCTCAGTGTCCGGGCTGAACGATGGGGGTGGAGACGCTCCTTCAGGTATACAGGACCGAGGCTGTTTAGGGCTTTCAAGGTCAGCACCAACACTTTGAATTATGCTTGGAAACATACTGGGAGCCAATGTAGGTCTTTCAAGACCAGTGTTATGTGGTCTCGGAGGCTGCTTCCTGTCACCAGTCTAGCTGCCACATTCTGGATTAGTTGCAGTTTCTGGGTCACCTTCAAAGGTAGCCCCATGTAGAGCGCATTGCAGTAGCCCAAGCGGGAGATAACTAGAGCATGCACCTTTGTCTTTTCAATGTGTGATGGATAAAGCTTCTAATCAGTTTCTCCTTTTTTTGCAAGGGCAATTAAGGTTGGAAACTCTGGCTCCTTCTGCTATTGTCTTACCGCCTCTTGCCAGGAGTTATCTTCCTTGGCGAAGGTATCCGAATGGAATATATCGGACTCCTTCAGGGAAGCTGCCACGGAAAGGCAGATATTTGCATGATAGTACAAATTAATCTAGTCCTCAGCACCGGAGCAGCAGTAGATACGAAGGTTTCTGGCACAGCGTTCAAAGCCAACAATCAGATCCGGAGTTTCGTTACCACGCCAAAGAAGTTGACACAAGTGCACAGCTTTTCTGAAGCAGCAAGAACCACAACATTATTTTCCCATTGCATCAGGCTCACAGTGAATTTTGCAAACGCAAGTAGGTCGGTCAACCAGGCTTCGGTCGGGGGACATCTTCTAACCAGCAAGGGCTAGTTTTAATAAGCTGAACACAGAATTAAGCTCATGTCAGTTTCTGAGGCCATTTTGGTAATGTCAGTAAGATGGATCACATCAAGGTCCAACTCACTGAGAAAACCCTCTCTCTCTTTCATAACCCTCCATTATCAATAATACTATATCTGACTAAGCCTTGGCACTACTCTATGGAGAGGGCATGGGCTGGTATGGGCAGTGTGACTCAGTGAATAGAGCTAGGAACGTGCCCTTCCTGAAGCCCTGGAAAGCTGCTGCCAGTCAGTGTAGACGATATTGAGCTAGAATGGACCCACAGTCTGACTTGATAGAAAGTTGTTTGATACATTCCTATTTGGGATGCGGGTGGCGCTGTGGGTTAAACCACAGAGCCTAGGGCTTGCTGATCAGAAGGTCGGTGGTTCGAATCCCTGCGACGGGGTGAGCTCCCGTTCTTGGTCCCTGATCCTGCCCACCTAGCAGTTCGAAAGCACGTCAAAGTGCAAGTAGATAAATAGGAACTGCTCCGGCGGGAAGGTAAACGGCGTTTCCGTGCGCTGCTCTGGTTCGCCAGAAGCGGCTTAGTCATGCTGGCCACATGACCTGGAAGCTGTACGCCGGCTCTCAGCCAATAAAGCGAGATGAGCGCCGCAACCCCAGAGTCGGACACAACTGGACCTAATGGTCAGGTGTCCCTTTAGCTTTACATTCCTGCGAGGGCCAGCCTGCGAGATGTGGAATATGTTTTATTCAACCTGCCTTCAATCTCTATCCTCTTTCACGTTCTCATTGCTAGTGCTATTATTAATAATCCTCCCCCCGTTGTTTTTGTTTTCCTTTTCCATTTTTACAAATGGTTAGTATTTAACAGCATAATTAAGCTGCGACGGTTGTTTTTACTTCCGCCGCAAATGCCGCAGACCATAGTGGTTCCCTCAGTGATGGTTAATTTCCCGCCAAACAGATGGGTTCCGCAGGGTTTCTCAGAGCTTAACAACTTCCGTCTCCTTTGCTGAAAGCAAAAAAAAAACAAAAAACAACCCCCCTACACAACTCTTTATAATACCCTTGGTGCACCTAGCTTGCTAGCAGGATGAGTGCCATAAAACATAGCAGCTGGAGGCTCCCCCAAATTAGGACTTTGAGATTAATAAACTAAGGATTTGCATAATCAGCAAGAAAATAAACGCCTCCTTTGTCCTATATCCAGGAGTCCTTCAAAGATGGACTTCGAAACCAAGACAACGACGCAGTTCTAGCAAGCGATCCTATTGGGACGCAAAGAGCTACACACACAACAGGGCTTCTCAGCAATTTCATTTTCACTGTGGCAATTTTTTTTTGTCCTCCTGAAAAGCGAGTCCGGTAAGTCAGATTCACCCTTTGGAGAAGCCTCTGGTGGAACATGAAAAAGTACAGTGGTATCTTGGGTTAGATAAGCTTCAGGTTACAGACGCTTCAGGTTACAGACTCTGCTAACCCAGAAATATTACCTCGGGTTAAGAACTTTGCTTCAGGATGAGAACAGAAATTGTGCTCTGGTGGCGCAGCAGCACCAGGAAGCCCCATTAGCTAAAGTGGTGCTTCAGGTTAAGAACGGACCTCTGGAACGAATTAAGTATGTAACCAGAGGTACCACTGTACCGGAAAATCAGCTCTTTGTCACTCTAGGAAACCTGCTTGGTGCCACCTTGAAGCTGTCTCCCTGCTACCATGGAACCAGGGCTGGCCCGTCCATTAAGGCGAACTAGGCAGTTGCCTAGGGCGCCAAAATGGAGGGGGCGCTGGCCAGCCTGCCCCTTGCCGCCCGCCGCCACCCGGTGCTGCCCCAACCAGCGGCGGAGCAAGCAGCTTGGGGCGAAAACCGCGGCGGCGGGGGCGCCCAAATAGAGGGGGCGCTGGCCAGCCTGCCCCTTGCCCCCCGCCACCTGGTGCCGCCCCAACCAGCGGTGAAAACCTCGGTGGCACGGGGCGCCCGGCAGGGCAGGGGGCGGGGCACCGTACGTCATGCGCAATGACGTCACGTGGCCCGCCCCCTTGCCTAGGGTGCCAAAATCCCTAGCACTGGTCCTGCATGGAACAAGGTGGTGCTTTTGGCTCCCTGAGACCTTTCTTAGTGATTCCTCAGGTATTGACCCTTTCGAAGCCGTGGCTGTCCAAATAAACAGATACCGGTACATTGCTGGAACTATTGCTGGAACTATCTGAGAATGGCGAGGGAGTAGATTCAGAATTAGAGGTGTGATTTGCCTCCCTTCCCAGGCAAGCCGCTGAGAATGATCATCTGCTAACAGAAGCCAGGTGGTCTGAGAAATGCACCTGGAGGGAGGTTGGGGAGGGTGATGAATCACCACTTCGAGGAGTGTTTGTGCTGTGGGGAGGCCACAAAGAGACAAGGGAGGAAGCTGGCCCTCTCTGTTGCTTCCGTGACAGCTGTTGCCTTTCTTTCACACACCGTTTCCAGGTGCAACAAAATAGCGTGGAATTGTAAGGCAAGATCCATCCCAGAGCTAACATTGTGTTCCCGGGGGAAGCTGCCATTCATTTCCAAAAGACTCAGCTGCTAGGATGCTGTTCTAGAAAATGCACGCAATATTCTAGCGCCATTAGTTAACTTTCTGGTGCTTTGGAGAATGAGGTATAGCCAGACCTTAGAACTGTAGAATCATAGAATTTTAGAGTTGGAGGGGACCCCAATGCTCATCTAGTCCAACCCCCTGGAAAGAAAGAATCA
The DNA here is from genome assembly GCA_034641385.1 of Darevskia mixta. NCBI lineage: Eukaryota > Metazoa > Chordata > Lepidosauria > Squamata > Lacertidae > Darevskia > Darevskia mixta. The sequence continues at coordinate 238,211 of JAWWNH010000086.1, forward strand.
CAACTAAAGAATCTCCGACAAATGGACACCCAACCTCTATAAAAACCTCCAATGAATAGTCCACCACTTTCCGAGGTAGTTCATTCCACTGTCGAACAACTCCTACCACCAGAAAGTAATTCGTAATGTTGAGTTGGAATCTCCTTCCTTCCCAATGTTTAGTCAGAATCTCCTCATGCACACAATCTGGACCCCTGAACTAGTCACAGAAAGGCATTATGGGAAAGGACAGTTCAAACCAGAAAAGGGAGTCAATAGAATCATGGAATCTTAGAGTTGGAAGGGACCCCAAGGGTCATCTAGTCCAACCCCCCTGCAGTGCAGGAATCTCAGCTCAAGCATCCATGACAGGTGACCATCCAACTTCTTGTTAAAAGCCTCCAAGGAAGGAGAGTCCACCACCTCTTGTGGAAGTCTGTTCCACTGCCAAATAGCTCTTACTGCCAGAAAGTTTTTTCAAATGTTTAGTCCAAATTTCTTGCAATTTGAAGGCATTGCCTTGAGTCCTACCTTCCAGAGCAGGAGAAAACAAGCATGTGACAGCCCTTAAGATATTTGAAGATGGCTTTCATTTCTCCTCTCAGTCTCCTCTTTTCCAGGCTAAACATACCCAGTTCCTTCAAGCGCTCCTCATGGCTTAGTTTCCAGACCTTTGAACATCTTGGTTGCCCTCTTCTGCACACATTGCAGCTTATCAACATCCTTCTTAAACTGTGATGCCCAGAATTGGACACAGTATTCCAGGCAGAATAGAGTGGTACTATGACTTCCCTTGAACTGAACACCATACTTCTGTTGATGCAGCCTAGAATAGTGTTTGGGTTTTTTGCTGCTGCATCACACCGTTGACTCATCTTAAGCTTGCGGTTCACCAAGACCCTTGATCCTTTTCACATGCACTGCTAGTAAGCCAGGTGTCTCCCATCCTATATTTGTGCATTTGGTTTTTCCTTCCTAAGTGCAGAATCTTGCATTTGTCCCCATTGAAATTCATTTTGTTAGCCTGCTCCCAGTTCTCCAATCTGTTGGGTTCATTTTGAATTCTGATTCTGTATTCTGCACCAGTTTGGCGTCGTCTGCAAATTTGATGAGCACCCCCTCAATTTCTTCATCCAAGTCATTTATAAAGGCGCTAAACAACAATGGGCCCAGGACAGAACCCTGCGGCACCCCACATGTGAAAGTGATATTTGTCCCATCAGTCCCTGATATCATCCCACATATGATTGGGAGGGGTGGCTAATACCCCAGAGGACAGGATCACACTTCAAAATGACCTTAACAGATTAGAGAACTGGGCCAAGGCAAACAGGATGAATTTTAACAGGGAGAAATGTAAAGTACTACACTTGGGCAAAAAAAATGAAAGGCACAGATACAGGATGGGTGATACCTGGCTTGAGAGCAGTACAAGTGAAAAGGATCTAGGAGTCTTGGTAGACCACAAACTTGACATGAGTCAACAGTGTGATGCAGCAGCTAAAAAAGCCAATGCAATTCTGGGCTGCATCAATAGGAGTATAGCATCTAGATCAAGGGAAGTAATAGTACCACTGTATTCCGCTCTGGTCAGACCCCACCTGGAATACTGTGTCCAGTTCTGGGCACCACAGTTCAAGAAGGATATTGACAAGCTGGAACGTGTCCAGAGGAGGGCAACCAAAATGGTCAAAGGCCTGGAAACGATGCCTTATGAGGAACGGCTTAGGGAGCTGGGTATGTTTAGCCTGGAGAAGAGACGGTTAAGGGGTGATATGATAGCCATGTTCAAATATATAAAAGGATGTCATATAGAGGAGGGAGAAAGGTTGTTTTCTGCTGCTCCAGAGAAGCGGACACGGAGCAATGGATTCAAACTACAAGAAAGAAGATTCCACCTAAACATTAGGAAGAATTTCTTGACAGTAAGAGCTGTTCGACAATGGAATTTGCTGCCAAGGAGTGTGGTGGAGTCTCCTTCTTTGGAGGTCTTTAAGCAGAGGCTTGACAGCCACCTGTCAGGAATGCTTTGATGGTGTTTCCTGCTTGGCAGGGGGTTGGACTGGATGGCCCTTGTGGTCTCTTCCAACTCTATGATTCTGTGATTCTGTGATTCTGTGATTGCATGGAGATGTTCACTCCTGCATGTTGAGAAAACACCCCACAAAGAGACTCTTGATCCAGTGGAATCTACAGTCCTATCAAGTTTTGTTTCCTCTTTATCTATGCAGAGGAGCCTACATCATTAATGCAATCATGTACGCAATCACACCAAGAGGCCTTTATTTTTATTTTTTGCAGTGTTTTTGTCAATATGCGTGGAACACTAGCAATGTGGAAAAGGAGACAGGCGCCCATACAAATGAACTGGAGGGAGCCCAAGGCTGCATAAAATCCACTTTTCTTTTCTTTTCTTTAAAAAATGGAACCCTGGAGAATTTCCAGTGCATCCACTCTACTGGGAAAGGCTGAGTTTGGGAAAAGCTATTATTGCTTGCCACCAGAATCTCTGACTCCGGCAGTTCCAAGCATTTCTAAGTTTGGTTTCCTTGGCATGAAGGTCAGCAGAGACTGTGGTTACTGGTGGAGAAAGGCGGGTGCGGGGGGTGCGGTGCGCACTGGGTGTCAGCCGTGAGGAGGTGTGACATCACTGCACCACCCCGACCCCCACCCCATGCTCGCTGCATGGGTGGCACCCCCGGACGCTCGCTGCGTGGGCAGCGGACTACTAGGGACGATGCTGCCACGGGTGGCTAGTGGCGCGCCCCCCATGCTCGCCATGTGGGCAGCTAGCCCTGCCCCTGCGGACCGGCTAGCCATGCCTCCATGCCACTCTGGGTGCTGGGGCAAGTAGCTCTACCCCTGACTTTGGTGTCTTTAAAGGTAAAGGGACCCCTGACCATTAGGTCCAGTCGTGATCGACTCTGGGGTTGCGGCTCTCATCTTGCATTATTGGCCGAGGGAGCCGGCGTACAGCTTCCGGGTCATGTGGCCAGCATGACAAAGCCGCTTCTGGCGAACCAGAGCAGCGCAGGGAAATGCCGTTTACCTTCCCGCCGGAGCGGTACCTATTTATCTACTTGCACTTTGACGTGCTTTCGAACTGCTAGGTGGGCAGGAGCAGGGACTGAGCAATGGGAGCTCACCCCATCACGGGGATTCGAACCGCTGACCTTCTGATCGGCAAGCCCTAGGCTCTGTGGTTTAACCCACGGCGCTACCCGCGTCCTGTGGTGTCTTTAGGATATATAATTTCATTTTTTATTTATACATGCAACCTGAACATAAGATGGAGGGGCTCACAGCATTAACACTCCATTAGCTTGGGGAACTCAGATTAACTTGGAGAGCAGGGGATAACCCTCGGGGTTTTTGCAAAAGATCTCAAGTTAATTTGCATGTTTTGCCAAAATGAGCTTTGGATAACTTCCCCATTTCTACTGGAATAAATGTGTGGTCCGGATGTGACCCGCTAGCTGCAGATCACTGGCTTATAGGCTTTCTGGGGGAAAAGAAATCCAAACGTATGCAGCTGTTGTGTGATGAATTACTTTGTCTTGACTGCCCCCTCCCCCCCCCGCCGATTGCCAGGAATCGCTTTTCTTTGTCTTTTCATTAGAGAGCCTTGTAATCAGGCTGAGTGCCGGATAGCGGCTTCCCATTGGCCGAACAGCCAAGGCTTCTGTTTGCGAGTGTTATTGTGGAGACAGTGATGAATGGGCTGCCAACGGAAACATCATGCTCTCGGGGACTAGCCCTGCCTCTGTGGCAGGGGGAACTTTTCCTTTGCGAGTCTTCCCTCCCTTCTCCCTGCAAAGCGAAAGGAGCCCTGGCAGAAATCAAAGAAAGAACACGCAGGTGTCGAGAGAGAGAATGATGGAGAGCATAGACTAGGATGCAGGGCAATTAGTAAACTACATCCTCTGCTGGAATCCTGTTGGAGCTGCAACCTTAAATCAGCCCAGGTGGATAAAAAGTGCTGCCAATGATAGGGTTGCCATTTGGTAAGGGATGGGGGCCAGCCCTAACATTTGGCAAAGTGAGGTGACTTCCTTAGAGCCAGTGTGGTGTAGTGGTTAAGAGTGGTAGACTCGTAATCTGGTGAACCGGGTTCAAGTCTCCGCTCGTCCCCATGCAGCTGCTGGGTGACCTTGGGCTAGTCCCACTTCTCTGAGGTCTCTCAGCCCCACTCACCTCACAGAGTGTTTGTTGTGGGGGAGGAAGGGAAAGGAGAATGTGAGCCACTTTGAGACTCCTTCGGGTAGTGATAAAGCGGAATATCAAATCCAAACTCTTCTCTTCTTCTTAGGTGGTGGATGCAGCAGCAACTCACTTGCTGCTCATTCTACTCCCCAGCCACTCCCTTCTATAGGAAGAGAAAACTGCGAATGCTGCTGAAATATACTCGGAGTCAAGTGTGAATTTCATGCTCTTTATTCAGCTCATAGTAGCAAGGAATGAATCTTTCCCCAAAACGTCTGCTATATATACATTATTTACACAATGGGCCCCACGTGATTGGCTAATTCCGGGCTACTCTTGTAGGCCAATCAGGTTGCAGATTCACTTCATCCAGGAGCCTGATTGGCTGCTCTTGCAGGCCAATCAGGTCACTGATTCACTTCTACCTGGAGCTGGATTGGGTAGCTCCTGCGGACCAATCAGACTGCTGCATTTTGGATCCTATTGTTCTAGGACCAATCAGACTGCTGCATTTTGGATCCTATTGTTCTAGGATTCAGCTCAGTACATAACAGCTGCATAGCTTGTCCTAGCCCCACCAAGCTAGCCTGCTGCATTCATGTTTAGCCCGGAAAAGAGAAGACGGAGAGGAGATATGACAGCCATCTTCAAATATCTCAAGGGCTGTCACATGGAAGAGGGAACAAGCTTGTTTTCTCCTGCTCTGGAGGGTAGGACTTGAACCAATGGCTTCAACTTACAGGAAAGGAGATTCCGACTGAACATCAGGAAGAGCTTTCTGACAGTAAGAGCTGTTTGACAGTGGAATGGTCTCCCTTGGGAGGTGGTGGACTCTCCTTCCTTGGAGGTTTTTAAGCAGAGGTTGGATGGTCATCTGTCATGGATGCTTTAGGTGAGATTTCTGAATTGCAGGGGGTTGGACTTGATGACCCTGGGGAGTCACTTCCAACTCTGTAATTTTGTGATCTGCACAGCCCTTCAGTATGGAGGGGAAACATTCTGCGCATGCTTAGAGGCACTCTCATGCTTTGCCTTCTTGGGATGAAAGCTGTCATGCGTAAGTCTGGCTTATGTTAAGGCTTGTGGTTCTGGACTCATTGGTGGGAGATGGAAATTCAGCACCCTAGGTAGGTACCCAGGAAAACGACTGTGTCTCAGGTGGTGTGCAGGAGGTGGAAAGATGTGTTTGAGGTCAGGGGAAGGATGACAGGGTAGCTGCACTCTCTTGTATTTCCATCTCTTGCAACGACAGACCTTTGGGGATTCTGAAAGTGACTTGTAATTGCAGAGGTGGTGTAATAACAGAGCCCAGTCAATTGCCGTCTCAGGCAGGCAATGAATCGATGGATGGATGGATCGCTTTGCCTGCTCCACTCAGTCCCTTACGAAGAGCAGGAAAAGGATACTTTTACCTCTTTAAACGTTAACACATATCTTAAGTGGATAGATAGAATTTCTGTGGGTTTAAGGGACACGTCTATTTGAGCCAGTGTTCGTGAACTGGAGAGAAATGATTATTAAATCTTCAGATGGCTTTCCTCTCTATTTGCAAGCAAGAGGAATGACCCATTTCTCTGGAAGGGGGGCAATGGACTCCTGACCCCAGGTTTTTGGAGGTTACTGCACCACTAAGCAGCAGTAGGTAAGGTAAAGGTAAAGGACCCCTGGGCGGTTAAGTCCAGTCAAAGGCGACTATGGGGTTGCGGCGCTCATCTCGCTTTCAGGCCGAGGGACAGACAGCTTTCCAGGTCATGTGGCCAGCAGGACTAAACTGCTTCTGGTGCAACAGGACACCGTGACGCAAACCAGAGTGCATGGAAACGCTGTTTACCTTCCTGTCGCAGCGGTACTTATTTATCTACTTGCACTGGCGTGCTTTCGAACTGCTAGGTTGGCAGGAGCTGGGACAGAGCAACAGGAGCTCACCCTGTCGCAGGGATTCGAACCGCCAACCTTCCAATCTGGCGAGACAGTCTGCGGGCAGGGAGGGTCTCAGCCTGCGTACCTGATGGAGCTGGTAGACAGCCCCCTGGACACAGAATTAACCTGTGTCTCCATGGACAGCTGTGAGTCCAAAATGACTCCCAGGCTGCGCACCTGGTCCTTCAGGGGCACAGTTACCCCATTCAGGACCAGGGAGTCCCCCACACCCACTCGCACCCTGTCCCCCAAAAACAGTACTTCTGTTTTGTCAGGATTCAACCTCAATCTGTTAGCCGCCATCCATCCTCCAACCGCCTCCAGGCACTCACACAGGACCTTCACCGCCTTCACTGGTTCTGATTTGAAAGAGAGGTAGAGCTGGGTATCATCCGCATACTGATGAACACCCAGCCCAAACCCCCTGATGATCTCTCCCAGCGGCTTCATATAGATATTAAAAAGGGTACCATAGATGAGCTCCTTGGCCAAATCTAGCAGTTTCTTCTTATGTTCTTATTCCATACACATTCAGTACAATTGATGCATGTGGTTTTCCCCCATTGGAACTTTTTGGAACTGTGAAATCTGGGGGACAATTACCGTACTTTTCCGTGTATAAGACTAGGTTGTTTTCTTTAAAAATTATGCAAAAAAGTGGGGGTCGTCTTATACATGGATAGTGCATAGGGTGGACGTTTGATTGGTTGCTGCCATGGCTGTCAGTGGCTATTGTGTGTGCTATTGGTTGCTGTGTCAATGGCTGATATTGATTGGCCAACGCTGTGGCAATTGGGTGGGCGTTTGGCAGCTTCTGCTGGCGAGGGGACAGACGAGACGCGGATTTTTGGATGTGTGTGGGTGAATGATTTTCGGCAATCCCCCCCCCAAAAAAGCTCAACAACCCTGTGCCATCTCACCCCATTGCATGGCTATGTCCCTCCCTCCCCTGAAGTAAAGACACAGACACGTTATATGAATTTTAATGGGCGTGAAGGCCACAACTTTATTGGTTACGGATGTAGAGCGGTATTGGCTTAGGCATTGGACCCTAACAGGCTATATCGGACCCCAACCCGTGTGTTGGAAGTCTGGGAAGGGTTAATCCACAGTAAGGAGCCCCATTGATGTACATCGAATGGAACCCCCCCCTGTGATCACCGTTGGGGCGTGCCTCTGGCCCTAACCTCCCTAGGCTTCGGACATGGCCACGCCCCCGGAATCCGTTTACCGGAATACCCTTCAAGATAGGGGCAGGTGATGGCGCTACCTCCCCTCCTCAGCTCTATGACGCAATATTCCAATGCCTAACCGCCAAACCAAGTTGTGACGTATTGCTATGAGGTAGGTGAAAAAACCCGAGTGGCTAGTCCAAACGGGAAAAAGAACTACCAGGCTCCTTGGCCAACCAAGGCAACCAACCGAAGTCCATAGCAAGGTCAGAAGCTATGTGTAAGGGCGGGATGGTGGGTGAACCTAATCAGCTGGGAAGCGGGGCGAAAAGGGAGGCTTTCCCGCCTGCTTCTTGCTTAAAGGCAGCAAGACACGCCCCCAAGCCGACCTGATTGGTCGGCCTGAAGGTGATGCGGGCGGGAAATCCTCCCAACAACCAGGCTGATCCCAGCCCGGTAGGCAGGGTTGGTCGTGACGCCTGCAATGCCACTTCCCTGGTTGAAGACGGAAGTGGGTGCTTGCATGGCTATGTCCCTCCCTCCCCTGAAGTAAAGACACAGACACGTTATATGAATTTTAATGGGCGTGAAGGCCACAACTTTATTGGTTACGGATGTAGAGCGGTATTGGCTTAGGCATTGGACCCTAACAGGCTATATCGGACCCCAACCCGTGTGTTGGAAGTCTGGGAAGGGTTAATCCACAGTAAGGAGCCCCATTGATGTACATCGAATGGAACCCCCCCCTGTGATCACCGTTGGGGCGTGCCTCTGGCCCTAACCTCCCTAGGCTTCGGACATGGCCACGCCCCCGGAATCCGTTTACCGGAATACCCTTCAAGATAGGGGCAGGTGATGGCGCTACCTCCCCTCCTCAGCTCTATGACGCAATATTCCAATGCCTAACCGCCACACGAGCCCCTCTTAGGGGGCTCGCCGCCAATACCCTCACAACCGCAACCAAGACCTAATTCCTTGAATGATATCCTCCAGCCAAGCATCATTTCCCGTCTTTGAAAGATGCACGCCATCGTCACGGTACATGGAAGCCTCGCTACGTTTTATGTCTGGGTGTCAAATGACCCAGCAACATGACTCTGCGCACCACAACATGACTCTGCGCACCACAGCGGCATCCCATAGCCTCCTTGCTCTGCGCACCACAGCGGCATCCAATAGCCTCCTTGCTTTGTTTAAGGCCGTGGGGGAATGCCCATCGCGCCACGCACGCCTCTGAAGGAGAGAAGACCAGATCAGGGTCAACTTCAGAAATGTGGACCTTAGAAATGTGGACCTTAGTCTTTCACAGTCCTCAAAAAATTTCCATTTCAAATCCACTGCATTTCTGTAAGCCAAATCATTCTCCCCGAGCTGTATGATCATGGCATCAGGGGGAGCCGCCCAACGGGCCCTCAGTGTGTCTAATGACCTGACCATCTAGTAGCATAACTCTGCGTGCCACAACAGCATCTAGTAGCCGCCTTGATTTGTTTAAGGCGGTGGGGCAATGTCCATCGCGCCAAGAGCGCTTCTGCAGAAGGGAAGACCATACCAGGGTCAAGTTCGAAAACATGGGACCTTGATCTTTCACAGTCCTCAATAATCTTCCATCTCAAATCCACAGCATTTCTATAAGCCAAATCATTCTCCCCCATTTGGATGACCACGGCGTCAGGGGGAGCCGCCCAACAGGCCCTTGCTTCTATTGCCGGAATGAGCTCGTCCCAACACATTCCCCTCCGTGAAATCCAGGACACTTCCGTCAACTGGTGAAGACCGAGACTGCAATTGAGACCCATTTCCATTGCCCGAGCCTGGGCCCAATGGACTATACTGTGCCCGCAATCCAAAGGCGTGGCTTGCGGCTATCTGAAAGAAAGAGATGATAAACGGGTCAATGAGAATGCTGTGCTCTATTGGGTTGGCCTCACGTATCCTTTGTAAGCGCCGGATTTCCACCATCCCAAATCCTGCACCCTTTCAGCTGGCAATCCTAGATGACAGCAGTAGTGGCCGCCCCCATTCGGAAAGAATGGGCAGCATACTCCTCGGGGGGGGGGGGACTTCACATGAGGAAAGAGCTTTCCATATCACTCTTGTAAACAGATGGCGCGTGAACCAAGAGCCATCCTGATGAATTAGTAACGGCCCTGGGTCTGCTGACCTAACCTCAAGGAAACGCTTGGCATCCTTCACCGGGCAGGGGCCCTTGTTCCCAGTGGCCTCTAAACGAATTATGGCTCCCTTCCCCTTTTGGTCCGTTTTGGAGCTGCAAATGTGTAACAGCAAGTGAGATGGAGTCAATGTAATATCCTCCAATAATATCCTCCGGGTGGCCCCGCGAAAGGAGCCCTCACAGACTACTTCACCTATCCTTAGTGCCCCAAAGAATGCAATGGCATAGGCGGCCTTAAAGAGTCATTTCCAAATTTCGACCAGCATATTGTCACTAGCTGCTTATGGATTTGGCTTAACAGCTCGAATATTATAGGTCGCTTTTTATCGGTCGCCGGAGGCCGCAGTCTGCGCCAACCTTCCATTGGCGGCCAGGGTCAGCAGAGTAAGCTGCTTTGCAAAGAAGGATATAGCTGCCGCCTGGATGTCCAAGGTGTTAGGTGCCCGCCCAGGCTCCCACAAGTGCACCAAATATTCCGGTACATCGTCTCTAGTGGGGGGAAACCTGGGGCGCCACCCCGGCAGATCTATTTCTAAATTTGTTGAAGTCGGACCAAGCCCTTTTATAAGACCTCATTGTGGATGGAGCCTTGGATGCTAATACTCCCTTTACAAGTTCTCGCTTCCAAGGTGCCACAGGTGCTCGGAGAATGGTTCCGGAGATAGCTGCGCCTCCGGTACTACCCAGCGGAAGCGCTCCATCTGGAAATGAGATAAGGCGTCAGCAATATCATTATTGACCCCAGGAACAAAATTTGCTGAAAAATGAACATTTGACTCTAAGCACAAAAGATCGTAGCAAAGATGACGTCCTTGAGGAACGCCTGGTTGTCCGTCCTGAAGCAGATTCGGTGGTTCTTGAATTCATTGGTCCACAAGTGTACAGCAACTACTATCGGAAAGATTTCTAAGACAGTTAGATCGCGAGTAATAGCTGTGCCCTGCCAGCTTGGGGCCATTGTTGGGCACACCACTTTCCTCTAAAATACACTCCAAAACCCAAAGAGCCCGCTGCATCAGACTGCACCTGAAATTCTGCTTGTAACCTCATGGTATGCAAAGTATTGAAGCACCTGATCTGTGGTGGGATGGCAGACTGTGCCTGATAGCCACAGAATTTGCCCCATAGGCCACAAAGTCTGACACGAATGATTATGAAACAAAAGTAAATAAATCCGCCCTGGGAGTGGACAGAACCAAGATGCTGCTACTCTTTCAGTCCATCGAAGTAAGGCATCGCGAAGCCATTAGTAACCCCAGGAGTAAATAAGTCTGAGAAGATGCACAATTGCGCAAAGCGTGAGCGACACCCTCCTGGAACTCGATGCCTGCTTGGCAGGGACACAGACAACAGCTCCATTATCAGGCCAAAGACAAACGTGGTGATCTCTAAAGTCCTCCACTCAATGGTGAACAGCCACTACCTCAGGAAATTAACTTGCCTGTAATAGTGACCCCAACAGCTTCGTGCCCGCACTGGTTTCATAAGAAGCAGCCCTGATAGGACCTAATATGGAAACAGTTTCAAGTAGTCCTGCCAGAAATATACCCCATTGTAAGGCTCCAGAAGTTAAGCCAACCCTGAGTGCCGGTCTAGCGGCCTCTGAAAAAAGGCACCCCCCAAAAGAGGGCTGAAGCCCAGCGGATAAACCAGCCAGATGTGCGCAGACTGGCCAGCCTGAGGCAATACCTGACTTGCGATAGCCTGATGGGTGATGAATGATTGTGGTTACATCCTTTTCAAAAGGATGCAGATTCCAATGAATCCCCGGAACTAAAGGTGAGAGAGAAGAAACTGACTGCCCCTGAGTCAATAGCTGAAGCCTATAGACACAGGCTTGCAAGGGGCACGAAAATATATGAGGAGGCCTGACAATTTGTGCGGCAACCAGCTTATATAACCGAAATGCCTAAGTCTAACACATGTAGGGGTTATGTCATAAAGCGAGTTGGATCAAGCGAAACTCGCCTCAGCCCTTTAGGGTACGCTACCCAATGGAGAAATGGGGCATGGAGAGGGCCAGCCACCCTGCCCGCCAGAATTTCCTTGTTTATTTTCTCTTACAATATCTGGCATTTCACTAACAGCTTTTTGGTTGGGTGAGTCCCCAGCAGCAGGTGGGTGCACACAGGGATTTTGAAGCCAAGAGAAAACCGATCCCACAGATATTTATCCACTTTCAGTTATGGTATTTGTCACGTAGTAGTCTCGTTTTGATTGCTTATCGTGTGGGGAATCTAGGCCGAGTGATGTTAATACCTGTTGGAGGCTGCTCCCTGGGAGGGTCCAAGGGCATTTCAGCATCCCAGATGGAATGCCCCATGCCTCCTTGCGCACATACTTACAATAAGGCCTCTGGCACAGACCCCTTTTGTACTCCATGGGCTGCTCATGTACCTTGTCCTCTGGAGAAAATTCTGAACATGCTTCCACAGCTGGAGCCCCGGAGTGGCGTTGTAAACCTGCAGGATGCTAGGGCAATCTGGAAGAGACTGAGAAGACACGGGTTTAACATTCCAAGCGAGACCTACTATGGGTCGGGTTAGGGTTAGGGTTAGGGTTGATTGCGTGACACGCCAGACCTCCCAGACCCATCTCAAACCAGAGACCCACTAGACTGGGATCAGAGGTGGATTTACTAATTAAATAATAGACTTCCTCAGAGAGATGCCTGAATTGCTGCAGGCAATTACTTGTTAAAGTGTGTATCCATGAATAATGGGTACCCTCATGTTTCCTTGAGTGGAACATTGAGAGAAGGTTGAATTCTCAGATGGAGTTGAAAACCTTGGCCTTAGCACCATGCTCAACCATCTGGGCTATATAATTGCCACAGCAAAAATGAACTATCATTTCAGACAGACGCCAGGAAATGTATGAACCAACCGAACCCGTGAAGTATAAGTACTGTAGAGTTGGAAGGGACCCTATGGGTCATCAAGTCCAACCCTCTGCAATGCAGGAATATGTAACTGACCCGCATTGGGATCAAAGTGCAACCATGGCAGTATAAGCATCATGCTCTAGTCCGTAAAATCTAAGTGCTGTAGAATTGCAAGAGACCCTGTGGGTCATCTAGTCCAACCCTCCGCAATGCAGGAGTATTATTTATTTATTTATTTATTTATTTAAGGTTAATGGCTGCAATGCAGAAGTATGTAGCTGTCCCACATAGGGATCAAACGCGCAACCATGGCATAAGCACCGTGCTCTAGTTCAGTAATGTGTAAACTGGCAGAGTGTCCTGGCTGATCTATGGGGACATAGGACCAAAATAATTACTCACACAGGCACCAGTAAAGTTGAAAGAGCCAAGCTTAATGAAAATTAAGCCAATGCTATGTGCCAATTAAATCCACGGAAATTCCAAGGTCAAAACCAGTAATTAAAATTAGCCAATGGGATTAATTCAATTTTAGCTGAGAGCAGTGGATCAATTATATATTTATTTATTTATTTGTATGTTTGTTTGTTTATATTTATAAACAACACACTATTGAAAGTAGCTGTAATCACTATTTAAATATTTATAGAATCATAGAGTTGGAAGAGACCACCAGGGCCATCCAGTCCAACCCCCCGCTAAGCAGGAACACCATAAAGCATTCTTGACAGATGGCTGTCAAGCCTCCGCTTGACATATATCATTCATATATCATTCATTATATATCATTCATTGTCACTAATTCAAATTAAATCGGCCATGCCTGAACCGTAATTTGCAAAGGAAGCGTTGAAGGTCCGGCAAAATAGTGGCAACATGGACCGACCACCAACTATCACTTATCATGAATTAATTGAATTAAAGTGACCGTGCCAATAATTGCTCTGGACTAGCAATGACTTTAACTTAGGCAGTAATATTTTCCCTTTATTAAACCAGTATAAGGAAAGACCATCAATTCAATTGTGCTTTAAATCACGTTGCCTAAACAGCACTGGCTTCACAAATTAAATGTATTGACTTAATTGAACTTAAGTAGTTAATGTATTAATATTTATTGCACACCTTACCTATCGAATCAACCCTTCAACAGGGCTACTAATTAATCAGTTAGAAAGGTAGCCGTATTTAGCTGACTACCAAATAAATTGTAGTCGGTTGTCTCAATGCAGCGATTCCACTTGAATGTTATATGTCTCCTGCTTATATTACTATCAGAACCTCTCCAAGAGTATAAATATGCCGCCCAATTAATTTTTTGTTTTAATAAAGAAAGGCTGTAATCAGGAAGCGACTGAGCTGGTCTTGCTCCCCTAGCTTCAACACCCAAACGGCAAGCAGCAGTTATAGGATTTGGCCCAGCTGGTTCTCCTCCCTGAGCTCCAAGATTTCAAAACGGCAGGAGCGGTTTGCCTCGCTCAAAATGGCCGGCGCGATTTGCACCTGTGGCCACTCACAAGATGGCGGCTGGCACACGTGATCCCACTCAAAATGGCGGCTTTCCTCACCCCCCCAAAGCCACTCACAAGATGGCGGCTGACAAAGCCTGGTGACTGACAATAGGTCTGGCACACGAGGCCACACTCAAAATGGCGATTTGCAACCGGGACTCGAGGATGAAAGCACCCCCAGGTAAAAAGGCGAATGCCCGACTACAAACCCCCACAAAACAAGCTTTTCTCGCTCTCCAACTCTGTCAACTTAATTAGGGGGCTGTTTGGGAGCTGGTTAGATCGGCCGAAAATCTAGCGCTTGAGATGGGGGGGGGGATTCGAAACAGTCCTGCCTGCATAACCCAGGATCTCTGATGCTTGTTGGGCTGCCCCTGCTAGCACTGAGGCAGCCTGGCAAACCCAGTAGGGTGAAATTACACAGACAGCCCCAGAAAGGAGAACTCGAGCACCCCAGACCACTCACAATCATTCAAACCTTCCCAGCAATCAGACAGAATTACTCAACACACTCCCGCATCCACCAAGCCAACCCTCTCCCCCAAACCTGATCCTTTTAGGATGTCTCAATGAATCAGTCGTGGAGATTGGTGTGCGTGGCAGGAAGACAATGCCAGTCAGGAAGTAATCCAAAACAGAGTTTGTTCCAGGCACAGCTCAGGGCTGCGCAGCGATCACAGCAAAGCCGCTCGGTTCCTAAAGCTCTGGGTTCCTGCCTGAATTCCAAAATGATTTCTAACCAACTAGCCAAATAAAAGAGGGCAAAAATTCCCAAACTAAGCTAAACTAAGCTAAATTAAGAGATGAAAACAGCCACGTAAAGGTCTCCTCACTCCGACAGAGAGAACCTAGTCAGCTGAACCTAATCAGCTGGGAAGCGGGGCGAAAAGGGAGGCTTTCCCGCCTGCTTCTTGCTTAAAGGCAGCAAGACACGCCCCCAAGCCGACCTGATTGGTCGGCCTGAAGGTGATGCGGGCGGGAAATCCTCCCAACAACCAGGCTGATCCCAGCCCGGTAGGCAGGGTTGGTCGTGTGAGAATTGATAAAACAGGATGTGTCTCGAACTCAGTGAAAGACCCAGGGTGCCACGTCAGCTAGCCAGGGCCAAGATGAGGAAGTGGAGTTAAGACTGCCAAATAAGGTAAAAACACGAATAGAGAGAGTAGATTGGTAAATGTATAGAAATGTGTCTTTTTGTAATAGGTAGATTGTAAGCCAAGCCTCTAACGAGGGGCGGCAGCTATAGGGTTATAAGCTTTGGCTTGTGCTTTCTGCGGGGCTTCTCGTTCCACCCTTGGTCGAGGGGCCCGCCTTTGCAAACGCGTAAATCAATAAAGAGGAAAGGCTAGACCTTATTTCGGTGTCTCCTTGTCTAATTACGTAACCACGTCAAAGGTAACTTCTCACAATTTTGGCGCCCAACGTGGGGCCCTCGACGGTCTCCACAGCGGGGTCTTGAGGGGAGGTCCGGCGCCACTCCGGTCTTTTCGGAGGGACCTGCGTTCAGACCCCGTAGTGACTGACTCCGAGGGTTGAACGACGGAGAACCGACATAAGAAAAAGGAGATCAGAGAAAGAGGTCGGGAAAGACTGAGTAGTCTGGGACTACGATACCCTGCAGGGACGCCTGCCAGTTCACAAGCCAGAAGGGAGTGGCACTGGACTGAAAGGGGTGAGTATAAGGAAACACCCACGAGGTGAGGAAAGGGAATAGAGTGGCTCATAGGGACATTCGGGAACCAGGATAGGTTGGGAGGTGAAACTGGTGGGTGGTGTGTGTGTCACTGATCCAGTGTGTGTGTTGAGTGGAAGGTCGGGACTTAGGATTCCCTTGGCCGAGCGAGTGTGGGTGTGCGCAGCTCCTGGCCGGTGAATGCCGCGCCCAGGTCGCCACCAGTAGTGATTGAATTGCTTGAAAGTTGGAATAGGAAAAGGAGCGGATCAGTGACAAAATGGGAAAGGTACAAAGCACCTGTAGGAGAGAGGTCAAAGAGAAGGATCCCATTGACCCAAATAGCCCCCTCGGACAGGTATTATTGCAATGGGATGACAAGGAAATAAGACCTTATAGCCAGGGATTGTCCAAAGTAACATTGATCAATTATTGTCGGGTGGTCTGGCCAAAATATCCCATAGGACCAGGAGGAGAATATAATTGGAACCCAGAGGGGGAAACTGATCCCTACTGGATAAGACAGTTGAAATATTATCTCTTAAAGACCAAAAAGGACAAGGAAAAACCATACATTGAACTTTGGTCCCACGTAACCTTTTACGGACCTGAACCCCCCCCTGTAAAACAGTTCCCTCTAAAAAATACGGGTCCAGAGTCAGATGAAGAGGAAGTAAAACCTCCGCCAAATACCGTGCGGTTGCCTGGACCTCCTGCGGACGTGCCGGGTCCTCTGCAACCGGCCAGGCAGCCCGGAGTGGTCCGGGATCAACCCCCGGGATACGAAGCCGTGGCATCTCCCACAAGCCCAGAGGCTACGGCGCCCCCTTATGAGTCCCCAGTAGGAGCTGGGTTAGCAACCTTAGACCTGAAAAAACTACTTAGTCCTGTACAGGAGAAAATGGAGGAGTTGGAAGGCAAACTCAGGTACCATAATCTCCGCAAGGAATTGGAACAATGTAGGCAGGATCTAAGGAACTACCCACTGCCTGAGGGGAGTCCTCGGCTCAACAGCCGGAGACGACCCTCGGAAGTTCATAATTTTCCGTTAAGGGAAGCCCCTGGGGGAATAAATGCTGCAGGACGGGCGGTGATGGTGTGGGTTGAGAGCCCAATAAAACCCTCAGAGTTAAGGGAATTAAAGCAGACACTGCCAAAATTGCATGAGAACAGTCAGGAAGTGGCAAAAGCATTGCAAATGTGGATGGGTCCCCCATCTTTATACCTACACAGAATTGATGTATATTTTGGGACATCTATTCACGCCAGAGGAACGAACCTTGATTAGGAGAGCAGCTATGCGATACTGGGAAACAAGAGCCCAGGATGATCAAAACCGGGTGGCAGGAGATATCAAGTATCCCCTTCAGGATCCCGAGTGGGATCCGAACGTGGCTGGGGATAGGACACACATGAAGGATTTAAAAGACATTATAATTGAGGGTATTAAAACAGCAGTGCCCCAGAGCACGAACTTAACCAAAGCATTTGAAGTAAATCAGGCTAAAGATGAGTCCCCGGGGGATTTTATACAGCGAATAAGGGACCACTTGACAAAATTCTCAGGAGTACTTCCAGACACACCAGCTTTTGACAATTTGCTGAAGATGCAGTTTGTCACCAAAGCTTGGCCAGATATACAAAAGAAATTACAGAAAATGAATTGGCAGGATACAGCCACCAGCGAATTGGTCAGAGCCGCCCAACAAGTCTTCGTAAATAGGGACGCGGTAAAGCAGAAACAGAAGTGTCAAATGATGGTAACAGCAATGCAGAAGGCTGGTGAAGGGGCGAGAGAATCAAAGGAGACGGAGACCCGACAAGAGCAGACAGGAAGAGGAAATGCAGGATACAGGGGAAGAGGAGGATGGCAGAGAGGGAGGGGAGGCCCCCGAGATATGGGTCTGGTGTGTTACCGATGTCAGAAGGTAGGACATTTTGCCCGAGACTGCCGAACTCCTAGGGACCAACTACCCGAAGTATACCCAGTGAGAAAAGAGACGGTCCAGCGGACCCCCAGGGAGGAGACAGCCGAACTGTTTAGTCTCTATGACGAATAGGGAGACTCCGGTTCAGGCCTCGGGACCCGGCATGAACCCTTGGTGAATCTTTTTGTGGGTCCCCTCCGGAAGTCCCTGATGTTCCTTGTGGACTCCGGAGCAACCAGGTCGTCAGTATCCGTACCAATACCCGGGGTAAATAAGACCCATCACAACCTAAAGGTGGTGGGGGTAAGCGGAAAGCCGAAGGAGGTTAACATACTAGAAGACACAGAAATATCTCGAGGGGATTGGAAGGCTAGGGGATCACTTTTATTCATACCAGAGTCAGGAATAAACCTATTGGGGAGGGACCTGATGGTCCAACTGGGCTACCAATTGATGGGTATGGCTCAAGGAATGCCTATGTATATATTGAGAGAAGAGGATGAAAGTCAAATAGACTCAAGGGTATGGGCCGATGGGAAGACGGTCGGTAGATTAAATATCAGTCCTATTAAGATTACAGTTAAGCCAGGAATCACTCATTCATGGACACCCCAATATTCGATGAAAAGGACGGCTAGGATGGGTCTGCAACCGGTGGTAGAGGAATTGGTTCGGCAGGGGCTACTGGAACCTACGATGTCGCCCTTTAATTCCCCAATACTGGCAGTACAGAAAAAGGATGGAAAATACAGGATGGTAGAAGATCTAAGAAATATAAACAGTATAGTGATACCCAGATTCCCAGTGGTCCCCGACCCCTATACCTTACTGAGCCGGATCCCACCCACCACCCGGTGGTATACAGTTATAGACTTAAAAGATGCCTTTTGGAGCTGCCCCTTAGACGAAGGCAGCAGAGATTTGTTTGCCTTTGAATGGGAGGATGTTCAGACAGGACAAAAACGGCAGTATAGGTGGACGGTGTTGCCCCAGGGATATACTGAAAGCCCCCTTCTATTTGGACAAGCCCTAGGAGAAAAATTAGAAGGGTTCCGGACAGGAGGCTCTAACCTACTCTTGTCCTATGTGGATGACCTATTATTAATTGGGGAAAAAGAAGCAGAGGTCAAGCAGGATTCGATCAGGTTGTTAAATCGGCTAGGAGAAATGGGAGTCAAGGTATCAAAAGAAAAATTGCAGTTCGTACAACGTAGGGTAAAATACCTGGGGCACATTTTGGAAGGGGGAACTAGACGATTGGACCCAGATAGAGTAAGAGGAATCATGGAATTGCAACCACCGAAGGGAAAGACAGATGTAAGAAGGATGCTAGGTCTCCTGGGATATTGTAGGCTATGGATAGATCAGTATGCAAGGTTGACCTCATTCCTAAATAAGAAATTGATGAAGGAAGAAGAGGAGATACAATGGGACGAAACAGACAGAGAGAGATGGGAAGAAATAAAGAAAACTTTGATAGCAAGCCCGGCGTTGGCCTTGCCAAACTTGCAGAAACCTTTCCACTTATATGTGACAGTGGCCTCTCCGGCCGCAGTGGGGGTATTGGCCCAGAAAAGAGGGGGCCGATATCAGCCAGTGGCGTATCTAAGTACTACATTGGAACCAGTAGTCAGGGGGTGGCCCGCATGTATACAAGCCGTGGCCGCAGCCGCCGGACTAGTCCTGGAGAGTAGGAAATTGACCTTCGGGGGGGCCTTAATCGTTCACAGCCCGCACCAGATCGGTGCCGTAATGACAGGGGCTGCACCTACCTGGATGACCGACCGACGTCTAGTCAAATATGAAGGGATACTTAGAACTGGGACTGACATCACTTTAGGGACAGACAGAAATCTGAACCCAGCAGAATTCCTCAGAGGAGAAAGAAAGGAGTGGGAGCCAGATGAGCACGATTGTTTAAGGGACATAGAATTGATGACTAAGGTGAGGGAGGATTTAAAGGAGGAGCCGTTAGGAAGCGGAGAACGGTGGTTCGTAGATGGATCTAGTTACGTGAAAGAAGGGAAGAGAAAGTCAGGATATGCAGTAGTGAGGGAAGACGGGGAAACCATAGAAAGTGGGGGCCTACCCAGTAGTTGGTCGGCTCAGAAATGCGAGGTGATGGCGTTGACCCGTGCTTTGGAATTAGCAAAAGGAATGGATGTAACCATCTGGACAGATTCCAGATACGCATGGGGAGTAGTACACACCTTTGGCCGGACATGGAAGGAAAGGGGTTTCATCAAGGCAGATGGAAAGCAGATAGAACATATGGCACTACTCGAGCGATTGTTAAAATCCCTAATGGAGCCCCGAAAAATAGGCATAGTACATATATTGGCGCATACCAAGGGAAATAGTCCCGAGGAACAGGGGAACGCCTGGGCGGACCTTAGGGCTCGGGAGGCGGCTGGAGGGACCCCACGGGAAGAGGTAATCCAGCAGTGTACTTTAAGAATACCAGTTGTGGACCCACAGGATTTAACGAACCTCAGCTTCACTCCAAAGGAACGGGAATTTATAGAAAAAGAAGGATGGGAAAAGAAAGCGGCTGGGTGGGAGACCCCAGAGAGACAACTAGTACTCCCTAAGTCAGTCATGCTGAACGTACTAGAAAAGATACATGAGGGAAGCCATTTGGGAACAGAAGGGATGATAAATTTAGTCAAACCCCTGTACTGGTGTAAAGACATGTGGCCCATGGCACATGCTATTGCCTGGAAATGTTTAATTTGCCAGAAGGTTAATAAAGCAAGAGCAAAGAAAACAGAAAGGGGAGGTCGGCCTCTGGCGGTCTGGCCATTTCAAAGAGTGCAGGTGGACTTTACCGAACTACCGGAAAGAGGGGGGCAGAAATACTTATTGGTTTTCAAGGACCATCTGACCAATTGGATTGAAGCATACCCTAGTCGAAAGGCCACTGCCCAGGTAGTTACCAAGGTGATTTTAGAACAAATACTCCCTCGATATGGAATAGTGGAGGCCATAGATTCTGATAGGGGAACCCACTTTACTCAAAAAGTAATGCAAGAAGTGATGAAGGCAGTAGGGATCAGGTGGGATTTCCATACTCCTTGGCACCCTGAAAGCAGTGGTAAGGTGGAACGGGCAAACGGGGAAATAAAGAAACACCTGACAAAACTGTATTTAGAAAACGGATTGCCCTGGATAAAGAATCTCCCATTGGCACTATTGAGAATGAGGGTGGCCCCCAGGAAAGACACTGGCCTGTCCCCGTTCGAAATGATGATGGGACGCCCCTATTTGGCTACTCTGGGAAACCCACAAATTGAATTCAGGGACCAATTCATTAGGAAATATTTGCAGTCACTGTCCCAGTCTCTATCCTCTTTCCACAGACAAGGCATTCTGGCACAGCGGCCCCCACTTTTGGAGCAACAGCATAGTTTCCAACCTGGCGACCTGGTTCTAATAAAGCCTTGGCGGACGGAGAAACTCAGCCCGAGCTGGGAGGGTCCTTACCAAGTCCTGCTCACGACGGAATCGGCAGTACGGACCAGAGAACACGGATGGACCCATTACCACCGGGCGAAAAGAGCTCCCCCTGAAAGTTGGACGGCAACGACCAGTCCAGACAAGCCGCTGACAATAACACTTACTAAATCAGGAACCAGGACCCAGAAAGGCACTCCAGGGCTGTGATACCGATGTGTTTGTTTTGTTCTTGCGAGTGTTTTTTCGAATGCTGCTGCTGTGCTCATTGTGAGGGGTGTGTGCTATGTGTACATTGTACAAAAGAATGCAACGTAATTTTCATTGAGGATCTGATACTGGAATACTGTGAAGTAAAACTAGAAGGAGGAGTGAAGTGTAGGCTAGTAATAACCCCTACTGTAAAGCAGGCCCTCAGATATCTGAACTCAAGCCACGATGGGTAGGTTAGAAGTAATACTAGCCCTAGTAGTAGGCTATTCCTTTCCGTGTGGTACTCAGTCAGAGCCCCGGTGCACGGAATGCATCCAGACAACCCGGACAGGTAACAGGGTCACACAGACTCTAATGTATTATAATGTTGCTCCAGAATGCGTCCAGCAACTAGAACCCTGTGTCCACAATCAAACTCAGTATTTTAGGTGTAAGGTGAAGGGAAACAAGACGGAATGTTATGAGCCTCGGGCGGTAGGGACCCGTAACTACGAGTCTATATGTGTATGGGTATAAAGGTGGGAAAGGAGGTAACATGTTTGCACTGGCACAGAATAGGCAGGGGTACATAGCTCATAATCTAACACGAGGGAAAGGTAAAATTGTGGTCTGTTTCGATGCCTGCACTGCAATAAACAAGGGACAGGGACCAAATGGGGAAGCCGGGGTCGGGTGCGGGAACCATGGATGGGAACAGGCCTACTCGCAGGAAAGGAAGTACCTGTTCCAAAATATTGAAAGGCGAGCGGGGCCTGGGGCAGGGGTTGGTGCCTTGGCCCCTTCGGCAGACTATTGGTATACTGAAGGGGTGAACGAACAGCCCACCCACGAGGGACCAGAGGGAATAAACATCACGCGGGGGACGGCTTTTACTAACTGCCGATCAGGAAAGTGCAACCCTGTATGTTTATGGGCAAAAGAAATGCTTTCCACTCTCCCCAAATTGGTGCTAGTGGGAATGGGAATAGATGGAACCGGAAAGGACCCATACGGATATCTCATTATACAAGTACACACCACTAAAGTAACAAGACGACCCATATCAGTGTTTGAGAATTTTGAGGAAGAGATACAACATTTAAATACTCTTCCTCTACCCCCGAAGGCCCATAACATGTTCTTAAGTTTGGCGGAAACCATCGCCAAAGAATTAACCGTAACGAATTGTTTTGTGTGTGGAGGAACAAATATGGGGGACCAATGGCCCTGGGTGGCCCATGAAGTGAATTACACAGAGGTATACAGGTCACACAACAATTTTACCTACCAACACCTGGGGAACGAGGTCTGGCAAATATCCAACAAATTAGTAGGAATGGAGTGTTTTGCCAGGAACATGAGTAAGGGGATTGTCCAAACTCAAGTAGGGAACCTCCCCTGTCTGGGACAATGGGAGAACAAGCGGTGGTGGGGCCAAAACGACAACAACAGGACTTGGCCTTCGCCCCTGGGAAAGGTAAAGGAAATGGCTTTCCTACTAGACCCCGAAAATCAGACTTTAGAATGGACCACCCCAGATGGATTTTATTGGGCCTGTGGTGGATATGCCTATAACAAGCTGCCCCTGAATTGGGTAGGGTCTTGTGTCCTGGCAACCCTACGACCTAGCTTTTTCCTGCTCCCTCTACAAATCAAGGCTAAGTTGGGAGCACCAGTCTATGATGAGATAGGACCCCGGCGACGGCGTGCAATCCACATAGGGACATGGAAGGATACAGAATGGCCCCCAGAGAGAATAATTCAGTATTATGGCCCGGCTACCTGGGCAAATGATGGCACTGCAGGATCTTTAGGAAGAGATCCCATATACTTGCTTAACCGCATAATTCGCTTACAAGCAGTAGTAGAGATAATTACTAACGAGACAGCTGCAGCATTGACGAAGCTAGCTAAAGAAAGCGCTAAAAGTCGCACCTATATTATGCAAAACAGGCTTGCTCTAGATTATTTGCTGGCCAAAGAAGGCGGGGTCTGTGGGAAATTCAATCTGACCAACTGCTGTATAGAAATAGACGATAGCGGGAAAGTAGTGAGAGACATAGCCGATCGAATGATCAAGATGGCTCATGTGCCAGTACAGACGTGGGAAGGGTTAAATTTTAAAGACATGTTCGGGTCATGGTTCCCCAAATTACCCGGACTCCAAGCCATAGTCGCCCTAATTGGCCTCATCGCAGCAGGTTGCGTTTTAATCCCCTGTGTATTGCCCATCTTTGTGAGGACCATAAATAACTCTTTGTCCTTGCTGGCCCAAAAGCAGGTGCGGACACAGTTAATGACTTTGAGATATGCTAAGGTACCTACTGATGAGGAAGAGGGAGAATATCACGAACTATTATGTGAGTTCGAAACAAGATACAAAAAGAGGGGGGATTGTGAGAATTGATAAAACAGGATGTGTCTCGAACTCAGTGAAAGACCCAGGGTGCCACGTCAGCTAGCCAGGGCCAAGATGAGGAAGTGGAGTTAAGACTGCCAAATAAGGTAAAAACACGAATAGAGAGAGTAGATTGGTAAATGTATAGAAATGTGTCTTTTTGTAATAGGTAGATTGTAAGCCAAGCCTCTAACGAGGGGCGGCAGCTATAGGGTTATAAGCTTTGGCTTGTGCTTTCTGCGGGGCTTCTCGTTCCACCCTTGGTCGAGGGGCCCGCCTTTGCAAACGCGTAAATCAATAAAGAGGAAAGGCTAGACCTTATTTCGGTGTCTCCTTGTCTAATTACGTAACCACGTCAAAGGTAACTTCTCACAGTCGTGACGCCTGCAATGCCACTTCCCTGGTTGAAGACGGAAGTGGGTGCTTTTCTTAAATTTGAGTCCTCCAAAATAGGGGGCGTCTTATACATGGGGGCGTCTTATAGACAGAAAAGTACGATAAGTTCCAATTTTCACATTACTCCAAGAGGTGCGGTTCAGTTGGTTTCTATCCATATCAGCAAAGATCAAATGCCTTGAGGATCTCTAATCACAGGGGTGGAGCACAAAATGACATTTCCAGGACTGCTCCAGGTGTTAGGATAGCTTGGCTCGCCAAAGAGGGTGGAAGTATTGGTCTACTCCCAATGCTTTAAAAATAAATTCTGCGTTAGTGATATACCCCCGCCATCAATCTACTCGTAATCAGTTATTTGCCCTGGGAGTGTGGAGTTAAACAGGAACGAATATTTACCTTTTAATAATTGCACCACATTAATCCTCTGTGTCTCCATCGCCTCAGGAACTTTAAATTCCACTCTGCTCTGCTGCAGCCTAATGATTTTTAAAATGATTTCAGAATTGCAGCTGGAATAGCCGTGCAATTTGGTTATTAATTGCAAGGCTGCTTCTCCTTTACATGCTGTTTGAAATGGTAAAACAACTAGCCTGGAGTGATTTATATTTTGAAAACAGGAATGGTTTACAAAAGAAATGTGCACAAAGGCAAAGGAAAGCTTTCCTCCTGTGGGACAGATTCACATTCTTGTGTGGTAAACACGTCAAATAATCTCTCATTAGCTGACAGTGAGTCCTAGTCGGTTTCTAAAGATGTTTTGACCAAAGGCAATGAAAAAAAATAATCAAATGTGGTGTTCTCACATGACTGTGTACACACCATGCATTTAAAGCACATCCCACCTTGTCAAAAAACCCTGGGAACTGTAGTTTACTCCCTAGTGCCCTTTAGAAAACTGCAGTTCCCAAGATTATTTTAAGGAGGGGGATAAACCAATCTCCACAAGATCTTTATTGTTCATTTGAATGTGGGTATGCACAGTAGAAAGTGGAGGAACTTGTAGCCTCTCCATATGTTGTTGGACTACAACTCCCATTATCCCTGACATGCTGGGGCTGATGGGAGCTGGAGTCTGACATCATCCAGAGTCCCACAGATTTTTCCCATCCCTGTGCAGATGCATCAGGCCCCATATATCATCATCATTCTTTTATTCGACCGTCAGTCAGAAGAATGCATTTGTACAGAATTAAAAGCATCTGAGAGAACTTTGAAAAAAGGAAACATAATCCACAATAGAATGGAACTAAACAAATAGCCCCATATCGATACAATCAATTAAAATCTCGCGACGCTTAGAAGCTAAAAAAAGAAATTTAGCCACCAGGGAGGCTGTATTTCTAGTAATATTATTCAGTAAATATAAAACCTGTCTTTCTCTGGGTAGAAAGCTAGATTGACGTAAAAGTGGAGTTATAAGATTTTGCCTAAGTTCTACATAGAGAGGACAAGACAGAAGGATATGTTTGGTAGACTCAACCACGCCCATAGTACAGTGACAGGTTCTCTGGGCGTATGGAACTCCCTTGTACCTTCCCCACAATACCGCGGAATCAAGGGCGTTTGGCCCCATATATAAAACATCCCTACTGCAAGTGGCAGGCAGCATTTGGGTTTTTGTGGAGGTGGGGAACTGTCTCATAAATACCATAGAGCTGAATATTTCGACTTTTATAACCAAGATTTTTCCCATTCCAGATTCTAAGTTAAAATTTGATGTTCGGAATTCCAGAATTAAGGCTTGACAAGAAAAGATAAGAGCCTGCTGGACCAGGCCAATGTCCTACCAAGTCTAACATCCTGTTCTCACAGTGGCCACCCAGATGCCTCTATGGAAAACCCGCAACCAGGATCCGAGCGCAAGAGCCCTCTCTTCTCCCATGGTTTCCAGCAACTGGTATTCAGAAGCATTACTGCCTCTGATTGTGGAGACAATCAGAGAGATTAACAGGGAGAAATGTAAAGTACTACACTTGGGCAAAAAAAAAAATATATGAAAGGCATAAATACAGGATGGGTGACACCTGGCTTGAGAGCAGTACATGTGAAAAGGATCTAGGAGTCTTGGTAGACCACAAACTTGACATGAGTCAACAGTGTGATGCAGCAGCTAAAAAAGCCAATGCAATTCTGGGCTGCATCAATAGGAGTATAGCATCTAGATCAAGGGAAGTAATAGTACCACTGTATTCCGCTCTGGTCAGACCTCACCTGGAATACTGTGTCCAGTTCTGGGCACCACAGTTCAAGAAGGATACTGACAAGCTGGAACGTGTCCAGAGGAGGGCAACCAAAATGGTCAAAGGCCTGGAAACGATGCCTTATGAGGAACGGCTTAGGGAGCTGGGTATGTTTAGCCTGGAGAAGAGAAGGTTAAGGGGTGATATGATAGCCATGTTCAAATATATAAAAGGATGTCATATAGAGGAGGGAGAAAGGTTGTTTTCTGCTGCTCCAGAGAAGCGGACACGGAGCAATGGATTCAAACTACAAGAAAGAAGATTCCACCTAAACATTAGGAAGAACTTCCTGACAGTAAGAGCTGTTTGACAGTGGAATTTGCTGCCAAGGAGTGTGGTGGAGTCTCCTTCTTTGGAGGTCTTTAAGCAGAGGCTTGACAGCCACCTGTCAGGAATGCTTTGATGGTGTTTCCTGCTTGGCAGGGGGTTGGACTGGATGGCCCTTGTGGTCTCTTCCAACTCTATGATTCTATGAGACAGAGCATAGACATCCTTGCTAGTAGACATGGAGAACCTTCTCCTCCATGAATATGCCCAATCCTCTTTTAAAGCCATCTAGGCCAGTGGTCATCCCTGGCTCCTGTGGGAACAATGTACGAATGCTATATTACACACAAACACCTGGACTATAAATGACACTTTAAAAATTAGCCCATATACTTGGTTTTCCTTGTAGTAGACCACACCACCAGTTTGGGGTGTGGAAGGTTCTTTATTGTGTACACAGGTAAAATATGTACACATTGAAACAATGCACCTCTTTTCTCATTAGGGCATAGGTTGGGTCCTTAGGCAGGTAGACACACATGTAGGTTCACACACACACATGTAATAATACCCACCAACATTGATAGGGGATGGGCCAAGCAATGGGAGGTTTGCGGTTCCAGGAAGGCAAGGCAAGGTAGGGGAAGATCAGCACCTTGGAGAGTGACCTAGCTGTGGTTTCAGGGCTACAGGCAAGTACTGTAATCCTGCAGCTGACGCAGAGAGCACATGTTGTCTCAGCAGCGTCCAGGAGCAAATGGCATATCTTTATATCTTGAGTTAGGCATTCATTCATTCAATTTATTTGTTTCGTAAAATGTATATACCGCTTGATTGCCCTGTTTAGGGAGGCTTTAATAGATTATTGTATTTTAATGTTCTGTTGAAAGCTGCCCAGAGTGGCTGGGGAAACCCAGCCAGATGGGTGGGGTATAAATAATAATTTATTATTATTATTATTATTATTATTATTATTATTATTGCAGGAAGTCTCAAAGAACGAAACAATAGGTTTATTAATAGAAACAATAACACTGAAAAATAAAATAAAATCAGCAATAAACTAAAAAACACTGCAGCATTTGAAATATCTGGCTAGTGTTGCCTAAACAGCAGGTGCCAAGAAGAGTACAGTGAAGATGGCTGCTAGTTATCAAGAGGCAGGGAGTTCCAGAGTGTAGCTGCCGCCACACTAAAAGATTGTGGAATGGATATTATGTGGCACTTGTAAATGGCGCCAGTTCCTAACCCAGTCAGATGGGTGGGGTATAAATAATAATAATAATAATAATAATAATAATAATAATTACTACTACTACTAATCCGAATCCCAGTAGTAAAGGGGCTGACGCCTGGCTCTGCAGGTGTTGGCACAATACAAATACGTTATTATTTTTTGTTATTGTTATTTATTAAATTTCTATACCGCCCTTCATCTGAGGATCTGAGGATCACGAGACGGTTTACAATGAAAAGACAGAAAAATGCATAGTAACAAATAAAAGCAATACCCCCCTCCCCTAGCTGAACGCATCCTTCCTCCAAAAAAAATGAAAATGAAATGTCGGCCTGCCACTCTATGGTGTCTAGCATGCTCACAAACAAAGATGGGGACCCAAGTTACAAGGAAGGAGATTCCAACTAAATATGAGGAAGAACTTTCTGGCAGTAAGAGCTGATCAACAGTGGAACGGTCTCCCTCCGAAGGTTGTGCACTTTCCTACATGGGAGGTTGGATGGCCATCTGTCATGGATGCTTTAGCTGAGATTCCTACATTGCAGGGGGTTGGACTAGATGACCCTTGGGGTCCCTCCCAACTTGACAATTCTGTGATTCTATGACCTCCTACTCCTCCACATGCTGTTGTTGGATACCAACTCTCATCAGTCTCATGTCAAAAATGATGGCTCCGGGTTAAAGTCTCCAGAACGTTTAATCAAATTTACCCATCTCATTTCCCCTCATTTCCCTGTTCCTGCCCAAAAGCAGCCTGCTGTTCTCTCCTCCTTTTGACAGCAGTGTTGTGTCTCATCCAGCCCTCAGAGCCCTCCTGAATCACCCTTTCAACCATTCGATGGGATCGCACAATAATAAAGATTATCATCGCCGCCGTAAAATAGAAAAAGAGGGAAGGGAAAGAAGAGAGACAAAGTGGCCGCTTTTGCCATTACAAATTACAAGAGAATTAAATATGGTTAAACTTGAATCTGTTCTGGCAAAGCACAGCAGTAAAAGGCCATTAAGCGACTTGCCCATTTACAGAAAACATAACAGATAAAATTCATTTTTAATGGACTGTTTCCATGGTAACGTTCCTGAGCCAGACACGTTTTATAGCGCATCGAACAGCGCGGGTGCTTAAGATAATTGCAGCAGTCACTGTGCTGGGGACACTGTGGTTTGTGACGTGTGTGTGTGTGTGGTGCGTTGTGTAAAAAAACAGAACCTCAGACTATTGCCAACTGGTCTAAAGCTGTTTTATTGTACATGGGTTTTTCAGAGATTTTATCTGGCCACAAAGTAGAGCATCAAAGGATGGGCCATGTCAACTGAGGCTCCGTCCCTCAAGAGCTCTACGATAAGCCTGCTGGATCAGGCCAGTGGCCCATTGAGTCCAGCATCCTGTTCTTACAGTGGCCAACCAGACACATCTTCTGGGAAACCAGCAAGCAGGATTCAAACATGAGCTGCTACTCCCCTCTTGTGGTTTCGAGCCACTGCTATTCAGAAGCATCGCTGCCTCTGACCGTGGAAGCAGAGCATTGCCATCCTGGCTACCTTCTCCTCTATGAATTTGTCTAATCCTCTTTTAAAGCCGTCCAAGTTGGTGGCCATCACTTCCACTTGTCTCAAGGCAGCATGGTTGGAGCTGACCTCAGGATTTGCCCTCCAAAAAACTGAGGGAAGAAGAAGAAGAAGAGTTTGGATTTGATATCCTGCTTTATCACTACCCAAAGGCGTCTCACAGCGGCTAACATTCTCCTTTCCCTTCCTCCCCCACAACAAACCCTCTGTGAGGTGAGTGGGGCTGAGAGACTTCAGAGAAGTGTGACTAGCCCAAGGTCACCCAGCAGCTGCATGTGGAGGAGCGGGGATGCGAACCCGGTTCCCCAGATTATGAGTCCACCGCTCTTAACCACTACACCACACTGTGTGAGACGTTGCCCATCACAATAAAGTAGCTCAAACTGTAACCTTACCTTTCGTTGCATTATTTATAGTGAAGCGCAGAGACTCCACATAGAATCAAGGCTGAGATCCTGATAGAAACAAATGCTTTGGGAAACAAAACCTCATCAATGCAAAACCGGAATTCCGGAATTCAATTTTGCCAGCTGAAAGCCATCTTCTCTCCCCCCCCCCAACCTATTGAAAACTTCAGAATGTGAATAATAATAATAATAATAGTAATAAATTTTTATTTATACCCCACCCTTCCCGATTTAAAAACTGAGCTCAGGGAGGCTAACAACAAATATAAAACATTGATTAAAAACGACTTTAAAAACAGCATAAAATACAACATAAATGTAGCATCGCCAGGGCTAACTGGCCAAGTTAGTCCTGCTAGGGCTAGCAAGGAGACCAGGGAAGAGTTTAAATGTAGGGTCTCAGAAAGGTTTTCTTCATAGAAAAAGGGAAGGGGAAAAAGGAATGAAGGATCAGGCTAAATTGAAGGCCAGGAGGAATAGCTCTGTCTTTACAGGCCTTGCAGAAGGAGATCAAGTCCTGCAGGGCCCTAGAGCATTCCACCAGGTTGGAGCCATCACTGAAAAGGCCCTGGCCCTGGTGGAGGATAATCTGGCTTCTTTAGGGCCCGGGACTCTTAAGCCATTATTATTCATGGACCTTAGGGTCCTCTGTGGGACATACCAGGAGAGAATGTGGAAAGAATGCACATGGTAGCCATTAACACTTGTCTCCTCCATGAATTTGCCTGATCCTTTTTAAAAGCCATTCAGGTTGGTGGTCACTTCTGCCTCCTGTGGGAGGGAGTTCCATAGATTAACAGTGTGCCGCACAAAGAACTACTTCCTTTTATGTGCCCTGAATCTTCCAACCTTCACCGTAGAGCAGTGGGTTTATTTTTTTTTAAAGGTACCAAGCCTGCCCACATATTTTTTTGGGGGGACTGGTGGTGACTGGGATGTGCTGGTATTGAAACAGTTCTGAGGATGCTGAGGAATCAAGGGCCTCCTTTGGGAGCCTCCGGCTACATGCCACATTTGACTTTTCTTGTGAAGAGGACTTTGAAAGGGTTGCTCTTCCCCCACGGCTTCTGAGAGAGCGGCAGGAGGTGAGCACCAGACAAGGCTCCCGGTTAGCGAAAGGTCACCGGCGTTCGCCCACGTGGCTCAGCGATTCTGCTTTTGTCCGGCTGACACTCAACGCAGCGGCGGAAGGGAGTTGCTCTAATGCAAAGCGACAGCTTGGAACTGAGAAAATTTCCTCCTGTCAGAGAGACTAAGTGGTCAGGCTGCGCCTTCAGGCTTGGCTGGGCCGAGATGCTGGCAGAGTTATTAGTTTTCAAAGATGGCTCGCGAAAACGGTCTGATTCGCTTCCTGCTTCCTCTGTGATCATGGATACATGATCTGTCTCTTCGCGAGGGATCTGCTCCTACTCTACCCCACAACCCAGAGCTGTTTGGCTGCCTTTTTAGGGTCAGTTCAGTGGTGTCCAATCTTTTTTCAAAGAGGACCAGTGTGCTGGTCCCATGGGGTATCCGAAAGGCAAGGTCCAAGTCCGGTCCATGGTCAGTGGTACAACGTAAAGGCAGTCCGTAATAACTGAAGCTGGGTGCAGGGCAGGGAGTCAGGCGAAGTCAGGAACAGGTAGGCAAGCAGGGAACCAGGGCGGGTCAGGAGCTCAGGCAGGAAAGCAGGACAGGTTTCAAGCAGGGACACTGGCAGGAACTGGGATCCAACAATGTTGCTCCTGCAACTTGGGGCTGGGGCTGGCCGGCTTTTATCTGCCCTGAAGCATAGGGCGGCCCCGATCCTCTGGAGACTTGCCTCTCCTGGCTTGGAGGCGAGCACTCCTCCTGCGGGAACTCAGTTCCCTTCGCCTCTCTGCCCTGAGCCTCTGCAGCTCAGGAGAGGCTGGAGGGTTACTGGACCCAGAAGCAACCTCAGCTTCCCCTGACAGGGCTGGGAGTGGAGCACCTGCAGGCAATGGGTCCTCCATCCCATCAGGAGCCAGAGCAGACTCAGCCAATGCCTGCACCTGAGGATCCAGCACAGGTGAGGACCCTTCCGACTCAGGCCCTAGCCCCGGCTCTGCTGGTTCTGGAGGCAGAGAATCCTGTGCAGGCTGGGATCCCTCAGGTTCAGCATCTGAGTCTGAATCCCAGGCCATCACAGCCAGATTTGATGAAGTGAAGGGCTGTGAGGGCCAACCAAAGGGCAGACCACTTTTTTTTTAGGATTGAAGTTGTTGAGCACAGTGGGTTAAACCGACCAGCGGGCTGGATTAGGCCCCCAAAGTGGACTTTGGACATGCCTGGGGTCAGTTTCTTGGGGGTGGCTGAGCGCTGGAGACGTAATGGAGTCTTCATGCAAGGGGCAGTGAACCTTTTCATCCCAAGAGAGCCACATTCCCTCCTGGACAGGCTTTTGAGGTCCACATGGCTGTTGGGGGTGGGGCCAGAGGCAAAAGTGGGTGGAGCAATGCTTTTTATAAAACCAATCCAATTGGTCTCTTGATAATAAGGAATGAGAAAGTCTGTGGTGGATCGGGTAGGCAGGGCTCTGCCTACTTTCTGTTTGGCTTCTTGATGCCATCCAATTCCAACCTGAAAAGAATTACCTGATTTTCCTATGGCAGACATAGTGTCACTTTCAAGTGGTCACAATTGCATGGCAGAAACGGGATACCTGACAGAGAATTCAACATTCTTTGTATAAACCCTGCTGACTTTTCATTTTAAATTAAAAAAAATAATCATCAAATAATGGGATTAAGAGCAGCATGGAGGGGAAGTTGGGAAGTCAAAGTTGAAAGAGAAATGTAGAACAAATTTGAAACCTGGAATTTATATGTAAATATTTTAAAATCTAATAAAAAAATGGCATTAGGGGGAGAAAAAGTCAAGTTTCCAGTCCATATGAATTCATTTTCATTGTTGCAGGATTTAGCAGTATGTGTGTGCATGTTACACAGTGTACAAACAGCTTTTGGGCTCAGGTTCTGCTTGCGGCTTCCCAGGAGAGGCATCTGGTTGGGCCACTGTGAGAACAGGATGCTGGACTAGATGGGCCATTGGTCTGATCCAGCCGCCAGACACTTTTAATGTTCTTTACATATCTGCCTCTTTGATATGCTGCTCCCACGTACAGCAGCAGAGGAAGCTACTCGGGTGCCTGGGGTGGGGCGAGCCGCCTATAGGCACCATGGGGCCTCTGGAGTCTGCCTGTCTCTTCCCACTCAGCTGCCCTACAGCTGGGGGAGGCAGTGGGCAGACCGTTTGGGGAGCGCAGAGCCTGCGCGCGCCCAAGGTACTGTGTGTGCTGGTCCCGTCGGTTACCCGAAAGGCGAGGTCCAAGTCCAGTCCGTGGTCAGAGGTGCAATGTAAAGGCAGTCCGTGATAACTGAAGCTGGGTGCAGGGCAGGGAGTCCGGCAAAGTCAGGAACAGGTAGGCAAGCAGGGAACCAGGGCGGGTCAGGAGCTCAGGCAGGAAAGCAGGACAGGTTTCAAGCAGGAACTGGTCACCAACGATGTTGCTCCTGCAACTTGGGGTGGGGCTGGCCGGCTTTTATCTGCCCCGAGGCATAGGGCGGCCCCGATCCTCTGGTGACTCGCCTCTCCTGGCTTGGAGGCGAGCACTCCTCCTGCGGGAACTCAGTTCCCTTCGCCTCTCTGCCCTGAGCCTCTGCAGCTCAGGAGAGGCTGGAGGGTTACCGGACCCAGAGGCAACCTCAGCTTCCCCTGACGGGGCTGGGAGTGGAGCACCTGCAGGCAATGGGTCCTCCATCCCAGCAGGAGCCAGAGCAGACTCATCAGATGCCTGCACCTGAGGATCCAGCACAGGTGAGGACCCTTCATACTCAGGCCCTAGCCCCGGCTCTGCTGATTCTGGAGGCGGGGAATCCTGTGCAGGCTGGGATCCCTCAGGTTCAGCATCTGAGTCTGAATCCCAGGCCATCACACTGTGTCTCTTCCAGGAGAGACGCATGGCTTGGGCACGCTGCAGGCCCCACGGTGAGTGCCACCTGGCATTTTGTCACCCCCCTCAGTGGTGACACCCGGGGCAAACTGCACCCACCGCACCCCCTTCCTCTGCCCCTGCCCACATAAGACAGAGAGCGTGCTAGAGTGGAGGGGGGGGGGGAAGCAAAGGGTTATGCAAAAGGAGACCTGGAGCCACACAGCAGGGCTACCGGAATACAGATTGCCTGAGTTTATTTTTAGCTGGCAGCTCTAAAGAGCAGCCGGCAGCATTTCTGCAGGGAGGCAGATACTGGGCAGACAAAAGGAGGAACGAACTCTTACAATCCCCCCTGCAGGTAGAAGTTGAAAAGTTGAGCGTCGGGATGCAGGCTTCAGCGGGAAGCCTGGGCGATGCACGGATCCCAGAGCCTTGCTCATCCATCTGCCATCTTCTTTACTGCCACCCTCGATGCTGCAGGGCAACTGAGAGACGTCTTTCACTTTATGGAACACAAACAATGGGGGCGTCTCTGGGGAGAGCTTTGGATGTTGCAACAATCAGGAACTCCCGAGAGCCTCATTCCTTTTGACTGATCAAGGGGTTGTTTCTAGTGGCAAGGGGACAAATTGTACATCTGCTGCAAGCAAAACACAAACCTGTGCCCCCCGTCCCCCCTGTGCCCCCCTTCCTCCTAAAGCTTGTTAATGCCACAGGACATATTGGCTTTTTAAAAAAGAAACACACACACACACTACAACTTCAGGGAGAGAGAGAGAGAGACAGAGCATCACTCTTTCGCAGCATTTTCCTCGGAATAAAGGAAGCTGCCTTAGCCTGACTCAGGCTCTTGGTCATAAGTGTGGGATTGTTCAGCGTGGCAGGAGAGGATATATTGTTTATTAATATCCTTCCTAACCTGCACTTGAAAGTTGCTTTACTTAGCAGAGTTTACATTCCCTTCTCACGCACAGCAGAAAACTAATTGCAAACTTGTGTGAGTTTCTTAAGACAGTACGCCATTCAATCTGGCTTGCCCAGATTGAAATGTGTTCTAATATTTTCAGAAACCAAGAAGATCAAGTATCTGTTAAGAGACTGGAGTACTGTAAATTTGTAGTTTATTTAAAAAACCACTGTAAACAGTTAAAATCATCGGTAGCCTTGTACTGACATTTGTAATGTGAAATTTATTATGATAAATTAGAAGAAGAAGAAGAGTTTGGATTTGATATCCTGCTTTATCACTACTCTAAGGCAGGGGTCCCCAAACTTATCCCGCTTCGGGCTGGTTCCTCCGGCGCCAATTGAATGGCGGGCCGGAAGGCAGGGGAGTGAGCGCCCATGCGCGCACGCACACAAGCGATTTCCGGCACAGCTGCCCATCTCCGGGATAGCGTGGCACCGGAAATAGATTGTGCGCATGTGCAAGCATCATTTCCGGCGCGTGCTGACCCAGAAGTGCGCCAGAAATTGTCGCTTGCGCATGTGCACAACCTATTTCCGGTGCCGCGCCATCCCGGAGATGGGCAGCCATGCTGCGACCCGTGCGCTGGTAAGAGCAGGCGGGGGCAGAGCCGGGGGGGCTGGGGGTCCTTGCGGGCCGGAAAATTGGCTCGCTTGGGCTGTATCCGGCCCCAGGACCGTAGTCTGGGGATGTCTGCTCTAAGGAGTCTCAAAGCGGCTAACATTCTCCTTTCCCTTCCTCCCCCACAACAAACACTCTGTGGGGTGAGTGGGGCTGAGAGACTTCAAAGAAGTGTGACTAGCCCAAGGTCACCCAGCAGCTGCATGTGGAGGAGCAGAAATGCGAACCCGGTTCACCAGATTATGAGTCCACCGCTCTTAACCACTACACCACACTGGCTCCCATTATATTAGGGATATATAACAACTGGAAAAAGTATAAGATGCAAAAAAAAATTATTTTATAACATATGAACCCATGGGAGGGAGGAGGGAATTCTGAAGGTTCAGAGAACCTTGTAATTTGATATATGAATTGGTTAGAGATAAAATGTATAAAAATGTGAAAACTAATAAAAATTTATATCCAAAAGGAAGTATGGAGCTTTTCCATTGTTTTGGCAGCCTGAGACCCAGACACTCTTCATCCTACAAGCTGCTGCCTGAACACAGCAGGGATCAGGATCAGTTTCCTTTTCTGCTTTTGTCTTTAGGGAGTGGAACCTTTCAACTTCCCGAATGATGAAACATTAATGATGTCATGCAATCACATAAATATTGAACATTTCCCCCTCCCTTGAAAGACTTAGTCTGGCACATGTGTTATTGAATCACAACCAAGACTTTGGAATACAGGCAGAAATGTGCTGCTTGTCACGCAACCTAGAGTCATAGAATTATAGTTAGAAAGGACCCTCAAGGGACATCTAGTCCAACCCCCTGCAGTGCAGGAATCACAGCTGAAGGATTCCTGACAGATAGTCATCCAACCTCTATTTGAAACGAGGGAGAGTCCACCACCTGCCGAGGGAGTCCGTTCCACTGCCAAACAGCTCTTGCCTCAGGGAGTTCTTCCTGCTGTTTAGTCCTGATGAGAGCCAGTGTGGTGTAGTGGTTAAGAGTGGTAGACTAGTAATCTGGTGAACTGGGTTCACGTCTCCGCTCCTCCACATGCAGCTGCTGGGTGACCTTGGGCTAGTCCCACTTCTCTGAAGTCTCTCAGCCCCACTCACCTCACAGAGGGGGAGGAAGGGAAAGGAGAATGTGAGCCGCTTTGAGACTCCTTCGGGTAGTGATAATGCGGGATATCAAATCCAAACTCTTCTTCTTCTTCTAGTCGCAATCTCCTTTCTTGCAACTTGAATTCATTGGTTCGGTTCCTCCGCTCCGCAGCATTAGGAAACAGGCTTGCTACATTTTCCATGTGGCAGCTCTTCAGATATTTGAAGATGACTATTTTATCACCTCTTAGTCTCTTCTTCTCCAGGCTTATCACCTAGCTCCTACAACCACGGAGTGTGGTGGAGTCTCCTTCTTTGGAGGTCTTTAAGCAGAGGCTTGACAGCCACCTGTCAGGAATGCTTTGATGGTGTTTCCTGCTTGGCAGGGGGTTGGACTGGATGACCCTTGTGGTCTCTTCCAACTCTAGGATTCTATGAACCATTCCTCATAAGGCTTTGTTTCTAGACCTTTGATCATCTTGGCTGCCCTCCTCTGCACACCTTCCAGTTGGTCAATAGCCTTCTTAAACTGTGGTACCCAAAAATTAAAAAAATTAAAATGTTTTATTTTTGAAAATCAATAAAAATCACACACACACACACACACACACACACACACACACACACACATTTTTAAAAAACCTGTGGTACCCAAGACTGGACACAGGACTGCTGGTGGGGTCTGACCAAGGCAGAATAGATTAGTCACCCTAACATCCTCTCCTTTCCCTAGGAGGGCCACCATGA
Source organism: Darevskia mixta (assembly GCA_034641385.1). NCBI lineage: Eukaryota > Metazoa > Chordata > Lepidosauria > Squamata > Lacertidae > Darevskia > Darevskia mixta. The sequence continues at coordinate 275,183 of JAWWNH010000086.1, forward strand.
GACATTTCACTGCCACAAATGATGGCACCCTTTGCTTTATTCCAATTGTGGAGACAAGGGGTTGTTATCTCAGGGTGACTACCCTGAGGCAACAACCTCCAGATTCCAGTTGGCTAAATATGCTCCCATTTTGGCACTGCTAAGGCACTAAGATGCGCAAGGCAATGTTTTTTTTAAAAAATACTGCTGCTATTTAAACAATCATTCTCCCAGCTAAAGAGGCAAATGAATTTAGGCGGAGGAAAAATTAAGGCGGGGGGGGGGGGGTTAGGGAGCAGTCAAAAATTGCCTCCAAGCTACTAATTAGTTAAAACATTGACAAAGGCAAATAAATAAATAAAAGTTTCCTTGTTTTTTAAAAAATGCTGGCAGCTTCCTAACCATGAAATTCAAAGAATAATCTCCATCTGCCCAGACTGGAGAAGTTTGCAAGAAGCAGGTTCATTCAGAACCACATGTCCACCTGCTCAAGTCTTTTAATCTCTTTGCAAATTTATTTGAAGAAGGAGGCAGCCAAGAAAGTTTTATGTTGTAGAGCAATCAGCTGTTAAAAAGTATCCTAAACTTCTGCCTGATCGCTTTCCGTAAGCAAATCAGCCTGATTTCTCCCGATGTGGGGTGATGTCTTGACTGGTAAATGAAGGAAACAGATAGTATTCAACACACACATTTAAAGAACTAATCAGATCTTACTGCCAGGCATTGCAATTTCGCTGATGGGAAACTTTTATGACACCTTCCGAAGCCCCAAGATACACATTGGGGGGGGGGGTACTAGCAGAGAGAGAAGGTTCAGATGTGTTGTAGGAATTTCGGGGGGGGGGAGCTTCCCTTCAAAACACCCCAGTATGCTGTTTGGGACATGAGCAGAGAGGGGTGACTGGGACCCCAGTATGCTGTTTGAGACATGAACAGAGAGGGGTGACTGAAACCAGAATGTCTGAAAACAGCACAGAAAGACAGGCCTCACACCATTTTGACTCCTGACACCATTTTTGACTCTCAAACTGACCAGGTGTCTCTCTGCAAGGGGGTGAGAAAACCTTTCCATTGTCTCAGAAATAAACTAATCACAATCTCAAAAGGAATGGCCAGACTGCCAGGAAAGGCAATCACAAGACATTATCATATGAAGTGGCAGACAGGAGGTAAACAACTAAGATTTCTGCTGGGCTGGAGACCGCCTTTTTCTATGATGTAGCTGTGATGTATCTGAGGGGTGGTCCTGGGTTACACCCCTTTTTGTGATGTATGTATGATGTATAGGGGGGTGGTCTTGAGGGGAAGGGGGGGGAATTTCAAAGTCTATATAGGAGCTTGCCCACCATTGTTCTGGGTCCTTTTCCTGCTCCTGTGTGAGAGGAAAGCACCCTGTTGCAACAGTGAAAATAAAGGCTTTGCTTCTCAATTTTTCTCTGGTTGGCCTCTGTTTTCACTCCTACCGATGGAGAACCTGCAGGGAACTTGCAAGGGCTCTTGTGTACCCCATAAGGGAATAAGGGCAGATTTTTCTACAACAGATGAAGAGGCCTTGCTTTGCATACAAAATGGAGGGGGCACTGGCCAGCCTGCCCCCCGCCGCCGCCCGGTGCTGCCCCAACCAGTGGCGGAGCAAGCAAACCGCGGCGGCGAGGGGCGCCCGGCAGGGCAGGGGCAGGGCACCGCTCCGCAACATGCGTCATACGTAATGACGTCACGTGGCTCGCCTCCTCGCCTAGGGCGCCAAAATTGCCAGCACCGGTCCTGGTTACAGGGAACCAGGCAGAGGGCCTTCTCAGTGGTGGCGCCTGCCTTGTGGAATGCCCTCCCAGCAGATGTCAAGGCAATAAGCAGCTATTTTACTTTTAAAAGACAACTGAAGGCGGCCCTGTTTAGGGAAGTTTTTAATGTTTGATGCTGTATTGTTTTTATTATTCGGTTGGAAGCCGCCCAGAGTGGCCGGGGAAACCCAGCCAGATGGGCGGGGTATAAATAATAAATTATTATTATTATTATTATAATTATTATTATTATATATCTAGTCCACCCCCCCTTCAAGAACTTCATTCACACATATATGTATTTATACAGTATGTATAGTTTTTAAAGCACCATTGTTATATATTTGCTTTGTGGGCCTCGGATCCTGCGCTTAAAATTTCCCGTTTCCAGCTCATCTGGCTACACACAGATACCCAGGGAAGATAGTCTATAATTTGCCGCAATAATCGCCGTCCTTTTCTCTCTGTCTGTGAAAACATTCCCTGGATCTAAAGCCTGATTGGCTTTTATCTCTCATCTTTCCCCCCACCCTGGGAGGGGGAAAAAAAGTGCCATTGACAAAGCCTAGAAAATTGATTTGGAAGAATGGAAGAGGGGGAGGGGAACCATTACAGAGCACTTAATCATGGCTAAATAATGGTCTGTAGGCGGTGAATAGCACTTCAAAGCTTCGGGGGAAGCGATCTGGGTGAGAAGGGGCTTTCAATACAACCCGTAACCCCTTTCAGGCTCAAAACACTGAACAGGGAAGCAAACAAACAGCTGAATAGGAGCTGGTTCTTACGTGTTTTCTCCATTGAGGTAGCTCCTCCATAGCTAAACTTCCCCCGCAGGCTGTTTCTCTTCTCTCCTTGTTATCAGAAGGATCTATTTCTGGCAAATTTCCTAGCCCCTCAGCCCAAGTAGAGGTAGCAATGTTTTCTTCTTCAAATTCACCTTTGGATGTTTAATTTTTCCAGATTTAGCTCCCCGCTCCCCGTCTCCAGAGCGTTCCAGATCAGAGGCACCGAGTTGCGCACAACATTGGGGGGAGGGGGCCATTGCGCGCACATGACGTCACACGTGGAATGGGCTCCCTCGGAAGGTGGTGGACTCTCCTTCTTTGGAGGTTGGATGAACGTGTCCAGAGGAGGGCAACCAAAATGGTCAAAGGCTTGGAAACGATGCCTTATGAGGAACGGCTTAGGGAGCTGGGCATGTTTAGCCTGGAGAAGAGAAGGTTAAGGGGTGATATGATGGCCATGTTCAAATATATAAAAGGATGTCATATAGAGGAGGGAGAAAGGTTGTTTTCTGCTGCTCCAGAGAAGCGGACACGGAGCAATGGATTCAAACGACAAGAAAGAAGATTCCACCTAAACATTAGAAAGAACTTCCTGACAGTAAGAGCTGTTTGACAGTGGAATTTGCTGCCAAGGAGTGTGGTGGAGTCTCCTTCTTTGGAGGTCTTTAAGCAGAGGCTTGACAGCCACCTGTCAGGAATGCTTTGATGGTGTTTCCTGCTTGGCAGGGGGTTGGACTGGATGGCCCTTGTGGTCTCTTCCAACTCTATGATTCTATGATTCTATGATCTGTCAGAGATTCTTGCGTTGTGATTCCTGCATGCCGAGGATGGACTTGGTATCCCCTTGGCATTCCTTCTCCAAGTCTACGATTCTAGGATTTGATGAAGAGAGATTGATCATTAAACCACTCTGGGAATTGCAGGGACCTCTTAGCAAGTGGCGGGTGGCACTGTGGGTTAAACCACAGAACCTAGGGCTTGCCGATCAGAAGATTGGCGGTTCGAATCCCTGCGACGGGGTGAGCTCCCGTTGCTCGGTCTCTGCTCCTGCCAACCTAGCGGTTCGAAAGCATGTCAAAGTGCAAGTAGATAAATAGGTACCACTCTGGTGGGAAGGTAAATGGCGTTTCTGTGCACTGCTCTGGTTTGCCAGAAGCAGCTTAGTCATGCTGGCCACATGACCTGGAAGCTGTATGCTGGCTCCCTCGGCCAGTAAAGCGAGATGAGCGCCGCAACCCCAGAGTCGGACATGACTGGACCTAATGGTCAGGGGTCCCTTTACCTTTACCTTAGCAAGTGTCAGTATCCTGAATAAACTACAGTTCCCAGAATTAATTGGGGGATATTGTGGTGCTTTAAAAGTATGCTATGAATGTGGCCAAGGTTTCTATCTCTCTCTCACACACACACATTACTCAGTTGTGAAATGTCTTCCTACCAGTTACCTTTATTCTTCCGCAGCTGGGGTGACACCCTCAGGGCGGCACTTGGGGCGATCACCCTTCTGAGGGCCAGCCGTGGGTGTGGGCAATTGTAGACTCTTTCCCAAGGCAATCGCAACACATTGGCTGAGCACCTGAAAAGTTCACGTTCCAGAAGTGGAGACAAGAGGAATTACTGACACAGGAAGAATGGCTATTGAAGTTAACGGAATATGCGGAACTGGCTAAAATGACAGGAAGAATCTGAGAACAGCAGGACCAGAAGTTCATCAAAGACTGGACTAAATTCATAAATTATTTGAAAGACAATTGTAGTCAACTAAATACGTTGGTAGGACTGCAAGAAGCTTTGTAAGTAAAGATATAAAAATCATTGTAGAGATGAAATTTTAATGATACACCTTGGATGTTATAGTTTGAAAGCAATGGTTAAGTAGTGGAAATGCAGACATTGGAAATGAAAAATAGAAAATCACAAGAAAGGTTTGAAGGAAGTCATGGCCTTAAAAAGCCAAAATGTATAATATAAGAGGAGAAATTGTAATGAAAAGTATTATTGAAAAATGAATAAAAATGATTTGGTGTGATGGCCTGGGATTCAGACTCAGATGCTGAACCTGAGGGATCCCAGCCTGCACAGGATTCCCCGCCTCCAGAATCAGCAGAGCCAGGGGCTAGGGCCTGAGTCTGAAGGGGCCTCACCTGTGCTGGATCCTCAGGTGCAGGCATCTGCTGAGTCTGCTCTGGCTCCTGATGGGATGGAGGACCCATTGCCTGCAGGTGCTCCACTCCCAGCCCCATCAGGGGAAGCTGAGGTTGCCTCTGGGTCCAGTAACCCTCCAGCCTCTCCTGAGCTGCAGAGGCTCAGGGCAGAGAGGTGAAGGGAACTGAGTTCCCGCAGGAGGAGTGCTCGCCTCCAAGCCAGGAGAGGCGAGTCACCAGAGGATCGGGGCCGCCCTATGACTCGGGGCAGATAAAAGCTGGCCAGCCCCAGCCCCAAGTTGCAGGAGCAACATTGTTGGATACCAGTTCCTGCTTGAAAACTGTCCTGCTTTCCTGCCTGGGCTCCTGACCCACCCTGGTTCCCTGCTTGCCTACCTGTTCCCGACTTTGCCTGACTCCCTGCCCTGCACCCAGCTTCAGTTATTACGGACTGCCTTTACGTTGCACCTCTGACCACGGACCGGACTTGGACCTCGCCTTTTGGGTAACCCACGGGACCAGCACAGTTGGCAAAAGAAAAGAAAAGTTCACATTTCCTGACAGCATAACAACAAGAAGAAAGTGTGTGTGTTTGTGTGTTTTTACAGGAGGGGAAATTGCATTTCAGCGGATGGCTCTGAGAAAGGAGTAAAGGCCTTTGTTCCCACCAAGCCCCCCCTCAAAGCAACAGACCGCCCCAGCCCCCCATACAGGAGGCCGCGATGGCAAAAAGAAAGATGGCAGTCAGGGAAGGGCTGGGGATCAAAGTTCCTTTCAGCGAGATAGCAAAGAACAAGAGAACGATTGTAAAGGAAACGAGAAACCTTATCTCCTCTCTGCCTGTTCCCCCACTGCCGCTGGGATTATGCAAATCAACCATTCAAGTACATTTCCCTGGTAATTAAAAACTCTGCTCTTTTTAATTAAACTTTCCCTCCAGACTGATTTCTCCCCCCCCCCCCGGGAGACTAATCCTTCCCATGCTTCTTTATGGATCTGTTCTCTTCTTTCTCTTGCCCCACCCCCAACCCCATCCCATAGTTTCTTCTAAATTGACAAGTCCTACCATCACGGAGAGTCGCAGTCTAACTTTTCTGAAGACCTATCCTCAATATAAAAGGACGGAGGAAGATGGAGGGAGGAGGGAGGGATGGGAGCGGAAGGAGAGAAGCGAAGGGAAAGGAAGAGGTGGAAGAGAGAGGAAGACAAGCAGGAAGAGAGGGTCTCTTTGGTGTCACTGTTTAGGTAGCAATGCTATTTGGCGTTTTTCTGTGATTGGAAAGATGACCCTCATAGGACAGGCAGGGAGTGGAAGTTGTTTCGGGAAGGAAATGGGTGCATAGCTGTCAACCCTCCCTTTTTCTGTGGGAAACTCCCTTATTCCAATACCGTTTCCTGCTGCTATCCCGGATTGTTGATATCCCTTAAATTTCCTGGATTTCAAAGGAAGCAGCTCCTCTCCCTCCCTGCCAGCCAGGGAGGCTCCTCAGCTGCGTTGCTCGGCTGCCAATAAGGAGTCTGAGACTGACTGGGGGCGGAGCTTGCATGCCTTGTGCAGCCAGACCCTCACGCCCAACCAGACAGACAGCCTGCCTGCCATCTACGCGCTCGCTCTTTCGCTCACCCGTTTGCGCGCAGCCTCTGGAGCGCAGGGTGGCGAGGCTACTTGGTGCCATTGCACCGCCCTCGCGGCATCCCTTATTTTCAAATCCGAAAGTTTGAAAAAATCCCCTATTTTCAAATCCGAAAGTTGACAGCTATGAGTGGGTGTGTTGGGAGGAGGTGGGAGCAGAGAGATTTTTGTTCCCCCATCTTATAGTACTTGAACCCAGGGTCATCCAATGATGCAAACTGTTGGAAGATTGCAGAACAAACAAGAGGAAGGACTTCCCTTGATCCAGACATGGCGCTTCCCTTGATTCAGCCTAGAATTGCATTAGTTTTAATCGCATTAGATGATGGTGTTCTATGTGAAACACTTCTGCATGTTCATAGATGGTTTGACATGCGCTGCCTTAGCAATCCTCCTTGTGAGATACTCATGATTAACCTCATTTTACAGGTTGCTCTTAGGCAAAAAATGCTTGGCTTAAGGCCATCTTGTTAGATCATACCAGAGGTGAGATTTTGAACCTTGGTTTCACAGCTCATTATCATTTTGTAGTGGATTCGGGGAAGTGAGATAAAGGTAAAGGGCCCCTGGACGGTTAAGTCCAGTCAAAGGCGACTATGGGGTTGCGCTGCTCATCTCGCTTTCAGGTCAGGGGAGCCGGCGTTTGTCCACAGACAGCTTTCTGGGTCATGTGGCCAGCAGGACTAAACCGCTTCTGGCGCAACGGAACACCGTGTCAGAAACCAGAGTGCACGGAAGCACCGTTTACCTTCCCGCCACAGCAGTACCTATTTATCTACTTGCACTAGTGTGCTAGATTGGCAGGAGCTGGGACAGAGTAACAGGAGCTCACTCCGTTGTGGGGATTCGAACCAGCAACCTTCCGATCGGCAAGCGCAAGAGGCTCAGTGGTTTAGACCAAAGCACCACCAGCATCCTACGGGGAAGTGAACTGGGTCCTGGGATCAAAGGTAGGAGAGGTAGGAGAGTCCTGGGATCAAAGGTAGGAGAGAAACATTTGTTCACATCTCCAGATGTTGGGTGCTCTCCCCAGGGAGGTTCAGCTGCTGTCTGCATTATACTCCTCTTCAATCAGGCTTTTGGCTGATTGACAGCTGATACTTTTTTAAATGTGTTGTGGGAAAGGGGGTGATTATTGGTTTTATGTTGTTTCTATTTTTATTACGTATTTTGTGGTTTTTCTGTTGTGATTTTGCGTTACAGCTAGACTGGTGACTGGGAGTGGCCGCCGGGACCACATAACACCGGTCCTGAGAGATCTACATTGGCTCCCAGTATGTTTCCGAGCACAATTCAAAGTGTTGGTGCTGACCTTTAAAACCCTAAACGGCCTCGGTCCTGTATACCTGAAGGAGCGTCTCCACCCCCACCGTTCAGCCCAGACACTGAGGTCCAGCGCCAAGGGCCTTCTGGCAGTTCCCTCGCTGCGAGAAGTGAGGTTACAGGGAACCAGGCAGAAGGCCTTCTCAGTAGTAGCACCCGCCCTGTGGAACGCCCTCCCATCAGAGGTCAAAAGGGATCAACAACTAAATAACATTTAGAAAATACCTGAAGGCAGCCCTGTTTAGGGAAGTTTTTAATCTGTAACATGTGTATGTATTTTAATATTTGCTGAAAGCCACCCAGAGTGGCTGTGGAGACCCAGCCAGATGGGCAGGGTACAAATAATAAATTATTATTATTATTATTATTATTATTATTATTATTATTATTATTATTATTTATTTATTTATTGTGAACCACCCAGAGACTTGTGGATGAAGGACACTATACAAATTCAATCAATAAAACATATAAGGGCATTTATATTTATATACATTTGCATTCAAAGGCAAGCCTACCTATTTCTCACTTTCTGAAACAATTCATGATCCGAAACACAGCCATCTTCCAAAATTTGCACTTCTCTGAATTTTGCAATGCAGTTCTCTAGCCAAGTAATGTATACGAAAATTAATATCCTGGGACAAAGTGTGCATAACAATGTATTTTGTTTGTTTGCATATGTTAGTGAAAATAACACATAAACATGCATTCTGTTTGAGGAAATCACTTTGCAAAAGTGTGTATATTTGGGTAAATCGTATAGAAAAACAAGTATATTGGAAGAAATTCTCACTTAGATGCTGATACATAATTTTTTCTATACCAGGATTTAGAAAAAGAATACGAAGTGATGTGGAAATGTGGGCTCGTATTGGAAAGGTGAGAGAGCAAAACTGACGGATTTCAACTTCATTGCTAAAGCAGGAAGTCGCCATACGCAAAGACTCTGAGTGTACCTGTGTGATATCACCAAGGATATGATGAGGATAGCAATCACGGCGAGTCTCTCTGAGATAGTTTTTAATAGCTTGCTGAAGCACTAAATATAGTGCCACCGGAAGGAATGACTGAGCATGAGAAAAAGAGGTTTCTTTTTCATTCCCCCCCCTCATTGCATCATCCCCATCACAGCATTTCCTGCACCAAGAAAGAAAAATCTGGAAATGAGACAGGCTGAAGCGGCGATGCTGCCTTTAAACAAGGGGAGGCATTGAAATCATACCATTTTACCCCAGATTAAGTCGTGCCACCTTCTACTTTGGTATTTATAATAATAATAATAATTTTTTATTTGTACCCCACCCATCTGGATGGGTCTCTCCAGCCACTCTGGGCGGCCTCCAACAGATATTAAAATACATCAAAATCACAGGTTAAAAACTTCCCTAAACAGGGCTGCCTTCAGGTATTTTCTGAATGTAGGATAGGCGTTCCACAGGGCGGGCGCCACTACCGAGAAGGCCCTCTGCCTGGTTCCCTGTAGCTTTGCTTCTCACAGTGAGGGAACTGCCAGAAGGCCCTCAGCGCTGGATCTCAATGTCCGGGCTGAACGGTGGGGGTGGAGACGCTCTTTCAGGTATACAGGACCGAGGCCGTTTAGGGCTTTAAAGGTCAGCACCAACACTTTGAATTGTGCTCGGAAACGTACTGGGAGCCAATGTAGTTCTCTCAGGACTGGTGTTATGTGGTCCCGGCGGCCACTCCCAGTCACCAGTCTAGCTGCCGCATTCTGGATTAATTGCAGTTTCCGGGTCATCTTCAAAGGTAGCCCCACGTAGAGCGCATTGCAGTAGTCCAAGCGGGAGATAACCAGAGCATGCACCACTCTGGCAAGACAGTCCGCGGGCAGGTAGGGTCTCAGCCTGCGTACCAGATGGAGCTGGTAGACAGCTGCCCTGGACACAGAATTAACCTGCGCCTCCGTGGACAGCTGTGAGTCCAAAATGACTCACAGACCTGACCTAGACAAAACACTACAAAACACTTTGTCACGTAAATGTAGTAGTGATGTATGGAATTGAGAGCTGGACCATAAAGAAGACTGACTGCCGAAGAATTGATGCTTTTGAATTCTGGTGCTGGAGGAGACTCTTGAGAGTCCCATGGACTGCAAGAAGATCAAACCTATCCATTCTGAAGGAAATCAGCCCGGAGTGCTCACTGGTTTAGACCACAGCGCCACCCGCATCCCTACCAGTGGGGAGACCATTCCATCATTGCAAATGGTTCCTAAGTTTGGAGGAAACCTTCCTTGGTCCCTGAGACATGGAAAAGACAAAGCATGTGAACTAGGGGTAACGTGGAAATACAATCGGGGTTCATGATAAGTGCCGCACCCTATGTTCCTTAAGCAAGGTTCCTGACCTCAAGTAGGGTGGGAGATGCTCCTCATCACAAGGGTGTTGGACTAGATGACTCTTGGCGGTCTCTTCCAACTCGACAACGTCACAATTCCATGATTCTAAGCATTGAAATAAGATCAGCTGTGATCCTTGGAATGTGCTGGTGGGGTAATCCTGTCCTTTATCACAGGCAAGAAAATGTTTGGGCCACCCCTTATATTTAGATAAAGATAAATCTAGTGCTGTCATCAGGGCCGGATTTAGGTTTGAGGAGGCCCTCAGCTCCTGAAGGTAATGGGGTCCTTTATATGTCCAGCTGTCCTTTGTCAACAACAAATTGTCGCTGTTTATTTGTGTTGAATATATGCTATATGCTAATTTAATAGGCATCTCAAGCCATTTGCCCATGTTGCCATGCAACCAGTCCATGCAGAATGTAGGCACCCTATATATAGAAATGAGCAAACCAGTGATATTTTAGGGAGCAGGCTAGCAAGCAGGGCCCATGACTTACATCATAGGAGCCTACACAACACAAAACACTGTTGCTGTCTGTAGGTTTTATTTTATTTGGTTTTTATCTTATATTTTGGAAATGTACATCCAGGGTTTTTTTTTCTTTGTTTTTTTTTAGGGGCCCACAAGAGAGTACTGGAGGAGACTCTTGAGAGTCCCATGGACTGCAAGAAGACCAAACCTATCCATTCTGAAGGAAATCAGCCCTGAGTGCTCACTGGAAAGACAGATCCTGAAGCTGAGGCTCCAAGACTTTGGCCACCTCATGAGAAGAGAAGACTCCCTGGAAAAGACCCTGATGTTGGGAAAGATGGAGGGCACAAGGAGAAGGGGATGACAGAGGACGAGATGGTTGGACAGTGTTCTCGAAGCTACTAACATGAGTCTGACCAAACTGTGGGAGGCAGTGGAAGACAGGAGTGCCTGGCGTGCTCTGGTCCATGGGGTCACGAAGAGTTGGACGCGACTAAATGACTAAACAACAACAATAACAGGCAGATAGATAGATGATAGATAGATAGATAGATAGATAGATAGATAGATAGATAGATAGATAGATAGATAGATAGATAGATAGGCAGTGGAAGACAGGAGTGCCTGGCATGCTCTGGTCCAGGGGGTCATGAAGAGGTGGACACGACTAAATGACTAAATGAGTGCTGGGGAGACAACAATGAGAGTGGGTCCCTAAGATACAGCTTGTTTAGCTTATACGTAAATCCAGCACTGGCTGTAATTGCTGAAGAGGGTTGAATGCAAAGGGATTGTGGAAAACATACAGAATCCCCCCTCCTCTTTCTGACTCTTACAGAATCTTTCTGCCTTGGCTCCTAAACAAGAGTTAACAACCCCCAGACTCTAAAAAACATTGCACAGCGGGCTTTGCATCGAAGCGTTCAGCATCGTTAATGCACCACAGCCATTACTTAATCTCTCCATCTCTCCATCTATCCAAGGGCCCCTGTTTCCATAATATGAGCAAAGGAGATAAGTGGAGGACAATTGAATATTGCTTCTCTCGCAGCCTTTTGAAAGCAAGGCACGCTTTCATGTGCAGGCACCCATTTGCAGAGGAATGCAATAAACGTAGAAAGTCAGATGGCAACACATTAAGAATTGCCAAGGATTCATCTTTAACAGCAACGGACTGCATGTGTCAGGGACATGCCCACCCCTGCCAGTCCAGCTCTGAGTGCTTACAGGGACCCGCAGCCTGTGTTAACGACAGATTCATCTTCGAGTGAATCTGGCAGCCCCTTTTAGGGGGGGGGAGCAGTTAGTGGCTGGGAGCCAGGGAGTGCCAGGTGTCCAGGGAGTTGATGGGAGACCTGGCACTACCCAGCAGACTCACTCGGAGGGGGAGGCGTCAGTTCCCGCGCATATCTCACGTAGGAGGGAGAAGGCGGCAATTTAGGATGCCAAGGCTTTGGTGTTGGCGCCAAAACAGGAGGGAAGGACTTCCGGATTCTGCTAGTGACTGAGCAGACATGATAAACTGAACTCTGCACTGTAAATAGCTTTGCACTGAAATAAAGAGACTTAAAGACAAGATGGCTTGGTGTTACTATTGAACAACCGGTAAGAGAACCTGACAGCATGTTTGTTGGAACCTCTCCAAAGACAGATTGATGACAATCATGCTCTGCATTGGTCATCTAGCTATCAAGGGTAGGCTGCCTCTGAGGGTGGGGGTTCCATTCCTGGCTATTTCTACCAATAGTTATTGACAAACCCGTCCTCCCTGAATTAGTCTCAAAGCCACCGGGTGTGCTTATTGGCCAAAAATAACACGTGGAAGGAGGTTCTATCTAATGCTCCTTCCTGATAAAAGTCTCTCTAAAACCATTCTCTCAGGCTGGATCTAGACACATTAAAAAAAAAAAAGCGTTTCAGGAAAACGTGTTGTAAACCTCCCAGTGGGAAATCTTGTTGGTGAAAGAAGGGACTCCCCAGCGCCACCTGGTGTCACAGTGCTAGAATGCACACAAAACGCTTTTTCTTTAGTAATGTAGCTGAGGCTTCAGTTTCTGCATGCACGACACAATAGAAGTCAAGAGCGCTGGCTGTGACCTCTCAGTCTCTTTTTCACAATACTAGAGTTTGTGTACATCCCATGCAGCTTAATGCTGGACAGAGAAAACAAAGTACAGTGGAACCTCGACTTACGAATTTAATGCGTTCCGAATGCACACTCGTAAGTCAAAAATTTCGTAAGTCGAAAAACGGCATTCCCATAGGAATGCACTGGAAACGTAAGTCAAAAAATTTGTAAGACAACCCTATGTAAACCTTTGTAAGTCGAGTAAACCCCATCTAAAACTTCGTAAGTCGAGTAAACCGCATCTAAAATCCAAGCGGATTTCCTTTCGGAAGTCGAAAAATTCGTAGGCGCGTGGCCGCTTTTTCCCTTTCGTAAGTTGAAAAATACAGAAGTCGAGTACTTCGTAAGTCGAGGTTCCACTGTACTGTATTTTTCCGTGTATAACACGCACCCGTGTATAAGACGCTCCCTATTTTGGGGGACTCAGAATTAAGAAAATGGGGTGAGATTGCCCCAGTATATAAGACTACCCCCCTTTTAACATTATTTTTTAGTAAAAAAAACACACCCTAGTCTTATACACAGAAAAGTATGGTAATTCTTCACGCAGTACATTGTTAAACTATGGAACTCCCTCCCTCAGGATGGCTCAATTTGGATGGCTTTAAAAGAGGGTTGGAAAGCAATGTCTGGGTGACCATGGGTGTGCCAAGGGGGGTTTATGGGACCCCACCATGGTGGGAAAGTTACATACTGGCCTCGTCTCAGTTGCCACCATGGATCACGCTTGCTAGGAAGCGTTGTTTGCTCTCAAGACCCCTTTTCCTTCCATTTATTTATAAACAGCTCAAGCTTGGAAGCCAATATTTTACAAGGGGCTGATTGATCACTGTGCATTTACCAAGTGTCACTTAAAATAACTCATAGAAAATAGGTGTTGTGTGTTTTCATAAAGCCGTTGGAATGACTTACAGATGATTGCTTAAGATACAAATGACAGGCATTTAATGGAACAACAGCTTTAAATCTGTTAACCTTTTTTCTTTTCTTTTCTTTTTTAGATAAAAAAATATATTATTGCCTGTGCTCTCAAGGAAAGCTAAATTAATATGAAGTGCTCAAACATGATGTTTTGTTTCCTCCTCGGAAGGAATTATCATGTAGCAAGAAAGAGGAGGCAGGTCTTTTAATTTAAAACCAGAGAGGATTTTGCTATTGTTATATTTTCCAAACCTGCCCATCCATAGCTTATAGGAGAAGTTCAGCAAGTGGGTTTTCCAGGCAACGAAAGGGGTGCACTAGGGTGAGTTTTTTAAAAAATGAATTGGGTTTTACAAACAAATCAGTTTAAGCTTATAGCAGAACTAATGGCTTATTCTTCATTATTGCATTTCATAGCCCACCTTTTTGCTTCATGGTGCTCATGGTTCTTCCCTTTCTTATTTAATCCCCTCAACAACCCTGCGAGGTAGGTTAGGCTGAGAGGCAGTGACCAGCCCAAGGTCACTCAGCGAGCTTTATGGCCAAGTGGGGATTCGAACCCTGGTGTCCCCGGTCCTAGTCCGGCACTCTAACCACTACACCACACTGTCTGGCAAACTGGATCTACCCAGCACTCCCCCTCATTCTGCCTCATTCACACGTCGCTAGCATTGACCCCCGTTATAATAACTCCTTTATCCCTTATGGGTACCCAAGAGCCCATATAGAGTCCTTATGTAAGTTTTCTATTGGTAGGAGAAAATAACAGAGGCCAATCGGAGAATAAGGTAAAGGTAAAGGGACCCCTAAAAGTTAAGTCCAGTCGCGAATGACTCTGGGGTTGTGGCGCTCATCTCGCTTTACTGGCCGAGGGAGCCGGCGTACAGCTTCCAGGTCATGTGGCCAGCATGACTAAGCCGCTTCTGGCAAACCAGAGCAGCGCACGGATACGCCGTTTACCTTCCCGCCAGAGCGGTACCTATTTATCTACTTTTACTGTGTGCTTTCGAACTGCTAGGTTGGCAGGAATCAGAGAATATTGAGAAGCAAAACAGCTAGTAAGCCTGATCTTTATTAAACTGTTGCAACAGGGTGCTCACCCCCCCCCCCCACGCAGGGAGGTAGGAGAGGAACCCCGAACATTGGTGTGCAAGCTCTTATACAGACTTTTGAAATTGCCTACCCTATAGCTCAAGACCACCCCCCAAAACATCATACATACATCACAGAAAGAAGTGGTCCCCAGCAGAAATTTGAATGTGTTCCTTCTCTCCTGTCTGCCAGGATACCTGATAATGCCTTATCTGATTGCCATTTCTGGGTAGCCTGGCCATTCCCTGGAGATGGTAAATACTTAGTTCCTGAATCTCTTATGCTATTGAGAGTGTGGTCAGCTTAACAGATACTTGCCAGACTGTATTTACAGGGAGGTCTTGAAGGAAGGGGGGGCCCATAGGTATCCCAGTTTGCTTGTTAGTCTCCATTAGCTTAGAACGAACGCATCACGTTCCGGGATATGAGTCAACTAGAAACAGGCTGACCACAGTACAAGGACAAGGCATGTGCAAATGGCAAGATTAGCAGCAAGGTCTCAGGATATGCGTCACTGGGAAACTGGCTGACCACAGTACAAGGTCCAGATATGAGCAGTCGTAAGATTACGCACAAGGGCCCAGCCAAAGTTCAGGAGGAAGGAACTTCCTTATAAGGTTTACAGAACTCCGGGGTAAAAGTGTGTGTATAAAAGCTGCATGCAAACAGCATTTGGGTGCGCTTGCTGTGAACTATCACACAGTGTCTTTCTACTGTCCTAGGCAGGAGAAATAAACTCTTTCGCTTTGAACCAAACCTCGGTGTCCATTTGGCTCCTTCCTCCCTCCCCCTCGGGAGCAACGCGGAACCCAGCTCTATGCTGTAATAAGGCTACAGTCTAAGCCCCTATAGTCCAAAGACAATTGGAAAGGGTTCCCCATTCCCTTCCTCCTTGCAGAGAAATATTTGAGGTCAATTTGGGAGGGTCAAAATGGCTTCAGGATTGTTCTCCTGTACTGTTTCAGACACTATACTTATGCATGTGTGTTTGCCTTGTACATTTATGAACATTTATTCTCTCTATACATAAGACCTTAGAATTCCTATAACACCCCCCTAAGGGGCAGCTGCACATTCCTGAATTGCAGGGGGTTGGACTAGATGATCCTCAGGGTCCCTTCCGACTCTCCGACTCTACGCTTCAAGATAATGGCTCTTCACTTACAGTCCTTCATATTTACTGTACAAGGCTGGCTTTGGATTCTAAGCTTATTTGGGAGCTTGCTTTACGACTGCTTCATGCAAATGAGAGAGTTGGGGGGGGGGGGCGGAGAGGAAGGGGCAGAGTCCGGCAGATAACGACAAAGTCTATTTTACCCTGACCATCTATTAGTCCCAACAGCGCCCTCTGCTGACTGGAGGCAGGCAAGGTTGCTCATACCCAACAGGGGTAAGGGTCAAATGTAGACTTGGCATGTCCTAACCAGGCAGAAAGCATCTCAGATATCTCCATGTTTGTTTTTAACATGTCCATTTGCCAGGGAACCTATGGCAGGCTGACCCATGTGTTTAACCTCAGGTGGTAATTTCCGCAGTGAAGAACCTGAAAGAGAGTTTGGGTTTTTTGAGTTACAAGTAGGTAGCTGTGTTGGATTATGGTGCTGGAGGAGACTCTTGAGAGTCCCATGGACTGCAAGAAGATCAAACCTATCCATTCTTAAAGAAATCAGCCCTGAGTGCTCACTAGAAGGACAGATCCTGAGGTTAAGGCTCCAGTACTTTGGCCACCTCATGAGAAGAGAAGACTCCCTAGAAAAGACCCTGATGTTGGGAAAGATTGAGGGCACAAGGAGAAGGGGACGGCAGAGGATGAGATGGTTGGACAGTGTTCTCGAAGCAACTAACATGAGTTTGGCCAAACTGCTAGAGGCAGTGAAGGATAGGCGTGCCTGGTGTGCTCTGGTCCATGGGGTCACGAAGAGTCAGACACGACTGAACGACTGAACAGCTGTGTTGGTCTGCCATAGTCTAAACAAAATATCGGAAGAAGTGTGCATGCACACGAAAGCTCATACCAAGAACAAACTTAGTTGGTCTCTAAGGTGCTACTGGAAGGAATTTTATTTATTTATTTTTGGGTGGTTTTTTTTTGAGGGGGCATTGCACCTCCAGGGTTGATCTGTGGGGATCTGAAGTTTCCTCTTTTGTGTTTGGATACGGGACCTTTTTTTTTTGAGGGGGGGGGCGGGAGTGCATTCAAACTCTGACGCAGTTTTATGATCTCTGTGATTTTGTGACTGCCTGACAGCCAACCCCTCTTCCGGTCCCCATGAATCGCAGCTGCTTATAATTGAAGCAAAGGAGCGTGAGGAAAATGTAGTTCAAATGGGCGAAAGAAATAGCCTTGATTGGAAATAATATAATTGATCTAAATGTGTCTTGGATGCTAATGGCTCTTCATCTGGGAACATTAATTTCGAGAGGCTCCCATCCCTTTTAAGTTTGACAAGAGGAATCGGGTAAGTTCAGTGCCCCGGAAATTTGCTGTTGTTGCTGACCGCAGAAAGTTGTTCATGTCTACATTCGGCGTCTCCTTTGATGCTACAGCAACAGTGAATTAAGTGCTAAAACTGCCTCCAAAATTTGAACTCACTTCATTACTATGGCAACCAGTTCTAATAGTATTATTATGAGTAGCAATAGTAGTATTGCAGGTGAGATCTGCAGCATAGAGTGTTTTGGGTTCTAGCTTGCTAGCCTTGTCCTCTGCCAGGATAACCAGTCTGCACTTTCCCATTTCTCCACCTTTGAACTACCAGTCAACATGCCATCACCACTAAGCATGCTGTCCTCGTTGGGTTGTTTCGGATTTCCATCATCATTACTCCAAACACCCAATTCTGCAAACCTTGGCTTCCCCCCTGAAGTCACAGATACCTCCTTGTGGTCCCATTCTGGCTACATGAGGATTCAGACACACAGATTAAAAAAACATAGATTCTGCAGAAAAGCTCGTGTCTTGCCAGAGTCAGCTGGGAAAGGAATCCGGTAGGTGTCAGGGCTGGAGTCAGAGGCAGGTTAGCAATGAAGGAAGCAGATCTCTGTTGCCAGCAAAGGTAACACTTTATTCAAGGAAAGGAACATACAATTAGTGCTCTCAGCAACCCTTCCTAGTAGGTCTTGCCCCTACGGAGAAGTTGCCAGGACTGAGGTAAAAAAGGTAAAGGTAAAGGACCCCTGGATGTTTAAGTCCAGTCAAAGGCGACTATAGGGTTGCGGCGCTCATCTCGTTTTCAAGCTGAGGGAGCGGCGTTTGTCCACAGACAGCTTTCTGGGTCATGTGGCCAGCAGGACTAAACCGCTTCTGGCGCAATGGGACACCGTGATGGAAGCTGGAGCGCACGGAAACGTTGTTTACCTTCCCGCCGGAGCGGTACCTATTTATCTACTCGCACTGGCATGCTTTCGAACTGCTAGGTTGGCAGGAGCTGGAACAGAGCAACGGGAGCTCACCCCATCGCAGGGATTCGAACCGCCAACCTTCTGATCAGCAAGCCCAAGAGGCTCAGCCGTTTAGACCACAGTGCCACCCGCGTCCCTTCCAACCAGGACTGAAGGTCCCCACCTTCCCCACCTCTCTAAGGCTTCTCCTCTCTGGGATGTTTCCCACCAGCCTCAAGCTGCAACTGTGCACCTCTGGCCTCTGTTCTGGCCTCTTCGTTTTCCTGCGCATTCTTGGAGACCAGGGGAGTTTGCTAAAACAGGAGAGGGAGACTCCCTGGATTCTTCCACCATCTCCTGACCTCCCTCCTCTGCTTCAGCCTTGGAGTCTGAACTGCTCCCTGTCACAGGCTCCTCCTGCTCACTAAATCTCATCACTGCTTCGGCACCTGGTAAAGGGAAATGTACCCCTGACCGTTAGGTCCAGTCATGGACGGCTCTGGGGTTGCAGCGCTCATCTTGCTCTATAGGCCAAGGGAGCCGGCATTTGTCCGCAAACAGCTTCCGGGTCATGTGGCCAGCATGACTAAGCCGCTTCTGGCGAACCAGAGCAGTGCATGGAAACGCTGTTTACCTTCCTGCCGGAGCGGTACCTATTTATCTACTTGCACTTGGATGTGCTTTCGAACTGCTAGGTGGGCAGGAGCAGGGACGGAGCAATGGGAGCTCACCCTGTCGCAGGGATTCGAACCACCGACCTTCTGATCAGCAAGCCCTAGGCTCTGTGGTTTAGACCACAGCGCCACCTGCATATCTCCTCCCAAACCTCTCCCTCTGACCTCTCCTCTGTGTCCCACCACCAATGACCTGGCTCTGAGCCTTCCTCCTCTGGTGTTTCCCTTGGGGGGGGGCCTCCCTGGCTGGTGCCTCCCACCACTCCTCTGTATCCAGCCAGTCTATGACAGCACCTGCTACACCAGCCTCTGCCGACTTTAAGCCCTCCATCAGTTTTGGACTACAACTCCCATCAGCCGCAGCCTGTGTCTGATGGGACTTGTAGTCCAATGCATCTGGAGGACAGCAGGTTGGCAAAGGCTGCACTCCACTTTTAATTCTTGATAAGTTCTTGTAATGACAAAGATATGCAATAACATTAAATACAATCGAGCAGAATAGCAAAGTTTGAAAAAGTCTCTGTAAACACTGTTTACATATAAGACATCCTTGGAATGTCTTTCACCATATGAGAAGGGTTTAAAATTTCAGTTACCTATGACTTTGCTGAAGAAGTAACATCGAAACAGTGGACCTTATCCGGAATCAGTGTCCAGCCTCTTTCCACTTCAGCCTCGTTGGAACATTACATGAACTTCTGTTTCATCCATGTTATAGAGACTTTCTCCAATTTTGCTATTTTGCTCATTTGTATTTGATGCTACAGAGACTTTTTCAAACTTTGCTATTCTGCTTGATTGTATTTTATGTTATTGCATATCATTGTCATTGCAAGAACTTTTCAAGAATTGATATTGTGCCTTCGCTCTGGGTCTCGTGTTGCTCTGTTGGTTCTTTGTTGAGTTGCAACACAGGGGTTCATTTTGCTTCTTGCACTCCACCTTCGACAGGTGAAATAGATACTCCAGCGCATAGCTGTCAACCCTCCCTTTTTTTGCGGGAAACTCCCCTATTCCAATGCGGTTTCCTGCTGCTATCCCGGATTGTTGATATCCCTTTAATTTCCCGGATTTCAAAGGAAGCAGCTCCTCTCCCTCCCTGCCGGCCAGGGAGGCTCCTCAGCTGCGTTGCTCGGCTGCCAATAAGGAGTCTGAGATCAACTGGGGGCGGAGCTTGCATGCCTTGCGCAGCCAGACCCTCACGCCCAACCAGACAGACAGCCTGCCTGCCGTCTATGCGCTCGCTCTTTCGCTCACCCGTTCGCGCGCAGCCTCTGGAGCACAGGGTGGCGAGGCTACTTGGTGCCATTGCACCGCCCTCACGGCATCCCTTATTTTCAAATCCGAAAGTTAGGAAAAAATCCCTTATTTTCAAATCCGAAAGTTGACAGCTATGTCCAGCGGCACCTCCCCGCCTCCCCACCTCGTTTCTTGCCTGCAAATTAGGGCGAGAAGCTAGACTCCTTTTCTGAAGGTTGTCTGCTCTCTGGGTGACCAAATCCCAGTTTTCAAAATGCCTAGATGCTTTGTTCTTTTCAACACCAGTGCATTCTTATTTTGATTTCCCCTCCTCCCCAATTAGTTTCAGTTTCATTCAGCAGCAAAAAAAGGGGGGGGCTCTCCCCAAAACCATTTCCCTTGTCAGATACCAGTAGCATTTCCAGAAGCTGCTCTTCTTCCCTGAAACGCAGGAGCCAGGAGGGAAGAGGGCCACTTGAAGGACAACTTTGCTGGACTGGTTCCCACCTAAGCTAAGCTCGGTCCTTTTCTCCCTGGGCCTTGGGAGGGTGGGGGGGGGGTGGAGGATTAGCTTTCCTTTCTAGACTGTTCCTGGGGGCTACGTCAAGGTTAGCTAATCTCCAGCGCGTCTTAATTCCCTTTTTTTGCTGATTTGAAGGACGAAAATGCATCCATCCTAAGAAAGGGTTGGTGTGAAGTTCCCTCCTTTCGCCACTAGGGGGCACTGCTCTTCCATCTACATAGAAGGACGCAGCCGCTGATACTCCAGTGGTTAAATAAAATAAAATAACGAGGCACCGAACGGAAAATAACAAGCAAGGAAAGTCCATGTCAGGCACAGGGAGTTTTGCTCCTGCCGAGTGTAGAAACCGGGAGGGGGGCGGGCGGGGAATTGCATGCATTTAGAATTCCACCGTTTTGCTAAATCTGCAAACATCAAAGCCTGCTCTGGTTCCCTCTGTTGGATCCAGTCTGTTGGATCCACCTGTGGCTCCAATCTTGTCATATTCAGAGCCCTTCGCCTCTCCTTATCCTTTATCTTTCCCCTCGTATTTCTGCCGAAGACTCAAAAAACCTTGGGGTGGGATTTGCTCTTTTCCTCTTACGTTAGGCTATGGAGTGTCAAGCCTAGAAATATAAGAAGAGGCTGCTGGATCAGGCCAATGGCCCATCTAGCCCAGCATCCTGTTCTCACAGCAGCCAACCAGGTGCCCCAGTGGAAAACCCGCAAGCAGGATTCGAACACAAGACTCAGGAACACAGGAAGCTACCTTACACTGAGTCCCATCTAGCTCAGTATTGTCTACACTGAGCGACAGTGGCTCTCTGGGATTTAAGGCAGGAATCTCTTCCCAACCTTTACCTGGAGATGCCAGGCAGGGATTGAACCTGAGGACCTTCTGCTTCCCAGCCAGAGGCTCTGCCACTGAGCTATGGCCCCTCCCGTGGTTTCCAGAAGCATTGCTGGCTCCCAACAGTGGAGGTAGGTAGCTGTGTTGGTCTGTCGTAGTCAAAAAACAAAATAAATAAATAAATAAATTCCTTCCAGTAGCACCTTAAAGGTAAAGGGACCCCTGACCATTAGGTCCAGTCGTGACCGACTCTGGGGTTGCAGCGCTCATCTCGCTTTATTGGCCAAGGGAGCCAGCGTACAGCTTCTGGGTCATATGGCCAGCATGACTGAGCCGCTTCTGGCGAACCAGAGCAGCGCACAGAAATGGTGTTTACCTTCCCGCTGCAGCGGTACCTATTTATCTAATTACTAGTCCCAGCCTCATCCAAGACCAGTCTTTGAATGTCACCTGTCACTCAAACTAAGCCCAATTGCAAATAGTATTCCTAAAGGACTCTGTTTTTAGGAAGTTCAAATTGTAGGGTTTGTTTGTTTGTTTGTTTATTTATTTAGGGAGGGGATGCTGTATAGGTTGTGATGTCTGAAAACTACCAATATTTTATCTGGAGGTTGAAGGCATTAAACCATGGGTAGGCAAACTAAGGCCTGGGGGCTGGATCCGTCCCAATCGCCTTCTAAATCCGGCCTGCGGATGATCCGGGAATCAGCTTGTTTTTACATGAGTAGAATGTGTCCTTTGATTTAAAATGCATCTCTGGGTTATTTGTGGGGCATAGGAATTCGTTCATATATATTTTTTCCAACATATAGTCCAGCCCCCCCACAAGGTCTGAGGGAAAGTGAATTGGCCCCCTGCTGAAAAAAGTTAGCTGACCTCTGCATTTAACAAAATCACAAGTTTTTTTTCCATCAAAGTGGCAAAGATGAACAATATTTTATTCCTACTGTTTTAGAACATTGGTTTCTATATGACCAGTGTGTTTGCTGGAGGTAGGTTGGAAGCAATATTTAAGGCAGTTCAGTCTCCGAGAAGCAGGGACGTGTGGCACTGCAGTGATTAAAATGCTAGCTGGTTCCTTTGGAGAGATGAATTCTGCTACTTGATCTGCGACATGGAACTTTCCCTGACCTTGGAGAATCAGCCGGCTCTCGGAAAAGATCCATCGACTACTGCAGAAGAAGAAGAACGGCGTGCATTTTAGGACGGACTCATCCCCTCACCAAAAAATGGCTGATCATTTAATTATCTCACATATGCTCCACTTTTTCCATCCTGGAGCTCAGATCAGCTTATAAATGGTTCCCAAAAGGTCTCCCATGCACTTGCAGGCAGCTTGAAAAGTGAGCCCTGCTTATTTTTAGCAGCAGAATTCTGCCAGGTGCCTCCAAATCTTTCTCTCTCACACACAAACACCAGCCACCAAATAGCAAGGGACCCATTCTTTATTTGGGGAGGGGATATTACAAATCTAGAGTTGGATAGGCCCCACTGTGATTCACACCATCAATATCTTTTCTTAATGTGAAAGGAGACTCTACCTATCCTAGAATCACAGATTTGTAGAGTGGGAGGGGACCCTGAGGGTCATTTAGCCCAATCCCCTGCAATACAGGAAAAGAAAAAGAAGAAGAGGAAGAGTTTGGATTTGGTATCCGGCTTTATCCCTACCCGGAAGAGTCTCAAAGCGGCTCACATTCTCCTTTCCCTTCCTCCCCCACAACAAACCCTCTGTGAGGTGAGTGGGGCTGAGAGATTTCAGAGAAGTGTGACTAGCCCAAGGTCACCCAGCAGCTGCATGTGGAGGAGCGGAGACGCGAACCTGGTTCACCAGATTACAAGTCTACCGCTCTTAACACCACACTGGCTAAATAATCCCTGACCGATGGCCATCCAACCTCTGCTTCCAGTGAAAGAGAGTCTACCACCTTCCATTCAACCTTTAAACAGCTCTTACTGATAATATAATAATAATAATAATAATAATAATAATAATAATAATAATAATAATAATAATAATTTATTATTTATACCCTGCCCATCTGGCTGGGTTTTCCCAGCCACTCTGGGCAGCTTCCAACAGAACATTAAAATGCAGTAAACATTAAATGCTTCCCTAAACAGGGCTGCCTTCAGATGTCTTCTAAAGGTCTGATAGTTGTTGTTCTCTTTGACATCTGAAGGGAGGGCGTTCCACAGGGCAGGTGCCACTACCGAGAAGGCCCTCTGCCTGGTTCCCTGTAACTTCTTGTAGTGAGGGAACCGCCAGAAGGCCCTCGACACTGGACCTCAGTGTCCGGGCTGAATTGGAGCAAATGACAATCTGGTTTTCCATGTTTGGCCGTTTGCTCTGTTTCAGTGGTAAAACGTGGGTTTTCCTGGGAAAGTACCAGATGAAAAATTGTTTGGATGTGTAACTTTAAAGCCCAGACCTGCCCCTAGAAATAGCACAAAAGAAAGTGTGGATAAGCCCTTTGTCTCTTTGTTCATTGTCAAATGCCACAGATCCTTTGATCCAGCTCTATTTTAATCGCCCACTTCTAATTTTGCTCCAAAATTGGAGCTCTCGTTGACCTTTTCTCAGGCTCCACTGGTTTCATTATTCTGACTAATTAAGCAAACTGACACAAGACCAAAAAAAGAGAAAGGAAAATGAAGAAGAAACATTATGGGAAGAGCTTGTCTTCTAGCTGACTTCCGCAGTGAAACTAGATGCTCTCGGGAGAAACTGGAGCTTGGTGAATAAAATACAATGGGTGTGATTTTAATCTAGACCAAGTCAGGCGCATTTAGAGTGCATTGAAAGCAACTGGCAGAAACAAAGGATTATATCTGGTGTTAGAAATACTCAGAGTAGACCTATTGAACACCTAGGGTTCATAGAATCATAGAACTGGAAAGCTGGAAGGGACCACGACGATCATTTTGTCCAAAAAGCCCTTGCAATAGAGGAATCCTTCACCCAACAACAAGGGGCTCGAACCCATGACCTTGAGATTAACAGCCTCATGCTTTACCAACTGGGCTATCAGCTTGCAAAGAAAGCTTTTAAGCTCTTGGTGTTGCTTCTGGGCTCTGGGAGAGTTAGGGTTGCTCTGGAGAGATCTCATGCGACAATCCGACTTCCTGAATGAGAGCATCCCCACCAGACCCGCATATAGTTGAAATTGTGCAAGTTAAATGCTCGTAAGATGCAGGCGTTCTGTACAATTGGACTTGGATGGAGAGAAACCCAGAAGCGTCACTACCATTGCTAGTCCTCTCACACCTGGGTGAGCTCCTGAGTTTGGGGTGTGTTCAGGGCTGGATTTTGGTTTGATGAGGCCCTAAGCTTCCTGAAGTTGAGGCTCCAATACTTTGGCCACCTCATGAGAAGAGAAGACTCCCTAGAAAAGACCCTGATGTTGGGAAGGATTGAGGGCACAAGGAGAAGGGGACGACAGAAGATGAGATGGTTGGACAGTGTTCTCGAAGCTACTAACATGAGTTTGGCCAAACTGCGAGAGGCAGTGAAGGATAGGCGTGCCTGGCGTGCTCTGGTCCATGGGGTCACCAAGAGTCGGACACGACTGAACGACTGAACAACAACAACAAAGCTTCTGAAGGTAATGGGGCCCTTTATATGTCCAGCTGTCCTTTGTCAACAACAAATGGTCACTGTTTTTTGTGTGTTGAATATATGCTCATACCCTTAGTCTATGCTGCCTACAAGCACTCTTTAATATTAGATAACAGGTACAACAGCTTGACCCACATTCAACTGTGCTGCACTGCAGTCTGCATCTGCATGCTACATATTGCCATGCAACCGTCCATGCAGAATGTAGGCACCCTATATATAGAAAGGAGCAAACCAGTGATATTTTAGGGAGCAGGCTAGCAGGCGGGGGCCATGACTTACATCAGAGGGGCCTACACAACACAATACACTGTTGCTGGCATGTACGTTTTATTTTATTTGGTTTTTATCTTATATTTTGGAAATGTGTTGTTGTTTAGTTGTTTAGTCGTGTCCGACTCTTCGTGACCCCATGGACCAGAGCACGCCAGGCCCTCCTGTCTTCCACTGCCTCCCGCAGTTTGGTCAGACTCATGTTGGTAGCTTCGAAAACCCTGTCCAACCATCTCGTCCTCTGTCATCCCCTTCTCCTTCTGCCCTCCATCTTTCCCTACATCAGGGTCTTTTCCAGGGAGTCTTCTCTTCTCATGAGGTGGCCAAAGTCTTGGAGCCTCAGCTTCAGGATCTGTCCTTCCAGTGAGCACTCAGGGCTGATTTCCTTCAGAATGGATAGGTTTGATCTTCTTGCAGTCCATGGGACCCTCAAGAGTCTCCTCCAGAATGGAAATGTACATCCAGGTTCCCCCCCTTTAAATTGTTTGGGGGCCCCCAAGAGAGTGGGGCCCTAAGCTATAGCTTTTTTAGCTTATACGTAAATCCGGCACTGGGTGTGTTTGGTTTCTGGGCAGATGGAAGTGCCATTTCTCCTTTTGAAAATTAAGCAAGTGCGCGCGCGCACACACACACACACACACACACACTTCAAGGTTAAGGAAGCAGGCAGCACTGGTATACAAACCCCTCCAGTCCTGATGTGCTCCACCAACAGCAATGGCTTCTTTTATCCCAGCAGATTTATACCCCTGAGCAGAACAGAGCCCCCAACACATTCTGTGACAGATAGCTTAGGACCTTGGAAGAATCTTTGATGAAGAATGTCAGTTGTATCTGAATAAGCTACCATGATATACTTGCCTGTCAAAGGCAGAAGAGAATTTCCCCATCTGTCTTGCATGTTCCTATTCATTTCTTCCTCAGCATTGATTTTCTAATTGTTGGCTCGCATGCAGCCTGAACTGCTCACCACAGCCAGCGAGGATTCAAATAATACCTGAACTCAAGCTCTAATATCGACCGGCACTCTCATCCCTGCCCTGCCTTTTCGGTCTCAGTTAATATTTAGAGGCCTGAGGCTGCAAACCTATACCCACTTACCTGGGAGTAAGCCTCACTGAGAGATCAAGGGGCTTACTTCTGAGTAGGGGTGGGAGCGGAATTAAATTCAGTTCATGTTTTTAAGTGAACCTAACCAATTCCCACTGTCTCAAACGGTGCATGACCATCTTTTGATTTTTTTCCAAATGTTATTAAGAACGTTGCAATGAGTTAAAGTAAAGAAAGAAAAAGAAAACTTTTAAAAGGCAGAGGAAAACAATAACAATATGACAATAAAAGATAATTAAGATTACAGAATTAATCTAACATGTATGTATAGTGGTACCTTAGTTCTCAAACGCCTTGGTACTCAAACAACTCGGAACCCAAACACTGCAAACCCGGAAGTAAGTGTCCTGGTTTGTGAACTTTTTTTGGGAAGTCAAACATGCTCCATTTTGAGTGTTACGCTGAGGTCTGTCTGTTTTTGCTATTTATTTTGCGTTGTTTTTTTTTTGCGGCTCTTTTTTGTTTTGTTTTTGTGACTGTGTGGAACCCAGTTCAGCTACTGATTGATTGATTGATTGTGTGACTGTAGTACATTGTTTATTGCTTTCATTTTATGGATCAATGGTCTCGTTAGATAGTAAAATTCATGTTAATTTGCTGTTTTAGGGGTTGTTTTTAAAACTGTGGAACGGATTAATCCATTTTGCATTACTTTCTATGGGAAAACATGCCTTGGTTTTGGAACGCTTTGGTTTTGGAACGGACTTCCAGAACGGATTCAGTTTGAGAAACAAGGTACCACTGTATATGTATATGGATGGGCATTGTTTCATAGAATCATAGAATCTTAGAGTTGGAGGGGCCCTGAGGGTCATCTAGTCCAACCCCCTGCAATGCAGGAATCTCAGCTAAAGCATCCAGGACAGATGGCCATCCAACCTCTGCTTAAAAACCTCCAAGGAAGGAGAGCCCACCATCAAATAGATATTGATTCATGTGTCACCATGGTTAATAAATGCATTCCAAATATCATTGAATTTGTCCATACATAATATTCACCTGAAAGCGATCCGTTCAGCAAAGAATAACACTGGGGAACAAAATTTTGGTTGCATTGACACCTGCAGTTGTTCTAACCTAATTTTGATGTGCTGGAACATGTCCAGAGGAGGGCAACCAAAATAGTCAAAGACCTGGAAACGATGCCTCATTTAAAAAGGGGAGGGAGTACCATTGAACACCTCTTGTGCCAGAAAATTGAGTCCTGTTAATTTCTTAGACATTTCTCACTTTCCACTGCAGCCATCAATATGAATGGGAGGAGACCTTGACCGTCATCTCAGACTGCAAAATATCTGGCCCTGACTCTTCTTGCAGTGCCATTTCATTACGTTCCTACTAGGTGTCTGATGAACATAGCTATCAACCCTCCCTTTTTTGCGGGAAACTCCCTTATTCCAATGCCGTTTCCCGCTGCTATCCCGGATTGTTGATATCCCTTAAATTTCCCCGATTTCAAAGGAAGCAGCTCCTCTCCCTCCATGCCGGCAAGGGAGGCTCCTCAGCTGCGTTGCTCGGCTGCCAATAAGGAGTCTGAGACCGACTGGGGGCGGAGCTTGCATGCCTTGTGCAGCCAGACCCTCACACCCAACCAGACAGACAGCCTGCCTGCTGTCTACGCGCTCACTCTTTTGCTCACCCGTTCGCGCGCAGCCTCTGGAGCGCAGGGTGGCAAGGCTACTTGGTGCCATTGCACCGCCCTCACGGCATCCCTTATTTTTAAATCCGAAAGTTTGGAAAAATCCCTTATTTTCAAATCCGAAAGTTGACAGCTATGCTGATGAAGCAGCCAGTATCGGAAACCCGTGCTGGAGATGCTGTTGCCGTGTCCTTAGGGTGCAACGAGGCAATCACGCCTCCTCTTCTGTATATTGAATCCTAGCGTCATAGAGCTGTAGAGTTCGAAGGGACTCCAGGGGTCATCTGCTCCAACCCCCTGCAATGCAGGAACCACAGTTTGCCCCACTAGGAGAACAGCGTGTGCATGTTGACTGCATCAACTTGCTGGTTTGTTCTGCTGAGCATGACTGATATTTTCTCTTGTGAGACACAGGGGAAATACTAATTGCCCTCATCTGTCAGCCCCTTCTGAAGGTGATGGAGCCTCTTGCATGCATCCCTCTCTGTTGCTCTTGCGTCTGAGTGTGTAGGCATAGAGGGAAGACCCCCCCTTTCGAGGGAGACACAACAAGGAGGCAGTTGTGTGGAACCAAAGTAACAAAACATAAACAGCATGTGGGATGAGGAAAGCAGGAAGATCTGCTGGTCCCGTGAATCACACATTCATGTCAAGGAGGAAAAGAAGCAACATTGATAAACACACCCAAGCAATGACTAAGAAGGAACAGTAGAAATGTACAGTCGAAAGAGACCCCAGGGGTCATAGAATCATAGAATCATAGAGTTGGAAGAGACCACAAGGGCCCTCCAGTCCAACCCCCTGCCAAGCAGGAAACACCATCAAAGCATTCCTGACAGGTGGCTGTCAAGCCTCTGCTTGAAGACCTCCAAAGAAGGAGACTCCACCACACTCCTTGGCAGCAAATTCCACTGTCGAACAGCTCTTACTGTCAGGAAGTTCTTCCTAATGTTTAGGTGGAATCTTCTTTCTTGTAGTTTGAATCCATTGCTCTGTGTCCTCTTCTCAGGAGCAGCAGAAAACAACCTTTCTCCCTCCTCTATATGACATCCTTTTATATATTTGAACATGGCTATCATATCACCCCTTAACCTTCTCTTCTCCAGGCTAAACATACCCAGCTCCCTAAGCCGTTCCTCATAAGGCATCGTTTCCAGGCCTTTGACCATTTTGGTTGCCCTCCTCTGGACACGTTCCAGCTTGTCAGTATCCTTCTTGAACTGTGGTGCCCAGAACTGGACACAGTATTCCAGGTGAGGTCTGACCAGAGCGGTCATCTAGTCCAACTGCCTGAAATGCAGGAATCTCAGAAAAAGCATCCATAACAGATGGACATCCAACCTCTGCTTAAAGAAACCTTCAAGGAAGGAGAGTCCACCACCACCCTAGGGAGTCTATTCCACTGTCAAACAGCTCTTATGGTTAGAAAGTTCTTCCTGATGTTTCTCCTTTCTTGTAACTTAAATCCATTGGTATACCCATATGGGTCCGCACCCCCCAGCTTTGGTCCCTATCACACATTCCCTGGGTTCACATTCCTGATCTCCATTCTGCAGTGGGGAAAAGCTATTCCCGTGTGAAGCGAGTTGTGGGCTGCCACGGTGCAACACGCTTACTGTATTATAATAGCAAGAATCTCAGGGGTGCTTTGTGGTCATTGTGTTGCAAAATGCAGAGGAGGAAACAAATGGATCTGCACAATGCAGAGCCAACTGTTCCAACAAGGGAAACTCGGAACATTCTCCCGGCTTTCAATCTCTGCTTGTGTACTGTGATATTTTCCTTTCCTCTTGTACGGATTTAGCACTTTCATAATATATCTATCTATGTATGTAAAGACAGTCAGTAGGTGGTTTGGCCAAGAGGCCAGGCAGGAGATCTATTGAGTAGCTTGTCAGGAGACGCAGACTATTGTTCCTTACTTGCAGGAGAGGCAAACTTTTCCACCTTCTTGAACACAGCTCTGGCCCTTACATAACTTCAGGGTTTTTTTAGGGAGACTCAAGGGTACGTCATCCAGCATTCCGCCTTCTCATGAGAAGCCTTGCTTCTAATTTCAACTTTTGTCGTTGTTGACCAAAACTAGGGAGGGAAGTAGATGCCATGCACAGAATCCACTTGGTACTGTCAAGCAAGTCTAGGACAAAGCCAAAGGGGTCTCAGACTCACTGAAACTCTCATCGTCCTTCTGGTTCCCAGCTAAATGGGCAGGACGGACAAAAGAAAGTACTTCTTTACACAGTGCCAAATTAAACTATGGAAATTGCTCCATCAACGGCCACCAACTTTGAAGAGGACTAGACATATTCATAGAGGGTAAGGATATTGGTGGTCATGTTCTGCCTCCACAGCTGGAGACTGTCTTCTCCTGAATACCAGTTGATGGGAACCACAGGATGGGCAAAGCACTTTTGCACTCAGGTCCTTCTTGTGGGCTTCCAGTAGGAATCTGGTTGGCCATTCATGTGTACTGACTGGCTAGTGTCTGTGATGTCAACAAAAGAGGAGTAGACAAATTCAACGAGAATTAGGCTACTAGTCACAATGGCTATGGTCTCCGTCTGCTGATGGAGGCAGTATGCCTCTGAATAACAGTTGCTGAGAATCACAAGTGGTGCAAGAGCTCTTGCACTCAGGTCCTGCATGTAGGCCATTGGCCTGATCTAGCAACATTCTTCTCAGGTTCATATGTTTTAGCTGACAGACAAAGTACCAGAAACGGGACTTTGCAGCAACATGATTAGGAGCAAAGATGCGCATATGATAGAGAGGTGGTGTTAGGCACTTAGGAGTTGGGAGGCATCTCCCAACAACTTTGTACTCCCTCAGGGTGCCCGACGCCTTCATGGTGCTGCCTCTCTCGCTGCCACTCAGAAACGGCAGCCGTGCACATTTATGTTTACTCAGCTACAACTGTGCATTCCCCTGTTTAGACTGGGAGACCTCTTCCATTATCTCAGCCCTCTTTAAGAGTTGGTTCTGCAAAAGCTGCATCACCGTAGATTTGGCGATAGATCCTGCTCCACGAGAGAACTTCCTGTACTGTCCAAAATGCCAGCCCACCCCAGCACTCAGGTCAACAGGCACCTCTCCCCTCCCCTCCCACTTTACATCCTATTCTGCGGAGTGCTAGCAATAAATCTGGGATGGAGTGATTCATCCCGCCACTCAGAACCCCAAGGAAAATGAGCTGAAAACCAATATTGAACAAAATGTTGGTCCATGGCAGCCTTGCATTAAGCGGCTCTGAGCTGGCATATAAATGAGTCACTTAAAAAAAAATGAAGAAAAAGGACTGAAAATTATAACCTGGAATATGAATCACTTGCTGAAACCATCAGGGCAGGACTGGAGTTAAGTGGAAAGTATGGGGGATTAGAACGATTTCCATCAGAAAAATATAATTAAAGGCACAATTTCTGGTAAAATGGACTCTATTTTTTATTGGGGGGAATCTACCATGTGTACCCCTATAATCCCAGAGCTGTAATCTGATTTGTATCAAATGTAATGAGCACAAGTAGATTGATTACTGGGTTCAAACATACATTGAGGAAAATGCAAGATAAGTGATAACAGTGTGTCACTTCATAGGGAATGATAATTTCGACCATGTTTCCACGGAATCTTGCAAGAAGTTCTCTTCAGGGTCTTATTCAGTGTGGTAATACCATTCTCCTTCCTGTAGAAATATGGGAAAATTCATAGTCTTGTAGAGATTGTACTTTACTGGCTTGGTGTGAAGAAAGTAGAAAAAATGCCATTAACAGTGGAGGTCATCAAATAACATTGCTTCGTTGATAGACAGTAGATTCCACACACACAAAAGAAAGGATGTCTTCACACACTGCACAATTGACACGAGAATGGTTCCAGTTACAGGTAGGTAGCCGTGTTGGTCTGCCATAGTCAAAACAAAATAAAAAATAAAAAAATTCCTTCCAGTAGCACCTTAGAGACCAACTAAGTTTGTTCTTGGTATGAGCTTTCATGTGCATGCACACTTCTTTAGATACACTGAAACAGAAGTCACCAGACCCTTATATATAGTGAGAGGGTGGGAGGGGTATTACTCAGAGGGGTGGTGGGAATGGGTGATAGGCTGATAGCTGTGGTAAACCTGTTGAGGACTAAACAAAATAAAATAACAAAATTCCTTCCAGTAGCACCTTAGAGACCAACTAAGTTTGTTCTTGGTATGAGCTTTCGTGTGCATGCACACTTCTTCAGATACACTGAAACAGAAGTCACCAGACCCTTATATATAGTGAGAGGGTGGGGAGGGGTATTACTCAGAGGGGTGGTGGAAATGGGTGAAAGGTTGATAGCTGTGGTAAACCTGTTGACGACTGTTAACGGCTGCAATTAGTCTTACAGGAAAAAGCGAGGGGTGAGAAGGTTAAAAAAGCTTTGTCATGTATAATGAGATAAGAATCCAATGTCTTTGTTCAGACCAGGTCTCTCCATGGTTTTAAGCTTGGTAATGAGTTGCAATTCAGCAACTTCTCTTTCCAGTCTTTTTCTGAAATTCCTTTGCAATAAGACAGCTACTTTGAGATCTTGTATAGAGTGTCCTGGGAGATTGAAGTGCTCTCCTACTGGTTTCTCTGTCTTGTGATTCCTGATGTCAGATTTATGTCCATTCATCCTTTGGCATAGAGTTTGGCCTGTTTGTCCAACAGTGCTGAAGGGCACTGTTGGCATTTGATGGCATACACAATTTTAGACGATGAGCAATTAAATAGTCCTGAGATGGTATGTTTGATGTTGTTGAGAATCATTGTTACTCATAGTGATGGTTGGGGCTAAATTACAGGATACATTAGCTACATATCATCTGTGCTCTGAAATGCAGGATATTTTGCGCAAATTCCCAGTGTGGGGGCTGATCCAGATTGGGACCTTATTGTGTGGGGGGTGGGGAGGTAGGGAGACCTGAATGCTTTGGTTCCCAATCTGGATCAGGCCCACTGCAATTGTAGTTTGCATCCATAGGAGTTCTTGTACTACATCTCCCATCTTATACTACAACTCATATCAGCCCCAGCCAACATTCACCTGGTCCTCACTGCTGGACGAAGAGCAACGGACTCAGTTTCTGCCCATGGTGTCAGCTGCCAGGTAATGTCAAAGATCTCCTGACGAACATCAAATATTGAAATAAAGTATCCTCTGCTTCCATGTAGAGAATGCAATGACTAGTCAGTAAATATTGGGAGAAAGTAATTGTGAATATATTATAAAGGCGAATTTGAAAGAGAGATTTTGGAAGAGAGCCATTCAGTCCTATCTTTGGCTGGGAAGCAAAAATGTAAGAAGAGCCCTGTTGGATCAGACTAAAAGGCCAGTTGAAGCTGTACCCTCCCCTGTTTCCTACAGTGGCCAACTAGACAATCCCATGAGGCTCACCTACAAGCACGGAACTGAATGTAATAATCCTCCTCCAATTCAGAGGCAATTGTGTGTTTGAGGGAGGTCTGGCTGGATGATATTCCGAGTCCCTTCTAATCCTTGGGGTCCTCTTCCCAGTTAGACTTAGAATCTAATATAGACGGTTCTATTTTTGAAGTAGTCACACAAGATTCTTGGTAAAGCAATGACCTTAGCTGGCCGTTCAAGTGTCTTCATCAGCATCACAAAAGAAAGAGCTAAGTTGCAAGAGTTGCAGCTGAGTGATGGTGCCCTACTGGCTCATAGCTGGGCCTTTCCTCCACCTGCCTCACCTAGCTACTAGCTAGGAGAACGATAGCCAAAGGGTTGTGTCTGAGCTGAGCTGGAACCAGGCTGTAAGCTGGAGACACAGAGGCCTGCTTGCTCTGTGCTGGATCCAAAGCTACAACTAATGGAGAAGCAAGATACTTTGGGGGGTGTTAATGCTGTGAGCCCCTCTACCTTATGCTTAGGTTGGGCATAGTTGTAAATAAGGCATATATTCTAAAGCCTGGAACCCACAGAGTCTCTCACCTCTCGGAGATTGGGGTGGTGTGTAGCAGCCAGGGGTTGTAAACAATGAGCTCCCTTGGAAAGGGGCGGACTCTCCTTCCTTGGAGGTTTTTAAGCAGAGGTTGGATGGCCATCTGTCATGGATGATGTAGTTGAGATTCCTCAATTGAAGGGGATTGGACTAAGCAACCCACGGGGTCCCTTCCAACTCTACAATTCTATGGTTCTATGATCCTATGCCTTGATACATGGAGTTTGCTATGGGAGTGTGAAGCTGCACCATGGAAAGGTGTGGCCTGAGCAGAGGGGGTGTGGCCTAAGAAGAGTTCTGAAGGCCAGCTAGAGAGTCCCAGAAGGTCACATGTGACCCTGAGACCTGGGGTTCTACACCCTGCAGTTCTTTGAGAAGGACAGCCCGGGTAAAAACATAGGGACATTATATGGAGTCAGGCCATTGGTCCATTTAGCTCAACGTTGCCTACACTGACTAACAGCAATGGGTCTCCCATGTTTGAGGGAGGAGACACTGAGCTACAAACTGGGGTGCTTGTTGTTCCGTTGGCTCCTTTGAATGCAACGGTGGCGTCAGAAGCTGCCAAGCCTCCATCGATTTGTCACAGCGAGGAGATCACAACAGTTGATTGCTCATGATCCAATATTCAAGATGCGCTCCAATTCCAGAGCAGCGGTAGCGATGACAAAATACAATCTCCCAGCATAAATATATGACTATTTCAATTTAAGTATGTTTTAGCATTCTAACTGCTTGGTCCCATAAGCTTGCGAGAAGTTATAGCTGCTTGGAATTCCATAGGACTGTTGGAAGACTTAATAAAACTGTCTCAGGGACTAATGAATTATTTAAAGACTGCATAAAGAAAATGTAACCTATGCATTTAAAGTAGGAAAATCCACTTTAACTCATCATTCCTGCTGTCTTTATCAATCTCACCAGTTTCTTGTTTCTTTTTTCTTTTTCTTTAAAAAGGGAGGGGGGATAATATATCAGTATTTTGTTTGTCCAAACCGAATAAATTCAGAATGGAGAGTATTGTCATTTAATTTGGCCCGATCCTTTGCTCTGCATAAATTTATATTGATAAAAAAGGCATTATGTATTCCCTATAGCTTTATTAAGTCATAAAGAGGTTCGAAAAAAAGAATTTGTTTGGCGAAGGGCTGGGAAACTGCTCTCTGCGGAAAGAGACTGAGGCAGGGTCTTTGAAGGATAAATGTGGCATTCTCTCCCTGCAAGTCATGACCTTCAACGTGACTGTTTAGGGATACATCCCCGCCCCTACGCTATCCCCAGTAGCAACAGATCATGATATTGAGTAGCCAGATAAAAATGCAATTCATTTCTTGAGGTTTGCAAAGTGTAATATAACAGCTCATGCCCCATGATCCCGCTGCCCTTGACAATTCAAATGTTAGAAGGAGCAGCCTCATCCGTTCTTCCCTGAGTTCATGTTTAAAAGACACGATGGCAGCAAAGATTTCAAATTAAGTGAAGTTGCAGCCCATGAGATAAAAGGCAGCACAGAGAACATGAGAATGTGGGTTAAGATCCCCTTTCTCCAGTTAGGGTCCTGATGTTGAACAGCTAAACTCGATATTCTGCAATGAGTTCAAATTGCAAGTAAGGAGATTCTGGAGGTGTGAGCTGTTTGGCAGTGGAACGGACTCCCTCGGAAGGTGGTGGACTCTCCTTCCTTGGGGGGGTTTTAAACAGAGGTTGGATGGTCATCTGCCAGGGGTTCTGTAATGGGGATCCTGCATTGCAGTGAATCAGGACTTTAGAAGAAGATTAAACAAGTTCATGAAGGGTAAGGCTGTTCATGGCTACTAGCCACAATGGCTACTAGCCCCTGTTGAATAGTAGTTGCAGGGAACCATAAGTTGAGAGGAGTGTTGAGGCACTCAGGTCCTGCTTCTGGGCTTCCAAGAGGCATCTAGTTGGCCATTGTGGGGATAGGAAACTGGACTACCTGAAACTGTGGCCTGGTCCAACAAAGCTTTATTATTATTATTATTATTATTATTATTATTATTATTATTATTATTATTATTATTTTCTACACCCCCACCCCCCACCATTCAGACAAGCAAGAGGCATTGCCAGATTTCAGAGACAGATTCCAGCCAGGCAAAAACACTCAACGTTGTAAATACAGAGCAGGGCTGATAAGCAGCATGACCTAGGGACAATCCAGGGTAGGGGTATAGAGAGAGGACTGGGAAGCTGTACTGAGCCTGCCAACCCGAGGATCCCAGATCTGTGTATGGGAAAGGCATGGATGACATGTTGTGACCACGTGGAAAGAGTGAGATTTCAGCTGGTCATCTGTCCAAGGCCTTAGGCATAGCCGTCATATTAACCAGAAACTGCTTAGCTAAGAGAACCCTTTAAGGCTGTGTCCTTTAAGGAGTTAATTGTGCAGAAATGTATGGTGTCACAAGAAAGGGCTGTGCAGTCACAGAGATGGTGGGCTTCCCCTTAATGCTATAAATGGTGTGTTGTTTTGTTTATTGTTCTGTTTTGTTTTTTGTTCTGTTCTGTTCTGTTCTGTTCGCATCTGTCTGTCTTGGGAGACAATGGAGGAGTGTGCCTTGGGGTGAAGTCGAACCATTGGATAGTTGCAATGCCTGCTGTGGCTGTAGAGACCAATACAGGAGAGACATGTTTTGTTGCAGCTGGGGCAGATGAAGGGGTCCGGTTGTGCTGCCTCAGATGCACCATGGCGTTTCTTCTCTCTGTGCTCCTCCCAGCGGTCATTCCTCCTCTGGTCACTGCTATGGATGCACAATCTGACTGTTTGTCTCCAGGCACTGCGGTCATCTGCAAGGGATTCCCACACAGCGGGGTTGATGTTGCCAGCCTTCAGGTAATGTTTGCAGACACCTTTGTAGTTGAAAGGCAATGAATGAATGAATGAATGAATGAATGAACGAATAGCTAGCCAGCTAACTAGCTGGTTGGAATCCCTCTGATTGATTGATCTAAAGTGAGGACATGATTTACAAATTTTGTGCCTTGGTACCTACATTTTTGCACCCACTTCCAGGGTCAAGGTGTTAGAGGCGCACTTGAAATGACAGTGACATTGAGCAGGGATGGTTGATTAGATTGACCTCTGTATGAACTAGGAGCACAGGGGCTGACCTCTACCCATACTTTGGTGTGCCTAGCTCTGTGATCGCCGAAGAATTGATGCTTTTGAATTATGGTGCTGGAGGAGACTCTTGAGAGTCCCATGGAATGCAAGAAGATCAAACCGATCCATTCTGAAGGAAATCAGCCCTGAGTGCTCACTGGAAGGACAGATCCTGAAGCTGAGGCTCCAATACTTTGGCCACCTCATGAGAAGAGAAGACTCCTTGGAAAAGACCCTGATGTTGGGAAAGATGGAGGGCACAAGGAGAAGGGGATGACAGAGGACGAGATGGTTGGACAGTGTTGCGTGTGTAGGTCACCCAGCCATTCCCCACCAATAACTCACACCTGAAGCATAAATTTTGGTTTAGGTTTTTGGCATAATTTTGGCCACAACTTTATTGAATTACAAATCACGTGAGTGGTTGCGTAGGCATTGGTTCGCACTGTCCACTAGACAGGGCTGACTCCTTGTCAGCAAGACTATCTGTCCTCTTGACAGAGCTGACCACTGGTCAGCGATTGGGGAAACCATTAGCTGGGGAGAGTAGTGGGGCTGGTAAATCGGAGCCTCCCCCTCCCCAGGGGTTCCAGGGGCTCTTGCGTAGGCCCTGCAACCCCGGGTTCGGACAAGCATGTTGAGCCCCCGGGCTTCCTTTAACGGAATTCCCATCACCATCATCCTTCTTGGATGGCACCAACCACTGAACCAATGCCTAACCGCCACATGAGCCACCGGCTCACCGCCAAAACCACTCACAAACCTAGCCAACCCTTCAGGGCCCCCCCAACAGCCCCCAGCCACAAATCATTGCCCAAGGGGGAAAGATGCACACCATCCGGGCGAAACAGCGAATCATCTCTGAAAGAAATAGCGGGGTGAGAGATAGCAGACCCTCCCACCTCCAACATAACCCTCAATGCTGCACTATTGATGCGTCTGCGCGCCTTATCTACGGCAACACCGGAACGTGCTCCTCTCCAGGAGCGGCGCTGCAGCAGATGAGACCAAAACAACTTAGCCTGTGGGAATAAACAAGCCACCTCCCGCAAGTCCTGCTGAATCCTGAGGCGTAGCACCCGACACTCTGTAGCTGGCAAGTCATTTTCACCCAACTGCAAAACCATAGCATCGGGTGGACCCTCCCCAGCCACACGATGGCGTAAAAAAGGAATCAACTCCTCCCACAACATGCCCCTTTTTCCCAACCAATAAACAGCAACATGTGATGGAAGTCCAAGGTTGGGCGTCAGCCCTGCCTCCCGAGCTCTGGCGCCAGCCCAATGAACAATGCTGTGCCCAACAATCCAAACTCGCACGGGTGCAGGACCTACGGGTAACAGAAAACAAACAATTATTACCACATCAACGACGCGCATAACCTTTGTATGCGTTGGACTTCCACCGTCCCAATTCCTTGATCCTGTCTGTGGACAGGCCCCAACGTGCAGCTGACGTAGCCGCGCCGATCCTAAAAGAATGAGGGGCATAACCATCCGCCTTGCGGCCACAGCATCAGACCTCCACCGCCCCAGTTCTTTAATTCTGTCCGTGGACAGCCCCCATCGTGCAGCCAACGTCACGGCCCCAATTCTGAATGGATGCGGGGCATAACCAGCTGGTGAGCGTCCGCATGCGGAAATGGCCTTGCGCATAACTTTGGCAACCTGCTGCCTGGTCAATGGCAAGCCATCCTCATGGACCAGAAAGGGGCCATTCCCAGCGGGGCGCAGGGCGAGATACCGAGCAATGTCCCTCACCGGGCAAGGGCCCGGCCTCCCTGTGGCGGGCAGCCGCATCACAACCCCCCGGCCCAGCTGGTCGGTCTTGGAATTACGAACGGTGATGACTACCTCTGAAAGCGAGAGATCTACATCCTTCCACAATAAACCCCTGGAACCAGCGGGCTGGGAAACCTCAAGGACCACCTCACCAACCCGCAGTGCCCCATAGAAGGCCAATGAAAAAGCGGCAGAGAAAAGGCGCGCCTCAAAGCGTGACCAGCAGACCACGCGAAGCATAGCCCACATTTTTGATAAAGGAGCAAAAGTGATCGGGCGCCTGGCCTGGGTCTGGGCCATCCTGGCCCAACCTTTCAGTGCTTGTCGAATGAAAAATGTGGAACAAGGGTCCTTTTCAAAGAAAAGCTTGGCAAAAATGAAATAGCCGCTGCCTGGATCCTAATGGTCCTGGGAGCGCGGCCTATTGCAAAAAGGTGCGTCAAGTACTCTAGCACCATGTCTGCCGTCGGGGCGAGGCAAACCGGCCCGCCCCGGGCAGACCATGAAAACCAGCAAAGTCAGACCAAGCTTTCTTATATGAGGCAAAGGTGGATGGGGCAACAGAAGAGGCTACTCCCTGCATGGCTAAGTGCCTCCAAGGCTCCACAGATGGTCTGGAAAGCTCTCCGGATGCTCTTGCGCTTCCGGAGCCAAGGATCTGAACCGGGCCATCTGAAAACGGGATAGAGCATCGGCAATATCATAAGAGAGGCCCGGAACAAAGCGTGCGGAAAAAACAATATTAGCACGCAAGCATTGGAGCACAAAAGCCCTGAGCAGGGAAGATACCCTGGGGGAACATGATGACTGCTTAGCCAGCACGCTCACCACCGCCTGATTGTCAATCCAGAAGCATACGCGACGGTCCCTGAATTCCTCGGCCACTGCAATGGGAAAAAACTCGAGAAAAGTCAAGTCCATGTAATCGCCTCCCCCTGCCAGGCCGCTGGCCAAGGCATGGCACACCAGCGACCCTGCCAATACAGCCCCACCTAAGGAACCTGCAGCGTCAGAGTGAACCTGGAAGCATTGCGGAGGTTCAAAGTGTCCTGCCACAGTGAGACCCCATTGAATTCCCGAAGGAATATCAACCAGTTCCGAAGGTCCTCCTGCACATCTTGGGGCAAACGCGTGCGGTGGTGAGGCGCCCGCAAGCCAGAAGTGAGTCTTGCCAGGCGGGAGCAAAAGGGGCCTCCCTGGTTTCCCCCACCCTACAAGCGAAATTCAAGTGTCCCAACAGCGATTGAAGCTGACGCAAGGTTGCCCTAGAGAGGTGAAGCACCTCCTCGATAACCTTCCTCAATGTGATTATTTATTTATTTATTTATTTATTTATTTATTTATTTATTTTATACGGCAGACTTGAAGTCTGCGTGACAGTGTCCAGCAAAATGCCTAAATAAACCAACTGGGTGGCCGGGCCCTCCGTCTTGTCCGATGCCAAAGGGATGCCCAGCTCCTCAGTGAGTGCAGTAAAAGCCTGCATGAGCACTGGGCGGTCGCCTGTGTCACTGCCATTGGCCAGAAAAATCACACTTGCTAATAGAGCATCCGGGCCAAATTTCCTAATCATTTTGACCGCATCGTCCAATGAGGCATGGTGCACTGAACAAAGCTCGGGGGCGGGTCACGTCATCCACTGACGTGCCCCTGGGGTGTGATAAATTGTGAATCAGGCGAAATTCCCCTGGTGCCTTTTTAGGCACCACTCCGAGGGGGGGGCAGGCTACTGCCCTCCTCCCTTTCCCCCTCGAAAGGGCCTTCCTATTATAGCTCCAACAGCAAACCGCTGATTCGCCTTAGGAAGCGGCGACCGGATAGCCCGCTGCTTAGGAGCCCTTTTCTGTGAGGACCAATAAATCATGGATCAGACAGCAATCTCATGGGGCTCACTTAGGGACAAATCCCCAATGACATGGGAATCCAAATATCTGGGGAGGGACCCTTCCCACAAGTGTAAAACAGCTGACCAATCTGTATAACCTTCCAGCCAGGCATCGATTGAGATAATCTCACGAGAGAATGGGCGAGAGGTATAGGATCGTTGCTTGTCAGCCCCAGCCCTGCTTGGACAGGGGGCGTTCTGGGTTGCTATTGTTGGCCCCCTTCCCCCCAAAAGGGGGGTGCCTGTCTAGACAGCAAGCAGCGAAAGGTATGTGCACCTATTTACCAGAGGAGTCACGAATCAAGGAACAGACAAGTTGGAAGGGATCCTGAGGGTCACATTGACCAACTCCCATGCATTGCAACAAGTGGTTCCCATCCAATTTGAACCGCACCAGAGCCTGCTTAGCTTTGCAAGCATGCCAGCATTTTTTACTGCTGCACCACCAAGAAGTGCTCCCGTCATGGCAAATCGCCCCTTGGACCAAAGTACCTTGGCGAGGCCGTTGAAGAAGAAGAGTTTCCCAGGCTCCTTTTGGCCCACTTTCAGGAACGTCTCTTGTGTCAACACTTTCCGCCTGAAGACGGTCTCGCTGGCACTGGTAGGCTGACCTCCGCAAAGGACTCAGGCGCAGGGTCCTGCAGCAAAATACCTGGGAGAGGCTGAGGAAAAGAAACAGGTGAGATACCAACCCCAGAAGAAGGCCCGGGTAAGGATTGAGAAGACCTCCCGAACCGGGAGGGGGCCTTTTGCTGCCCCCTCCTCCTAGCTGCCCGCTGAGCTAATGCTCCCATCACCCACACCAGGGCCCGCGGAGAGGAAGGAACTGAACTCCGTGAAATTTGGGAAACAGAAATTAAAACCCCTGCTACTGGGAGCTCCTCTCCCTCCACGCTGGATGCTGACGTTGCAGGAGATGAAGCCCCCACTGGAGGCGGTGGCCCTGCTTGAGCACTGGTTTGATGGGCAGAGCGTTGAAGGAGACCATCCATTCCGGATGCAAAGCGGGACAACGCTTCTGAAACACCAACCGAAATTGCTATGAAGGATTTAATACGGCCCACAGTACAACTAGGATTGGGCGAATGAAGTGACTGGGATGGCCCCTAATAGCCCTCTTTGCTGGGATAGAGGAATAAGTCTGCGCAGAACCCTTCTTTTGGAGCCATTCTAGCTGCGTGCACATAAAAGGAATCAAGCAATTCAATCACAGACCAAGCTGCTGAACTATTAAACCCTTGGCATATAAGATCCTGTCCGAATAGCCTTGTTTATTCAAATTTATTTATAGAACAATAAGCCCATCCTACCAGTAAGGCTGTAATGGCTAAACAGCCCAGTCGTTTGCAGTATTCCATGAACCCATTCATGCTTAAGGCAAAGCCCTATTCCAGTGAAATAACAGACTCGAGGTGGCCCGCCACCTGTCCAGGTGCCCCTGCTTGCCCTTTTAGAGGGAAGCACCCCCTCAAGAAACCCACAGTTCTTTGGGGGGAGGGTAAATAAATCACAAATGGGCTGCCCTCGAGCAGGAGATATAGAAACATGACAAGCCGTACCAACAGGTTAAAGAACATTTCTACCCATGGGCCGAGAGGCTGCTGAATGAAAGACAAACATTGCAGCTGACGTTAGGGGATTGGTGGTAGAACAACAGCACACAGAGTGTGCAAGGACTGAGAGATTGGGGGGGAGCAGGGCTCTTATCAGTCTCACTGTAAACATGTGGTACAGTGACAATAAAGTAGTTCTATTTCTATACTACCTACCCAGCAATAGAATAGTCCCAGTAAAGAATACTAAGTAAAATAGACATCTAAAATTGCGACTGTCACTATCAGGGCAAAACATACTTGAAGAAATTAACTTTGTTCAGAAACAGCATAGCTAAAGAGCATAGACAGAGTGCTCATAGTCCTATGAGGCACAGAGAGTCAGTGGCTCCACTCTGTCTGCCTCAAGAGA
This sequence comes from Darevskia mixta, assembly GCA_034641385.1. Classification (NCBI taxonomy): domain Eukaryota; kingdom Metazoa; phylum Chordata; class Lepidosauria; order Squamata; family Lacertidae; genus Darevskia; species Darevskia mixta. The sequence goes on from JAWWNH010000086.1 coordinate 317,819, forward strand.
TACAATTTGCAACAGCAGCACAGACGTTCAGGCACACGCACACACTGAGCTACTGAGCCTGCAAACAAACGGATACATTTTCATAGAGCTAACAGTAGGAGGCTGAGGCTTGAATAATATGTGCAGGCCTCACAGGCCTCACTGATTCTGCTCTTAAGAATCTTAGTCTCATGATGGGGCCCACACAAAATGAGAAAGAAGCAGCCCACAACAGTGATCACGTCAAAATGCTAGGAGGCACACTCGAAATAGCAACAGGTACAGTGACAATAAATTATTTCTATTTTTTATTTACTATTCTACACACCCAAAATAAAGCCAACCTTCGGGAATACTAATGAAGTGATTCCAGCCAGTCTGGAACAGCCCTGACTAACCCCCATTATAAAACAGGAGAAATGGGGGAAAACCTTTGTGCAAGGGAAAGCCCCTAATGGGGGCTCTCACTACTGGGAAGGCAAGCCAAGGAGAATTACGCACAGGCAGCGCTCACAGGCACAGGGAGAATCTTCCCCAAGGGCAGGTGTGGGGTGGGGTGGGAAATCAAACAGGGAAAAGGGGGATTAAAGTAATTAAGGGATTGGAGGGGACTAGAAAGAAGGGGGGAAATAGAGAAATTTAAACCAGACAATGATAAGATCGCTCCACTGTGCTCCAGACGGTCCAGGAGATCCGAAGCTCCAGACAAGAGTGCCCAATGAATCACGTGCTGATCCATATAAAGGACACTGAGCTGTCAATCACCTGCCTTATTTAAATTTGGTCAGCCCAATTTGGTCAATAAGTGCTGTGGCCACCAGCCCTTCCCCTAAACCAAGAGGAATGGCTTCAATGCCCACCCCGCAACTCAGGCTCTCTCTTTGAGAACCCCCTTTTCTCGAAGCTACCAACATGAGTCTGACCAAACTGCGGGAGGCAGTGGAAGACAGGAGTGCTTGGTGTGCTCTGGTCCATGGGGTCATGAAGAGTCGGACACGACTAAATGACTAAACAACAACAACAACAACAACAACAACAACAACAACAACAAGAAAGCTCTGTATTGTCTACACTGGCTGGCAGTGGCTCTCCGGGTCTCAGGTAGGGGATATTCCCAGCCCTACCTGGATGTTGCTTCCAGGGATTGAACCCAGGATCTTCTGAATCCAAGGCAGATGCTCTACCACTGAGCTACAGCTTAGCAGGGAACTGTTGACAAACCAACCAGTCCTCAGTTGTTGACACATTACATAAAGCTTTCTTTCTCTGAAGAAGAGATGAACAATAATGGCTGGAAATCTCAGTGAAACAGCTTCAGAGCTATTAGACAAAGAGCTGATCTTTGAGAGGGGGGACTGCTGGGAGAGATCTTGGGAATTGCTGCCATTAGCAGCTACTCAGCCCCAACCCTATCCTTTGCTGTTGCTTGTGTTTGTATATCTCATGGCAAACAATGTGTCAGATTTCTCCTTGCAGCAATTCACTTCTCTCTCATCTACAATTCTTCTTTGCTTTACTGGCTCAAAGATGCTTTTGCCTGCTGTTCAAATTGCACTTAACCGCAACTGCAAAGTATGCTACCACTCCAGCTCTTGTCAAAGGCAGAACGTGAAAGGTGGCGTTGTGTGGGTGTGCATGCGCATACGTTTTGGTATCGCCTGTCTGGGAAGCTGTTTTTATTTTTTAAGAGATGGAAGGAAAACAACAACTGAGCAGTTATGTACTTTTGACATGCTCAAGTCCGCGGATGGTCCAATACTTTTTGCCGCCTGAGGAGAACCAGAAAATGGCGCCCCTCACCATGTCTCAATCCTACAAGAAAACAACACTTTGTTCCATATGTGCTGGGACTGTCTGAAGATTATTGTCAGGAATTGGCTGGATGAAGAGGAGTGGTGGGAGGCACCAGCCAGTGAAGGAAGGAAGACTCAGAGCCAGGGCATTGGTGGTGGGACACAGGAGAGGTCAGAGGGAGAAGATTGATGGGATGTTGGAGGGGCAACAGGGTTTAGTGAGCAGGAGGAGCCTGTGAGAGGGGGCGGTTCAGAGACCGAGGCTGATGTGGGAATGTTCAGGTTTATTAATAGAGTTTACATTCCCCTTTTACATGCACAGCAGATAGCTGGTTGCAAGCTCGTGTGAGCTTCTCACTATTATACAATTCAGTCTGTATCAGATTGAATTGTACGTTCCTGGTAAGTTCCCTTGAATCCCTCTTAAAAGAATAAAGACGCCAGAATCTTATTCAAAGTCAATAAAAGAAGTTTACTCACATCAGTTCACAGATGGATCCCTGAAGGCAGACTTACTTACAAATATGTACATGTGGATCTACCCCATGTGGTGGAATAATTCCACTGTTTCTGCTAGCTGAGAGCAGTCTTGGCTAAAAGCTGGTCAAACGAAGAAGGATGCCCAAAAAAGACATCTCATGGATGTCTCTCATGGATTACATCCCACAGCTGAAGCAGAGGAGGGCAGTCAAGAAGCTGCTGAAGAATCCAGGGAGTCTCCCTCCCCTGCTGTGACAAGCTCCCCTCTCCTCTGGTCTCCAAGAACATACAGAATAATGAGGAGGGCAGCACATAGGCCAGAGATGCACAGATGCAGTTTGAGTCTGCTTGGGAAACATCCAGGATAGGAGGAGTCTTAGAAAGGGTGGAAGGCAAGGAGCTTCAGTCCTGGCAACTGCTCCTTAAGGGTAAGACCTGCTGGGTAGGTTTGCTGAGTTGTATGCCATTTCCTTGAAGAAAGAGTTAACTTCACTGACAATGGAGTCCTGCATCTTTCGTGCCAACCTGCGTCTGACTCCAACGCTGACAACTATCTACTTCTGGACCAAAGTCATTCAACTGATAAGCCAGAACACCAAACCATCTGTCTCACCTGAACTTAAAGTGGCTTTACTTTCCAACTTTTCATGATAGTTCTGGACTTGTCTCACAAAGATCTTATTGCTCAGCTGTTAATGACTCCTAAACTTGTCGTAGCCAGATACTGGAGAACTCTCAATATGGACCTTTTTGAAGCACAGCTGTCACAGATATGAGACATATCGTATTTACTCAAATCTAATGCGCACTTTTTTTTGCCAAATTACGTTGTGAAAATTCGCCAGCAAATACCTTTTTTTGGTTTGAAGGTTCTGAAAATTGAGGCACGTAATAGATTTGATGGGGCATTAGACTCAAATAAATACAGTAATTCTTATGGCTAAGCTAACAGCATCCAAAAGAGAACACTGTACCGTCGTACCTCGGAAGTCGAACAGAATCCATTTCGGAAGTTCGTTCGACTTTCAAAACATTCATAAACCAAAGCGCAGCTTCTGATTGGCTGAAGGAAGCTCCTGCAGCCAATCAGAAGTTGCAGTAGCTCCTTCAAATGTTCGGGTTCCAAAGAACGTTCGAAAACCAGAACACTCACTTCTGGGTTTAAGGCGTTCGGGACCCAAAACGTCCAATTACCAAGGCATTTGCGATCCAAGGTATGATTGTACTGGGGGGAAAAGAGAAAAGAAACAGAGCTTTCTATATGAAAGTCCAGTTTTGGAGAAAGCAGCTTTGTGACACCTGTTGGGCACCAGATCATTTCCATTGTACAACATGAACTTGGCTGGTATATGATTGAATCCCATGTGGAGCTAGCAGCTGTCATGCTCAGCCATATTCCGGATAGTCTCCACCCCCACCGTTCAGCCCGGACACTGAGGTCCAGCGCCGAGGGCCTTCTGGCGGTTCCCTCACTGCGAGAAGCAAAGCTACAGGGAACCAGGCAGAGGGCCTTCTTGGTGGTGGCGCCCACCCTGTGGAACGCCCTCCCAGCAGAGGTCAAAGGGATCAACAACTACATAACATTTAGAAAATACCTGAAGGCAGCCCTGTTTAGGGAAGTTTTTAATCTGTAACATGTGAATGTATTTTAATATCTGCTGGAAGCCGCCCAGAGTGGCTGGGGAGACCCAGCCAGATGGGCAGGGTACAAATAATAAATTGTTGTTGTTGTTGTTGTTGTTGTTGTTGTTGTTGTTGTTGTTGTTGTTATTATTATTATTATTATTATTATTATTATTATTATTATAGTGCCGAAGTCAAGTCCATCGATTTCAGTGTGTCGACTTGGGGGAGATCAGCCTAACCATAAATAATCTTGGATACGGTCGGCCTTTCTGACAAGCTAGTCCGAAAGAACAGCAGGAGAATCAGCCTCTCTTGCATTGCACACTTCAAACTTTGGCTTCTCCAGGGACTAAGGTCCACTTTCCCGGGGCATCAAAATTCATAAGCATTGCACGGCTCTCAGGAATCTATTTCGATATCCATTTTTCTTCCTTTTGAAAAATTTCAATTTAGCAATAAAAAGCAGCATGATGTATCTGCCTCACTCGCTGTGCGAGGGCTTTGAAAGGCTCTCAGAAATATATAATGAATTCATCAAAGGCGTAACACTCAATATCAGCAATCCAAGCCATAAAATGTATTGCCATAAAATATGATAACCACTTACAGTCAGGACTAAATTAGCCAAGTGCTATGAGCTGCCTGGGCAGCCGGCTCCATTTTTAACCTGACTTGGCAATGGGACACAAATTTCACTTCCAATTTAAACACACCAGACATCTGTAATTCATATTCAATTTACTTCTAACAGAAAAAGAGAAATATGTATATATAAAGAAATAACTAAGAGGAACTGTCAGAGTGATGGCGGCAGTGGGGGGTAACTCAACACACACTCCTGTTGAGGGGAATGGGAGTATGTTTTGCTCCTGAAGTAGACACTGCAGGTCGCTTCTTGTACCGTGAGATGGATATGATAACTTAAGATGTCACGAATCTCCCAGGAGGAAGTCCATCACCATCCATTTCCTCTGCCCAAGGCAATTTCCAGCAAAACATCTATCTGTGTTTTGTATTTTGTCATGCTGTCTTACTCTTTATTTGATTCAGTTACAGGCCCTGTATGTGTTCTGCATACATTTATTTCCCTTGCAGAAAACTCTGCATCATGGGTCTTGTAGTTTCAAGACTGCATGATTGCACAATCTTCACATGGGTTGGGTATTTTGCTCAAAGTCACAATTTGTTGTGGGGTTTGTGGTCTTACAGTTGCAAAGGGCACCATTCACAGACTGTGCTCCCAGAACGGGGTTTTGAGCACCTGTTGCTATGCATCATCCTGCATAAATGGCAGAACTCTGAAAACCGTAAAAATTAAGTTATTTGCTTCATTTAAGTTGTATTGTAAGAATTAAGTTGTATTGTAAGAAGAAGGCTGATTGCTGAAGAATTGATGCTTTTGAATTCTGGTGCTGGAGGAGACTCTTGAGAGTCCCATGGACTGCAAGAAGATCAAACCTATCCATTCTGAAGGAAATCAGCCCTGAGTACACACTGGAAGGACAGATCCTGAAGCTGAGGCTCCAGTACTTTGGCCACCTCCTGAGAAGAGAAGACTCCCTGGAAAAGACCCTGATGTTGGGAAAGATGGAGGGCACAAGGAGAAGGGGACGACCGAGGACAAGATGGTTGGACAGTGTTCTCGAAGCGACCAACATGAGTCTGACCAAACTGCGGGAGGCAGTGGAAGACAGGAGTGCCTGGCGTGCTCTGGTCCATGGGGTCACGAAGAGTCGGACACGACTAAACGACTAAACAACAACAACAACAAATTGTAAGAATACAGGTAGGTAAGGTAAAAGTAAAGGGCCCCTGGATGGTTAAGTCCAGTCAAAGGCGACTATGGGGTGCGGTGCTAAGGAGTTAACCCTACACAAATTCAGAGTGGAGTCCCTAAGGCGTTTAGATGGCATCTTGTTTGCCTCCTTTTGGCAACTCCTTCAGTCAAGATGGTACCAAACATATTGCACTGCTTTCCTTTGGACAACCTCAGTGAGGTCGGGGGGCTCGGGTCTTGTTGTCTGGGCGGCCCAGGACCTCCAGACATGCTGTCTGGACTTGCACCCCAGAGAGATCACGTCTGTGCTGCAAATACACCCCGCAGCATTTATTTCAATGCAAAGAAAACACAGTGTAAATAAAAGGACAAAAAAAAAAAATATTGTTTGAAGTCAGAAACAAGAACAGTGTATACCAATTATATGTTACTGGATTGATTTCTGTTCTGTACATGGAATGAATAAGCAAACACCAGCAATTTCTGTTCCCACTGGAATTCTCTGACATCCCTACCCCAGACCACACACTTGTTCCTAAAACCCTATACAGAGCAGGGGCGGAGGAAGCCTCCTCGCTACCCGGGGGGGGGGGAACGGAGGCATCCCCTTGGGGGCGGGGCGTCATGATGTTACGTTGTGACGTCATGATGCAACGTCACAATGGAGTGCGCATGCACGAAATGCGCACGTGCGCACTCCATCGCCAGGCCGCTGCCACAGGGAGCAGCGATGGCCCGGCGACGGAGTGCGAACGTGCGGCATTTCACACATGCACACTCCACCTTGACCGGCGTTGCTGCTTCAACAGCGGCGGCTTGCTTGGGGCCTGTGGGCGGGGCGGGGCAGGGCCGGCCCAAGAGTCACCCCCCTCCCCTGGAACCCGGGGCAGCCCACCCCCCTTGCGACGCCACTGATACAGAGCAGGTAATCTACCTAATTCCCAGTTCTAGCAACTAGGAAGTCATCTTACTCAAGGAATTAATTCCCAGTTGTCTCACTTCCCATTGCCCACTACCCACTTAATCGAAACAAAATAAAAAAAATCCCTTCCAGTAGCACCTTAGAGACCAACTAAGTTCATGCATGCACATGAAAGCTCATACCAAGAAAAAACTTAGCTGGTCTCTAATGTGCTAATGGAAGGATTTTTTTTATCTTGTTTCGACTACGGCAGACCAACACGGCTACCTACCTGTAACTACCCACTTAATCAACACCCTTTCCCCATCCCATCCATCCATCAGAAGGAAGGAATCTTCCTATTCTCGAGAAGTTGAGCCACACCCTGTGGCCTCATTGCCTACAATAGCAGCTGGGAGAAACTAGCCAGGCATACAAATTTAGGGGACTGTGTTGCACCCAATCTAGGGAGCCCCAGCTAACAAAGCATCAAGGCAAGTTAAATAATGGAGCAAGGAACATGCAATTTCCATACTTAGTGAAAGCAACAGCTCAGACAAGTTGTGTGCTAGGAATCAATTCAGCAGCTGAATTCTAGGGATAGGAAGCCTGTAGAAGCCTAGTTTTCAGGGAAGCTTGAGGGGCCGTCACTGACAGGTGATTCCCCATAAGGGAATGAGGACCTATGGCTGGAAAAGGTCCCGAACCTCTGCTCTTTCTCCATAGATATATGATTGGGGATAAGATGGGCTTAAAACGTCCTTTCCCTTCTCCCTGCCCACTCTGTTTTCTCCTTTAAAAAACAACAACTCAGGGCTGATTGCCATAAATTACACAAAGGCCACACTTCATCATCCCAGGGCAGGCATTGTCATTTATGGCTGAGGCCACGAAATGTTTGCACGTTGTAAAAGAGGGCATAACGGCATGTTGTCTTTCCTTAATCATATCAGCCAAACGATTTGCTACTAAGTGCCATAATGGATTTTTAATTAATGCGATTATCGCCATCCCTGCTTACAGCTCTTGACCCTGCAGATATATTGCGAAGGTTGAACTTGGTGGGAATCCCTCCCAAGCACCACTGCGGGGGCCGAGAGACAAGAGGAGGAGGAGGAGGCATCATTGACCAGCGAGGACCTGGAATTCGGAACAAAAGCACTTCCTGCCTGGCTAGATGAAAATCATTACTTTCATGCTGCTCTTAGCGGCCGTTGAGCATACCATGGGGTAGAATCTCTTGTTCTGAAGTTTGGTGGCAGGAAATCCTATGCATTTCCTGTTTTTGAAAAAGGTCAGAGTCCCATGCCAGGTGTGCAGGTGCACTCCAATAACGGAGCCTTGGCCAAACCTCGTCGAGAAGTTGGTTCTGTCTCCCTTGTGGTGGAGGAGTCCTGTATATGAGAGGCCCCAGGTATCTTCATCTTTGCCCAGCAAGCTACAAAACGTGTGGTGGTACTTGTCCAGATTCACATATGATGTCCCAATTCCCACCATCATGTCAGTGCCATAGATGGGTGAGATCATCTTGATTTCCCAGAAGTGTTGCCCTTCCACTAGCTCCTTGTTTCCCCGGACTGCAGCAGTGCCACAGCTGTAGTCCATGTGGAAGTTCACCTTATGGTCATCACAGGTCAGCAGTGTTGCAGTGGATTTGTTCAGGTCATCCCATACCCAGTCAAAATATTCATCCTCCTCTCCAAACTGACAGTCTTTGATCCGGTGAATAGTGTGCACATTAGAGCAGAATGGAGCTTCATTCTGGTTTTCACAGTTACAGTACGACTCTCCAGTTACAGGGATTGCTGTGGGTGTGGAAGGCAAAAAAGGAGGAAATTCTGGCTCTGAATCAGAGTCGCTGTGCTGCCCATCAGAATCAGATGACCAGCTAAGGGATCCAGAGGGCAATGCTACTGTCCTTGAGTCTGCATCACGGCGTACCCCACTCAGGACATAGAATCATAGAATCATAGAATCATAGAATCATAGAGTTGGAAGAGACCACAAGGGCCATCCAGTCCAACCCCCTGCCAAGCAGGAAACACCATCAAAGCATTCCTGACAGGTGGCTGTCAAGCCTCTGCTTAAAGACATCCAAAGAAGGAGACTCCACCACACTTCTTGGCAGCAAATTCCACTGTCGAACAGCTCTTACTGTCAAGAAATTCTTCCTAATGTTTAGGTGGAATCTTCTTTCTTGTAGTTTGAATCCATTGCTCCGTGTCCGCTTCTCTGGAGCAGCAGAAAACAACCTTTCTCCCTCCTCTATATGACATCCTTTTATATATTTGAACATGGCTATCATATCACCCCTTAACCTTCTCTTCTCCAGGCTAAACATACCCAGCTCCCTAAGCCGTTCCTCATAAGGCATCGTTTCCAGGCCTTTGACCATTTTGGTTGCCCTCCTCTGGACACGTTCCAGCTTGTCAATATCCTTCTTGAACTGTGGTGCCCAGAACTGGACACAGTATTCCAGGTGAGGTCTGACCAGAGCGGAATACAGTGGTACTATTACTTCCCTTGATCTAGATGCTATACTCCTATTGATGCAGCCCAGAATTGCATTGGCTTTTTTAGCTGCTGCATCACACTGTTGACTCATGTCAAGTTTGTGGTCTACCAAGACTCCTAGATCCTTTTCACTTGTACTGCTCTCAAGCCAGGTATCACCCATCCTGTATCTGTGCCTTTCATTTTTTTTGCCCAAGTGTAGTACTTTACATTTCTCCCTGTTAAAATTCATCCTGTTTGCCTTGGCCCAGTTCTCTAATCTGTTAAGGTCATTTTGAAGTGTGTTCCTGTCCTCTGGGGTATTAGCCACCCCTCCCAATTTGGTGTCATCTGCAAACTTGATCAGGATGCCCTCAAGCCCATCATCCAAGTCATTGATAAAGATGTTGAATAAGACTGGGCCCAAGACAGAACCCTGTGGCACCCCACTAGTCACTTCTCTCCAGGATGAAGAGGAGCCATTGATGAGCACCCTTTGGGTTCGGTCAGTCAGCCAGTTACAAATCCAATGAATGGTAGCATTGTCTAGCCCGCATTTTACCAGCTTCTTTACAAGAATATCATGGGGCACCTTGTCAAAGGCCTTGCTGAAAGGTGCCAGGCTCTGCTGTTGCGCATACGGCATGCCATGGCGTGTTTGGAGAGGTAATCTCAGCCGTCCAACCACAGAGCTGCTTCCCCTCCTCCTCCTCCCCCGGCCCCTCAGAAGTGAGCGAGCGAGCGCGCCTCCCTCTGCTCCACATTGGTAGGCGCCGCACCATTACAATGCCAGAGGGTAGGACCAGTTAGGACAAGGATGGGGAACAGGTGGCTCTCCAGATATTAGAATCATAGAACTGTAGTATTGGAAGGGACCCCAAGGGGCATCTAGTCCCTTCCTTTGCAATGCAAGAATCACAGCTAAAAAAATCCAAGAATCCCAGGCAGAAAACCATCCAACCACTATTTTAAAAAAATCCAGTGAAGGAGAGTCTATCACCTTCCAAGGCCCTCCGTTCTACTGTCAAACAGCTCCTACTGTCAGAAAGTTTTTCTTAATGTTTAGTTGGAATCTCCTTTCTTGTCATTTGAAGCCATTGGTTCGAGTCTGCCCCTCTGGAGCAGCAGAAAACAAGCTCTCTCCATCTTCCTTGTGACCGCTCTTCAGATATTGGAGGATGGCTACCATGCTGCTTCTTGGTCTTCTCTTCTCCAGGATGTGGTGTTCTTCAAAAGGCTTGGCGTCCAGACCCTTGATCATCTTGGTCGCCCTCCTCTGCACACCTTCCAGCCTGTGAATATCCTTCTTAAATTGTGGTGCCCAGAACTGGACACAGTACTCCAGGTCCGGTCAAAGCAGACTAGAGGAGGACTATTACTTGTTAGATGGTCAGGGATGATGGGAATCGTAGTCCAGCTACATCTGGAGGGCCACAGTCTCCCCACCCTTATTCTACATAACTGATTGCTTCATAGGACATTGAATGCAATCCTCCTATCCCCCTGCTTCTAGAGAGGTGAGTGGGTTAAGAACAGACTGTTGTGGTTGTGGTTCTGCTACTATGAGGGTATTGATGTGTCTACTGGAAGCTCAGGCAGTTGAGAACCTACCACTGGTGGCATTCCCTCTGGCGATAGCCAGCAGGAGATTCTGACATAGGACTGTTGGAATTTTCCATTCCACCTTTAGTTACAGATGTGGGATTGTTACATGTCACATGTCTGTTTACATTCCAGCACTGTTTGCTGGCGCAAGCGGAACTTCCGTTGTGTTGTTGCTGCTTTTGCTTTACTCTCTCTCTTGGAAGAGACGGCAAGGAGAGAGACGACATGTTTCTTTGTTTCTGATTTATGATAATAAATCTGTATACAGGAAGGTAGCCGTGTTGGTCTGCCGTAGTCGAAACAAACCAAAAAACAAAACAAAAAATTCCCAGTAGCACCTTAGAGACCAACTAAGTTTGTTCTTGGTATGAGCTTTTGTGTGCATGCCCACTTCTTCAGATCCGTAGTTTTCTAGTATGTCTTCACAAGTCTCTAGCCTCCTTTTGTTGCGCAGTTTGCTCTGCTAAGTAAAGTGTGCCCATGTCAGCAGACTTGGATCACTGATTTATGTCGCACCAGAGGTCGAGGGATCTACGCAGCGTGATGGCTGGAAGGAGATGATCCAGCTGGGGGCTAGCCAGCTGGCCGTTTGACCCCTGGATGCCGACAAGGACATTATGGGATGGGGAGCAGTTGCCGCAGGGCTGGCAATGAATATGCTGGATCCCACCCCATTCCATTTCCCAGGGAGATACCCCATGCGGTCACTTCTTCTGTAACATCTCCACCATGTTTCCCATCAGTGGGCAACCACCGTCTGTAACTTAAAAAGCAATGTTGCCCCAACAAGGCCAATGGGGAGGGCTACCATTTCCCACCCACCCCAGCCAATAATGCCTGTGAAGCAATGCTATGTCATGAATCATGGAACTTTAGAGTTGAAAGAGATCCCAAGGGACATCTATGCGGCCTAGGACCCTTGCACCTACGGGACCGCCTCTCCTAGTATGCCCCGAGGAGGACCTTAAGGTCCATAAATAACAACACTTTGGAGGTCCTGAGCCTCAAGGAGGTTAGACTGGTCTCAACTAGGGTCAGGGCCTTTTCAGCACTGGCCTCGACTTGGTGGAACCCTCTGTCACAAGAGACCAGGGCCCTGCGGGATTTGACATCTTTCCTCAGGGCCTGCAAGATGGAGCTGTTCCACCTGGCCTTCGGCTTGGACTCACTCTGACCCCTTATATGGGATTTGGTATATAAGTTTTCCCTTGGCTTTTTTGTAGGACCAGCATGGATAGCTGGCTGGGGTTAATATCTGATATTTCCTCCCTTTATGGTCTTGATTTATGGGCTACTACTAAAATGAGGCTGCATTTTAAGCTGCATTTTGAGCAGTATTTTAAGCTGTATTTTAATTAACTGTTTTTTTCTTTTTTCTTTTTTTCTATTACGTTTTATTGTAATTTATATTCGGTGTTAGCTGCCCTTAGCCTGGCCCTGGCCGGGGAGGGCAGGGTAAAAATAAAATTTATTATTATTATTATTATTATTATTATTATTATTATTATTATTATCTAGCCCAACCACAGTTAAATCAGTAACCCTGGTGCTCGGGTAAATGAGATGAGATCACCCTTGCTCTGAAAAATCTCCCGAAGCTGTGTTCTCTAGGATTCTCCTCTGTTGCCCCACTGGGTTATGTTTGCATAGAAGAGGGTGTTGCATGAGACAAGGGCTCACTGCTGACCTGGCCTGGCCTGTGTCCTTCCCTTGGCCACTTGACCAGTACTTGACCAGTACATTTGTAAGCGGAATGTTAATAAAGTCTCTGGAGAGAGACTCTTGTGCTTCCCTCTCCAGGCGAAATCGATCCTTTCAACGCTGCTGCCCTAAACTTCTCGCAGCTGACCCAAGGTGGGGGCACAGAACAGCCGAATGCTGAGAGAATCGAATCCTGCACCCCACTCCACCCCGATATGAGGTGAATGAAAATGAGCTGTAATTGCCAGGACTGTTTTAATCCCAGGCTGGCTGGATGAATGAAAGACTAGGAAATGAGTCAGTGCCATGTTAAATGGTGAATAAAACACCTTTTCCAGCCGATTCGCTCTCTCTCTTTCTCAATCCCCCACGCCACTGCCCGACTGTGTAAAGGCCACAGGTTATGGTTACAGCGGAAACATGTTCAGAGGAGAGCCTATGACAACTGCTCTGAAGTATCCCCAGATGGTTCCTTGTATAATTTCCTTTGACCTTTACTCAAAAGAGCTGTCTCTTTCCTCCCAGAAAACAATCCTTTCGCTAATAGGCACTTGGGACTTTGACACAGACAGGGGATTTTGATGACTCACATTTTGCTCTACTGCAGAATAGGAGCATCAGGGCAAATTCTTTGCCCTGGGGCTAAATGAATGTCCACCACCCCTTCCTTCCAAATCCCAGTTCTCCTCCACACATCTCCATGGCAAATATTTCCTGGGGACCCTCTCTGGGTGTGAAAGTCTTCCGCAAAGATTCAGTATTGGCATTTGATATCTGAACTAGGTAAAGGTAAAGGGACCCCTGACCATTAGGTCCAGTCGTGACCGAGTCTGGGGTTGCGGTGCTCATCTCGCTTTATTGGCCAAGGAAGCCGGCGTACAGCTTCCAGGTCATGTGGCCAGCATGACTAAGCCGCTTCTGGCAAACCAGAGCAGCGCATGGAAACTCCTTTTACCTTTTACCTTCCTGCCAGAGTGGTACCTATTTATCTATTTGCACTTTGACGTGCTTTTGAACTGCTAGGTGGGCAGGAGCTGGGACCGAGCAACGGGAGCTCACCCCGTCACAGGGATTCGAACCGCCAACCTTCTGATCAGCAAGCCCTAGGCTCTGTGGTTTAACCCACAGCGCCACCCGCGTCCCTGATATCTGAACTACTTGACAAGATTTGACACCTGACATTCAGCAGAACATCGCTTTCGTGAGAAGAAGTCAACGTTTGGGCTGGGGTTGATATGCTAAGCAGCATTGTTACATCACTGGTATACAGAGTGCTGTGCAGAATTCCAAACTAGGTAGCGGGTGGAATTCATTATGTCTGCACCCCTCTCCCCCTTTGCAGGAAATTAAACCAGATTTGCTTGTGGACCACAACACAACTTGCAGCCAGGCTGAGAAAAGAAATGACTTCTTCACACAGCAAATAAACTGTGATACTCATTTGCACAGTAGGTAGGGATGGCCACCAAACTAGATCTCATCCAGCATCCTGTTCTCATAGTGGCCAATCAGATGCCTGTAGGGAAAAAAGCAGGATTTGAACACAAGAGCATTCTTCCTCAACTTGTGGTTTCCAGCGACTGGTATTCAGAAGCATCACTGCCTCCAACTGTGGAGACAGAGAAGAGCCACCATGACTAGGAGCCATCAATAACCCTCTCCATGAATTTGTCTAATCCTCTTGTAAAGCTGTCTAGGTTGGTGGCCACCACACTCTCCTGTGGGAGCGAGTTCCACAGATTAACTGTGTGTTGCATGAAGAAGTACTCTTCACACAGCCAGTGTGGAGTAGTGGTTAAGAGCGGTAGACTCGTAATCTGGTGAACCGGGTTCGGGTCTCCGCTCCTCCCCATGCAGCTGCTGGGTGACCTTGGGCTAGTCCCACTTCTCTGAAGTCTCTCAGCCCCACTCACCTCACAGAGTGTTTGTTGTGGGGGAGGAAGGGAAAGGAGAATGTGAGCCGCTTTGAGACTCCTGAAGGGGAGTGATAAAGGGGGATATCAAATCCAAACTCCTCCACTTCTTCTTCTTCTTCTTCTTCTTCTTCTTCTTCTTCTTCTTCTTCTTCTTCTTCTTCTTCTCCTCCTCCTCTCTTTTATCTGTCCTGATCAATTGTTACAAGAAGCTGCATCTACAAACTGGTCCTTCAGAGGACGGCAAGGAAACCTGACCAAATGCTTCAGTCCTTGTCAAAGTGACAGCCCTGATGCACTGCAATATCCAACGAGACTGAGAACATTCATTCGTGCCTCTGCTAATTTGCCTTTAATTGGCATTTCAGCAATTGGTTGCTATAATTTCCTTTGATGCAGCAAAAGAGAGTCTGGGAGGGAGGGTGTAAGAAATATCTTTGCCTGGAGGTGAAAGCATTACAGTGTTTGCACCAGACCGGTCTCGTTGGGGTAGGAATTTCACCTGCAGGGTGCTGACTCCGTTGGCACCACAATTTCCTGAGCTCCACTACAGGCAGTCCAGATGAACCAGCTGGCATGTGACCACGAAGAAATGGCCTCATCTCTCTGCGTGCCACTGTGAACTTCAAGGCAGGGGGACCGGTGGTGGCAAAAGAGTCTGCTGTGTCAGAGACAACAGAGTCTGCTCTGTGCGCCAAATGACTCTTTCTTCCTGCTGTAAGCCAGAGAATAGCTTATCTCCTGAGTTTACGCCAATAAAACTCAGAAATGTGAGGAGTTAGGAGTCCAACGTTGTTTATTGCAAAGCAATAGGTTACAGTCGGATCGTTCCGCAAAACTGCAACCCTGCCCGGTGGTCCAGGCAGTGGTATTTATAAAATTACAAACAAAGCACTTCAGTTTTCACCAGTCATATACATCGTTACCTCATTTCTGTTTTTTTATATTATTTATTTATTTATTTATTTATTTTTCCCCTTTATTAATAGTCTTATAATACATTACATAAATATATGATACATCTCATAAAGTAAATTGAAGTTTCAATCGTATACACACACACAAAAAGAAAACTTTATCTTTTCTTTCCTATATATAAACCTTGAACTTCTGCTATATTTATGTTACCCTTTATGCGATTATTAACAAAAATAAGACTCCACCACCTTCTGATAGTCCGTTTCACAGTTAAGCAGCTCTTACTGACAGAAAGTCTCCCCCTTTTCCAGGCTAAACATACCCAACTGTCAGGATGCTGTCAGCGGCTCCTGGCTGGTTGCCCAGGAAAGTATAAAGACAAGGAAAAGTTTCTTACCATCTTTTTTATTTCAAAGAGGCTCACAGAGAGAGGCTCTAGAACCCAGCCTCTTGGATGATGCCATTGTCCGGAGTGAATCTCCACCCCCCCAGTCTCTCCCACTTCCTCATTCTCCATCCTCATCATCTCCTCTATGGGTGCTGCTACCTGCACTCTGTCTTTGAGCTCTTTGCTCTCCTACTTTTAAGGCTCACCGGGTTCTGGGAGATGGAGGGCCTGGAATGCTTTCTAACGACATAAAAGGATGTCATATAGAGGAGGGAGAAAAGTTGTTTTCTGCTGCTCCTGAGAAGAGGACACGGAGCAATGGATTCAAACTACAAGAAAGAAGATTCCACCTAAACATTAGGAAGAACTTCCTGACAGTAAGAGCCGTTAGGCAGTGGAATTTGCTGCCAAGGAGTGTGGTGGAGTCTCCTTCTTTGGAGGTCTTTAAGCAGAGGCTTGACAGCCACCTGTCAGGAATGCTCTGATGGTGTTTCCTGCTTGGCAGGGGGTTGGACTGGATGGCCCTTGTGGTCTCTTCCAACTCTATGATTCTATGATTCTATGACAACGTGTCAGTCGGGTGTTGTTCTGGGTCTCCCATGATTCCCCAACTTTTCCTCTCATCTGCCTCTGAGCTGTAACCCCCCCTTCAAACCTCTGTTGTAAATCTATACTGTCTTCCTCTTCCTCCTCTCTGGAAGGGACAGGATGGGGAGGTGGTCTCCACCATTCCTTCTCTGCCTAGTCCCTGATACTAGCTCCTTCAACCATTCCTCATAAGGCTTGGTTTCCAGACCCTTGATCATCTTGGTTGCCCTCCTCTGAACACATCACAGCTTCTCAATATCCTTCTTCAACTGTGGTGCCCAGAGGTGATGATGTTCTCCCATCATCCAATTTATGAACATGGAGATTCCATTAAGCTGTATTGACTAATGGCCATTGGGATGCCTATCCTCCATAAACTTAATCCTTATTGAAATATATCTTATGCCAGTGAACCCCACAAGTTAATTTTATGTTGAGTCACTCATCCCTGTTTTGAACCTAAGGACCTCCTCCTCATACAGCTGTTTGCAGACCGAACCCTTTGAGATTCTGAGATTTGTCCCAGCTAGGCATGATGATGGGATTTGCATCAATTGCACTTTTGAAAATAATACATGAACTGAAAAGCAGCCTTCCTTCAGAATTCATATTTCTCTGAATTTTGCAGTACTGTTCTTCAACCAAAAGCAAGGGGAAAAAATGCACACACAAATATGTATATTGGGAAAACTGTGCATTAAAATGTGTATTTATTAGTGACAACAAAAATGCATTTATACTGGGGAAAACGCTTGCAAAAATGTGCATATTAGGAGAAATGTGCAGAAAAATGCTACCAAAAGAATTTTTAAAAAGATTCACAAACGGATGCAAAAATATGGCAAAGTGAACTTAGCGCTGCAAAAAAAAATGAGAAATTGAAATGGACAGATTCATTCATTTCTAGTCCCCAGCCCAATCTGATGAAGAGGGAGGCGTGTGATCTCCAATTCCCAGGCATCCCAGAAGTAATGAAGGCTGGAGCAACAAGTTTCATAAGGGAGCAAGGGAAGCAGCTTGGAAAAACCAAATTAATTATGAGATGAGCCAGGGAAAGCTCTCCGATCACTACACCCGTTTAATAATGTATTTTGTGTTTGCATCTGGCTCCGAATGCAATCAGCTGCAGAAGGAAAGGCATAGGAAGCTCCAGGAAAGTGATAAATTTGCCCAACCCGTCACTGCGCATCAAGGCAGGACAAAGAGGAATGGCTCTGTAGGGTATGTGAATATCTAGAATTAGCCAAGCTAACAGATATAATAAGACATAATCCTAAAAGCCGAGTGAAAACTGAATGGGAGTGTCTGAATGAGTATTTTAAAAAGGAAGGAGGAAAATCGATAATCTGGTTGAGTTTGGAATAAAAGGAATTCATGAAGATCTAAGAAATTGTAAAAAGGTTTATTGAGAAATAGATTTAGGGAAGATATAAGGGGGGGGGGGGAGTAAATTAAAACAGACAGACAAAAAAGTTGGTTAAAATACTGTATGTCAGGTGGAAGTTGACACTTGGAGTATTTTTCTTTTTTCATTTTTTCTTTTGTGGAATGGTAGCAGTGCAAGGCACACAAGATAATGAACAAGATGGTTGATGTATAGTTAAATTTTAATATCTGAACCCTTGCATTGTAAGACTGTTTATATGTACATATATGCATCATTTTCTTATTTTTTCCTTTTTCTCTGTTCTTATTCTTTTTTCTTTCTTTCTTTCTTTCTTTCTTTCTTTCTCTTTCTTTTTTATTGTCATATTGTGCTTGTGAATTTGAATTTTGTTTTGAATTGGGATTTTTTGTTTTTTGTTTTTGCTGTGTAATGGTTAAAGATGAATAAAGTTTATTTAAAAAAAAGGCAGGACAAATCTAAGCAGTTACTCTTGCAAAGTGGGCAGAGGGTGCCAGGGGCATAGCAAGGGGGTGCGGTCAGTGCAGTTTGCCCTGGGTGTCCTCACTGAGGGGGGTGACAAAATGGCGGGCGGCACTCACAGCGGGGTCTGCAGCACACCCGAGCCACGCATCTCGGGTGCCCGCAGGCTCCACGCTATCTGCCCACTGCCTCCCCCCCCCAGTTGTAAGGCGGCTGAGGCCCAGCGGTGCGCCCCATCCCTAAGGGCGCCATGCCCCCCGTCCCTATGGGGGCTGTGCGCCCTGCCCCTGTGGGCGGTTCACCCCGCCCCTATGGACGCGCCACCCCAGAAGAAGAGTTTGGATTTGATATCCTGCTTTATCACTACCCAAAGGAGTCTCAAAGCGGCTCACGTTCTCCTTTCCCTTCCTCCCCCACAACAAACACTCTGTGAGGTGAGTGGGGCTGAGAGACTTCAGAGAAGTGTGACTAGCCCAAGGTCACCCAGCAGCTGCATGTGGAGGAGCAGAGATGCGAACCCGGTTCACCAGATTATGAGTCTACCACTCTTAACCACTACACCACACTGGCCCAGGTGCCTGAAAGGCTTCCTCTGCCGCTGGGAGATGCAGAATGTGGCATTTGAAGAATCCCTGGATCCAGACACATAAAGTAAGATCCTTGCACAAATGCAAGGATTTCAAAGAGGGAGGGAGGGCTGTGTCTCAATAGGAGACCCCCCCACCCGCTCTGCATGTGGAATGTGGTAGGTTTCGATGATGATGGTGATGTTGATGATTACTATTAATTAAATCTATGGTGCTGTGGGTTAAACCACAGAGCCTAGGGCTTGCTGATCAGAAGGTCGGCGGTTCGAATCCCCATGACGGGGTGAGCTCCTGTTGCTTGGTCCCTGCTCCTGCCCACCTAGCAGTTTGAAAGCACGTCAAAGTGCAAGTAGATAAATAGGAACCGACGGCGTTTCCGTGCGCTGCTCTGGTTCGCCAGAAGCAGGTTAGTCATGCTGGCCACATGACCTGGAAGTTGTACGCTGGCTCCCTCAGCCAATAAAGTGAGATGAGCGCCGCAACCCTAGAGTCGGACACGACTGGACCTAATGGTCAGGGGTCCCTTTACCTTTACCTCTCTTCATCCAAAGATCACAGGGTGGTTCACAGCATAAAAATAAGCTGGAACTGGGAATGGCCTTCATCTGGAAGCCTAGAGAGTTGCTGTCAGCTGCTGGAGGCAATGCTGAGCTACGGTACGAGGCCACTTTCCGCATTCCTAGAACGCATGATGTCAAAGATGCTGCAAATACTTTTTTTGTGATGGTTACAGATCACACGACAGGTGTCTCTGCTTTGATGGGATTGTCCCCAAAGCCTTGCTAAGACAATTGTTAAGGGTAGAGATTATGCTTCAGTGTAGTGTTTTGGTTTCTTTTTTAAAAAAGAGAGAGAAAGGGGGGGGGGAAACTATGTCAGAAGCAGCTTCAGACGGAAATTAAATACCCCACCATTTCTGTGAATGATAGCTGTGGATGAGCTGGCTAGAGCAATAACACTACAAAACAAACAGCAATCTATGTATTTGTGGGAGGGGGAGTGGAACGGGGTGCCGGGAGCTCAAAGCAATCAGAAAATCTATCACTGGGACCAGTTTCTCATCTCGGCTTGTCTCTCTGAATGTGGAAAGCTCATATTTCTCCTGCTTGGTGTGACATCATATTTAGCTACCCAGACACGGAAGAACTGAAAAGCCCATTTTTAGAATCTCTCTTTCTCCCTCCTCCCAAGCAGGCTGATTTTGAGATTCAACGGTGGATTTTTTCTGAGTTAATTTCTCTTTCAGCAAGCCTCATCTCCCCCCCTATCCCACCCCGAAAGACAAAAGTGCATACCTTCAGAAGTGTTACTTGGAGGGAGCCATAGGGATTCCTGTTCTTGTTGCAGACTGAATAAAGACATTTTTTTTTTAAAGGCTTTAAGGCTCACACAAGATATTGGCAGTTTTTTAATCAACGATGAGCCACGTAGCATATGCCTGCTTTCCAGTTCAGAATAGTAGTGTAGTGGATGAAAAGCCAGATTCTGATTTGCTCAGAGGCTTAGTGTGGGCAGCACACCAAGCAATGAGGATTCTTTTGCCTGTGGCCTGATGCAATGAAAGCTCAGATGGCACCCACCCAAGAATTCTTAATCAGCCCAAATGTGAAATTGCTGATCTGCCTAGAGATCATTACAGGTCATTATTTTTTAGACCAGTCTCCCAATTTGAGGTGGGGAAGTGGCCAAGTTAACACTGATTAATAATAAATGTATTATCCTTTATAAATAATAAAGGATAAATGGACATAAATCTGACATCAGGAATCACAAGACAGAGAAACCAGTAGGAGAACACTTCAATCTCCCAGGACACTCTATACAAGATCTCAAAGTAGCTGTCTTATTGCAAAGGAATTTCAGAAATAGACTGGAAAGAGAAGTTGCTGAATTGCAACTCATTACCAAGCTTAAAACCATGGAGAGACCTGGTCTGAACAAAGACATTGGATTCTTATCTCATTATACATGACAAACCTTCTCACCCCTTGCTTTTTCCTGTAAGACTAATTGCAGTCGTTAACAGTCGTCAACAGGTTTACCACACCTATCAGCCAATCACCCATTCCCACCACCCCTTTGAGTAGTACCCCTCCCACCCTCTCACTATGTATGAGGGTCTGGTGACTTCTGTTTCAGTGTATCTGAAGAAGTGTGCATGCACACGAAAGCTCATACCAAGAACAAACTTAGTTGGTCTCTAAGGTGCTACTGGAAGGAATTTTTTTATTTTTTATTTTGTTTTGACTTATTAATAATAATATTAATAACAATACTAAGAGGAAGGAGGAGGAATGATGATGGTGAGGAGGAGGAGGGGACAACAATGGAAGAGGAGGGGGGAAACTACAGAATGGTTAGCTTAATGGCTGTTTTTGAAAACTGGTGGAAATCATTATCAAAGACAGAATTACTAAGAATATAGAAGAACAAGTCTTGCTGAAGAAGAACCAGCATGGTTTGGGCAATGGAAGTCCTCTCTCACTAACCTTTTAGAGCAGTGGTTCCCAATTAACTGAGTACCGCAGACCCCTTGTTTTCCCAAAGCCAAGTCATGGGACCCCCCCCCCCCGCTACTTTAGCAAAGTTTGATATTTCTATGGTAGTTTTTGTTATGTGCCTTGGACCCCCTGGATGGGTTATGCGGACCCCCTGGGGTCTGTGGACCACCAATTGAGAACCACTGTTTCACAGTGTCAGTAAGCATATGGATTGAGGCGATGCAGTAGATGTTGTGCCCTAGGACTTTTGATAGAGCTTCTCATCAAAGATACCTGAATAAGCTTGGCAGCTGTGAGATAAGGAGACAGGTCCTCTTGTCAGCATCTTTATCAGTGCCTGGTAAAGATGCAGGGAGCCGAAAGTAGGAATAAACGGGGTTCTCCCAATGGAGGAATGTAGAAAGAGGAGCTCTTCAGTAATCAGTATTGATACCTGTATTTTCCAACTTATTCATAAATAACCCAGAGTTAGGGAAGAGCATAAAAAAGGCTGATGGCCGAAGAATTGATGCTTTTGAATTATGGTGCTGGAGGAGACTCTTGAGAGTCCCATGGACTGCGAGAAGATCAAACCTATCCATTCTGAAGGAAATCAGCCCGGAGTGCTCACTGGAAGGACAGATCCTGAAGCTGAGGCTCCAATACTTTGGCCACCTCATGAGAAGAGAAGACTCCCTGGAAAAGACCCTGATGTTGGGAAAGATGGAGGGCACAAGGAGAAGGGGATGACAGAGGACTAGATGGTTGGACAGTGTTCTCGAAGCTACTAACATGAGTTTGACCGAACTGCGGGAGGCAGTGGAAGACAGGAGTGCCTGGCGTGCTCTGGTCCATGGGGTCACGAAGAGTCGGACACGACAAAACGACTAAAGAACAACAACAGGGAAGAGCAGTGAGGGGGCCAAGTTTTCTGATGACACCCAATCATGCAGAGTGGTAAGAGCAAAAAAGGGATTGTGAGAAGGTCCAAAGGGACTTCTTCAAACTGGGAGGATGGGCAGTAAAATGGGAAATACAATTTGATGCAAGCGTTAAATGTTGCGCACTCAGGAGCGGGGGGTTCCCAACATCACATGATAAGGTCTGAAGAGTCCACGACTGAGCAGGAATGAGACCTTGGGGTTGTAGTGGACAGCTTGATGAAGACTGGAGAGTATATAAACACACACACACACACACACACACACACACACACACACACACACGTACGTTTCCCATAGGCATTTGGTTGGCCATGGTGGGAACAGGATGACGGACTAGATGTTCTGTTCATGTCTTCTTAGTCCATGTAAGTGTGAACTATATTGGAGCCTATTTTTATTGCCCCAAATCCATCATTCAGTGGTGTCCCAGTTTGCCCTGAATCCAAATTTGGACTTGTAAAACGTGGGCTGCTTGCAACATAGTGCTCAGGAGATCGCTCCACCAGCATGAGCATTTTTGCTTGTCTGACAGAACAACCTCACCTCTCCTCCTCCCATGTGGTGTTCTGGGGTTTCTCTGGACCCTTCAGAGAAGATTTGGGGGGCACGGCAGGAGAAAGGGGGAGAAGCCCCATTGCGCTAGCACGAACCATTGTGTGGTCTTCTGCCAGTGCAACGATTTACACGTTTACAAAACAAGTATCCCCTTCCTCTTCCCCCACCCCTAGGAGCTGTAATTCACATGGCACCCAGCTACCCAGCATGCAACACTCATGCCAAGGGAAGTCCAGCCCCACACCCAAAGCCTTTGCCCTTTGATCTGAGTTAAGACCTGTTTTCTTCCCTTCCATGTGAGTCTGACTGCCCCACCGGGAACACAGTGGGTCTGGGCAATTTACAAATGATCTAGGAATCCCAAGGATTCGTTTTTCTTCCCTAACCCAGGAAATGCACCCACTTTCCCTGAATTAATTTCAAACGGATGCATTTTTGACCTAGCCAGATATAAGAAGACATTAAGGGAAATGTGGAAATCCCAGGTTTTCCTCCAGCACTCTCCCCTAATCCCATTTTCCAGTGTTCCCACCAGCATCTCTCGCCATTTCAGCACCAACCTGAAGAAATGAGAAAAAAACGCTTTTCCTGGGTCAGTTGCAGGAAATCCAGGCAGACTCATCTGGTTACATGATTATTTTCTGCTTGTCCCTTCATGGATATTGCTAAGCCAACACAGATGGCCGATTGTAGATTACCCCCTTTACAAAAGAAGGAGGCAGATTTTTCTTCCAGGTATTGATTCGGAACAGAGGATTAGACAAAGCATTACAGCAATCGAGAGAACGGTGTTGTCATGAGCAAACAGGTTGAGATGCAACAAACAGGTATCTGGGAAATTTTCTGAAAACCTGCCAGCAGCAAGCTTGACGTATCTGAGGTCCTAGGCATAGCTGTCAACCCTCCCTTTTTTGGCGGGAAACTCCCTTATTCCAATGCTGTTTCCCGCTGCTATCCCGGATTGTTGATATCCCTTAAATTTCCTGGATTTCAAAGGAAGCAGCTCCTCTCCCTCCCTGCTGGCCAGGGAGGCTCCTCAGCTGTGTTGCTCGGCTGCCAATAAGGAGTCTGAGACCGACTGGGGGCGGAGCTTGCATGCCTTGTGCAGCCAGACCCTCACGCCCAACCAGACAGACAGCCTTCCTGCCGTCTATGTGCTTGCTCTTTCGCTCACCCGTTCGCGTGCAGCCTCTGGAGAGCAGGGTGGTGAGACTACTTGGTGCCATTGCACCGCCCTCGCGGCATCCCTTATTTTCAAATCCGAAAGTTGACAGCTATGGTCCTAGGCTTGTGTGGCTTATGGAGAGATCCTATCATCCTTAGCAGAGGGTATATCACCTTTGTTTCAGACAGGCAGACATTAAATTGAAATTGGGATTGGGTGAACAACAAAGCCTCCCACTGCAAAAAACAAAAACAAAAACAAAAACCCAACAACAACTGGGCAGTGTGGTGTAGTGGTTAGAGTGCTGGACTAGGACCTGGGAGACCTGGGTTCAAAACACTCAGCCATGAAGCTCACTGGGTGGCCTTGGGCCAGTCACTGCCTCTCAGCCTAGCCAACATCACAGGGTTGTTGTGGGGATTAAATGAGGAGGGAAGAACCATGGACTCCACTTTGAACTGCTTAGGGGGAAAGGCAAGCTATAAAGACCACAAAGAGACAAATAAAATTTCCAGGTTCTTTGCCCACCCACCTGCACCCACCAGTACCTTACAAGAATGCTCTCAAGGTCCAGCTGGTCACCAACCCATCCTGCTGGCCTCCTCTCATGCTTCCCCAAGGAAGGAGAGCCTGAGAGAGTAACAAGTGACTCTTCTTCTTCTTTGGCGATCACTCATAACCGAGTAAGATTGTCTTCCATAAACACGGTTTTAACAATGAGTCTGTAAGTGACTGTGGAGGCCAATTCTGGACCCACATGTCCTTCCACAGTGGGGACATTGGTTCCCGGCCGGAAGTTCATCACGGTGTGGATTTGCCAAGTGTGCCTTCCTCTTAGCATGTTTCTCCCTTGCGTCCTGAGTTTGAGCATCTTCAAAGCCCATGACATCTTTGGTAAAGGCTGTTCTCCAATTGGAGCCCTCGCAGGCCAGTGTTTCCCAGTTGTCGGTGTTTATACTACATTTCTTAAAATTTCCCTTGAGACAGTCTTTAAACCTCTTTTGGTGACTACCAGCATTGCGCTTTCCATTTTTAAGTTCAGAATAGAGTCGTTGCTTTGGAAGACGATCATCAGGCATCCGCACAACATGACCAGTCCAACGAAGTTGATGTTGAAGAATCATTGCTTCAACACTTGTGATCTTTGCTTCTTCTAGTACACTGGCATTAGTTCACCTGTCTTCCCAAGTGATGTGTAAAAAATTTCGGAGACACCGTTGATGGAATCTTTCGAGGAGTTGGTGTTTATAAATGGTCCATGTTTCACAAGCATACAGTAAGGTTGGTAGTACAATAGCTTTGTAAACAAGCATTTTGGTTTCCCTGCGAATGTCCCGGTCCTCAAATTGCAGATTTCAAGGTTGAGTTCTGCTCTGCAAAACATTTACGATATTGTGAAGTCTTGAAATCAATGTGTAGGTTGTGTCAGTGTCCTCAGGGAGGTGGGGCATTGCTTAATGGCATAACTGTGCCCCTGAAGGACCAGGTACGCAGCCTGGGAGTCATTTTAGACTCACAGCTGTCCCTGGAAGCGCAGATTAATTCTGTGTCCAGGGCAGCTGTCTACCAACTCCATCTGGTGCGCAGGCTGAGACCCTACCTGTCCACAGACTGCCTTGCCAGAGTGGTGCATGCTCTAGTTATCTCCCGCTTGGACTACTGCAATGCGCTCTATGTGGGGCTACCTTTGAAGGTGACCCGGAAACTGCAATTAATCCAGAATGCGGCAGCTAGACTGGTGACTGGGAGTGGCCGCCATGACCACATAACACCGGTCCTGAGAGATCTACATTGGCTCCCAGTACGTTTCCGAGCACAATTCAAAGTGTTGGTGCTGACCTTTAAAGCCCTAAACGGCCTCGGTCCTGTATACCTGAAGGAGCGTCTCCACCCCCACCGTTCAGCCCGGACACTGAGATCTAGCGCTGAGGGCCTTCTGGTGGTTCCCTTACTGCGAGAAGCAAAGCTACAGGGAACCAGGCAGAGGGCCTTCTCGGTAGTGGCGCCCGCCCTGTGGAACACCCTCCCATCCCATGTCAAAGAGATAAATAACTACCTGACATTTAGAAAACACCTGAAGGCAGCCCTGTTTAGGGAAGTTTTTAATGTGTGATATTTTAATGTATTTTAGTGTTTGTTGGAAGCCGCCCAGAGTGGCTGGGGGGACCCGGCCAGATGGGCGGGGTACAAATAATAAATTATTATTATTATTATTATTATTATTATTATTATTATTATTATTATTATATAATGTCTTAGCCTGAGTTTGATTGGACTCCAAGGATGTTTGACAGTCCTGAAAAAGTGGAGTAAAATTTTAACTCAATATCCCCCCCCCAGGTCCAAGGGACCACATACTTAGAAAGATTAACAGTGTCATCTTGCACATATGTTCTCAGAATCAAACCTCCTGAGTTCTCTGGAGTTCATTTTCCTAGGTACAGCATTTCATAGACAATTCCAGAACCGCACCCCCTCCATAATTCATGACAAACTAAGGAGTTGGAAACTTCATCTAATCAATATATTATCTCACTTCACTTGGAATTGCAAAACCGCTCACTGCTCATATTCCTAATTAAAAAAAATTACTCATCGGCTGGACAAATTTATGCTAAGCGAAAGCTGGCTTCGAGTGGCATTTTTACCTTATAAAAATAATACTAACGTTTGTGTTCCAGCTGAGAACTTGTTGGAAGAAGAAAAAAAAAAAGGGAGGCTAATGTAATTGGAGTGAAATTATTTCTTTCAATTAAGTCACTCATGATTAGGTATTTTAACTTCATCGCTTCCCCCTCTCCCACAACACTCGTCTTTCAGATTTCCATACTCCCTTTCTGGCTGAAGGGTGACTGTGTTGTGCAATAGCAATGAGCCATCCTATCTGTCACTGTGGTGAGTAATTCTTTGTAATTAGAACAATGGGAAGGTACGTGAGGTAGGCGTGTGTTTGTGCATGGTGAACTTTCAGAGCTTAAGAGGTCCCGCTGGAGTCAGGGGCCCAAAAGTCCTCCAGAAAATACAAACTAGAGGTGGGAAACCTTTTTGCAGTCTGGGGGCCACGTCCCCTTCTTGGGAACCTCTTGAGCTTTGACCTTTAAAGCCCTATGCAGCCTAGGACCCTCGTACCTAAGGGACCGCCTCTCCTGGTATGCCCCGTGTAGGACCTTAAGGTCCTCAAATAATAACATTTTGGAGGTCCCGAGCCACAAGGATGCTAGACTGGTCTCAACTAGGGCCAGGGCCTTCTCAGTAATGGCCCCGACTTGGTGGAACGGTCTGTCACAAGAGACCAGGGCCCTGCGGGATTTGGCATCTTTCCGCAGGGCCTGCAAGACAGAGCTGTTCCGCCTGGCCTTTGGGTTGGTTTTAGTTTAACCCTGATGTTTCATTCCTTTATGGTTTGATTGGTGGGCTACTTAAAAATGAGGCTGCATTTTAAACTTTAAATCGTATTTTAACCTGCACTTTAATTTATTGTTTTGTATGTTTTGTTGTGATTTTATTGGTGTTAGCTGCTCTGAGCCTTGTCTTGGCTGGGAAGGGCGGGGTATAAATAAAAATTTATTATTATTGAGGGCCACATGACCATGGGAGGCAGGGACAGAGGCCCAAGTGGGCAGACCAATGAATGCAAATGTTGCCTTTGGGGGATGATCTGGTCTCTTCACACACTCCTCCGTATTCTTCATCCAAGGAAGGAAGAATCATTGTAGAGGATCAAGTCAAGCAGAAATACTTGGGGGGCAAAGTAGAGCCTTTGGCTGTGGGAATGTTCAGGGAAACAGGAGAGGATATATTGTTTATTAATATCCTTCCTATGGGATGCGGGTGGCGCTGTGGGTTAAACCACAGAGCCTAGGGCTTGTCGATCAGAAGGTCGGCGGTTCAAATCCCCACGATGGGGTGAGCTCCCGTTGCTCAGTCCCTGCTCCTGCCCACCTAGCAGTTCAAAAGCATGTCAAAGTGCAAGTAGATAAATAGGTACCACTCCAGCGGGAAAGTAAACGGCGTTTCCGTGCGCTGCTCTGGTTCGCCAGAAGCGGCTTAGTCATGCTGGCCACATGACCCAGAAGCTGTACACCGGCTCCCTCGGCCAATAAAGCGAGATGAGTGGCGCAACCCCAGTCGTCCGCGACTGGACCTAATGGTCAGGGGTCCCTTTACCTTTACCTTTAATATCCTTCCTAACTTGTGCTAGCAAGTTCTATAACTTAGCAGAGTTTTAAACATTCCCCTTTTAAGTGCACAGTGGGTAGCTGGTTGCAAGCTTGTTTAAGCTTCTCAATATAGATTCCTTTTAAGTTCCCTTATATCCCCCTTAAAAGAATAAACATGCCACAATCTTGTTTAAGATATATAAAAGTAGTTTACTCACAGCATCATCAGTTCACAGATGGATCCCTGAAAGCAGACTTAGTTACAGATATATATACATGTGAGTCTGTCTCATATGGAGATAGTCTCTTTGTCCTTTGTTGGCTAAAAGCCAACAGGACATCTCTAGCTAAAAGCTGTTGCTCCAATGACAAAGTCAAAAAAAGAGAGAGTGTGCAGAGAGTGTCCTTTTGTGTTACCTGGAAAGGTAAGGTCACGCCCACCTCTAGTCATATGCAAAGGAAGTATGTCCCAGCCAGGAGGAAACAGGAAGTTTGCGACTGGCTGGACCAAACATTCCCTCGCATGTCCACTCTAGGAAAACAAGGAATGTTGTACTTGACTGCTACTTATGTATCACATTCCACATTGGCTTGGGGAAAGAGGCTCCCCATACAAGAGCATTCAAAGAGCCTTGGTGCATCATGCCAATGGCATACTCTCCAACGTTCTGGGAGGGCAAAGTGGGACACCCCATGATCCCACCTGCCCCATCTCCACAATCCTTCACCCACCAATCTCGGTGTTCTTTGCCCGCCCAGCTCTGCCTACAGCAACCAGCTCTGCCTACAGCATAGTCACTTTCTCCTGCAGGGTCACCACCTCAGCACCCAGTGGTCCCAGAGCTTTGGGCATCCTTCAGCTTCTACTGCCTCTTCCTCCTCCTCCTCATGCCAGGGCAGGGATGCAGACACAGCAACTGACTGACTGAGGAGCGAGGAAACTGTGAAAGACTTTCTTGGGGGCATTCAAGTGACCCAGATCTTGTCTTCATAAAAACAGGAAGTGGTGCCATATTGAGCGTGGAGGGAAGGATGCGGGAGGCATAGAGCTAAGAAATGTGTTAGAGGGACTCACGGATCTGAACTTCGATTGACACGTTGAAATGCTCTACTGAAGAGAAGACCCCTCGGGAATTTGGGACTCCGCATGACAAAGTGATGGCTTAAGAGTTTTCATGATGGTTCCAGCATTTTTGGGGCAGCTGGAGACTATGGTATGAAGCTGCCTTTTAGAAAGTCATTGGCCAATATATCTCAGTGTTGTTGTCATTGAGTGGCAACAGCTCTCAGAGTTTCATGAACCTGGGACCTTCTGCATCGAAGGGAAGTGATTTATCATTGAGCTATGACTTCTCCACAAACCTCTCCCATGCCACTCCTTAAACCGTCCCCTTTCTCAGCTAAAGAGCCCCAATGTTCTAGCCACTCTGCATTAGAAAAAGGATCTTCTCATAAGTCAGAAAGTTCAACCACCACCCTATCACGATTGCAATACTTCCATTATTTCCTCTGACCACTGGGCGAACCACCAAAAATCATGGCTTGTTAAGCACCGCCGGAGAGAGCCGCCGGTGCCTTATACCACTTAAAACGACACCCACCAAACTACTCTATCGCTCTTGTCTTCCCTGTTATTTCGCTGCTTAAGCGACTCAATAAACATGTGATTTTCTGCTTCTCTGCTTAGAACATAAGCCCGGAGACAGAACAAAGGCTATAAAGAGCCTGCAAGCTATAAACAACTCCAGAGGCACAGTAAGCCATAAACAACTTCGTACAGACGGCTGGGTTTATTTCGCAACTGAGGATGGGGAAGGCAGCATTTGTGAGGGACAAACTTCCTTTCTTCCTTTCCATGTGAAGCCAAAAGCCTCTGAAAGTGCTCCATTGCAGATTCTGGCTGGCTAGCTGAGAAGACGTATCTAACCTCCAAATGTATCCAACCTCCTTCGGGAAAACATCCTCAGTGATTGCGATAGCTGTAGCCAAGTGACAGCAGCCGCTGGGTTTATTTGGCCCGAAATGGTGTTGATGTCCCCAAGGCTGGCTGCGGGAGAAATTGTGCGTTGGTTTGCCTAAAAATGCAGGGGCCCACACTTCCCAAAACAATACACAAAGCAAAATGCAGCTTACACTTCTCCTAATTTCGCGATGCAGTTCTCCGGTTAAAAATGGACACGATAAGGGGACGTGTACATGAAAATGTATGTTGCTGTTGTAAGTGTGGTTTGCACCCATCACCTTTTCCCCTGACAGGGACTCAAGGTGGCAGCTAAATAAAAGGTAAAGGTAAAGGGACCCCTGACCATTAGGTCCAGTCGTGTCCGACTTTGGGGTTGCGGCGCTCTATGGGTGCTGCTAAACGCCCTCTGTCTTTGAGCTCTTTGCTCTCCTACTTTTAAAGGTTGCCGGGTTCTGGGAGATGGAGGGTCTGGGATGCTTTCTAATGACAACGTGTGAGCTGGCTTTTGTTCAGGTTCTTCCATGATTTCCCAGCTTTCCCCCTCACCTGCCTCTGAGCTGTGACCTCCTTCAAACCTCTGTTGTAAATCTATACTGTCTTCCTCTTCCTCCTCCCTGGAAGGGTCAGGCTGGGGAGGTGGTCTCCACCATTCCTCATCCGATACCCAGCCCCTGACAGATACCCCCCCATGATGCCCCCCTGCCCTCACTGCTCACCCTCCCCACGCATCACACACCCTCCCTCCCCTCCCCACCTGCTTGTGCCACTCACCCTCTCTGCCCTCTCCCTTGCCTGCCTATGCCACTTGCCCTCAATCATGGCACTCTCCTCTGGCACTCTGGCAACCAGCAGGGTTGTGCCATAGTGCTGGACCAGAATGCACTTTGGCGTGAAGCCACTGATGATCACCAGAGTGAACACCTTTGAGTCCAGCGCTGGACCAAAAATGGGACATTGCATGATTGAAATAGAAGCCGGGATTGGTTTCCATGATCTGGGATATCCTGCTTAACAGGGGATATTTGCCTGATCTTAGTTCCAATGTTGCCTGGGAGCAGCTACCACAGAGACCAGAAGCCAAACATGGGCTAGCAGGGCGATGCAGCTGCAAAAAGAAAGAGCCTTGTGTGATTTCAGATTACACAGCGAGCGGCAGCTCCACTTTAGTTTGCATTAGTTCAGAATTTATCTTGAGGGATGAATTCCACCTGGAATACTGTGTCCAATTCTGGGCACCACAGTTCAAGAAGGATACTGACAAGCTGGAACGTGTCCAGAAGAGGGCAACCAAAATGGTCAAAGGCCTGGAAACGATGCCTTATGAGGAACGGCTTAGGGAGCTGGGTATGTTTAGCCTGGAGAAGAGAAGGTTAAGGGGTGATATGATAGCCATGTTCAAATATATAAAAGGATGTCATATAGAGGAGGGAGAAAGGTTGTTTTCTGCTGCTCCAGAGAAGCGGACACGGAGCAATGGATTCAAACTACAAGAAAGAAGATTCCACCTAAACATTAGGAAGAACTTCCTGACAGTAAGAGCTGTTCGACAGTGGAATTTGCTGCCAAGGAGTGTGCTGGAGTCTCCTTCTTTGGAGGTCTTTAAGCAGAGGCTTGACAGCCATCTGTCAAGAATGCTTTGATGGTGTTCCTGCTTGGCAGGGGGTTGGACTGGATGGCCCTTGTGGTCTCTTCCAACTCTATGATTCTATGATTTCCCAGTTCTAAATGCTGCAGAGCAAGGGGAGGAAGACACAAAACAACACCATGCAGTCAACTCTGAGGGAGGTCTGGAGAAGGAAGGAATGGTGCCAGAGTAAGAGCTGGACCCATTCTGGGTAGGAATTTGAACCTGCATAAAAAAGGCAACCCCCCCATCAGTACTAGAGAGGATGAGCACCACTAACAACTCCAGAACCATACAAGCAAATATTTGGTGTGTTGTGGGTGTGTTGCGAGGGTTGTGTGGTTTTGTGAAATCTTCCTCCCAACAGTCACTTCCCGCTGGAGAGATCTGGCAAATTATTTTGGGTTCCTGTTCGACTTAGCTCTTTTTTTAAAAAATAAACAAATAAATAAATGGCTGAACTTCTGCCCTCCATCAGTCTCAGCACCATCTTGTTAGGTTGTACGTGATTTTGCGGGGAGGGGGGGCTTTCCCACAGGCTCTGGCTGTGAGCAACAAAAGCGAGGGAAATGCAGAAAATGTGCCTCTTGTCAATCTCCACGCGAGATGGCAACGCCGCCAGCAAATTAGTGATTCTGGGCCATGGTTTCTGTTCCAAATCAAGTGTCCACCTACACCATCGTGGGCAGTGATGTCCTTGGGGAATGATGTTTTGTGTACTTCTGCATCATTGCCGAGCGGCCTGCTAAGCATGAGAATTAGTAGCAAAGCTTTGCAATCCATCTACTCACAGCCATCGTCCTGCCAAAAACATTTTGCTCCAGTTGGGGAAACTCCACCTCAGGTCCGGTTAAGCTACTAACCTCCTAGACAGGACAAAATTAAAAAAAATCCTTCCAGTAGCACCTTAGAGACCAACTAAGTTTGTTCTTGGTATGAGCTTTCGTGTGCATGCACACTTCTTCAGATACACACGGAAGCTCATACCAAGAACAAACTTAGTTGGTCTCTAAGATGCTACTGGAACGAATTTTTTTATTTTGTTTTGACTATGACAGACCAATACGGCTATCTACCTGTAACTGGAACTCCTAGACAGGAATATGGAACTGCAGCCGAGTAATTTCGTTGTCCCCAAAGGGGGACAATGACGATAAAATATATTCAATTCATATTCAATTCAATTCCAAATGTCCAAAAGGGTCACCACCGTACCATCACCACAGCCACTGCAAACAGGGGTGTACATCTGGAATAGCTGCATGCTGATTTGAGGAACGACGTTGCCAACTTTGAAATCCATGTGTGCATTTGGAAGGGAAACTCTGGCTGCAGGTATTTGATATCAAACTGCCGTCTTCAAGAATAGGAGGTCTCAAATTCAAGGTGTGGGATGCCTGGTCTGCTCTGGTCACTCACTGGAGCCTTCCAATTGACTCTCCGCACAGATAGATTGAGGCAAGCGAAAGGTGAGGGGGGGAAAAGCTTTTTGAAGCCGTATTCATGTCACTCGCTCGCAAGCAGATAAAGTTTGCTGTTGTTAAAATTATTTGGAAGTCTGGCGTAATGGAGAAGACCGGGCGGGGCGAGGGGGAAAGGAAAAACCCACATCAACATGCAGAACTGTTCATCATTCATTTCAGCATTTCCCAGGCAGCCCCTAATAAATCGTCTGGTCAGCAAGCGTGACATGAAAGTGCCAGAAAATATGATGGGAAGTCAGCAAAGTACAGCGGAGTGTGTGGGATTTTTTTGGGGGGGGAGGAGGGGGAAACAACCCGTGTCTCCCCAGTTTTGAAGACAGATCCTCAATATGTGCATAATTCAGATTGTGCTTTGCAGAGATGGAAAAACAACAACAACCCAGGAAAGATTTATGGATTGGACTCGGAGGCAGAATTCATATCAGAGTGCTAGGAGGACACATTTATTTAAGCGTAGCTATGTCAGAGATGGCTGCCCAAGGACAGGCAAAATACCTTGTGAAAAACAGGCTGGTGGCATCCACTGAGCAGGCAGAAATCACACAGGTAAAAGCAGTAGATTGGGAACACAGCAGCACAGGAGTGGAACTCGGGTGCCCAGGTTTTTGCCGTCCTATTAATTGTTTGTTTGTTACATTTTTATCCCACTTTTCGGGCCAAAAGATCCCAAGTGGGATAAAAATGTAACAAAAGATCCAAAGGAAACAGGTTGCCTGGAACTGAAAATAATTCCATAAGGAGCTTCTCCACCCTCATCGTCCAATCCAGGCACCGAGGTCCAGCTCCGAGGGCCTTCTGGTGGTTCCCTCATTGCGAGAGGTGAGGTTACAAGGAACCAGGCAGAGGGCCTTCTCAGAAGTTGCACCTACCCTGTGGAACGCCTTCCCGTCAGATGTCAAGGAGATAAACAGTTGTGAGATTTTTAAAAGACATCTTTTTTTTTTAAATAGGTACTAATCTTTATTTCAAATTTACACATTTACAAAATTGAAATACAACAAATATATAAAAAACCTTACATACAAATTTGTTACGATTCTTCCTTCCCTCCTTCCCCTTCCAATCCCTCCCTCCCCTCCCAATCCCTCCCTTCCCCCTAGTGCTTCACAGCCTTGTCTAAATTACACTTTCCTGTTTTTCTGAAACTATGCATACCTAATTTTTGAAATCTTCTCTCCCTGTTTAGCTTTACTTGAGCCTTTATGTTGCTGCTAGAAGAGTGGCATTTCCTATTTGTTGTTTGATATATTCCCTAAATAATTCCCAATCTTCATTTCTCTTTTCTTGTTCTATTCCCCTAATTTCTTCATGTTTTGTAGCCAAATTATAATAGTTGATCATCTTTATTTGCCAATCTTCTTTGTTGGGTACATATTGTGATTTCCAATGTGCTGCTATAAGAAGCCTGGCCGCTGTCATTGAATACATTACAATAGTCCTGTCCTTTGGTTTAATATCATTTTCTATCATTCCTAATAGAAACAACTCTGGTGATTTTTTAAATGAGTATTTTAGTAACTTTTTCACCTCCTTATAGATTATCTCCCAGAACGGTTTTATCATCTTACACTGCCACCACATATGCATATATGTACCAGTTTCTACCTGGCATTTCCAGCACCTATTGTCCATACCACTATACATTTTTGATAACTTAACCGGTGTTATATACCATCTGTGCTGCATTTTTAATAAATTTTCTTGAAGGTCATAATTTGGTGTAAATTTATTCTCCCTTTGCCATAAATTTTCCCATTTTTTAAACATAATTTTTAAAAGACATCTGAAGGCAGCCCACACACAGTGTGTGATGTTGTGTTGTATTTTTACTATTTTTTGTTGGGAGCTGCCCAGAGTGGCTGGGGCAACCCAGCAGATGGGTGGCATATAAATATATTATTAATTAATTAATTAATTAATTAATTAATTAATTATCATCTCTCCCCATATGAACTGACCTAGACCTTGTGCTCATCCACTGAGGTCTTTTTCCGTGTGCCTCCTATGATTATATTCTATGATTCTATCTTTAATTATGTTCAGCAGGTTACGTTTGGTGTGAATTTGGAAACCACAGGAGGGCAGAGCTGCTCTTGTGCTCAGATCCTGCTTGTGGGTTTCCCACAGGCACCTGGTTGGCCACCGTGAGGACGGGATGCTGGACTAGATAGGACACTGGCCTGATAGGACACCAGGCTCTTCTTATATTCTTAGCTTCCTTCACTTTTGAGGACTTCCATCAGTGTTTATTAAACTCAAGAATTGGTACCTATCACCCTCTAACAGAAGCTTGGGACATGTTGTTCATGAAATTTGATAAACACAACAGAATCAATCCCGCTAATGGGAGGAAATACCAAACCAGAGCTCCAGAGACTGATCACACAACATTTCCAACTAAGAAGAAAAGAGCTTCTGTTTCTGTGAAGAATGATTTGTTTTCACATGCAATGCTAAATTGTTAAATATTTGTCTAATGGGGGCATCTCCACTCACTGAACATCTTTCAAGTTATCCAGTTAGTGAGTGTCTGCCTCTTGAAAGTCAGGCCTGCTTCCCAGGTACTTAAAGCAGTTAGAGATGATGGGGGGGGGGGAGAGATCCAGGTTTTGACTCAGTACAATAAAACAACAACTAACAAAATGGCATATTTAAGAAATGGAAATGAAGAGAGTGTGTTGCATAATTACACTAAAGATGACAAGATTGTTGCGCTCAGGAAAAATGCCTGGAGGCGATTTCTCAAAAGTAGTTTAAGGTGATTTAAAGCTTGTTTAAACATCGAGCCGAAGCATCTGTGATTACAAGCAAAGGAAACAGAAAGTTTCTCATTTTGCGTTGCTGGATAGTTTCAGAATATGTTGCACTGGGGAAAAGTTCCAAGGGCAGGGAACTCGCAGCAGCTATGGATTCTTCTGGATGGTGGAGACGGGGGTAAATTGCAGACAAAGGCCAGTGATGGGTGGGGGAATCTAACACTTTCTATTTTACTTGGAGCTTCCAGATGGATGTTCATATCCACCCTCCAGAACTGTGGAATGGAAGGAACAGAGTGCTCAAGGGAACATATGGTAGTGTTCCATTTAAAATGGTAAGGATTTCATAACTACCTTGTTGGATCAGCTTCTGTCTCAAGGGTGTGTGTGTGTGTTAAGTATTAGGGCTGCCAGGCCAGAAGCATCCTAGACCCTGAGATTTCAGGGCTCAAACCCCAGACCTAGGAACAGCACTGGGTGATGTCACAGAATTAGGTCCCGGAGACGGAGGTTAATTGGGAGAGGGGAGTGGAAAAGGACAGTCAAAATCCAATTACATCTTCAACCTCTGTATTTATATTGTTTTGTAATATACTACTCAAAAATAAAAAGGGGCACCCTGTTTACAACAGTGGCTAGTCAGATGCATCTTGCAAGCTCAGAAACAAAGGTGTTGCTGGCCATTCTTGTTCTTATGCAAAATTGGGGGAATTATGTGAATGGGTACACATTATATATAAAATGCAAAATTCAGCATCTTAAACCTTTAAAAGCACAGAACACCCATAGGCTTGTCCCTCCCAGAGGCATTAAGACAGAAATGAAATAAATTGGGGAGGGAGAATCTGTGGCCCTCCAAAAAATATTGATTTATTTTTACATTTATACTCCACCATTACTCCATAGAACCCAAAACATGCATTAATATTTTTCTTCCTCCCCATTTTTTCATGACAACAACCCTGAGAGGTAGGTTAGGCTGAGAGACATTGACTGGCCCAAGGTAAATGCTGTGAGCTTCATGGTCAAGTGGGGATTTGAACCCTGGTCTCACATGTCTAAGGCCCAGCACTCTAACCACTATACCGCCACTGAGCCATGTTGGGGCTATCACTCCCATCATGCTGGTTTATTGGCTAGGCTGGCTGGGCCTGAAGGGATACCTGGAATTCCCCCAGTCCTACTGTACACTCTTTACCTGGACCTCATGGGAAAACACAGCCAGATGGATGGGGTATAAATATACAAATAATAATAATAATAATAATAATAATAATAATAATAATAAATTTATTATTATTATTATTATTATTATTATTATTATTATTACTACTACTACTACTACTACTACTACATTTGAGTAGACACGTATAGCATCAGTGTCAAAAAGACTGTTGTCCCAGGAACTCTGAAGTCTCTTGAGCAGACGGGTGTCTAGCAGACATTTCGGAGAGTTTAGGAGACCCGCAATATGTGTTGCCGGTTATTATGCCAAGGCAGATGAGCGCCTCGCTGGGAATTAATGGGCTGAACCTCATTTATGTCTCCTTTCTCCCCTTTGCCCTTATGTTAAACTGTTTCCCTGCCATGAAATTATTCATGCTCCTTCCATCTTGCCATCTCATGGGTTTGCAGCGGCGGGAAGAAAAAAAGAAAAGCTCTTGAGAAAAGCCGCCGTCAGCACACCTGCAGCTCGGACGACCTGCACTTTCTTCCAGGGTGAACTCTGAAGGCCATTCACTCTGGTTGTTCCTGAAAGGAAGGAAGAAGAAAGACTTGAGGCTGTTTAATGGATAAGAGCGTGAGCCCCCCCCCCCCGCTTTCACAGCGCCTGTGAACTGGAGTGTCCCTGCTTTAGATCTTGCCCAAACTGCAAACTAAGAACATATGGAGGAGGGGAGAGCTATTGGAGGCGACTAGCCATGATGCCTATACTCTACCTCCACAGTTTAAAACAGCAATGCTTCTGAATTCCAGCTAGAATACTGTAGAATTGTAGAGTTGGAAGGGACACCAAGGGTCATCTAGCTCAACCCCCTGCAATGCAAGAATCACAACTAGAGCATGTGGCCTCCCACCCTCTGCTTAAAACCTCCAATGAAGAAGAAGAGGAAGAGTTTGGATTTGATATCCCGCGTTATCACTACCCGAAAGGAGTCTCAAAGCGGCTGACATTCTCCTTTCCCTTCCTCTCCTACAACAAACACTCTGTGAGGTGAGTGGGGCTGAGAGACTTCAGAGAGGGGGACTAGCCCAAGGTCACCCAGCAGCTGCATGTGGAGGAGCGGGGAAGCGAACCCAGTTCACCAGATTACGAGTCTACCGCACTTAACCACTACACCACACTGGTGTCCACAACATTCTGAGGTCGTCCACCCCACTGTCACATGGAAGATGAGCAAGATTGTTTTCTCCTGCTCCAGAGGGAAGGAATCAAACCAATGGATTCAATTTACAAGGAAGGAGATTCCGACTCAATATCCGGAAGAACTTTCTGACAGTAAGAGCTGTTCAACCTTCCCTTTTGGGAGGTGGTGGTCTGTCCTTCCTTGGAGGTTTTTAAGCAGAGGTTGGATGGCCATCTGTCAGGGATGCTTTAGGTGAGATTCCTGCATTGCAGGGGGTTGGACTAGATGCCCCTTGGGTTCCCTTCCAATTCTACAAATCTATGGAAATGACATGGGATTATCCCTTCAGTTGCAAGGGATTTTGCCTCCCTCTCACCAAGCCCCGAGCCCCAATATTTCAGGGGAACATTCTCCCAGAATGACTTTCATCTCAGCATTCTCTGCCACGCTGTGTAGTTGTCACAGACAGCTATAGCTTTGAAGGGATCATGCACAGATGTTTAATTGCTTAGGGACCTCTCTTACGAGAGATCAGGAGCCAGCAAGGAGTCTCACTTTCCAGGGCTCGTCTCTAACCCTTGCGTCACTTTCCTCCCCAATTTGTTCCCACGCCTCCTCATTTACACATCAGTTGTCTTGAGGAATAGGCAGGGGCCCTGGGAGAAGGGGGGGGCAAAGCTTCACTTAAAGTGAGATGATAAAATAATCACCTGGGAACAAGATGACAGGCTTGGCAATTTGTTCCTGCCTACTGCTGTTATTATTTGTTATTACGAGAAATTACAGGGCAGTGTCTCGCAGCTTTTGGGAAACGTGGCAAAAGTGATTGCTGGCAGCCTTTATGAGAACATTATTGCCCACTTCTCAAGCCTCTGTGTCTCTCTCTCTCTCTCCCTCTCTCTCTCCTGGTTTATATAGTTATCCAGAAGAGAGCTGATGTAGCAGCAACCGGATTGAGCCAGAAAGCCTCTGCTTTGCATCTTCCCATCAACACCAGGGTCAACTCTACCAGCAAGCCGAAATGGGGTGGGGGGCAGAAATTGGGGGCAGCAACAGTCACCACCTGGTTGCATCCTTCTCTGAGAGCTACATGCCGTGTCCCCTGCCCTGCAGTCCCATAACTAGCTTGGCACCCTTGCATGAAATGGAGGCCGCTATCCCATTTCCAGACAGGTCAACTTACACGTGTTACAAAAGTTGGGAAGCGGGTGGCGCTGTGGTCTAAACCACCAAGCCTCTTGGGCTTGCCAATCGGAAGGTCGGCGGTTCGAATCCCTGCGATGGGGTGAGCTCCCGTTGCTCTGTCCCAGCTCCTGCCAACCTAGCAGTTTGAAAGCATACCAGTGCAAGTAGATAAAAAGTTACCACTGTGGCGGGAAGGTAAACAGCGTTTCCATGCACTCTGGCTTCTGTGAAGGTGTTCTGTTGCACCAGAAGTGGGTTTAGTCCTGCTGGCCATGTGACCCAGAAAGCTGTCTGTGGACAAATGCTGGCTCCCTTGCCTGAAAGCGAGATGAGTGCTGCAACCCCTTAGTCGCCTTTGACTAGGCTTAACTGTCCAGGGGTCCTTTACATTTTACAAAAGTTGGGTGCCTTCCCCTCTCTCTGCTGAGCAGTGGCAAGAGCCCCTGGGGTTCCAGGCACTCACCCAGAACAACTGAGACATGGCAGAGACTAGTTACAGGTAGGTAGCCATTCCCACCACCCTTCTGAGTAGTACCTCTCACTATATATAAGGGTCTGGTGACTTCTGTTTCAGTGTATCTGAAGAAGTTTGCATGCACACGAAAATTCATACCATGAACAAACTTAGTTGGTCTCTATGGTGCTACTGGAAGGACTTTTTTATTTTTTATTTTGTTTCGACTATGGCAGAGACTGTCGTAGCTTTGAGAAATATGGCTTATTTGACTTTTTACATGGCCATTTCAAGAAGGGCTTGTTCCCCACTGCTGTGAAGAAGATGAAGAAGAACAAGAAGAAGAAGAACAAGAAGAAGAAGAAGAAAAAGAAGAGGAGTTTGTATTTGATATCCCACTTTATCCCTACCCGAAGGAGTCTCAAAGCGGCTCACATTCTCCTTTCCCTTCCTCCCCCACAACAAACACTGTGAGGTGAGTGGGGCTGAGAGACTTCAGAGAAGTGTGACTAGCCCAAGGTCA
Organism: Darevskia mixta; assembly: GCA_034641385.1. Taxonomy (NCBI): domain Eukaryota; kingdom Metazoa; phylum Chordata; class Lepidosauria; order Squamata; family Lacertidae; genus Darevskia; species Darevskia mixta. The sequence continues at coordinate 358,076 of JAWWNH010000086.1, forward strand.
CCCAGCAGCTGCATGTGGAGGAGCGGGGAAGTGAACTCAGTTCACCAGATTACGAGTCTACCACTCTTAACCACTGCACCACACTGGCATCCAAAGCATCTTTCCCAGCCAGTCTTCAGCCAGCCTGCCCAAGATGGATCCCTGTCTTCTTTCCTCCTCCTCCTCCTTCCCAGAAACCCTTGCTAAAGACTCTCTTTTCCTGTCGCCTCAAACGCACACCCCATCACCATGGCAACCTCTGCCTCCCCAGGCCAAAGGATTCCTCTCAGATGGGCCATCAACCCCTTTTGTCATGTTAACAGATTTGCTTTTCACTAGGCCTGCTAGGCTGGTTTGCAGAACACACCCGCCAGCAACATCAACCCTTCCTTCCAGAAGGTTGCTGCCCTCAGGTTGGCAAATATGCCCCCCCCCCAACCTGGAATTGGATCCGTAATTCTCTATGTACACAGGAAACATTATTGCTACTAGGGATGGAAGGATCAGTCCGTTTCGGTTCTTTCAGTGTCTCATATTTCCAATCCTAAATTCAGTTCTCCACATTTTGCAACAATTTGATTAAAACAAACAAACAAACAAACAAACAAACAAACAAACACCTTATGGAAATTCAACAGCATATTAGTATGAATTTCTCCCAATAAACACATCTTTATATGTAGTTTTGAATAATGTACATTTATTTTTACAAGTAATTCCCCTCCAATATGATGAATTTTTAAATGTCATTTTCAGCAATGTCTTCGGGGTTTTTTGCACACACTTCCCCCTAATATATGCATCTTTAGAAATGTTGGTCATCGAATTTCATTGCAAAATTCGGATAGGTGCAAATTTCAAAAGATAGCCCTGTTTTGGTTTTCATATGGATTCCGAAAGTGCAAATTTGATAGATTTGACTTTAAATGAATGAGGAATCAAATTGATCCTCCATCCCAAAAATAATTGAATGGGAATTCTATAAGCCTTGCTTTTTTAAAAGAAGAAGATTTGGTTTGTATCACTGCGTTTATGAGACATTGGTGAAGGCTGTTAATGAGGGAGATTCTCAGAAAGCAGGAAGAAAGGAGACCAAAATATCTTTAAGGAGACCTTGAAATCTGCACGTCTCATAGCAACCTATTGGGAAGCCTGTTGAATTACACTTTGTGTGTGTGCCAAGAAATTCCAGCGGGGTAGCCATTAATTACTCTGTTACAGAACCTTAAAAGCTGATCATTTTTGCTCCACTAGATGGCACCTCTGGATTTCATAAAAGTCTTCCTGGATGTTCATTCATGGTAAGGTCTGGGTCAGGCACTAGCCATTCATCCATCTCTATCATCTATCTTTCTATCTCTCTATCTCTCTATCTCTCTATCATCTGTCTGTCTGTCTATCTATCTATCTATCATCTATCTATCTATATCTATCTATCTATCATCTATCTCTCTATCTCTCTATATATCTATCATCTATCTATCATCTGTCTCAAATGGACTGGACTATTTGGCATAGGATAGCCTAAAGGACAGGGCAGTTTTTAATAGCCATGTAGAAGAGGGAATTACATTAGGTGTAGCTGGCTGTGTACAAACCACAATTCCCTTTTAATTTTACACAACTATGAAAGCAGCAGCAGCCCTGCTTTTATACCCTCCTGGCCACCCTAAATTGGCAATTTGGACCATTCATCTGCTGTGTCAACAAGATTAGGAAATAATATGATTTGCTCTATCTTCAAACAGGGATAAACAAATCAATTTTCTCTTTTCTCAGTGCCTCATTTTCCCACTCTTCAGAATGTTCAGTTCTGCACATTTATGCACCAGTTTGCAATAGACACATTTTTTTCTGTGCAATTTCGCCTACGACATACAAGGCTGCAAGCCATTTTCCCTAATAGAATACATTTTGTATGTTATTTTCACTAATATATGCATTTCAAGGCACACATTCCCCTACCATGCACTTTTTATTGTTCTTGGGGAACTGCACTGCAAAAATCAGAGAAGTATGATTTTGCGGTGACTCAACGAGACTGATTGGTATTTGATGCTAGAGAGCCACAAACCTCCTTCCATTCTCGTCGAGAGGAAGTTAATTTTCCCATGTGGGATAGGAAGAGGAATGCAAGGAACTGTTTATATGCCCTTGGTCCATCTAGCTTGGCAATGTCTATCTTAACTGGCAGTAGTTCTCTGGGTTCTTTCCCAGCCTACCTGGAGATGCCGGGGATTGAACCTGGGACCTTCTGAATGCAAGGCAGATGTTCTGCCACTGAGCCATGGCCCTTGCCCTGCCTTTGTGCTAGAGAATGTGGTCCCAGTCCCTGCATGGGGAATGAATGCATCTTGCATCAGTGTTGTTGCCTGTGCCCTTCTCATGGGTACAGGTTGTGGGTTCTTGAGGGTTAGGGTGGAGGCAGTGTCAGGAATGTTCCTTCCCAGAGTGACAGTGAGGGCTCCGATGACCAAGGGGGGTGGCAGGAAGAAAGAGACAGAGGCTTGCTTTCTTCACATGCGGAGAGTGAGGCGAACTCCCATCTGGAGAGCCAGTGTGGTGTAGTGGTTAAGAGTGGTAGACTCGTAATCTGGTGAACCGGGTTCGCGTCTCCGCTCCTCCACTCCTCCACATGCAGCTGCTGGGTGACCTTGGGCTAGTCACACTTCTTTGAAGTCTCTCAGCCCCACTCACCTCAAAGAGTGTTTGTTGTGGGGGAGGAAGGGAAAGGAGAATGTTAGCCGCTTTGAGACTCCTTCGGGTAGGGATAAACCGGGATATCAAATCCAAACTCTTCTTCTTCTTCTTCTCCCATCATCCTGGAATGCCAGTCGTAAATTTCCAGGACAGCGTAAGGCAGGCAGAGGTGCTCTCAGGGGAGGAGGGGCAAACTGAACCATTTGCTCCTGAGTCTTCTCGTACCAGAAGGATGGGCAGAGTACAGGCTTGGCATCAAGCCCACAGGAAGAGGAGCAGATGGCGTATTTCCTGTTGGCAAAGAGCCCACCCTGCAGTGGGCTCAACTGACCCATCGAGTGAGGAAGACTGAGCTGTGTGCTCTGACTGAACTACTGTGTAAAGGTAAAGGGACCCCTGACCATTAGGTCCAGTCGTGACACTCATCTCACATTATTGGTCGAAGGAGCCGGTGTACAGCTTCCAGGTCATGTGGCCAGCATGACTAAGCCGCTTCTGGTGAACCAGAGCAGCGCACGGAAACGCCGTTTACCTTCCCGCTGGAGCGGTACCTATTGATCTACTTGCACTTTGACGTGCTTTCGAACTGCTAGCTGGGCAGGAGCAGGGACCGAGCAGCGGGAGCTCACCCCGTTGCGGGGATTCAAACCGCCGACCTTCTGATCGGCAAGCCCTAGGCTCTGTGGTTTAACCCACAGCGCCACCCGCGTCCCTTGAACTACTGTGTAAATAGAAATAAATCTGAAAGTTATAACAACCGTCAGCCTGCCATCTCTTGGTGTGAGAGGGAGATCATAAATCCTGACAGGCAGCACATGAGAATGAGCCTAAGGTGGCTCTTCATAATCTGAACATCCTCCGGGTACAGAGGCGCCAACTTGTGCCAAAGATTGAGGGGCACCAGAATCACACATGCGCCGTCACATCGTCGGGAGGAGGCCAAGCGCAAAGCCAAGCAGGACTCAACTTCAATGGCCAGTGGTTCCTCCTCTCTGCCCCCTCAACATTGGGGAGGGGGCGCACCCTCCCAAAAGATATTCGGGGGCCACAAAACAGCTCGGCCCCTGTGAGTTGGTGCCTCTGTCCTGGTCCTTTTGCAAGAACCAGTATCTTATTCCTTGCAACATCATCATTCAGGGCAGACAGACACCAGTCCATTTTTCACAGAGCATGTACAGTAATTAAGGCACACAATTTACTGCCTCTTGGTGGTAGCTGTACGCAGTTACTTAGGAGGCTACAAAAAGGGATTAGGCAAATCCATGGAGAAGGGCGGGTCGATCATGCTTGCAAAAGAGGTTCAGTGACCCTTTGTCTAGGAGTACCACTTGCTAGTATGGAAATGAGAGAGGACAGCCACTGCCATCATGCTGCTTGCACAAATTTTCACGCAGATTTTTTTTATTTTTGAAGAAAATGCAGATTTATGGAGAAATGAGATGGAATGAACAGGGTCACAATTAAACCAGAAATAGACTAGGCTGGCCATCTCTAATTGCAGCCCTGATCATCCAGGTCTGTGAATCACACAAGGAACCTTTATGCATAGAGAAAGATGCCCCCAGAGAAGCAGGAAGAAATACCAGGGAGTTCAGTGAGTTTAGCATGGAGAAGAGAAGAGAAGACTGAGAGGGGATGTGACAGCCATCTTCAAATATCAAAAAGTCTGGCACAGGGAAGATGGAGCAAGGGTGGACTCGAACCCATGGCTTCAAGTTACAAGTAAGGGGATTCTGACCAAACATCAGGAGGAACTTCCTGACAGTAAGAGCTGTTTGACTGTGGAACGGACTTCCTTGGAAGGGGGTGGACTCTCCTTCATTGGAGGTTTTTAAACAGAGGTTGGATGGCCATCTATCAGGGAGGTTTAGCTATGATTCTTGTACTGCAGGGGGTTGGACTAGATGACCGTTGGGGACCCCTTTCAATTCTCTGACTCTATGAAATCCTGAGAAGGCAGCCTGTGGAAGCAAAGTCCATTTTGGAGGGGGGGGGAGCATCTTAGACAAGTGCCATGAGTTTCTAGGAGACCAGCATGCATGATGAATTTGTGGTGGTTAATACGTCCGTGGTGAATACAAAACCCCCTCTTATTTCTGTCTGATCTCTGTAAAACTGACTTCTGAGTCAAGCATCTGTAGGCTTTTAAAAGAAACCCCCGGTGCATAATTATACTTTTGAGCGGTCAGGTTAGCCTGGCTTCCTTGCAAACATCTTGGTTGCATTGATCTTGGAGTCCTGGAGGATAGGAAGTCTGAAGCTGCTGACGGCATAGCTGATGAGGGAGCCTTCGTTTGGAATCCCTGGCTGTTTTGCTAACCACTCCTTCATGGTTCTGAGTTCCCTTGTCATATTGCAACTCTTCCAGCCCATTGGAAATGCTTCTAACCTGGGTTCAAATACCCCCATGGAGAAAGTATGGAGGAAAGGTAAATGTGGTTAAGTCCTAAATCCACATTCAGGTTGTGCCTGTAAAAAGCACAGTAAATTATGTTTGTCCTCTTAAAAAAAAAAAAAGTGGTGGTGAAAGATATATGAAATTCACTTAAATCCAAGGTTGGATGTCTGGCCGGACAGGAATGGTTATTACTTTCAGGAAATTTATGAGCTTGTAGCCCATGATACTCGTGACTTCTCAAACTGCTTGACTCGTCCTGCTCTGGGGAACTTTCTGAGAGGTGACTTTCAGATTGATAAAAAAACTTCAGTGGTGGACGGATGGCTCGACAGCATCCAGATTTATGAGCTGGTGTAAATTCAGTTGGGGTGGTAGGAGCCTGTTTGCTTGTGGGCTTTCCAGACACATCTTGCATGCCACCATAAAAACATCATAATGCACTTGGTGGCCATTTGACCTGACCCTGCAAAACTCTACTTATGCAGTTCTGATCTTCAACTTGAAGCATTTACTGATGTAAAGGTAAGGGGACTCCTGACCATTAGGTCCAGTTGCGGACGACTCTGGGGTTGCGGCGCTCATCTTGCCTTATTGGCCGAGGGAGCCGGTGTACAGCTTCCGGGTCATGTGGACAGCATGACTAAGCTGCTTCTGGCGAAACCAGAGCAGTGTGTGGAAACGCCGTTTACCTTCCCGCTGGAGCGATACCTATTTATCTACTTGCACTTTGATGTGCTTTCAAACTGCTAGGTGGGCAGGAGAAGGGACCGAGCAACGGGAGCTCACCCCGTCGTGGGGATTCGAACCGCCGACCTTCTGATCGGCAAGCCCTAGGTTCTGTGGTTTAGACCACAGCACCACCCATGTCCCTTATTTACTGATGTGTACACCATCTATTGGGACCCAGGTGGCGCTGTGGTCTAAACCACAGAGCCTAGGGCTTGCCGATCAGAAGGTCGGCGGTTCGAATCCCCACGACGGGGTGAGCTCCCATTGCTCGGTCCTTTCTCCTGCCCACCTAGCAGTTTGAAAGCATACCAAAGTACAAGTAGATAAATAGGTAGTGCTCCGGTGGGAAGTTAAACGGCATTTCCATGCGCTGCTCCGGTTCGCCAGAAGCGGCTTAGTCATGCTGGCCACATGACCCGGAAGCTGTACGCCGGCTCCCTCGGCCAGTAAAGCGAGATGAGCACCGCAACCCCAGAGTTGGACACGACTGGACCTAATGGTCAGGGGTCCCTTTACCTTTACCTTTACCCCATCTATTTAGCCATCCTCTGAGGCTGGGAGCAGACTGCACTAATCAGGTCCACCTAAGAACGTAAGAAGATCTCTTTTGGATCAAGTGAATGGTTGACTTATCTCTTCTAAGCTCTGCAATTCTGTAATTATTTCTGTGCTTTTCTACACACAGAAACACACTCACTCACAGAGCACTCTGGGCTTCTCATTCCAGACTCCCTCTTCCTCTGATGTGGCTTGACTTAATGAGTTGTGAGTGAGCTGCCTTGGCACTGCGGCCCTGTGCCAGCTCTTCTGCTGCCACCTCAGAAATGTCATCGGCATCTGCTGTGTGAAAAGATTGAAAGGAAACAGGTGCCAGCAGGTTCCCCCACCCTTCCTTTCTCTCTCTCTCTGGAGAACTAAAGTGGAGAGATGCCACAAAAACATCTCACAAGTCTGTCAACTTTGGACCTAAGCCCAGGCATCAAATAGGAATTGCACACCTGATTAGGAATTTAGGATGGGTCAAGGTGGGAAACAAACCCCTATTCCTCTCCAGTTAAACATCTCCAAGTTATGGAAGCCGACGCTTCCATAGGGCAAAGGGGTTAAGAAGATCAGAAGATTCTGCTGGAATCAGTCCAATGTCCCATCATGTCCAGCATCTTGTACTCACAGTGGCCAACCAGATGCCCATTAAGTAAAAGCAGCAAGCAGGACCTGAGAGCAGGAGCATTCTCCTCTCCTGAGGTTTCTGTCATGAACTGGCTGGATGCATAGCAGTAGTGAGAGGCACCAGCTGGGAAACTCACAAGGGAACTCCCAAGAGAAGAAGGCTCAGAGTCAGGGCATTGGTGGTAGGATTATGATGAGTGGTCAGAAGGAGCAGACTGGGAAGAGGAGGTGTCAGAAGGAGGAGGTGAAGGCAGCCCTGTTTAGGGAGGTTTTTCGTGTTTGATGTTTTATTGTGTTTTTACGGTAATTCTGTTGGGAGCCACCCAGAGTGGCTGGGGAAACCCAGCCAGATGGGCAGGGTATAAATAAATTGTTGTTGTTGTTGTTATCTGAAGAGGCAACAGGTTTTAGTGAGCAGGAGAAGGCTGTGGCAGAGAGTAGTTCAGAATCAGAGGCAGAAGCAAATACTGGAGGGGGACAAATAATAATAATTAATAATAATAATAATAATAATAATAATAATAATAATAATAATAATAATATATTATTTATACCCCACCCATCTGGCTGGGTTTCCCCAGCCACTCTGGGCAGCTTCCAACAGAATATTAAAAAAAAGAGATCAGGCAGGCTGATTAAGATGCCAGGGGGCTGAGACCAGCTCTCCTCCCCGCTGGTCTCCCAGGACCAGAAGAGGTATGAAGAAGACAGAGCAGAGACAGATGCATCAACCGAGTCTCAGATTGCTTGGAAAGGGCAAGTGGGCGGGCAGGCAAGTAGGCTTAGGCAACTGGAGGAAGGCAGGGACCTTCAGTCCTCACAAGTGCCCCATTCTGACAAGATCTACCAGGAAGAGTTGCTGTGATCACTAGGCCTGGCCTGCTGAGCTGCTTGTTTCTTTGAATGAAGAGTTATCTTCATTGACACCATGTAAGATATTGATGACTGCTCCTGGCACCCACCCCTGTGTTATAAATGGTCTCTACTTACGAGTAGAGGCTCAGCAGAGACACATGCCCAACTGGCATGTCCCCTCCTTCCTGGGCGATCGTTCGAGAGCTTCTCAGCTTCTTCAGCCCGAACATCACAGTGACTGGTGTCTAAAGACATCCAGCACACTTAGGGATCCGCAGAGTGTGTGCAGTAACGTAACAGACCACAGCAGCTCAGCATCTTGGCTAAATCTACTTTATTACATATCTACACATGGAGCTCTACATCATGACTCCCTCTCTCTCTAGCATCAGGCAGCAAAGAGAAAGGACAAAGGGCAATAGTCCTACTTTAGGGAACATAGCAAGACAAGACATCCTGTCTTCCGTCACTTCCCACTTCCCACTCTGTGGAATGAAAACATATACCCAGTCATGTGAAAAACAATAAACCCATGACTGCACACGGGGAATGAATATAACAACACCCTGACAGTTTCCAGCATCTGGCATTCAGAAGCATTGCTTGCTCCAACTGTGGAGGCAGAGCACAGCCATCGTGGCTAGCAGCCATCAACAGCCCTCTCCTCAATGAATTTTTCTGATGGTCTTTTAAAGCAATGTAGGTTGGTGGCCATCGCTGCATCATAGAATCTTAGAGTTGGAAGGGACCCCAAGGGTCATCTAGTCCAACCCCCTGCAATGCGGTCATGTGGGAGAGAGTTCCATAGTTTAACAACCTGCTGTGTGAAGTGTTGACCCACTGGGAGTCCCTACCATATTTTGTTCAGGGTCAATATTATCACTGGCAGAGTGAGGCAGGCACCTCAAGAAGCGAATTTTGGGACATGGTGGTGAAGTGAAGGACAGAGCTGTGTGCAGTACAGCCTGATATTTACTCTCGATACCAACCATTTCTCTTGTAGGGCAATTGTATTGTTTTTTTAGTAAAGTAAAGGTACCCCTGACCGTTAGGTCCAGTCATGAACGACTCTGGGGTTGTGCGCTCATCTCGCTCTATAGCGTGGCCGGGGAGACCCAGCCAGATGGGCGGGGTACAAATAATAAATTATTATTATTATTATAGGCTGAGGGAGCCAGTGTTTGTCCGCGGACAGCTTCTGCGTCATGTGGCCAGTATGACTAAGCTGTTTCTGGCGAACCAGAGCAGCGCATGGAAACGCCGTTTACTTTCCTGCTGGAGCGATACCTATTTATCTACTTGCACTTTAACATGCTTTCGAACTGCTAGGTGGGCAGGAGCAGGGACCGAGCAATGGGAGCTCACCCCATTGCGGGGATTCGAACCACCGACCTTCCGATCGGCAAGCCCTAGGCTCTGTGGTTTAGACCACAGCGCCACCCATGTTTTTTAGATGGGTTTAATATCATTAAATATATTCCCCACCCTTCTGTTGTGCCGTTTTGAGGTTTGCTGCCCCAGGCTGCTTTGGAGTGGGATGGGAATTTGCTAAAAAAAAATTGTCTAAAGTTAGCCTGCACTCCTCAAATATCCTGGAGGGTGCTGTCCTTTTTCTGGTGCTGAAGGAAGAGTAACCTACTGTCCTGGCTGGTTTGCAGGAAGTTGAGCCACCATTTGGTCCTTCAACCTCGCTCAGCAGAATACCTTGTGCGACTCCCCAATCAACCCTGATCAAGTTGGCATCACACATGTCAAGGAGCATTGAAAGTGTGAAATCAACAATGTGATAGGATTTGTAGCTGGAGGAGAGGGAGAGGAACTACTAGTGATAACTTTTGTTCAGTAGCAAAGGTAACTTGGATGGCATGATGGATGGCATGCCTGCTTTGAACCTCCCTTGTTCCCCCCCTTATGAATTCAAGATACGTTGAGTTTGTCCTTCACCAACCTTGAATCACATGCGGATCCACAGCTTGGCACAGCATTTCCCAGAAGCTACCAGTAATGTTCAAAGTCCCTCTGCTGGAAAAAGGAAAACAAAAAACCCACAACCGCTTCTCCTCTTCGGCACAATCTGCGAGGCTGAGTCATCGTGAGCAGAGCTCCTGAAATAAATTTCCGCTTCCCTGCCAGCGACCATCTGAGTATCCCAGCTTCGCCGTGGCGCTTGGCATCGCTTCAGTGCCCTTTTATGGTAGGGCTCTTTCTCGCGGGATGTAGCGCCAAGAAAACCACCTCACAGGAGCAAGGGAAGCGGCTCCTTTCCTCTGGCACAGACGTCTTCAAACTTCTCTGTTGTCAGGGAACCCTTTTCACATCGATTCCATTAACCCCTCTGTGACTGGCAAGGAAATCCAGCTCATTTATTTTAATAAATGTTTTTATTAAAGATTTCCTTGGCTTACAAATGAACACACACTGTCTCTGCTTTCCGATCATAAAGTCCTTTCCTAGATTGGTTACAGTATAAGGTTGGGGGCAGTGCTATTTTTCTAGCAAAAGGGGTGCTGGAACTCACCACGAACACCTCCCCCATTCTCTTAGAATGGCAATGGTGCCCACCTGAGAGGTGGAGGATCTGAGTTCCTGTGAGTTACCCCTGGAGCCAGTGTGGTGTAGTGGTTAAGAGTGGTAGACTCGTAATCTGGTGAACCGGGTTCGCGTCTCCGCTCCTCCACATGCAGCTGCTGGGTGACCTTGGGCTAGTCACACTTCTCTGAAGTCTTTCAGCCCCACTCACCTCACAGAGTGTTTGTTGTGGGGGTGGAAGGGAAAGGAGATTGTTAGCCACTTTGAGACTCCTCCGGGTAGTGATAAAGCGGGATATCAAATCCAAACTCTTCTGGAAAAAGCCCTGGTTGGGAGAGAAGTGTATGTCCATGGTTTTTGTTTCAGCATCACGTGGGTAGGTTCTCTATTCATTCATTTATTAGTTTTAATTGGCATTGAGAGAGGTTGGGGGGGTCCCAGGGCGTGGTTGTTTGCCTTCAGTGGACTGCAGTGAATTTTGTTTTCGTGTGCGATGGGGAAGAGGTTGTTGGGTCAAGTTAGCCATATCGATTCATATGTCGGTTGGACTACTGTTGTTCTCACACTTGTTGCTGTTGTATAGTCATTTAGTTGTGTCCGACTCTTCGTGACCCCATGGACCAGAGCACGTCAGGCACTCCTGTCTTCCACTGCCTTCCGCAGTTTGGTCAGACTCATGTTGGTAGCTTCGAGAACACTGTCCAACCATCTCGTCCTCTGTCGTCCCCTTCTCCTTGTGCCCTCCATCTTTCCCAACATCAGGGTCTTTTCCAGGGAGTCTTCTCTTCTCATGAGGTGGCCAAAATCTTGGAACCTCAGCTTCAGGATCTGTCCTTCCAGTGAGCACTCAGGGCTGGTTTCCTTCAGAATGGAATTTATTTGATCTTCTTGCAGTCCATGGGACTCTCAAGAGTCTCCTCCAGCACCAGAATTCAAAAGCATCAATTCTTCGGCCATCAGCCTTCTTTATGGTCCAGCTCTCACTACAAAGAGCTTATAACCCACCTACTCTCAACAGCCGGGAGAATCATACCTAGACACTGGAGGGACATGTAGGGAGTGAACATGAATCACTGGTACCAAACAGCCTTAAAAGAAAAGCTAAGCAATAAACTGAAACCAACACAGGGACAAATAAAAGAGGATGCCTTCACCCTGGTCTGTCTCCCCTTTATTATACACACAACCCAACAATCCAGCCCATTTGTGAAGATGTGGCAAGGGGCAGGCACTGGGACTCACTCTGGATTCATACAGGGTGCTGCAGAATGGAGTATTTCTGTCTCTCTCACACAAATCTCTCCTCTCTCCAAGAGTCTTTTGCAGAATCCAAGGATGCCTTTCAGCCAGGCAGAAATGCAAGAACATACCTGTAAAGGAGCCTGGTGGATCAGGCCAATGGCCCACCTAGTTTCGCATCCTGTTCTCACAGTGGCCAACCAGATGTCCCAATGGGAACCCCCCAAGCAGAACCAGTATTGTCCAAGTCAGAAGAACCTGGCCGATGGGTTCACGAAACCATTGAGTTTCCAACGTCATAGGGAATTGTGTGACGGGATTTGTTTGACGTAAGTGTTTTCTTACGGTTTCCCCTGTGGTTGCAGGACGAAGGGGGTGTTAGGTTTCAGGCTTATCAGCCCAGTATTTCCTCCTGCAACACAGGGGATAAGGGAGGGGTCATTTCCTAGGGAACGGAAGCTTCTCTCTATATCACTCTTGTAATTCCCATGTATTGTACAGTCTCTGATGTCGGGAGCAGCAGGCAGGACGCTGTCTAATTTCCCGGACTATGTCTTCGGAATGCTGAAGCTGATGTTTGTTATCTCTGCTGAAAGATTTATGGAGCTGAAGTTCAGAGTGCGCAAGAGATGAAGCGCGCCGGACTCCCGTGATTATTCCAAAGTCACAACAGCCACACTCTCCCTACCTGCAGCTCCCTGAAACTGGTATTCAGAGGAAAACTGGCCTTGACAGTGGAGGGGGACCGCAGTCATCATGACTAGTCCTCGTGGCAAAGAATGCAAACAAGGGACACCGCCTGGGGAGACTTCCAAGGGCCATATAGAAAGACCCAGTGGGCCACATTTGGCTCCTGGTCCTGAGTCCCGCCCACCGTCACAATTTAGGGTGTGTGTGAATCTTAAGGGGGGGGGGATTGCTCCAAACATTTAAAACAGGAATGTTCCCTTAAAGCTAATCTGCAAATATGTGTGAACACCCTACAGTGATGTGTGATATCTATATATGGAGAGGAGAGAGAAGCAAGCTTAAAAGTCACATTCCAAGCATGACTCCAACTTACTCAGTTTGTAACATGTTCCCCCAACATCCCCTAAAAAGTGCCACGTTGAGGTGGGGGCTGGCGGTGGGCGGACAAGGGTTCTGCTGAGCCATCGCATTTCCCCAGGAGTGACAGCTCAACTCCCCCCGCTCCCAAAAAAAGAGATAGAAGAACGAGGAATAGAAATAACTAGTAACACATTTCCCAGCGCTCTGCTACCCACCCACTCAAACTCCCGGCAGCAACCAGCCAAGGCAGACCCACTTGCCAACGAGTGAGCCTGATAGGACCAGAGAAAGGGGAGGGGAAGGAATGGGGGTGAAGGACTGTGTGTGTGTGCGCGCAGAGAGGGGGAATCACACTGGAAAGCAATGCAAGCATCTTTTTGCAGAGGCGTGAAGAAGACGTGGGGGATCCTGCTGACAGTCTCCTGGCAAAATGGGAGCAGTTAAGCAAGTTCAGAGATGGAGGACTTGCTCTCTCCAGGATCAGAAGTGGGGCACTGAGCTTGCAGCTGGGCTGAGCAGCTTTTGGCATCAGGTGGACATGGGTCTGGCTCCTGAGATCGAATGCTTCTCCTGTAACCTGCAGGGAGAAAACTAGTGGGTTGAGAAGGAGGATAAATTAGAAACCGTCTCCCTGACATGCTCCTTTTCTATGTGTTTTGTATGGGAGAGCCTTTGGTCGTTGTGGCCACCAGCTGTAGTCTGAAGTGGCACTGACACAGATTCAGCACCTCATCTGCTACTGTTAAAGAGATGGCTTTGAGGAAGGCTCATTTTAGCGTAGGATCCGATGGCAGGGGTTTTGTATGCTCACTGGCATTCAGGACAAGCTGGCCTTCCAAGACCTCAGTTGTTACACCAGAGAACATTTTGCTCAAAATGAGTTGCTGGGGGGGGGGAGTGTGTGTGTGTGTGTGTGTGTGTGTGTGTGTGTGTGTGTGTGTGTCTGTGTGTGTGTATAAATGCTACAAAGTACATTAGGACTGATTTGAAATCCATTGCCATCTTTTGCCAGCCTGTTCATGGCTGTCAGTCCTGGAAGACCTGCTCCTTGCAGGATTTCCCCCACTGGACCTGAGAGGGATGTGGCAAGTGTTTAATTTGATTGTGTATTTTTCTTTTGATGTTTTGTCTATTCATTAGGACTACTTTAGTTATGGTGGGTAGGGTGTGGAAACTTGTTGGGACATCTACGCGTGTTAAGTTTTTTCACATTGTAAGCTGCCTTGAGCGTGGTTTTAACTATGGAAATGCAGCATGCAAATAAAAGTATGCATGCATGCATGTTCACAAACAGCAGATTTCAGGGCTAACAGGGGGGCATGACATCACAGCTCAAGGGCGCATCTCAGACCGTCAAAAGCACCCAAGGAGGGTACAGAGCTCTGCAGCACTGTCAGTGTTGCAGCACTCCTGCAACTTGGGGCTGGGGCTGGCCGGCTTTTATCTGCCCTGAGGCAGAGGGCGGCCCCGATCCTCTGGTGACTCACCTCTCCTGGTTTGGAGGCGAGCAGTCCTCCTGCGGGAACTCAGTTCCCTTCGCCTCTCTGCCCTGAGCCTCTGCAGCTCAGGAGAGGCTGGAGGGTTACCGGACCCAGAGGCAACCTCAGCTTCCCCTGACAGGGCTGGGAGTGGAGCACCTGCAGGCAATGGGTCCTCCACCCCATCAGGAGCCAGAGCAGACTCAGCAGATGCCTGCACCTGAGGATCCAGCACAGGTGAGGACCCTTCAGACTCAAGCCCTAGCCCCGGCTCTGCTGGTTCTGGAGGCGGGGAATCCTGTGCAGGCTGGGATCCCTCAGGTTCAACATCTGAGTCTGAATCCCAAGCCATCACACCAACAAAGTTTCAGGAACCAGTGCTTGTTGAGATAATGTCTGCTTCTGCCCACAGATAAATCAACATCCCAATTTTTCATAGTAACAAAACTCGGCTGTCGTCGCTCTCTGTGCTACATTTCATATTACTTTGGGAAAGCAAATTTAATGCCTCCCTTCTTCTCCCCTCCCCTCCACTTGGATGCCCTCCCCCACCTAATCTTGAAGAACTTCTGCTGGGAAATCAGAGCAAGAAAACACCCACATAGCAAGTCTGGTGGTGAAAATAACTCGCAGCAGATGCGTTAAATGGAAAACAACTCGAGGAGTTTCCCTAACTTCAGGTGAAAAGGAGCAGGAATTAAAGGCAACTGCAGCTCAGGCTTTAAGCCCATCATTATCCAGCAGAAAGTTCTGTAATTCATGTACCGGGTGTTGAAACGATGATTAAACTGTAGAACTCACTCCCACAGGAGGCAGCAAGGGTCAGCAACTTAGAAGGCTTTAAAAGAGAATTGGACAAATTCATGGAGGAGAAGGCTATCAATTGCTACTGTGGTCTAAACCACAGAGCCTAGGGCTTGCTGATCAGAAGGTCGGCGGTTCAAATCCCTGCGACGCGGTGCGCTCGCATTGCTCTGTCCCTGCTCCTGCCAACCTAGCAGTTGGAAAGCACGCAGTGCAAGTAGATAAATAGGTACCTCTCTGGAGGGAAGGGAAATGGCGTTTCCGTGTGCTGCTCTGGTTCGCCAGAAGCGGCTTAGTCATGCTGGCCACAGCTGTATGCCGGCTCCCTTGGCCAGTAAAGCGAGATGAGCGCCGCAACCCCATAGTCATCCACGACTGGACCTAATGGTCAGGGGTCCCTTTACCTTTTACAATGGCTATGCTCTTCCTCCATGAACACCAATTTCTGGAAACCACAGCATGGGAGAGGGCTCTCATGCTCAGATCCTGATTGGAGGTTTTTCATTGGGAAATCTGGTTGGCCACTCTGAGAAAAGGTGCTGGCTTTCATAGTGAGGCTTTCAGATTTACTTGTAGCAAAATATCACAGGGAAAGTCAAGAAGGGGGGAATGTATCCCACCAACCATGCCTTATTGGCCTGAATATAAGCCGCAATCCCCCCCCCCCAAAAAAATTCTGACTGTGAAAAGGTAAAGTGCTGCTTATATTCGCAACCATACGCTGCCAGCAAAGCAGTGCAGCTCCCCCCCCCCCCCCGGGAGCAGCCCAGGAGTACAGTCAATGGCACACTGCCCTCCCGCCATTCCCAAGCCTCCCTGAGCCATTGGGGGAAAGGGGGGGGAGGCTGCCGGCAAAGCAGTGCAGCTCCCCCCCCCCCCAGGAAGCAGCCCAGCTTTGTATTTTTTCTCCCCCCCCTTCAATTTTAAAGGTGTGGCTTATTTGCGGGTGCGGCTTATATTCGGACCAATGCAGTATATCGAAGGACGGACACGTCTTTCTTTTTCTTTGATGGGGTTGCTGCTTCATCCTGAACACTTCTTTGCAAGATTTTTTTTCTTGCCTTTCTAATTAAAAGGTAAACATTTTTATATTAATTTATTACAAGTATCATATACTGTTTCCCCCTCCCATCAAACCATCAGTGTCTCACATAATAAAACCACAAATAAGCTCTGAGCAATAGAATCAAAGAAACTCATTCAATGCAGACAAGATAATGACAAAGAACACATTTCAGAAACTGTCACCAAGGACTAGATTGTACTCCAGCTAGCTACACATCTTTTATTGAAGCTCAACGTGTCTTACAAGCTGAATATATTCTGTAAATATCTTTTCCATGACAGTCGGTTGGGCCGAGTAAGTTGGGCATTACGCTGTGGTTTGTGGAATCTAAATGGCAGAGTAAACAAGAATTGTACATTGAATGTAGGGCTGAGCGCTGGATTAGTCTGAGGCCCAAATCCTGAAACATGTTGCGCCTTTTTGGGTGGGAGCAGAGGCATGTGATTTGGACCTTCCTGGAATCAGGTTGAGACAGACCTGTATCTCTTCTGGCAGAACCAACCCAATATATTTTGGAACCTGGGGCGAACCACAAATTGGTTTCCCCAGCCACTCTGGGCGGCTCCTAACAGAATTTTAAAATACAATAAAACATGAAACATTTAAAACTTCCCTAAACAGGGCTGCCTTCAGATGTCTTCTAAAAGTCAGAGAGTTGTTTATTTCCTTGACATCTTGTGGGAGGGCGTTCCACAGGGTGGGTGCCACTACCAAGAAGGCCCTCTGCCTGGTTCCCTGTAACTTTGCTTCTCTCAGGGAGGGAACCGCCAGAAGGCCCTCGGAGCTGGACCTCAGTGGACCTCAATTACAGCCTGCTATACGAAGGTGAGATTTGCATCCATTGCCCCATTCCGTTTACCCTCTGACCCCACCCACCACCACCATGCGGCCCTTGTAAGTCTGCCTAGAAGGAATGTGTACCCTCTGGTTGTCAACAGTGAGAACAGGATGCTGGACTAGGTGGGCCACTGGCCTGATCCTGCAGGGCTTTTCTTAGTTCTTATGAGAGAGAATTCTGGGAGAGAGCAATCGGGGAAGCCGCAGGGAGCGAAGGAAGAGGCTGCGACCGGGTTAGTGTGGATAGGGAAAAACACACACACAAGGGAATCGTCTGTCAAGAGTAAGCTGGCTTGACAGCGGATTGTGGGGGATCCGAAATAGCAATTCTGAGCTGGCAAGAAGACCTGGAGGAGAACATTGTCAGCACCATGTGTGTGGGCTGAACATCAGGGGAGGCATCAGCCGTCAGGAGGAGTGAAGCAAGCTGAGTCTGTGTGTGTGAGAGAGGGGGGTGATTCTGCGAGCCACCTCCACCCCCAGGCCTCTTCCCACCCCCTGCTACTAATTCTGCCCTCTGGCTGTTCCCTTTCCTGCAGAGCTGTGTGTGAGTCAGGGAAGAGAATAGGGTGGCATCAGGGTCAGGGTGTGTGTGAAGGCTGCTGTACTCCCACTTCTACCCAGAATCACGATCTCCCCGTCCCCCGTTCAGGAGCCACTGTGAACTGGAGAGATATCACCCACTGCAAAATTCCAATATTGGGGATTCAGGGATATCTTCTTCTTTGCCGATCCCTCGTAGCCAAGTACAGTAGGTTTGTCTTCCATAAACACGGTTTTAGCAGTGAGTCGGTAAGTGTCTGGAGGTGGTTGGAGGATGGATGGCGGTTAACAGATTGAGGTTGAATCCTGACAAGACAGGGGGGGACAGGGGGCGGGTGGGTGTGGGGGATTCCCTGGTCCTGAACGGGGTAATTGTGCCCCTGAAGGACCAGGTGCGCATGTGGCTTGGTGGGGGTACATGCTCCCCGAGGCAGTTGGGCATTGCTCCGCCAGCCCATGCGCCAACCTACCTATCATCTCTCTCTATCGCCAGTCACCGCTTTGCTTTTATTAAAGCGTGTTTTAATGTATTCCCATCGAATTCCCTTTTCCATAGATTTTCTGGGGGTCAAATTTCGGTTTTATGTTCTTGTGATAACAGATTGATAGAATCTCTTCACCATATGGTGTTTAACTGCCCTCTATATGATGCTGCCCGGAAGAATTTAGTGCAACCACTAATCCAAAAACTGTCTAGGCACCCAGTTGACTTCCTCCTTGCTTTTTTATTGCAAGACACTGACCAGTTTGTAACCCTACAAATGGCAAAAAAATTAACTTCCGTTCTGACATACAAGAGACGAAATGGACTGTTGGTTGGAAATTGAAATTGTTTGGAATTAATATTTATACTATCTTGTATACTTATTAAGTCTTGATTACTACTACAGTAATTTTATCGCCAATAATTTTAAATTCAATTGTGTGAGTGTAACTGCTGTTCTTGTGTTGCCTTGTGTTATGAGCTTAAAGCTGAAATAAAGTTGATTAATTAAAAACTGTTTTATTACTTACAAAAAGAATGCAAGAAAAAACAGCTGGATCAGGCTGAAGACCCATCATGTCCATGTTCTCACCATGGCCAACAGAAAGCCCGCTGGCATGTCGTGAGTGCAATAGCTCTCTCTCCTAACTCGTGATTCCCTAAAACTGGTGTTTGGAGGAATATGACTTATGACAGTGGAGGTTGAACATAAACAGCCATGGTAGCTAGCAGCTGTTGACAAGACACCCAGAAAGGAAATGCAAAACCTTGACCTCAAAAGGTATGCTAAGGCAAAAGTTGGGTATGAGCAAAAGGATCATAGAATCATTAGAGTTGGAAATGCCCCCGAGAGACATCTAGTCCACCCCTAAACTAGGCATGTGATTCTTCTGGGAGAGTGCAACCTCTTCTGTCAGACAAATTATCTGAGCAATGGGCTCATCCACACATCTGTTTGTGCTGTGATTTTCAGGCACAAGTCCAGGAGGTTTCTCATCTCACCATTCCCGGTTTACAGATCCTCCCCTCGCAACCAGGTTTTCTATTGATTGACATTTGTTCTGATTCAGCAGCAAACAGCGGGTTTCCCTGGGACAAAATAAAAACCTCCTGGACCATCTCTTAAAAATCCTGGGGCAAACTGAAGAAATCCTGGGGCAAAAGCCAGTGTGGATGCGCCCAGAGGCAGCGTTATAGATTTGAATTCAGACACTAAAACTGCAGGTGAATGTGCCCAGGGGGCACCTAGGTGCTGTGGTTCAGTGGCAGACCAGTAGACAGACCGAGCATTACTGAAACTGTACATCCATGGCTCTCTGGATTTGGCAATTATTTGGAAATGCCCAGTGAAATACAATGGGACTTGCGTGCAATACCTAATTTATTTTTGTTTGTGTGATGGTGGAGAACCTAGCCATTCACCCGCCTTAGAAAAACGCTTTCCGATTTAGTCATATGAGGCACACAGTGCCTTTAATGAGCAGTCACCCCATTACATCAAAAAGCACAGAGCGCAGGAGCATAGAATTTGACGGCGGACTTTGTTCCATTATGCCTTTTAATTCAGATGTTTAAATTGCTTCGCAGGCGTTGGAGAGCACTTTGCGTTCAGATGTGACGAATGCAAGGGGGGCTGTGAAGCTTTCTCTCAAGTGCTCCATTTGGCTCTCCTGCTGGAGTTCCAAAGCAGAGAACTTGGACCAGAACCAACCCTTAATAATTTAAAATGGAGATGGACAATGTATATTTTTTTAAGGGCAGCTCTCCTTTCCAGGCAGTGGTCTGAGGGTCATGTTGCTACTAGGGATGTGGGGAAGGGGAACATAGGAACATTGGGAGATGCCTTACAGAGTCAGGACACTGTTGCATCTAATGCAACATGGTCTACTGACTGGCAGTGGCTCTGCAGGGTTTGTAAGGCAAGCATCTCTCCCAAACATACCTGGAGATAACAACAACAACAACAACAACAACAACTGAAATATACTTGTTTGAACGGCGAGAAGCTGTTGTCGGTTGCCATTCTGAGTTCCTTGGGTCCCGGAGCTGAAGCCTGGATACACGGTGTGAGGCAGCGGTGCGGCAGGTGGCGGTGCTGCGGTGCTGTGTGTGGCGGTCAGCTCAGCGGGATCCCACCTTCGTCGCCAGTGAAATATACTCGGAGTCGAGTGTGGATTTCATGCTCTTTATTCAGCTCATAGTAGCGAGGAATGAAAGGTCTGCTTTATATACAGTATTTACACAATGGGCCCCATGTGATTGGCTAATTCCAGGATACTCCTGTAGGCCAATCTGGTTGCGGATTCACTTCCACCTGGAGCTGGATTGGGTGGCTCCTGCAGACCAATCAGGCTGCTGCATTCTGGATCCTATTGTTCTAGGACCAATCAGACTGCTGCATTCTGAATCCTATTGTTCTAGGACCAATCAGACTGCTGCATTTTGGATCCTATTCAACTCAGTACATAACAACAACAACAACAACAACAACAACAACCCTTTATTGTCACTACACCACCTGTGTGCAGTGAAATTAAACGACCCCCCTCCCCCCCCATACACTCAGTCTTGATCGCACGCTGTGTGCTTGTTGGAAGTCAATTGCACCACTATTTTTTCCATTCAGCAGCCCAACAGCCCACGGATAATAATAATAATAATAATAATAATAATAATAATAATAATAATAATTTATTATTTGTACCCCGCCCATCTGGCTGGGTCTCCCCAGCCACTCTGGGCGGCTTCCAGCAAACATTAAAATACATTAACACATCACAGATTAAAAAGTTCCCTAAACAGGGTTGCCTTCAGGTATTTTCTAAATGTTGTGTAGTTGTTGATCCCTTTAACCTCTGATGGGAGGGCGTTCCACAGGGCGGGCGCCACTACTGAGAAGGCCCTCTGCCTGGTTCCCTGTAGCTTTGCTTCTCGCAGTGAGGGAACCACCAGAAGGCCCTCGGCGCTGGATCTCAGTGTCCGGGCTGAACGGTGGGGGTGGAGACGCTCCTTCAGGTATACAGGACCGAGGCCGTTTAGGGCTTTAAAGGTCAGCACCAACACTTTGAATTGTGCTCGGAAACATACTGGGAGCCAATGTAGATCTCTCAGGACTGGTGTTATGTGGTCCCGGCGGCCACTCCCAGTCACCAGTCTAGCTGCCGCATTCTGGATTAATTGCAGTTTCCGGGTCACCTTCAAAGGTAGCCCCACATAGAGCGCATTGCTGTAGTCCAAGCGGGAGATAACTAGAGCATGCACCACTCTGGCGAGACAGTCTGCGGGCAGGTAGGGTCTCAGCCTGCGTACCAGATGGAGCTGGTAGACAGCTGTCCTGGATACAGAATTAACCTGCGCCTCCATGGACAGCTGTGAGTCCAAAATGACTCCCAGACTGCGCACCTGGTCCTTCAGGGGCACAGTTACCCCATTCAGGACCAGGGAGTCCTCCATACCTGCCCGCCTTCTGTCCCCCCAAAACAGCACTTCTGTCTTGTCAGGATTCAACCTCAATCTGTTAGCCGCCATCCATCCTCCAACCGCCTCCAGACACTCACACAGGACTTTCACCACCTTTACTGGTTCTGATTTGAAAGAGAGGTAGAGGTGGGTATCATCCGCATACTGATGAACACCCAGTCCAAACCCCCTGATGATCTCTCCCAGCGGCTGCATATAGATGTTAAAAAGCATGGGGGAGAGGACAGAACCCTGAGGTACCCCACAAGTGAGAGCCCAGGGGTCTGAACACTCATCCCCCACCACCACTTTCTGAACACGGCCCAGGAGGAAGGAGCAGAACCACTGTATAACAGTGCCCCCAGCTCCCAAACCCTCTAGACGGTCCAGAAGGATGTTATGGTCGATGGTGTCAAAAGCCGCTGAGAGATCCAGCAGAACTAGGAAACAGCTCTCACCTTTGTCCCTAGCCCGCCGGAGATCATCGACCAGCGCGACCAAGGCAGTTTCAGTCCCATGATGAGGCCTGAATCCCGATTGGAAGGGATCCAAATGGTCCGCATCCTCCAGGCGTGCTTGGAGTTGTTCAGCCTTGGACCTTTTCCATTCAAAGCAGATGCTATACCACTGAGCTTTGACCCTTCTCCCATAACTCTGTTTGTTTTGTTCATGATGATCTAACAAGTTCGCATGTCCTGAACCGAAATGCAGTTGTCCTTCAAAATTGGCACCATCCAAATTGTGTGAGGGAGTTCTCCAACAACAACAAAAAAGCATAGCAAGAAGCATATATTAGAGGGAAGTGCACACACAAAAATGCATTCATTAGTGAAAATAATTAATAGGAATTCATTTCATCAGGAGAATTTGCTTTCAAAAAATGCTAACTGCTGTGATTATGGGAGAAAACGTATCTCATGTGGGAAGCAACATCTCTCTTTCATGTTGCAGGGCAGAATGTTTTCCAAATATTCTCCCTATTTTTTGTGAATACATGGCAGACACAGTTTCCCCCCTACAATGGTCTACACCATCCTCTTCAGCTCCATGATCCCATGACTCAGGCACAGTGCCGGATTTATGTATAAGCTAAACAAGCTATAGCTTAGGGCCCCACTGTCTTGGGGGCCCCAAAAAAATTTAAAGGAAAAAAAAACCTGGATGTACATTTCCAAAATATAAGATAAAAAACAAATAAAATAAAACCTGCATACAGGAACAGTGTTTTGTGTTGTGTAGGCTCCGCCTGCTAGCCTGCTCCCTAAAATACCACTGGTTTGCTCATTTCTATATATAGGGTGCCTACATTCTGCATGTGCAAATGGCTTTAGATACCTATTAGGTCCATAAATTACCATATAGCATATATTCAACACACACACACAAAAAGTGACAATTTGTTGTTGACAAAGGACACCTGGACATATAAAGGGCCCCATTACCTTCAGTAGCTTAGGGCCTCATCAAACCTAAATCTGACCCTGCTCAGGCAAAGCTGCAAGAGGCAGCCTCCTTGAGAGAAGAATGGATTCTGTCGCATCTCTGCATGGGAAGTGGTTCAGTGATCATCATACCTTACTGCTAGGGAGGATCATAAGAACATAAGAAGAGTCTGCTGGATCAGGCCAATGGCTCATCTAGTCCAGCATCCTGTTCTCACAGTGGCCAACCAGAGGCCTGTGGGAAACCCAGGCACAAGAGCACTTTTTCCTCCCATGGATCCCAGCAAATGACTGGATGGAGGAGACAAGCAGAGAACAGTAGATCATGCAGAGATGAAGTAACCAGACTCTGGCTTTTGGGGGTCACAGAAACCTCAACTGATTCACAATGCAATCTTATGCATGTCTGTATTGAAGTGAGTCCCACTGAGCTCAATGGGCCCTACTCCCAAGTAAATGTGAATACAATTACCTCCTTATTTCATCCATCTGTCATGGCAGTTCTATGGGAGCAAATTAAGAGTCCCTCTTCCCCAGCTTGTCACTTGGAAGCTATTGCCTTCTCTGTTACATCACCAGCATATGTCCCAACACAGCAGGGATGCTACACTTAATCTTGCCAATGGCATCATGTCAAAATTAGAAGCACACATGTCTTATACATGCAGCATGAACTTTCCTACAGCATGTATTTTTAAAAGAAAGACCTGCTTCCAAGATGCTTGTTTTTCTACCCTTCCTGATTTTTCATTCTCAGAGCTAATCAACTGGAAAGCATGTTCAGTGATTATCTCCATTCTCCCTTGCTACTTTGTTTAGCTCCCGCCTGTCCTTCCCCAGAGTCTCCTGAAGGAGATCTCATTAAGGACTTTTCTTTTGAGAAAAGGTCCCTCGGGTTTCCCCCCCTCTTTTATTTTAAAAAAAGTATTCTTTAAAAGGTCACCCAGCTTGAGACAAAATTATTCTCTATGCTCCCATCCTCCTGGTGACTAAGAGACTTGCATAAGCTCTTTAAGCTGGAATGTGGGGCCTGGTGGGGAGTAGACTGGACAATTTATTCTGCCCTTTTTTGCAACAAAATACTTACAGGTGTGTTCCAAAGAGGCTGCATTTTGCTGGCCCATTAATGGTCCCTCGGTTAAAACATTTAGCAATCTGCGATGATGGTTACTTAACACTAAAATGTTTCGGAGAGCCACACTTTCCCCCAGTCTTGCAGATGCTGAAATAAATATTCAGAAGGGCTGAGGAATGTCAATCGTATGCACTGGAGTGAAGGTGGAGATCTTGTCAGTTCCTGAGAAGCTTTAAATGGAAGTGAGCGGTGTTAATTGACATTTGTAAAATGTGAATCCTAAATTTGGTAGGCATTTCATTCTGCCTTGTAGCTTCCCACCTCTCTTTCCTTGTCACTCAGCTTCTGTTTGCAATGTTTGGCTGAAAGGTCTGATGTGATCTGCTTCCGAGAGTGCTGCTTTGAGTGAGAGCTGAGACAAAAATCAAAACAGAGCATCGCCTTGAAAACTTTGGAGTTGCAAAGTTAGCATTTTCTTCCACTTTCCATTTCTGTGCCTATTCCTGATATGCCAATGTTTAGGTATACTTGCGGACATGTAGGAGGAGAAATTCAATGGCTTGTCTCCAGGTCATCCTATTAACACAAGGACTTCTGGGTATGCCAAAAGCCTCCTCTACTCTCCCCACATGCCCTTGCAGATCTGCTCTGGAGGGTTGGGAGACCACCCCAGAACAGATTGGGGGGGGGCGAGCAGGGGACATGCGGGGAGAGGAGATGAAATTTGGTTGCACAGGTAAGCCCTTGCAGTTGCAGGATGGCTTTGTTGTAGGCAACATGTGCGTTTCAAGAACCCAGCAAGACCTTTCATTCCAAACCACTGTAGACTTTCAAAACCATGTGTTGCGTGTTTAGAACTTTTACCCTCCCCAAAATAAGCTCACACAAGAGACAGATATTTGGTTTGGTTTTGGGCAGAATTTAGGCCACAACTTTATTGATCACAACCAAGTGAGTGGTTGCATAGGTTCTGGTTCGACTATCTCCCTGCACCCTTGCAGGCAGAACTGCCCCTGAGCCACCTTTGTAAGACAGACAAGGATGAACACCAGGGACGGCTGCTGGTAGGGTTACCTTCCAGCCATCCTGATGTCCCTGGGACTCGGCCATAGGCCATACCCTTTCGGGAACGACAAACCAATGAGTCCCTGGATTCCTGTACCGGAATATCCTGCACCGTGCCACGCCTATCACCTGAACCAGAGCCTATCTGCAACTTACAAGTTGTGACTAATTGCTACGCGGCAGGCGAAACCCAAGTGGCAACAGCCAATCAGCCACATGGGGAAAATTCCTGCCGTGCCCCTGTCCCAATGACAGACGACACACGACGGCATAGCAAGGTCAACTCAAGCCCTAAATATAGGGAGAGGTGGGTGGGTGTTCCGATGCGAAAGGCCCCAAAGAGGAAGTTCAGCAGCCTCGCATGGGCTTAAATAGGTCCCGCGTTGCTGCAATTTTATGATGCCCCATTGGTCGGATTCCTCCCCAGCAACATGGGACCGACCTATCAGGGGTTGTGGCCTGTTTTCCAATTACCCCCACAACACAGGGTCGAGTAGCCGGTTGCACCTCAACACGTGCCCTCTTTTAATGGAGGACCTGATTAATCAATGTATCAGAAGGGATCAGGGTCATGGCTGCTGTCCTCATCTACAGGGTCAGTCTTGGTTGGGCAGCTGCGAAGGGGCCACTCTGCACCAATTTCTGGAGACCCACAGGAAGGGAGAGTTGCTCTTTGGCCTGAATCCTGCTTGTGGGTATCGCATGGGCATCTGGTTGGCCACCGTGAGAACAGGATGCTGAGCTAGATGGGCCATTGGTCTGATCCAGCAAGCTCTTCTTGTGTTCTCTTGCTTCTTGTATTCAGCTCCTTTCTCCTGCCTCTTGTTCTGGATCAGCGTCCTGGTACCTCACTGCCAGGCAAAGATTTGGAACT
This sequence comes from Darevskia mixta, assembly GCA_034641385.1. Classification (NCBI taxonomy): domain Eukaryota; kingdom Metazoa; phylum Chordata; class Lepidosauria; order Squamata; family Lacertidae; genus Darevskia; species Darevskia mixta. Next base: position 383,852 of record JAWWNH010000086.1, read on the forward strand.
TCCAACTCAGTTTCTGCCCAAGACTTTAATGCTTAAATCGGATTGGTACATACTGTAAGCAAGGCATGTTTTCAAGGTACAGGAGGTGTGAAAGAGGATACAATACAAGCTAAGACATTGATTAAACAAGCGATGTTTTGTGTATGTATGTTTTTAAATGTGTGACACTTGGAGACCTTTGGTTGAGAAGTGAGTAACAAGTCTAGTCGTTCTCATTAGCATTTGCTTTCACCTTCACCATGTTTAGCGACGCGGGTGGCGCTGTGGTCTAAACCACTAAGCCTCTTGGGCTTGCCGAACAGGAGGTTGGTGGTTCGAATCCCCACAATGAAGTGAGCTCCCATTGCTCAGTCCCAGCTCCTGCCAACCTAGCAGTTTGAAAGCACACCAAAAACTGCAAGTAGATAAATAGGTACTGCTCCGGCAGGAAGGTAAACGGCGTTTCCGTGTGCTGCTCTGGTTTCGCCAGAAGCGGCTTAGTCATGCTGGCCACATGACCCAGAAAAACTGTCTGCGGACAAACGCCGGCTCCCTCAGCCTGTAAAGCGAGATGAGCGTCGCAACCCCAGAGTCGTCCGCGACTGGACTTAACTGTCAGGGATCCTTTACCTTGACCATGTTTGGTTAGGAAGCCCTTTCCTTCCTGCCTTGCCTTTTTACTGCACCATTACTGCAGAGGAAGAAGAATCACCTTAAGGTATTCCATCTCTTTCTCAACAGGAACCCTACATGGCACATCACTGAGGTGCGAGATGACAGGAAGTGTTAAAAGGAGGCAATTAACTAACCATCGATTGGCAGAATCCAAAGTGCTCGGATCCTTTTTGAAAACAACAATAATAACAGGCAGAGGGTGTTTATTTGAATGCTGATGGCTTTTGGATGCATAAATGGTTTTGAGTTACTTAGCGGCAGTGATTCATGCCCAAGAGCAAGATGTCTGCCAGGAAAGAGCTTTCCTGGAAGACATTATTAGAGGAAAGCAAGTGGCCAGCCAATTCACTGTGGGTGCCATTAGCTGCATCCTAGTTTGGCAGTTGCAAGTGGTCATCAGCTGTCCTGACTACAAGCATTTTAATAAAATTCCCTGACACAAACAGGTAAACAACAGCATTTGGTTGTACCTGCTATCCAAAATCTCCCAAAGCAGGGGTAGAAAACCTGTGGCCTTCTAGAGGTTGGCTGAGTGTGACTCCCATCAGCCCATCTTCTTCTGGGCAGGCTGGGCCTGATGTGCACCTCATACACCTGGAGGGCCAAAGATACCCCACCATGGCCCCACAGCCGGTGCCAGCATCCTCTCTTCCACTAATCCCATTCCCTCATCTGTGCCTCCAAGACTGAATGCATCTGGGCAAGGCTCATAGCTGTCAACCCTCCCTTTTTTTGGTGGGAAACTCCCTTATTCCAATGCCATTTCCCACTGCTATCCCGGATTGTTGATATCCCTTAAATTTCCCGGATTTCAAAGGAAGCAGCTCCTCTCCCTCCCTGCCGGCCAGGGAGGCTCCACAGCTGCGTCGCTTGGCTGCCAATAAGGAGTCTGAGACCGACTGGGGGTGGAGCTTGCATGCCTTGTGCAGCCAGACCCTCATGCCCAACCAGACAGCCAGCCTGCCTGCCGTCTATGCGCTCGCTCTTTCGCTCACCCGTTCGCGCGCAGCCTCTGGAGCGCAGGGTGGCGAAGCTACTTGGTGCCATTGCACCGCCCTCGCAGCATCCCTTATTTTCAAATCCGAAAGTTTATGGAAAATCCCTTACTTCCAAATCTGAAAGTTTGAAAAAAAAATCCCTTATTTTCAAATCCGAAAGTTGACAGCTATGGAAGGCTGTCTGCGTCAAAGGCGGGCGGACCTTCAGAGGACCACATGCCAGTGGTGGGCAGGGTAAAGGGAAAAGGTGGGGGGGCAAGGGAGGAGACTCTTGCCTTTCTGCAGCAGGATACACTCCAGCCATGTGGAGGCCAGAGAATTACACACACACACCTGCATCAAGAGACATGAGGATAGTTGAAGGACACATTGCAGCAAGGAAAAGGCACCTAGGGAGGACGTCATTGAGGGTGTTTGGTCTACAGAGAGTTCTGATGGTGAGCTGAAGAGCCCTGGACAGCCACATGCGGCCCCTGGGGTCCCCTCTACTACACCTAGGCTACTAACTGATGACTCCCTTCTACTATAATGCCCATCTGAGCCTCCAAATACCAGTTTCCGGGCATCAGAAGTGGGATGCTCAGACCTTGCTTGATGGTTTCCCATGGGTTCTAGTTGACCACTCTGAAAACAGGATCTTGGAGTACATGGGCCACTGGCCTGATCCAGCAGGCTCTCCTTATGTTTTGGAGTACTTGGTTCCCCGTCCTCCCCTTAGAGTAGCTACTCTATTAAGTGTTATGAACTTTGATGGCACTGTAGAAACATAAAATGAAAAAATAAAATGGAGCGCACCTATCTCCTTCCTTGGAGGTTTTCCATCAGAGGTTGGATGGCCATCTGCCATGGATGCTTTAGCTGAGATTCCTGCATTGCGGGAGGTTGGACTAGATGATCCTTGGGGGATCCTAAGAACACTCAAGGAATCCCACCTTGGAAAATTCCTATTTAGCCACTTCAACAGATGACTGGCTACAGCCCATGCTACATTGAGAAGGATGACCACCAAAAGGCATGTGTCCCTTGGGATGAGAAAAGTACCCCATCTCTGCTCCATACGAATGCAGATATCATTATCTCATTCGTAGAATCATAGAACTGTCGAGTCGGAAGGGACCCTGAGGGTCATTTATTCCAACCCCTTGCAATGAAGGAATCTCAACTAAAGCATTGGGTGCCCATTCCTCTTGGGTCAAGCAAGTAGCAAAGGCAGCGACTTCTCACCTTGGGGTGGCGAACCTAAATTAGGCAGCGGAAGATCAGTAGGTGTTGCTGGCTCTGTCTGCATGCCTCCACCCCACTTTCCGTGTTTCTAAATAGCAGCATATTCTGCTGAACAATTCCTTTGCACCAAGCCGCCTTCCAGCCACCCGGAAGGAAGGAGAGTTCCAGAAAGCAGGGAAAAAAGAGTCAACAAAGGAAGGAGGAGGAGAAACTTAATTGAGATAATTTTAGCTCTTCGGAACAGCACAGGCAATCTGCAGAACCATTTGGAAAGGAAATAGGAGAATGGAACAACTTTAGCGGAGGGCGCCGGATGCACCAAATAAGGAGAAAAAAGGATAAGAGGAGGAAGGAAAAACCCCAGGCCTAAGAACTTGGTGGGTGGATGAATAGAACCTTTATTATATAACGCTAAAATTACTTAGTCATTTCCTAGAACCTTCTGTACACCGATCTATGAAGGTAGTGGTCAACTTGAAGTCTTATGATTATGATGGCCAGGATTCATAAGCCTTAGCCCTTAGCACACACATTCTAATCCTGTGCATGTTTACTTATGAGTAAATCATTAGAACACAAGAAGAGTCTGCTGGAGGCCATTGGCCCATCTAGTCCAGTATCCTGTTCTCACAGTAGCCAACCAGATGCCTGTGGAAATCCAGAAAGCAGGATTTGAGCACAAGAGCCCTCTCCCCTCCCGTGGTTTCCTGCAACTGGTGTTGAGAAGCATAGCTGTCTCCAACTGTGGAGGCAGAGCGTAGCAGTCTTGGCTAGTGGTTGCTTCATAGGTTTGCATAATAATAATGGCATTGTGATATTGGCAGTCTTATTTCCAAACCTTTTCCTGATGATTCTGAGCATTAAATTCACCTTTCACAAGCATGCTGATAGCTCTTTCTTATTTGTGGATCATGCCCCTGCTACATGGTTCTTCTACCATTAATTACTCCATTGTGTCACACTGCCCTTTAAGCCTTTTACACCCTCCTAATTATTGGTTTATTTAAAAATAATTGCTTATAATTCTGTGGCCTACTTTCACATTCCAAGGTTTTTAACATTCCCATTTGTTTTATCAACTCAAGGCTTACCTGTATTGACCTTTCCTCCATGCTTTCCAGGCATGGTTTGCACTTTAAAACTCCATGTTCGAGCGCTCTTTTTTTTTTAAAAAAAATCTTGCTCTGGAGTGTCTATTGTTATTATTTATTGAATTTATATACCACCCTATAACAGGAGGTTTCAGGGGCGGTCCACAGAACAAAATCAAAACATAAAACCACAAAATATACAATCAAAATAAAAACAACAACCCAATACTACCCCCCTTTAAAGCTGATTTGGAGCAAACAGCTATCCACAGAAAACATGGGTTGCTGTTTGTTGCGCTTCAGCTTTAAAGAGTGGGTTTTTGCAGGAAAAGTTATGGGGTGAAAAAAGAGAGCTTGGACTTGAAGCATTAAAGAGTGGACAGCATGGAGGGAAGGCGAGTGCGGAGTAGCTCTCAGTTATGTTCTTGTTTATCCATACCGTCCTCAGCTTTTTCCTTCTAAGCCACAGGTGTCAAGGACAAGGCCCGCGGGCCAAATGCGGCCCGCGAGACCTCGTCATGTGGCCCGTGAGCGTGCGCTGATTGGCGGTGGGCGGCGAAGGTCTGCACGCGCGAGAGGAAGGGAGCAGAGGTTTTTTTTCCCCGGGCCGTTTTGGCCCAGCGCGGCTTTTTGCCGCCTCGGGGGTGCCCCGCGCGGCTTTCTGCCGCCTCAGGGAAGCCCCCCGCACCAATTTTTCCTTGCCGGGGGAACCCGGCAAGGCTTTTTTTCTTCGGGCCGTTTTGGCCCAGGGCGGCTTTTTGCCGCGTCGGGGGTGCTCCGCGCGGCTTTCTGCCGCCTCAGGGAAGCCCCTCGCAACATTTTTGCCTTGCCGGGAGAACCCGGCAAGGTTGTTTTTTTCCGGCCGTTTTGGCCCAGCGCGGCTTTCTGCCGCGTCGGGGAAGCCCCCCGCACCAGCCTGCTGATCCCACCACCACCCCGTGCTGCGCCAATCCCTGCGAACAGCAGGCAGCGGTGGAGGGGGGGGGAGAATGAGCAGCATCTCCTCCGCTACAGCGGAGACGTTTCTTGCTCCTCCCGGCCGCCCCCCCTCGCAAAAGCCTTCTTTTGCGGGTGGGGGGGGGGTGGAGAAGCAAGCAACATGCCCTCTGCTACAGCGGAGGAGACGTTTCTTGCTCCTCCCGGCCGCCCCCCCTCGCAAAAGCCTTCTTTTGCGGGTGGGGGGGGGGTGGAGAAGCAAGCAACATGCCCTCTGCTACAGCGGAGGAGACGTTTCTTGCTCCTCCCGGCCGCCCCGCCTCGCAAAAGCCTTCTTTTTCGGGTGGGGGGGGTGGAGAAGCAAGCAGCATCTTCCCTCTCTCCTCTCTCTCTTTCACTCCTTCCTTTCTTCCTTCTCTCTCTCTCTCTCTCTCTCTCTCTCTCTCCCTTTATCTTTCTTTCTTTCTTTCTTTCTTTCTTTCTTTCTTTCTTTCTTTCTTTCTTTCCTTCCTTCCTTCCTTCCTTCCTTCCTTCCTTCCATCCATCCATCTATCTCTCTTTCTCACCCCTTCTTTCTTTCCTTCTTTCCTTCCTTCCTTCCTTCTCTCTCTCTTCCCTCCCTCCCTCCCTCCCAGCCTTTTAGAGGAGAAAAACCAGAAAAAAATATTTTTTCCACACAGTGGAGAGGGGGAGGGCGGCCCTTTGAGGGTCACCGGCCCTTTGAGGGTGACCAAACTGCTGATGCGGCCCCCGATGAATTTGAGTTTGACACCCCTGTTCTAAGCCATCACACCCTCCTCTGCTACTTTTTAATGAATATTTATTTCAAGTTGTTCCATGTTAGCTCGACACGCTTACGATCCTCCCCCCTATTCTGCCTGGTGCGTTCCGAGCTGTTTGATTTTCCTGTGTTTGTGTCCTCTGAGCGTTCCTTTCCCATTATAAATGTTTGATTTTTCTACCTAACTTTTAAAACCTTGCTCTGCTTTTCATTACAGTCAAATTACGATCTCTAACTGCATTTGCTTCCCATTTGATCTCCCTTCTTACATCTTCACTTTTAAATTAATATTTTGCAGGTCTCTGAAGGCTATTATTACAGAATCTATTTGATGTTGTACCACCGCAATCAATTTCATAATATTGGATCGCTATGGGCTGTGCCCCGGCTTGATCTGCTCGCAGTGGCCCATCTGGTCCAGCATCCAGTTCTCACAGTGGCCAACTAGAAGCCTATGGGAATCCAGGAAGCAGCACCCAAACCTGAGGACTCTTCCCTCCTGTGGTTTCCAGTAATTGGTTTCCAGAAGCATTACTGCCTCTTACCATGAAATTAAAAGACACCTGCTTATTGGGAGAAAAGCAATGATAAACCTAGACAGCATCTTAGGTTTATCAATGATAAACCTAGACAGCATGAGAAGAGAAGACTCCCTAGAAAAGACCCTGATGTTGGGAAAGATGGAGGGCACAAGGAGAAGGGGACGACAGAGGATGAGATGGTTGGACAGTGTTCTCGAAGCTACCAACATGAGTCTGACCAAACTGCAGGAGGCAGGGGAAGACAGGAGTGCCTGGCATGCTCTGGTCCATGGGGTCACGAAGAGTCAGACACAACTAAACGACTAAACAACAACAACACCATGGTGGCAGAGCATAGCAATCATGACTAGGAGCCATGGATAGCTTTGTCCCCCATGAATTTGTCCTATGCTCTGTTAAAAAAATCTACGTTGGTGACTGTCGTTGCCGCCTGCGCTGCATGAAGAAGGACTTCCTTTGATCTGTCCCGAATCTTCCAACATTTAGATTCCCTGGATGCCCATAATTTCAAATATCATGAGAGAGGGAGAAAGACTTCAGTGGCTTCAAGTTTCAAGAAAGGAGATTCCGACTAAACATTTGGAAGAACTTTCTGTCAGTAAGAGCTGTTTGGCAATGAAACAGACTCCCATGAGAGGTGGTGGGCTCTCCTTCCTTGGAGGTTTTTAAGCAGAGGTTGGATGGCCATCTGTCATTGATGATTTGGCTGAGATTCCTGCATTGCAGGGGGTTGGACTAGATGACCCTTGGATACCTTCCAACTCTAAGATTCTATGATTCACTTTCTCCACGCAATGCAGCATTTTATGAACTTCTATCACCTTACTCGCCTTTTATCTAAACTAAGAAGTCCCAAACCCTTCAACCATTCCTCTTCATTTTGGATCCCCTTATCTGAGCCTTTTCCAACTCTACAATATCATTTTTGAGGTTTGGTGACCAGAACTGTACACTGTACTCAAAATGCAGTTGCACTGTAGATTTGTATTATGGCATTAGGATATCAGTAAGTTTCATATTCAACTCCTTTCCTAATGATCCCTACCTTGTGGATTAATTTCTCAGAAACACAGGATGACAGCTAGACTGGTGACTGGGAGCAGCAGCCGAGACCACATAACACCGGTCCTGAGAGATCTACATTGGCTCCCAGTACGTTTCTGAGCGCAATTCAAAGTGTTGGTGCTGACCTTTAAAGCCCTAAACGGCCTCGGTCCAGTATACCTGAAGGAGCATCTCCACCCCCATCGTTCTGCCCAGACACTGAGATCCAGCGCCGAGGGCCTTCTGGCGGTTCCCTCACTGCGAGAAGTGAGGTTACAGGGAATGAGGCAGCGACCACTACCCAAGCAGTTTCAAATGAGGGCTTCATATCTGCTTCCATTTCAAAGGGGCTATTTTATGTTCCGTGAGATGGCAAAATGTCCCTATGTAGAAAGTCATTAAATAGTCAAGAGAACAAAGGAATAAGAGCTCATCATGGACGCTGATTTTCTGCATAGTCTGCTTTAAAGCTCATCAGACACAAAAAACAAGTCCTTATTTCAACTCAGGCTGCCATTGGGGGGGGGGGGGAAATGTGAAAAATCACTGCATGCCACCAAGCCTGTTATTAGATGGAAAGCGTTAGATCTGGGTATTGGGTGACTTTGCTTTTTTCTCATCCCTAAGCCTTCTAATTAAACGGCATTTAAGTGTGAGAAGTGGCTCGTACAGAGAGCGTCAAGAACACTTAGCCGAATGTATAGCTTTGTAGTATTGAATTTGCTTTCCTCAAATGCAGTAGATGTTTCAGGAAAACAAGAACAACTAGTATGGGCTGATGGAAGATGATGATGTGAAAAGTACAGACATTTGCAGCGTATGCGTTCTCTGGAACTAGGCAGTAAATTATAGTGTTTTTTTTTACAAGGGGCACCTTATTCAGACATACAATGGACATAAATGTATGCTATGACAAAACCTGTCCCTGCCATTTCTTGAATTTCTTTCCTCCGGTAAAAGAGACTTCTATTTTTCTGCCTCATCCGCCTTAGAATTTCATTAGAATTCCAGTGTTTGTGTCTGAGCTTGCCTGATCATTGCAAGGTGCTTGAGACTGCTGTGGGTTCCCCTCCTTTCCATTAAACATTTCAGCAAAAATACATTTCCCCCAAACAGCTCAAGGTGGCATATATGTTGTTTGTTGTTTAGTCGTTTAGTCATGTCCGACTCTTCGTGACCCCATGGACCAGAGCACACCAGACACTCCTGTCTTCCCCTGCCTCCCGCAGTTTGGTCAGACTCATGTTGGTAGCTTCAAGAACACTGTCCAACCATCTCGTCCTCTGTCGTCCCCTTCTCCTTGTGCCTTCAATCTTTCCCAACATCAGAGTCTTTTCCAAGGATTCTTCTCTTCTCATGAGGTGGCCAAAGTATTAGAGCTTCAGCTTCAGGATCTGTCCTTCCAGTGAGCACTCAGGGCTGTTTTCCTTCAGAATGGATAGGTTTGATCTTCTTGCAGTCCATGGGACTCTCAAAAGTCTCTTCTAGCACCATAGTTCAAAAGCATCAATTATTTGGTGACCAGCCTTCTTTATGGTCCAGCTCTCACTTCCATACATCACTACTGGGAAAACCATAGCTTTAACTATATGGACCTTTGTCGGCAAGATGATGTCTCTGCATTTTAAGATGCTGTCTAGGTTTGTCATTGCGTGGCATATATGGGTCCCTGCAATGAACCCTCACAACAACCCTGTGAGGTAGGTTAGGCTAAATGATGGTGACTAGCCCAAGGTCACCCAGCGAGCTTCATGAGCAAGTCGGGATTTGATCCCCGGTCTCCCGGGCATTAGTCTGGTGCTCTAACTATTATGCCACACTGTCCTTCCTGCACTGTGCAGCCTCCCTGGCTGCTTCCACTTCCTGATCCAAAAGAGCCTCATGGGATTAGACAACCTCTCGATATCTTCCTCCTAGGTTTTAACTGAATCCTTGGGAGATTGGCTCCAAAGAACCTGAGATCGGTGTGCTTCCTGTATTTATTTTTAAGGGAAGACATTTAAAAAACAAACAAACAAAATTTTTCTGCATGTTTGTCTTTGAAAGATGAAAAGAAAAAGTCCTAACTTTTTAAAGAGAAGAATGAACGGCTGTCAGGTGCTTGGTGGGCAGCTTTCCTTGCCTCTTCGCTTTAGAGGAAAGACCAGCCCAGGATGCAATGGGAAGTGTGGGCACCCAGGGAGGCTGCAGGGTGCAGGCCACAAAAAAGGAGGTTATTTGTAGAATGCTGAAAAACCCACAAACACCCTCCAGACATCTTGAATGTAAGACAAGTGTAACAAAAACCCACCACCCTACCCTAGAACAATTTCCCCACAATTTCTCTCCCTTTTTGATAAATTTGGAATTGACAATAAAACTGGCAATATCATAATGCCTTTATACAAATCTATGGTGTGACCGCATTTGGAATACAGTGGCACCTTGGTACTCGAACACCTTGGTCCCCAAAAGCCGAAGTAAGTGTTCCGGTTTTCTAATGTCTTTCGGACGCCGAACGTCCGATGCAGCTGTCGGCTATTGTTTCCGGGGTATCTGCACCAATCAGAAGCTGCGCCTTGGTTTTCGACCAATTCAGAAATCAAATGGACTTCCGGAGTCTGGTGCTTTTGTTTTTGCTATTTATTTCGCATTTTTTGTTTTTGAGGCTTTTCCGGTTCATTTGTATTTGTTCATTTTGTTTTTGTGACTGTGTGGAACCCAGTTCAGCTACTGATTGATTGATTGTGTGACTGAGGAATTGGATAAAAGCCCCTTATCCAAACAATGATTATCATCAGTGCAGGTAAGAAAAAAAAAGTAATTTTAATTTCTATCATCTACAGTATTGTCTTATTTATTTTACAGTACAGTACATGGATTTATGCTTTCATTTTATGGATCAATGGTCTCGTTAGATCAGGGGTCAGCAACCTTTTTCAGCTGTGGGCCAGTCCACCGTCCCTCAGACTATGTGGTGGACCGGATTATATTTTTTTTTTGGGGGGGGGGAATGAACAGATTCCTATGCCCCACAAATAACCCAGAGATGCATTTTAAATAAAAGGGCACATTCTACTCATGTAAAAACACGCTGATCCCCGAACCGTCTGCGGGCTGGATTGAGAAGGCAATTGGGCCGCATCTGGCCCACGGGCCTTAGGTTGCCTACCCCTGTGTTAGATAGTAAAATTCATGTTAAATTCCTGTTTTAAGGGTTGTTTTTAAAGTCTGGAACAGATTAATCCGTTCTCCATTACTTTCTATGGGAAAGCGCACCTGGGTTTTGGAACGCTTTGGTTTTGGAACGGACTTCTGGAATGGATTAAGTTTGAGAACCAAGGTACCACTGCACTGTGTACACTAGTCACCTCACCTAAAAAAGTTTCCAGATCCAATCAGGCTCTTCTTATGTTCTGAAGTGCTTATGCTAGAGGATTGTCAAGGGATCAAGTGAAAGCTCTCTTCTGCTGATAATTGTCAGGTGGTCGTATTGGAGGCATGGGGGCTGACTGGCTAGTGACTGTGCCGTGGGTGGCTTAGTTCAGCAGAGGTTATTAGCACATGTACGATTGTGGTTCCGAATGAGCCACCCTGAGGCTTTTACCACTCTGCCCTGACAGCTGCTGGTAAGGTCAGTCATCCCCATCAATTTGCGCTGCAGCAATGATGGGCAGTTAGAGGTCCATTCTCCCTCCCCACCCCACCCCGCCCTGCCTGAGCCACTGCTTAAGCTCAGCATCACAACTTTTCCTTCCAACGTCTTCCCTCCCACTCCATTGTTAGCAGAGTGCTGCAGGAGGATTCCTTCACCCAAATTCAACCCACAGGAAACCCTGCCTTTCCCTTGTTGGGAAATTAGCAGGCGAGTAGAGGATTCAGTGGTGGTGGTGGTGGTGGTGGGGAGTTTCGAGACTCCAGCACGGATTTTGTGCTGAACCCAGCAGGCAGCAAACATTGCAGCAACATTCTCCCACTCGTCTTGCACTCTTTTTTAAAATCCATATTTCTTTGCTCCAAACCCCTTACTTACAGCTGGACTTACAGAACAGTTTATATGAAGGCCCTGCAAATTTCCTTTCATCGCTGCCTCCAAGTGGGCGGGTTCCTACAGAGGTGATGTCTGTTTCTGTCTTGCATTCTGTCCAGGGACTCTGGGATGTATCTGTGGAATCAGCCCATCTTTGCCTTTGTAACCACCCTATGAGGTAAGTTAGGTTGCGAGCAGGGGCGTAGCGTGCCGCTTGGCTACCGGGGGCGGCAAGCCAAGCGGCACCCCTGGGGGTGGGGCGTCGCTCCGTGTGCAAGACGTCACGACGCGCATGCGCATGGAACGACGCCTCCACCGCTTGCCTCCATGCCACGGTGAAAAAAGCCACTGAAAGGGGGAGAAAGGAAGAAGCCGCTGAAAGGGGGGGGAAAGGAGAGGGGCGGGCCAGCCAGGAGGGGGTGTCACCCCCTCCTGGCTGGCCCACCCCTCGTCTCCATGCCGCAGCTCCGCCCAGGGAGCCCAGCAGCGAAAAAAGCCGCTGAAAGCAGGGGGAGGAAAGGAAAGCGCCTGCTTTTGTCTCTCCCCCCCTTTCAGTGGCTTTTTTCGCCACTGGCTGCCCTGCGGCGCCACTGCATGGAGGCTCCGCCCCGGCAGCGCCGAAAATAGCCTTTAAAAGAAAAAGCCCAGGGCGGCTTTGGAGGCACAGGGGGCGGGGGCCCCCTATGCCCCTGGTTGCGAGGGAGTTACAAACACCCCAGTAACCAGCATACCTCATCAGGGGCTTCAATGAAGGCGCTGTCTGATCCACACCCTTCTAGGGATGGGTAAATATGTTAGTTTTGGTTCCCCTCAGCTTCTCATTCTTGGTTCTCCATGTTTCCAGATCAGTTTACTGAAGAAGAAGAAGAAGAAGAAGAAGAAGAAGAAGAAGAAGAAGAAGGGGAGGAGGAGGAGGAGGAGGAGGTCCTAATGAAAATTCAACCTTTTAGGCCAGATTTCCCATAATATTCACATTATTGTATGCAATTTTCCCTAAGACACACATATTTTTGCCAAAGCAATCTCCCCTAATAAAAGGTGCTTTTGTATTGTAATATTGTCATTATTTTATTTGCATTATTCATTATTATTATTGGCACCGCTATTTGACGCTGTTCGCCACATGCCCCAGGGTGGTTCACAACACTGTAAAATGCAACATTAAACACAGCATTAAAAGCAGTTTAAAACAAATTACAATCAGAAGTAGAGTGGGTTCTAAAATGCATATATGTGCACACTCCACCCTGGAATGTGCATTGATTGTTCTGCACATTTTTTTGGCTGGAGAAGTGTATCACAAGATTCGGACAAGTGCAAATTTCAAAGAATGGCTGTGTTTTGGTTCCTGTATTGTTTCAGTAGGTATCAGTTGAATATGTTTGCTTTTCAATGTGAACTGAATTTCTCTCCCATCTCTCTGATTACCCCACATCAGCACTTTGCCTCTTTCTGTATGTGTGTGTGTGTGTGTGTGTGTGTATACATAAACATACTAGGGACTGCCACCCCGGTTCGCTCCCTTTGCCACCCTCGCCTACCCACCAAAACATTTGCCAACCCCACTTCCTACACAGAAAGCTGTTTACTGAAACACCTCCCTGACCCCTGCTAAACAGCTCCCTTGGGCCACCAGCTCCCCATCCTGCTCACTCAGTTGCTTGCCTGCCAGCAAGCAGTTACATAAACTGCAGTGTGATAACAGCCTTACATTTTTATGTATATAGGAAGATAGATTGACAGATGCACACTATATTTTCCCCAAACAGTACCTCTTTTCAGAAATTTTGTTTTTGTAATTTCAATACTTTATTATGAAGTTAAAATAACAGCCCAGTAGGAAATATGGAATATTTTTTATACTGTTTCCCCCTTTTTTCTTTATTTTATATTTCCGACATAATAAAGACATGATTTTTTTTTAGAATGTTCTTTTTATTTAAATAATGTACTTCAATTACAGATATTTCTGTTGGACCCCAAGTGGGAGGATAATAAGCTCTTCGCCTTTCCCCTTTGATTTTTCTTTCTCTCCATATTCCCACTCACCTTTTCCATCCTCAAAAACCGAGGGATGGGATGAAGGGAGGGAGGGAGAAAGAGAGAGGGAGAGGCTGCTAGCATATAAAAAGAGGAGCCTAAGAAACAGTGGCATCCGTCTGTCTTTCCCTCACACCCTTAAACACATCCCACGCTGTCTGCTCCCTTCCATTCTCACATCTCTTCCCCAGACTTAATAATTCAACTTCTTCCCTCTTTACCTCCCCTCTCCTTCCCCTCTCCTTTGAAAAGGAAAAAATCTCAGGCCATCTTTTCCCTTTCTTTCCCTTTTAAAAATGTGTTTATTAAATTCAACAGAACACAGAGGCGTTACCATAAATCAAAGAAACACTGGGTTGCTTCTCTTCTAAACCAAGAGGTGCAGGAAGCTGCAGTATATAGCCTGTCGACTGGAAGCCCCATGCCCTGACCCCAATTGTTCCAAGGGAGGCATCTAAAATTCTCTTGATCTCAATTCTTTTCATTTGAAGTCCCTGATCTCGTTTGCAGAACAGCACGAAGGTGTTAGCAGCACAGCAGCCTTCCCTAACTGACTTAGAGACTTTGTTCAGGCAGCTGTATGTGTTCGGACCATCAGGTTTTTGGTCCATACAGGGCCGTCTTTAGCAGATGCAGTGCCGGGGTGCAAATATCCGCCCAGCGCCCCCAAATTACCATGGATAGTGGGGCGGGGGCGAAGCTGCACACTGCCAGCCAACGGGGGGACGCAACTCACCCCCATGCCGCTGCAGGAGAGCAATCCTCGCAGAGGCTTGGGAGGGAAGCTACGCGCCCGCCAGCCATATGGTGGGTGCAGGGAAAGGGGAGGCCACCAGCAAAGCCATGCAGCTCCCCCACTCGCTGCGGCGCCCATGAGAGGCCGGCGCCCTGGTGCAATGCACCACTAAGCCCTATGGGAAAGAAGGCTCTGGGTCCATTGCATGCATTATTTCCTCTCCCTCTTTCTTCGCACTGCAATTTAATCATTGCACATGCAGCACAGAAAAGTGTGATTCTGTGATCACACCAATTGGTGTGTTTTTAAAAAAACCCAGTGTTTGCGCATATGAGCTAGGGGTGGGTCGAGAAGTTGAAGCAAGGATGCTTGGATCGTCGCACATCCCTGCTCAAATTATTCTGAGCAGAACTGAGGTGGGCACAGCTTGCTGAAAGCAAACCCCCACCCACCCATCTTGATTCTGCTCATACACTTCAACACATAAGAACACATAAGAACTTAAGAAGAACCTGCTGGATCTGGTCAATGGCTCATTTAGCCCAGCATCCTGTTCTCACAGTAGCCAAGGGGAAATTCGCAAGCGGGATCTGAGCACAAGAGCCCTCTCCCCTCCAGGTAGTTTCCAGCAAGTGGTACTCAGAAGCACTGCTGCCTCCGACTGTGCAGGCAGAACACAACAATTGTGGTTAGGAGATGTTGATAGCATTCTCTTCCATGAATTTGTCAAATCCTCTTTTAAAACCATCCAAGTTGGTGGCTTGAGGCATGGGCGTACCCAGGGGGGGCAGAGGGGGGCGGCTGCCCCCCCTAGAAGGCAGCCCTAGAGGCAAAAATGATCAGCGTCCATTCAAAGCAAACCTGAACGACCATGGCTTGCCCCCCCTAGATGGCTTGCCCCCCCCTAGTTTTGATCCTGGGTACGCCCTTGGCTTGAGGGACCCAGGTGGTGCTGTGGGTTAAACCACAGAGCCTAGGGCTTGCTGATCAGAAGGTCGGCAGTTCGAATCCCTGCAATGGGGTGAGCTCCCGTTGCTCGGTCCCAGCTCCTGCCCACCTAGCAGTTCGAAAGCATGTCAAAGTGCAAGTAGATAAATAGGAACTGCTCTGCCGGGAAGGTAAACGGCGTTTCCGTGCGCTGCTCTGGTTTGCCAGAAGTGGCTTTGTCATGCTGGCCACATGACCCAGAAGCTGTATGCCAGCTCTCGGCCAATAAAGCAACCTTTATTGACTCTGGGGTTGCGGTGCTCATCTCACTTTATTGGCCGAGAGCCGGCGTACAGCTTCCAGGTCATGTGGCCAGCATGACTAAGCCGCTTCTGTCGCAGGGATTTGAACTGCCAACCTTCTGATCGGCAAGCCCTAGACTCTGTGGTTTAACCCACAGCGCCACCTGGGTCCCTGTTCTCCATGCCAAAATGCAAACCCTTAAAAGAGATGTTTCTTCTCTGTTCCTGGTCTCTCTTGCCTCCTTGCTAGGAGGGGAAGGAACTCTGTTGCAACAGAAAAAGAAAGATCTGCCTTGATTTCACTGCATCCTGCCTCCATCCATTCATCTCTGACCGATCATGGACTCGGACTCAGTCCCTTGGGGAGTTGGGCGGCAAAAGCCAACCACCCCTATTTTTTCTATATAATAAAATAATAATAATAATAATAATAATAATAATAATAATAATAATAATAATAATAATAATTTATTTATACCCCGCCCATCTGGCTGGGTTTCCCCAGCCACTCTGGGCAGCTTCCAACAGAACATTAAAATGCAATAATCTATTAAACATTAAAAGCCTCCTTAAACATGCATTGTTGGTTTGAGTGCATAGTAAATAACCCACACTTTTATCACGTGAAAGTTCTTTGACCTTTTTGTCCCCTAACCCAAGATTTATTTATTTTTTTAAAAGTTACCTTGGAGAAGGAGGAGGGAGGAGCAATGGACCTGTTGCTGGAGTTCCCCTTAGGCACACAGAGTACATTTTCCTACATTTTCCTACTGGAACCTACAACTTGGCTACCAAGACTTGGGGAGAGAAGAAATAATGTTCTTCATTTCTTTGGGAGCACTCGCTGTTGATGCCAAAGCTAGTAGCATGAAACAAATTGTAATTATCTCGATTTTCTACTGAACCCCTCAGAAAGAAGGGCATTTTCGTTGGCCAGGTTCAATGCAAATCCATCAAACCTCCTATGGGGAAGGTTCTCTGGCAGGGTGGAGGGTGAGAGAATTTGTCCATGCGATGACCACCAGGTGGAAAGCCTTGTTCATATGGTTTCTCATTGTAAACTTTACGACAACCTCCGTCAGCAATTCCTGGACCGGCTCTGCATCCCTAGAAGGAGACCAGAGCGGGAGGTCTTACATTTCCTACTATCGGGGAAAGACCAGGAACTCACCAAATTGGTGGCTCAATACCTACATTTGCTTCTTTCTCATCGTAATATTCTGCAGTCGTCTGAGTTATCAGGAGTCCCAGAGACGCTGTGACGGTGGACAGCGGAGTCTTTTATCTTTTAGCATAGTTTGTGCCACTGTGAAAGTGTTAATCCGGTTCTGTTTTGTATGTGTGTTTGTTTGATGCCAATAAAGGGTTGATGATGAGGATGTGCTCCAGGGGTCTCCTCTCATGGCAAACAGGTGGCACCAGGAGCGTAGGAAGTGGGGGGCGGGGGGCGGGCCTCCCCAGGTTCCATCATGGAGAGGGTGACAAATTGTTGTTGGACCAGAGCACGCCAGGCACGCCTATCCTTCACTGCCTCTCGCAGTTTGGCCAAACTCATGTTAGTAGCTTCGAGAACACTGTCCAACCATCTCATCCTCTGCCGTCCCCTTCTCTTCTCATGAGATGGCCAAAGAACTGGAGCCTCAACTTCAGGATCTGTCCTTCTAATGAGCACTCAGGGCTGATTTCTTTAAGAATGGATAGGTTTGATCTTCTTGCAGTCCATGGGACTCTCAAGAGTCTCCTCCAGCACCATAATTCAAAAGCATCAATTCTTCGGCGATCAGCCTTCTTTATGGTCCAGCTCTCACTTCCGTACATTACTACTGGGAAGACCATAGCTTTAACTATACGGACCTTTGTTGGCAAGGTGATGTCTTTGATTTTTAAGATGCTGTCTAGGTTTGTCATTGCTTTTCTCCCAAGAAGCAGGCGTCTTTTAATTTCGTGACTGCTGTCACCATCTGCAGTGATCATGGAACCCAAGAAAGTGAAATCTCTCACTGCCTCCATTTCTTCCCCTTCTATTTGCCAGGAGGTGATGGGACCAGTGGCCATGATCTTAGTTTTTTTTATGTTGAGCTTCAGACCATATTTTGCGCCCTTCAAGCCCCTTCGCCACGACAAGGCAGTGATCCATGAAGGGGGGTGACAAATTATCAAGGAACAATTACTGCCCTACTAGGGTGGATCATAAAAAACTTTTTTTTTTAAATGCCTGCTCCAAAGGTCTTATCTTACTACACTAGGGATTATATAGCTATATATGAAATTTCATGCATATCAGTTAATATCTTGACCCTCCTCCATGAAAATAGCTGTTTACTTGGCTGTTTTCCTTTGTCGTGAAGGCTGAAATTTCAATTCAGTGGAGCACTTACTGCTCCCAACCCTAACCCTGCGGAAAGCCAGATAATTAGACTTTAATTTGATTTTGACGTGTTTTTAGGAGGTAATTTAATTATTGTTTGATTTTATATCAATGTTATGTTTCTGATGTTAGCCACCCTGAGCCCGACTTCAGCCTGGGAGGGCGGGATATAAATAAAAGTTTATTTTTACTTATTATTATTCCTTTGTAAGAAAATATGCAATAACGTAAAACCATTTTTGCAGGCAAAAATAAAAATAAAAAATCAATGTGTGTGTGTGTGGGGGGGGTGACAAGAAATTTTCCGCACTGGGTACCACCTGACCTTCTGAGTGGCACAAGGAGGTCCAGTTCCAACCAGGATTGCAGAAGCCCCCTGTTGAATCGCCCATGTGTCACCCCTCTCACATACATCCTGATCCAGGTGGCTGGTCATTCACCCAACAATACAAAGGTGAACTATGTGGCAAGCATCATGTTTCGTTTGGCAATAAGCCTGTTTCACCATTTCTCACTGTGTGATAGATAATAGCAGCGCTTATTTAATTTCATAGCAACAGAGGACGCTGCTGTATACTGAGTCAGGCTGCTACTGCATCTAGTTCAGCAGTCCCAACACGGACTGGCAGGGTCTCTGCGGGGTTTCAGGCAGGTAGCGTCCCCCAGCCCAACATGGAGATGTGGTTGGGGCTGAACCTTCTGGATGCAAAACAGAGCTTCTTCTTCGTCTTCTTTGGAGATCCCTCATAGCCAAGTAAGATCGTCTTCCATGAACACGGTTTTAACAATGAGTCTGTAAGTGACTGTGGAGGCCAATTCTGGATCCACACGTCCTTCCACAGCGGGGACATTGGTTTCTGGGCTGGAGTTGATCACGGTGTGGATTTGCCAAGCATGTCTTCCTCTTAGCATGTTTCTCCCTTGCATCCTGAGTTCGAGTGTCTTCAAAGCCCATGACACCTTTGGTAAAGGCTGTTCTCCAATTGGAGCGCTCGCAGGCCAGTGTTTCCCAATTGTTGGTGTTACTTAAAAGAAAGGTGCTACAGCAAAACACCATCTGTAACAGGAGCCCCCTGATCTTTTGGCCATTCTCCTTTTATTGGAATTCCCAGGTGGCTCTCATTACTCAGTGCTCCAGGTTAGGCATTCTGCACATGGTCAGAGGTGCACACCTCCAATGTGAATGCTGGCAAATCCCAGCGACCCAATTAAACCCTGGAGAGAGGTAGCCAAAAAGCACATCCGGGAAAGGTTTAATAAATGGAACACAGTCTCACTCTAATTATAAGGGAGTTTGTTTGTTTGTTTGCTTGCCTTTTTTAAAATGAGACTTCTTGAGCATTGTGCTCAGCCAGCAGAGTCTGCGGGGAGCTTACCTGGGGAGAGGAGCCCACTGTTTAGTTGACAAAAGCAAGGCGAACAATGGATTAAAATGTTTCCTCTCTGGACAGCGGAGATAAATCGCAGAGAGAGAGGATACAAAAGAAGGAGGGCAGAGGTGTGGGGTTATGGATCGCCAGCAAGCTACATAATCATTCCCCACAGAGTACTCTAAATACTTGACTGTTTAGTCACAGAGTTTATGCAACCGGTCTGAGGACCAACCTGAAAAGCTACCGCTCAGCGGTAGAACATCTGCCTTGCATGCAAAAGCTTGCAGGTCCAACCCCCAGCATCTCAAGAGAAGGCTGGGAGAGACTCCTTGCCTGAAACCCCGGAGAGCTGCTGCCAGTCTGTGTAGACAATGCTGAGCCAGTGCTCTCACTCAGTATACAGCAGCTTCCTATTGTCCTGTGATCTTAGCCTCAGAAATACTGGCAATGGAGAGCATGCAATGTGCCCCACATGCTGCAACAGGATGTTGTAGCTTATGAAACAGAACCCCAAAACAGTCATCCGCTGGCACATTGAGAAACCTTTTGTTTAGAATTTGCTACAAGAAAGAAGATTCCACCTAAACATTAGGAAGAACTTCCTGACAGTAAGAGCTGTTCGACAGTGGAATTTGCTGCCAAGGAGTGTGGTGGAGTCTCCTTCTTTGGAGGTCTTTAAGCAGAGGCTTGACAGCCATCTGTCAGGAATGCTTTGATGGTGTTTCCTGCTTGGCAGGGGGTTGGACTGGATGGCCCTTGGGGTCTCTTCCAACTCTATGATTCTATGATTCTATGCTCCCCTTTCCCCAGGAATAAGAAGAATTTGTCCTGATACAATGGGGTGACATTTTCTCCTGGATATTTTTCTTTCTGCTATTTTCTTCTGAATAGGCAATCCAGAAGTTTATATTTGACAGGACTGACCATCACTTTGATAGTGCTGACAGAAGACACAGGGATGAATTCCTCCTGATTCACAGCATACGTTCCTAGGCCTCTTGAACACCTGATAAGTTGAGAATATGCATTCCCTAAAACCTTGGCAGGTGAGCAAACAACCAAGGGAGAACATTTCATCCAACTGTATTCGGAAAGGCTGCAATTATCTTTGTTGATTTCATCTGATTGAGGGGGTTGGAAAGAACACGCAACCAATATGTATGTTCCCAAAAAGAAAAGAAATAAAATAAAATCTAATGTATCAACAGAAGTATAATATCCCAATCAAGGGAAGTAATAGTACCACTTTATTCTGCTTTGGTCAGACCACACCTGTGCACAGTTCTGGGTAGTACAATTTCAGAAGCATATTGACAAGCTAGACACAGGAGGGCAACCAAGATGATCAAGGGTCTGGAAACCAATCCTTATGAGGAACGGTTGAGGTACCGTAATTGGGTATACTTAGCCTGGAGAGGAGATATGATAGCCACCTGCAAATATCTCAAGGGCTGTCCCATGAAAGATGGAGCAAGCTTGTTTTCTCCTGATCTGGAGGGCAGGATTTGAACCGATGACTTCAAGCTCCAAGAAAGGAGATTCAGACTAAACATCAGAAAGAACTTTCTGACAGTATGAGATGTTCGACAGTGGCCTGGTCTCCCTTGGGAGGTTGTGGACTCCCTTTCCTTGGAGGTTTTTAAGCAGAGGTTGGATGGTCATCTGTCCTGGATGCCTCAGCTGAGATTCCTGCATTGCAGGGGGTTGGACTAGATGACCCTTGGTGTTCCCTTCCAACTGTACGGTTCTATGATTCTATGATTCTACTTGCCTTCAGAATGGAGAAATGGCAGGGAGTCAAGAGAATGATTTGGGAAAGCAGAAAGGGGATGGGCTGGAGAGAATACTTCACACAGAGACTTTGAATATTTGTTAGCTTTGATCAAGTGTCAGCAGCTGCAGCCTTCTGCACAATACATGGGAAATACAAATGTAATATAGAGAAGTCTTCCGTCCCCTCGGAAATGGCCTCTCCTTTATCCCTGTGTCGCAGGACGAAATGCTGAGCTGATAACTCAAAACCTCGCAGAGACACAGTGAAGGATTGGGTTTGAATACCTTCTGACTCCAGGATGTTGAAGGGCAGGGGGAGCGAAAAATGCATTGTCAGGGGGGAGACAATTCACAAGTTTGACTTCAATAAAGTGACTCAATCTTTGTCTGCAGATTGCAAATTATAATCCTCTTTCTCCAAGACAGACCGACTCCTGCAGTTTTCAATAGGTTGGAAAAAAGAAGGCTTTCAGTTGACAAAATTAAATTTTAGAACCAAGTTTTTGCATTGATAAGAGGTTTTGTTTCTGTCAGGGTCTCAGCCTTGATTCTATGTGGAGTTGCTGCTACGTGCGTTCTCAGGTCTCTGTTCTTTTCTATGAATAAAACGATGAGTGGCAAGGTTAAAGTTTGAGCTACTTTACTGTGATGGGCGGCGCCCTTCAGTTTTGTTGAGTGCAACTCCAACCATGCTGCCTTGAGACAAATGGAAGTCATGGCCACCAACTAAGTTGGCTTTAAAAGAAGATTGGACAAATTCATTGAGGAGAGGGCTATGGATGGCTACTAGCCAGGATGGAAGTGCTCTGCTTCCACAGTTGGAAGCAGCTAAATACCAGCTGCTAGAAACCACAGGAGGGGAGAGGGCTCCCGTGCTTGAATCCTGCTCTCAGGTTTCTCACAGACACCTCCTTGGCCACTGTGAGAAAAGGATGCTGGATTAGTTGAGCCATTGGCCAGATCCAGCAGGCTCTTTTCAAGTTCTTGGGTTATTATCACAACTTCCTAACCATCAACAATTAAATAATCTATTTTTCAGTATGAAGTAGCTTCTAGAGTAGGGATTGAGATGAAGGAAAAACGGCTTTACCCATTTCCCACAACCCGACCCTACTTACCACCCATGGGAGTTTTCCTTCTGATGCAAACAGAAGCCATGGGAGCCTTAAAGCAGTTTGGGGACTGGTGAAAGCGAAGGATCAAGTTCCCTGCCCACTCCAAGCCTGGGCAGTGTGTATGGAGGCCCCTGGCTGCCCAGGCCAAATATTCCCATAGAATCATAGAGTTGGAAGAGACCACAAGGGCCATCCAGTCCAACCCCCTGCCAAGCAGGAAACACCATCAAAGCATTCCTGACAGGTGGCTGTCAAGCCTCTGCTTAAAAACCTCCAAAGAAGGAGACTCCACCACACTCCTTGGCAGCAAATTCCACTGTCAAACAGCTCTTACTGTCAGGAAGTTCTTTTTAATGTTTAGGTGGGATCTTCTTTCTTGTAGTTTGAATCCATTGCTCCGTGTCCTCTTCTCTGGAGCAGCAGAAAACAATCTTTCTCCCTCCTCTATATGACATCCTTTTATATATTTGAACATGGCTGTCATATCACCCCTGAACCTTCTCTTCTCCAGGCTAAACATACCCAGCTCCCTAAGCCGTTCCTCATAAGGCATCGTTTCCAAGCCTTTGACCATTTTGGTTGCCCTCTTCTGGACACGTTCCAGCTTGTCAGTATCCTTCTTGAACTGTGGTGCCCAGAATTGGACACAGTATTCCAGGTGAGGTCTGACCAGAGCGGAATACAGTGGTACTATTACTTCCCTTGATCTAGATGCTATACTCCTATTGATGCAGCCCAGAATTGCATTGACTTTTTTAGCTGCTGCATCACACTGTTGACTCATGTCAAGTTTATGGTCTACCAAGACTCCTAGATCCGTTTCACATGTACTGCTCTCAAGCCAGGTGTCACCCATCCTGTATTTGTGCCTTTCATTTTTTTTGCCCAAGTGTAGTACGTTACATTTCTCCCTGTTAAAATTCATCTTGTTTGATTTGATAGATAAGATAGATAATTTATTTATTTATTATCATTGCACAAGTACAAGCACAATGCTATACAAGTGCAACGAAATTGCATGCCATCCCGTAAAAGAAAAAAAGAAAAAAGCACAAAACACACACACACACCAAAAAGGCCACACACACACACACACACACACACACACACACACACACACACGGCCCAATTCTCTAATCTGTTAAGGTCATTTTGAAGTGTGATCCTGTCCTCTGGGGTATTAGCCACCCCTCCCAATAATGCCGTGCTGATATGGACCAAAGAAAAGCAGAGCAATACATCTGGCACCAGCTCGGCTGCAAAACGTTCCAGAAGGAGGCGTACAAGATGGCATCCAACCATCTTAGAGACTGCACTCTGGATTTGTGTAGGACTTTCTCCTTAGCCTTTTCTTCTCCTGCTAGGCGGCAGGTATGGATTGTACCTCAAAGCTTTCTCCCAAAGCCTTTCTCACACATGAGTATAGCCGTTAGGCACCAGAGGTTTAAGGTCAGAGTTCCTGCACCTCCTATTTACTTTTAAGGGGTGTGTGTGCAGAAGCAGTCAGATTGCATAGAGAAAGGGCACTAGTAGCATCTTCCCAGTACTCACTGAATCTGAAACTCTACTGTAAGGTGTTCCCATGGTGGGAGACCAGGTGGGAGACCTTTGCTGATCCATCTTTCTGTGCCGAGTATCAAGTAGCCACCATGTTTCTTCATCTGGTGAAGTAGAATGATGGAAGATTCAGGACGGAGAAAACAAAGTGCTTCTTTACAGCGAAGCCAGTGTGGTGTAGTGGTTTGGAGTGGTAGACTCATAATCTGGTGAACCGGGTTCGCTTCCCCGCTCCTCCACATGCAGCTGCTGGGTGACCTTGGGCTAGTCACACTTCTCTGAAGTCTCTCAGGAAGGGAAAGGAGAATGTTAGCCGCTTTGAGACTCCTTCGGGTAGTGATAAAGCGGGATATCAAATCCAAACTCTTCTATGGAATACTTTGCAACAAGGTGTAGCGATAGCCTCCACCTTGGACAGCTTTAAAAGGAGGTTAGACCAATTCTTGGAAGAAAAGGCTATCAATGCCCGGTTGCTGCAGTGGCTACAGTCTGTCTCCATTGTCAGAGGCCGTATGGCTCTATATGACAATTGCTGGGAATCACAGAGTTCTGTTGCACTCTGCTGGGCTTCCCATAGGACTTTGATGGCGTCTACCACCTGATTTGATTATTGAATGTTGAAACCTTTGTATGATGTAGCTATGGAGCTTTTTCAAACAACCAAGAATAGCATCACTGAAGCAGTTGTGTGTGTGGGGGGGAGGGTCTTCATATATTTGTAGGAAGCCCACTAGACACACAAGTGTAGGGCGAGAGTCATCAGTGGGTGAAACAATGAATGTAAATTCTGCCTTTGCACAGTAGGCTGGTTTCTGCCTTCACCCACACACTTCTCTGTTCCCTCCATCCAGGCAAGCACAAGGCATTGTCCCGTTTCAAGGACACATTATAGCCAGGCAAAAGCACTCAAGAACAGTAAAAAAAAGTATGGTGAGAAGGTGGTCTGGAGAGAGGGGGTGTACTGTATAGCTGAGATGGAGGTAAAATCTAAGGGGAGTCATAGAGGATAGTTACAGAGGCTTGGAAGCCAATTTTTGGCTCCAAGGCCTGGGGTCCCCCCGTCCCCCCGATTTAAAATATGCATATTCTGTCATTTGGTGTGTGCAAATGCACCTTACAGAAAAACTTCACAAACAGGTGTTGAAATCCCAAATCAGCAAAAGAGCAGCCCATTTCTGCAAAAGCACCCCATTTGTTTCGTAAATGGAACGAACCATAATTTAATCCCTGCCTTTTGCATTAAAATAAAGAGTTCTCGCAAGTGCAAATATTCTAGGCTAATGCACTCTGCATGTGATGGTACATTTCTATTACTGAATTAATACCCTCATTTTATTAACGCGCAATCTCTGGGTTCAAGTCACTCCGAGAGAGAGAGGGGCGGGGGGAAGGGAGAGGCACAAAGCTAATAAGGAAAATTGGTTTGTTGCTTCTCTTGATTAAACCTCCCTTGGCTTGAGCACGGCAGGCAAGTGATTATAAGTGGATCATAATCAATAGCTCATTAATATTATCCCTGCCCACTCGTCCGCCTGCTGCGAAAATTAGGAGATGGCAAATTTCAATGGACCGAAGGGAGAATTTCTTAAAGGGGAAAACAGTCTCGGGGTTGTCAGAAATGTTTGCTCTGAAACCCTTGAAATAAAAGTGTATGATGGAGGGCAACTCTGGAGCTGCCATTCAGCTGCACTGCACCAATAGCAACCATAACAATGTAAATCATAGCTGCTCTCAGCCATCATGTTTAAGCTCAGCCTCTGAGCTCTGCACCCACTCATCTCTCAGGTAGACCCCTGCCTGGAAGGAGTGGGTGTCTGACAATGAGGGACAGTAGGACACTTGCATCTCGGAGACAGAAGTGGAACAAATATCAGCATGGGTTAAACTTTTGAGTGGCGCAAAGAAAATGTTCTATGGCCTGAGACATTCTGAACTCAAAAGGGGTCATTATTGTTGGTTTTTTATTATTATAAAAAATATAGAGCCACCAATGCGTTTTCTTAGCCTTATGCCTTACCCCCTATTCCACGGCATTTACCCCCCAAAAGCATTGCTTGAGAGTGCACAGTTAGCTTGCCCAATTGACATTGTGAGCTATTTGGGGTCAAGTTTTCTTTCAGTTTGCAGGTGACAATTACATAGCTACTAGTGTGTGAGACGTACCCCTTTGTGAAAACTGTTCCTTCGACAGTGGGGATTTTGTCCTTCTAAGCCAAAATTGCATTTATGAAGGAGAAAACTGTAAACTCTTAGAGGTGAAAATGTGCATGTGGTGCGTAATCTATGAGAGCCGAGTTCAAGTTTTGCATCTGCCACGAAATCACGGTGTGATCCTTTGTCACTGGCCTGGAGAGAACATTAAGACTTAGCATTATAAGAGAGCCAGTGTGGTGTAGTGGTTAAGAGCGGTAGACTCGTAATCTGGGGAACCGGGTTCGATTCCCTGCTCCTCCGCCTGCAGCTGCTGGGTGACCTTGGGCTAGTCACACTTCTTTGAAGTCTCTCAGCCCCACTCACCTCACAGAGTGTTTGTTGTGGGGGAGGAAGGGAAAGGAGAATGTGAGCCGCTTTGAGACTCCTTCGGGTAGTGATAAAGCGGGATATCAAATCCAAACTCTTCTTCTTCTTCTTCTTCTTCTTCTTCTTCTTCTTCTTCTTCTTCTTCTTCTTCTTCTTCTAACAGAGAGCCAGTGTGGCACAATGGTTAGAGTGTTGGACTATAACCTGGGAGATCAGGGTTCAAATCCCCACTATGTCATGAAGCTCACCTTGGGCCAGTCACCATCTCTTAGCCTAACCTACCTCGCAAGGTTGTTGTGAGGATGAAATGGGGAGGAGGGGAACCACGGGCACCACCTTGATTTCCTTGGAAGTTAAAGGTGGTCTACAAATGTAATAAATGCGTACATAATAAATAAGGCCACAGAGTTCAGAGCACCCTACGTATAAATTATTGCATGTGAGATAACTCAGTGTTGTTGCCTCTATGTTGCAGATCAACGACTGAAAACATGACTTCTCTAAGGCCACCATATGGAGGCACCTAGGGGTGGTGACAGGGGTGTGACAGGGAGTGGCAGAGTTGTCCCCATTCTCCATCTCATACAATGGTAATTAAAGGAATACAGTGACACTAGAAATTGGTGAAACTGTCAATTTTGGTTTCTTGGTTTCCCCCAGTTCTATGTTCAGTTTCAACATTGGTTTCTAATTCCTCCTCCGCCGAAAAGTCCTCATGAAAATTCATCAGTATTTTAGTGAGAATTTCACCTGATGTTCACATGTTGACTGGCTGGCTCAGTTGGCTAAAGCGTGGGGCTGATAACGCCAAGGTTGCAGGTTCAACCCCCATATGGAAGAGCTGCATACAGTGGTACCTCTGATTACATACTTAATTCGTTTTGGAGGTCCGTTCTTAACCTGAAGCACCACTTTAGCTAATGGGGCCTCCCCCTGCCGCTGCGCCGCCGCTGCCCGATTTCTGTTCTCATCCTGAAGCAAAGTTCTTAACCCGATGTAATATTTCTGGGTTAGCAGAGTCTGTAACCTGAAGCGTCTGTAACCTGAAGCATATGTAACCCGAGGTACCACTGTATTCTGCGTTACATGGGGTTGGACTGGATGATCTTCAGGGTCCCTTCCAATACAGTGGTACTTCAGGTTACATATGCTTCAGGTTAAGAACTCTGCTAACCCAGAAATAATGCTTCAGGTTAAGAACTTTGCTTCAGGATAAGAACAGAAATTGTGTTCTGGCGGTGCAGCGGCAGCGGGAGGCCCCATTAGCTAAAGTGGTGCTTCAGGTTAAGAACAGTTTCAGGTTAAGAACAGACCTCTGGAATGAATTAAGTACTTAACCAGAGGTGCCACTGTATACACCTATTTGCAAAACTATTTCCCGTAACATAATACATTTGTGTATGTTATTTTCACTAGCATATGCATTTTCATGCACACATTGTCCTCTTTTTCGTACACGTTACTTGGCTGGAGAACTATATTGCACAATTTGGATAGTAGTGCAATTTTCAAGGGTAGTTGTGTTTCGACTCTTGTATTGTCTAGTTATCTCCCGCTTGGGCTACTGCAATGCACTCTACGTGGGGCTACCTTTGAAGGTGACCCGGAAACTACAACCAATCCAGAATGCGGCAGCTAGGCTAGTGACAGGGAGTGGCTGCCAAGATCACGTAATATTGGGAGGGGAGCAGCAGGAAGAAGAAGCACCACCAGGGGAGAGACAGCTGACAGAATCAGTTTCTTTGGAAAGCATTACTGACCCCCCCCCCCGGACCAGGCGTGCATTGAGAGTAGTAGAACAGAAAGCTCAGAGGCAGAAAGCACAGATTAGTCGGGGCAGGGATGACTTACGATAGGAGAGATGGAGGGGGTGGGACTTTACTTGGAGCAACGCCATTATCTGAGAGGTGGCATCATCCGTCTCTCTCTGTGAATATTGAATAAAATACCAAGAACTTATTGTTTCCCCATTTCTGGCTGCCAGCCGTGAGGGGAGGGGGATCCCTGAAGCCTGACAAATACAGGTCTCTGAGCAGAGGTGTGACCTGCAGGCAGGGTCTCACTCCTGCTATCAGCTCTCTGCAACATTCTGCACCAACAGCAACTTCTGCATCAAGGGTGAGGGAAGACCCAAATACAATGCACTGCAGAAATCCAATTTTGAAGTCACCAGTGCCTGGGCTACTGCGGTCAAGAGGATGTGGAGAACAGAACTTAAGCTTGGAAAAATGAGGAATCGAGAGTAACCAGAATTGACATACTATTCATTCGCCTTTTGTGAACACCACAGTGCAGAGGTGGTCAGCCCCACGGTTTCTGAAAAGCCTTTTAGGGCTGGCAAATTTGGACAAAGCTACATTTTCTGTGCCTGATCTCTGCTGCACCATCCATAGTGGTGGTTAGAGTATCAGACTAAGACCTGGGAGACCACGGCAGTGGCATAGCGTGGGTTGCCAGAGCCCGGGAATGCACAGAGGGGGTGGGAGGGAAATGGACGTAGTATGCATGTACATTCAACACCTAACAGCATCTGTGTCACCCAGGAGATTGCAGCCACAGAGGCAGGAACAGAAGAGTTGTTCTGTTGTCTGGAGCGGTCACTTCCTGGTTCACATGGAAGCACCATTTTTTATTTTTATTTTTTATTTTTTTATTTTTTATTAAGGATTTTCTTGATTTACAAAGGTATATGCATTGTCTCTTTCTTGTTCTTCCCATGTAACATTTTTATACAGCAGTTTCGTTTGTTGAGACAATAGGGAGAGAAGGGGAAGAGGTGTGGGTAGGATGGGGAGATGGGTAGGATGGGGTGGCGGTATTTCTATTCTACTTAACATATGCAGGGTTAGGTGTCAGCGTCTTTTGTGCAGGTTCTCTGTTGTTTGCTTGTGTTCTTTTAGTGGTGAGAGAGGTCAGGGTTGGCGTAGGGTGTGATTGTTCATTTGTGGTAGGCTGTGGTGATCTTTGGTTTCCTGTGTGAGTGGGGTGGGTGAGTGTTTTTGGTCAGGTTAGCCAAATTGATTTGTATGCTGCCGGTAAATTTCTGTCATTGTCTATTTGGGCTGTGTGTGTGATGAAGGGGAGCCATACCGGGATGAAGGTGTCTTCTTCTGTTTGTCCCCGTGTCAGTTTTAGCTTATTGGTTAATTTTTCTAGTAGGGCTGTTTCCCATACTACTTGGTACCATTGGTCCATGTTTGCTCCTGACAAGTCTTTCCAGTGTCTGGTAATGATGTTCCTGGCTGCTGAGAGTAGATGCGTTATGAGTTCTTTGTTGGTCTTGCTAAACATCTTCCAAGACAACAACGTCCACTTACACCACAAAGGAAGCACCATTTTCAACGGAGCTCAGCGACGGAAGTGCATGGCTGTATTGAGGCAGCACTGGGGGCAACCGCCCCACACTACACCACTGGACCAGAGTTCAAGTTTTTACTCATTGGGTGACCTTGGGCCAGTCTCTGCATCTCTCAGTCTCACCTACCTCACAGGGCTGTTGTGGAGATGAAAGGATGGGGGGCAGAACCATGTACACCACCTTAAGCTCCTTAGAGGAAAAGGTGTGTGAGGTGTGTGTGTGTGTGTGTGTGTGTGTGTGTGTGTGCAATAAATAAAAAACCATTTTTAATCGCTCCTGTTGCCCTGTTTTCAGTTTTTCTGAGCCAGCTTCCATCTGCCTGCCCCACTTCTCTTTCCACACTCTCTGCAACCCGTCTATTTTCCCTCCAGCTTTCTCCTGTCAAATCTGCCATCTGCCTTTCTCTTCCCTTCCTGGTACTTCCGGCTCCCCCATCCATTTCTGTCTCTCTCACCTTCCTTTTATTAGAAGTGCTGGAGGAACAGTTGCCATGGTATCAGCCAGATATTCCCCAGGAAACCCAAAAGGAAAGCCCTCTTCCATTTGCTGTCTCTCCCCCTTTGAGAGACAAAAGCAGCATGCAAGAGAAAGGGGTTGGAATGGCGCCAAAACCGGTGGAGGAAGGAGGATAGGCAAAAGTGAATGATAGAATCGTAGAGCTGGAAAGGATCCCCAAGGGTCATCAAGTGCAACCCCCTGCAATGTAGGAATCCTAAAGAATTTAGGATTCCTAAAGGATCTCTGACAGGTGGTCATCGAACCTCTGTTTAAAAACCTCCAATGGAGGAGAACCCACAACCTCTTGAGGAAGTCCACTGTTGAACAGCTCTTACTGTCAGAAGGTTCTTCCTAATATATAGTTGGAATCTCCTTTCTTGTAATATGAATCCATTGGTTCTGGGCTTACCCTTGGGAGCAGCAGAAAACAAGCCTGCTCCTTCTGCCACGTGACACCTCTTTCAATGCTGGAAGATGGCCATCATATTATCTCTTTCTGAGATGGTTCTCAAGAGAAGATAACAATTCTCAGTTGGGTTGGGACACAGGCAGTGGAGTCATCCATTTAAATGCTATCTCAACTGTGAATGGATTTGACTGCTCTTAGGGAAGTCACTCACTAGGAACCTCAGTTTTCCCTGTCTGTGCAATGGGTGCAACATTAGCCAGCACCACACAGTTAAGGTAAGCAGAGGCTCAACTGTATGTTGCAGGGTTTGCACCCATTTCAGGATTTGAAGGCTCTCATTTGGATCAGTCTATTTCCAGTCCAGTTTTCCTTTCACACCTGTTCTTAGATCAGTCTCTGAAACCTGTTTTATTTTGAAATTTGCATTATTAAGAGTCACAAATATTTATGTGGTTCAAAGCACCACTCACCCATGAAGTCCACTGGGTGACCTTGAACGAGTCACTTACTCTCAGTCTAACCTACTTCACAGGGCTGCTGTGAGTATAAGATGTGATTAGGATAACCTTGAGCTCCATGGAGGAGTTTTCTATGTGTAATAAACAAATATACACATTGATGCAAAATAGTGAATCAGGCCAGGTCATACTGAAATTCACAAACACTGGACTCCTGAAGCTGCCTGGTCTCAGACAAGACTCCACAGTTGACTTGCTGGAAAAGAACATAAGATTGTCCTTTCTTGGAGGTTTCTGAGCAGAAGTTGGATGGTGATCTGTCATGGATGCTTTAGCTGAGATTCCTGCACTGCAGGGGCTTAGACTGGATGACCCTTGGGATCCCTTCCAACTCTACAATTCTATTATTCTAAGCACTTTCTGGATCAGGCCAATGGCCCATCTAGTCCAACATCCTGTTTTCACGGTGACCAACCAGGTGCCCCAAATCAGGATTCAAGCACAAGAGCCCTCTCTCCCTCCTGTGGTTTCTAACAACTTGTATTCAGAAGCATTGCTGCCTCCAAAGTGATCTGTCCAGCAACCACTGAGATGCACATCTCCTAGAATAAATGCCTATGGCATTTTAAACCTGGGTGAATCGATCCATTTCGCTAGGCGTGTTCACCTGATCTATTTTGCTGCCCCTTTAAGGAGTCTCAATTCTGTAACACAAAGGGGTTTAGCCGAGTCAGCTAACGTTCCTGGGAGAAGCAACTTTCCTGGTGCCCAAAGTAATGGCAGAAATGCAAAATTGGTAACTGAGCTCCTAAGCTGTGTTGGGGTGTTCTTTCTTCCCCAAAATTAGCATCACGTGGAGATAGAATGGGACCATTCGACCCGGCCTGGTCCTAGGATGTCTATGAGACATTAGGAGCATATCTGCAGCAGTGGGGAAGCATGCTGGATACATGAAAGATTTCCCCATAAGCTAGAAATCTGTCCACTCAGGGTTCCAGATTATAGGGACAATCTATATACCTTTGATAGGGCTTCCTTCTGCAGATGTGGACTTGTGGCCAGTATGGGATGGGGTGTCTTTCCCTGTCTTCTTGCCCTCCGATGTTAATTCATTGCTCTCTTCACAGAATAAAATAGAATAGAATAGAATAGAATAGAATATATTTTATTGTCATTGTCCCCTTCGGGAACAATGAAATTACTTGGCTGCTCCATCCACCCAGATAGGGCACTCCACCCAAAAACAAAACAACTACAAAAACACTGATTAAAACCATACACACGGATGTGTATCTCTTCACATGCAGACTGCATATTCGGGGAAAGGCTTTAACTCGGTTGAAGAGCACCTGCTTGGCATTCAGAATGTCCCAGGTTCAATTCCTGGCATAGGAACAGACCTCTGACCCACCACATGGTCCACCTCCCTCTCAAAAGCCCCAGGGAACAAAATCACATTTTCAGAGACCCCTACAAAAAAACCAAAACCAAACCAAAAAACAGAGAGAGGGACCTGGAATTCAGTTAAGCTCTACAGAATAATCCTCCGCTCCAACATCCCTTCCCCAAATAAGACGCTGCATGCCTAAGAGTCCATCGCAAAGGGCACAACCTGTATCGAAAATTCGCAAAGCAGAAATTGCCAGGTTTGGTCCCCTAGCAAACCTAGGCCACCTGTCACCCCACAACCAGACACCCTAGAGAAAAGAGACTCTGTGTTCCTCCAGGCGCACCTGAAAGACCCAATGCAAATTCAGCCATGTGGTTATGTTTGATTGACTGATTCCACCCAGAACAGAGGCAAAGCAAATCGTGCATTTTGGGGAGTGGGAAGGAGGGAGGGGGTGTCCTGGTAAGTACTCACCAAGTTACATAACCCTCCAACCTTGCTTAGTAAGCTCCACGGAGCAGCCCCCCATCCTAAAAATGTATCATCACCACTCTGTCATCCCAGTCCTGCATCTGAATGACGGGCTGGAGTTCCGGAGGGGAAGCACACACACACTGCCTCAATCTCCTTTTCTAGAAAGGGAATCTCTTCATCTCCCGGTTATATAAACCCCCGGTGTCCTTTTATGGTTCGGCTTCCTGCTTCATCAACGAGTGTGAGTTTCATCTGCGTCTGTGGGCTGCACCGTGTGATTAAGCAACTGATTCAAGCTTAGTAATAGGCAAGCTTTGCGATGGGTGGACTTAATTGGCTGGAAACCCTGGAAGGGTATGACTCCCCCCCCCGTTTTAACCTGCAGCATATTGACAGCTCCCCCCTCCCCCCAAAAAAACCCCACATGTATGGTTACAATTGCATAACAGAAAACGGCTGGAGGCAAAATTCCCACCTCCCATTTGGAAAATAAAACCACGTCCCTTTCCACTTTGCTCTGCCAACGACCCCTTAGCCTCTAATAGTGAGGGGGTTGCACAGGTGTGGGTAGCTGTGAGTGTGTCATGTGTGGGGGCAGGTGGGTGAGCAACCCACAGCTGGCCAGTGGAGGGTGTGTGACACAGGGAGCTTTTAAGCCATCTCCCTCATGTCACGGGGTCTTTCGTGGTGTGAGGACTTTTGCAAAAAGGACCTTCCTGGATAAAGGGCCGAGAGATGATTAAGACCTTTTCTTTGGGGGAAGTGGAGAGGGGGGAGGAAGGGGGAGCTGAAAGGGGTGAGGAGAAAAGGTAGGAATTACTCATCCATCCATCCAACTGTCTCCAGAACCTTTAAAGTGCTTCTCGCCTCAAGTCTGGGGGTGTGTGGAAGGGGGTGGGAGAAGCTATAGAGAGCAGGGGAGGGTGAGGGAGAAAGAGATGCTTGCCAGGAGCTGTGTTTTCCACTGAATCTTTCTCCTCCAATCAGCGGCAAGATGCCGATGAGCACAGAGGCTTGGCTACACCCACATAGGGAGGTGTGTGGTGTATAAGTACAGGGATCCGTCTGAGCTAGTGGCACATCACAGAGAGAAGGCAAATAGCCCAGCAAAGCAGAGGAGAGAGAGATTCAGACACTTGTTAGCGTGAAGTTCTAGGAAGACTCAAAAGCAGGGAAGCACCAGCAGGAGCGACAAAGGCAACAGCGGAGAGCATTGCCACTTGCTGGGGAAGTTCTCGGCAGCTCAGCTCGGGGATAAAGGACTCCTGAGAGACGGAGGAAGGACCAGACACTGAAGAGAACTTTTTTTTTTTCCTGGACTTTGGCTGTAGCACAAGGGCAGTTGGACGGCAAGACTTCCCAGGGTGATTTTCTTGATTTGGTTGTGTTTGTAATTTGCAGGGGAAACAGGCAGTCTGTTTCTGGACTGGGTGGTTGCGACTTTTGGAGAGGGGCGAAAGCTTGATTAGTCCACAGCTAGGAAGCATGCAGTTGGACAACATCAACCAGGTGAACCTCCACTCTTTCCAGGGCCACCGTGGCGTGGCCAATAACAACAAGCCCAATGTGATCCTCCAGATAGGGAAGTGCAGGGCGGATATGCTAGACCACGTCAGGAGGACCCACCGGCACCTCCTGACCGAGGTGTCAAAGCAGGTGGAGCGGGAGCTGAAAGGCCTGCAGAAGTCGGTGGGGAAACTTGAGAACAACCTTGAGGACCATGTCCCCTCGGCCGCTGAGAACCAGAGGTGGAAGAAGTCCATCAAGGCCTGCCTGTCTAGATGCCAGGAGACCATTGCTCACTTGGAGAGGTGGGTCAAGAGAGAGATGAATGTCTGGAAGGAAGTGTTCTTCCGCTTGGAGAAGTGGGCTGACCGGCTCGAGTCTGGTGGGGCGAAGTACTGCCATGGGGACAACCACAGGCAAACTGTCTCAGTAGGGGTGGGAGGCCCAGAGATCAGGCCCAGTGAAGGGGAGATTTATGATTATGCCCTAGACATGAGCCAGATGTATGCCCTGACACCTCCTCCTTCCGGGGATGTCCCTATCGTGCCTCAGTCCCATGATTCCTACCAGTGGGTCTCTGTCTCAGAAGATACTCCACCTTCCCCGGTGGAGACCCAGATTTTTGAGGACCCCAGGGAGTTCCTGACTCACTTGGAGGACTATCTGAAGCAGGTGGGTGGCACTGAGGAGTACTGGCTCTCTCAGATTGAGAACCACATGAATGGGCCGGCCAAAAAGTGGTGGGAGTACAAGCAGGACTCTGTCAAGAACTGGCTGGAGTTCAAAAAGGAGTTCCTTCAGTATAGCGAGGGCACCCTGACCAGGGATGCCATCAAGAGAGAGCTGGATCTCCCTCAGAAGGATGGGGAACCTCTAGATCAGTTCCTCTGGCGCAAAAGGGACCTGTACCAGACCCTCTACGTTGATGCTGAGGAGGAGGAGGTCATCCAGTACGTGGTAGGGACCCTCCAGCCCAAACTCAAACGCTTCCTCAGCCACCCTTACCCCAAAACTTTAGAGCAGCTGATTCAGAGGGGCAAGGAAGTTGAGGTCAACTATGACAACTCTGAGGAGCCCAGTCCCCAGAGGACCCCTGAGTTAAGGGACTCATTGGAAAGCCTCCCTCCCTCCACCAATGATAGTCCTGTTACTAGTGATGGAACTCAACCCGAGGTTTCCGTCTCACCAACCACAGTGATATGAGCAGAGTAGTGTGAAACAGGTATGACAGGGGGTTGGTGGATTATTTAGGAAGGTGGTTTCCTTTCATCTGAGAACTTCAGCCACGATGGGTCTGAATATACACTCAGCCTAATGACCGGTAGAAGGAAAATTGAATTTTCTTCAAGATCAACCATGCTGAGAGCGTGGCTAGCCTGAATCACTCAAGATGGTTCAAGCTGGATAATGGATGGCTCTTTTGAGGATTTCTTTTTAAAAAGCCATTGCAAGGACTGGACTATGTCAGAAAGACAAACCAGCCTCTTTGTCGTGGCAGAGGCAGCCACACCTCCTGGGGCACAGCTTCCCAGGGAATTTCATCGGGCGTGACAGAAGGATTTCCTTCTCGCTCTCATCAGTCCTTTCCTTCAAGGTGCTTTTCCTTCCAGACATTCTCCTCCCCGCTTCTGGGGACCATCAGTGGACTTTCACTAACTCTCTTGAAAGCTATTGGTTCCCCCCTCTTTCTCCTGCTTCTTCCAACTTTTCAGCTGAGCTCCAAACAGATTGGGAAAGGGAACTTTTAACAAGTTTGGGGAGGTCCTGAAGAACGTCAGCAGGAGTTTCAGCCATCAAATTAACCCATCCCCTGCTCTCACCCAACTCTCATGTTTTCATCTCCAAGTGGACCTCTGGATTCTCTTTGGCTTTGACTTGGGCATTCAGGTCTTTCAGCTCCAGCAGGGTCATCAGCCACACATTCAACAGTGGCCATGAGCCTGATGCTTTGCTCCTCTAGATTTTGGAAGGATAGGGGTTTGCAAGGGTGGGGTGCCTACGTCTCACATCAAGATGCTAAATAGAAAGAATAAAAAGCACTCCAAAGTTGTACAGGGGTTAGTTTCCTAGATTATTATTATTTTTTTTAAAAAGTTGCATACAAACACAACTTGAATTAAGAAGTCATGCCACCCTAATCTCTGCATAAAGAAAGTTAAATGGATTTTCCCAATGCTGAGAAGCAAAAGACAGGCAACTTTGAGAAACTTTGGTAGTTGGAGAGAGGAAACAAAACAGAACATGAAGCATGAAGTCTCTGCTACAGAAAGTCTGCGCCCTCTACAGTTGTAGAACTGAAGTAAGGAACCAGCCTTTTTAGAATGGCTTGCTAGTCCATATGACTAGAAGAAGGCAGAACTCGCACGGAGACCTGCTCCTGGTTCCATTGATGCAAGACAAGCAGTGAAGAGCAAGATATCGCCCCAACCGTTCTGAGAGCCTTCCGGGTGCGACTTCTTCCCACAGGCTACAGGTAAGATACAAATCTTCCCGGCTCATTGATTTTATGCCAGTAGGATTGACAAATACAGTCTTTAAACTTGGAGAAACAAAGTTCAGCTGTATCAAAGTCAGATATGGGTGGGTAGGGATAATCAGGGAAGTGGAAAGATGCCATTTCCAAACTGGGCGTATGAACTATGGTCCATGTTAATTTGCAGAAGAGATGCTTAAATCTAGGACTGATGTTGCAAGGAGAAAGCAAATAGCTTTAGAGAGGCTGTATGGACTTGGGTTAGTGAAATCTCTCTCCCCCCCCCCCGCCATTAGCAGGAGTAGTCAGCATGGTGCCCTCTAGATGTTGCTGGACTTGATGGGGCTGCTGGGAGTTGTAGTCCAATAACATCTGGAGGGCACCTCATTGGATGCCCCTGTTTTACAGGATAGAGTTAGAAGAAACCCCAGGAGTTGCCTAACCTAATCTCCCTATCCGTATACTTGAGAGCTGACTTATCATTCCGCCTTTCATGTTCTGGATAGGGGAAGGCTCTCTCTCTCTCTTTTAGCACCCTATCAGCTTCCAAGTATGAT
Source organism: Darevskia mixta (assembly GCA_034641385.1). Classification (NCBI taxonomy): domain Eukaryota; kingdom Metazoa; phylum Chordata; class Lepidosauria; order Squamata; family Lacertidae; genus Darevskia; species Darevskia mixta. The sequence goes on from JAWWNH010000086.1 coordinate 420,965, forward strand.
TCCTCCCGCACCCTTCTCCAGCATCATTTGAGCGGCTTGCAGAAAGCAAAAAGTGTCAGTTCTTTCTGTTTCTGAAAGAGCCAAAAGATAAACAGGGAGAATTCAGTCCTAGAGAACAGGCAGAACTCCAGCTGCCGTGCATAAGCGTATGCCCAGCTATGGACAGTCTGCTGTCAGAGTGATGCTCATTCAGACAAAGAATGCTGCTGGAGCTCACAGAGAGAAGGGGAACAATAGCTAATGCAAAGGTATATTGTGTTGCTGAAGCTGATCTGGCTCACAGCTCATGTTCCGCTTTTTGTTTTGTTTTTTGCTGCAGTGACTCATTCAAAAGCGGTTGGGAGCGAAGGACTTCTTGAATTGCATGTGGAGCAGACACGGAGGCAGAGGGGCGGCTCAGAAAGTCCCATCATGCAATAGGGCTGGATGGACGTCAGATTCCAAAAAGCTCCTGCAGCTCTTGTTCGGAGATCACTTGGAGAAGGTAAATAGCTGTCTGCAATCACGGCTCAATTCCAGTCCAACCCCAGCAGATGCCAGCTTCTAAATGCCCATTGTACCTATTAATCCTTCCCACTCAAAGAATACACTTAGTTTGCTGTGTTCTGAGACGCTGCTTTGCAACTATGACGTTGCAAATTCCCCTTTGTTTGGCGATTGTTCAGCACTCTGTTTCCATAATGGCTAAAGAGATGCCCATTGGAAGTTCACAAGCAGAACCTGAGTGCAGCAGCTCCTCAACCACCTGCCATTCCCAGCAGCTGGTATTTCAAGGTCTACTTCCTCTGACAGCCCAAACCTCCATAGATCTTCTCTCCATTTTCCTAACTCACCATCTAACCTTCACATTCCTTTATTGCAGGAAGTTCTTGTCCTTCTGAAGATGGGAAGAGTCAGCTCCTTGATTGCTTGAGTCATCACTCCCATGTTGGCAAGCAGATGAAAGTGCATCTCAGAAAGATCGACATCTGGAAGAAAATGCCAACCGTGCTAACGTGCCAGAAAAGATGCTTCAGCTACGAGGGCAGAGAAAAGGCACATCTATACGTGATGCAACCAGCAAAGGGGGAAAATGTGTTCAAGGGACCACATGCATTGTGGAAACTGCAAAGACTCAAAGTGACAACTATAGCAATATGATTTATGGGATTGGGGGCATGAAGGGTGGCTGAAGGTCTGAAGAACTTGAATGCAGGACCTCACTAAGGAAGGGGATACTGTAACTGGGGTGTTGCTTATTGATTGTAACTGGGGGTGACAGTGAGGGTTTTGTGGGGCGGGGCAGGGAGGTAAGGTAAAAATTAATTTCCTGCTCAGATTTTCTAAGAGCCCAGTCCACAATATCCTGAGAACTCTACTGGCCAAAGAGAACTCCACTGTCCAGTCAAAGCTGAAGATTTTTTGAACACTTTTATGTTCAGAAAAGCATATTGGAATCAAATATGTTTGGCTGAATGGCAAGGTGGGTGCAGTAGCCTCAGGACAGCTGGCAATCAGGTATGAGATGAGTGGGCATGTCCAGCATCTCACACAGGCCAGAAGAACCACAAGGAAGTCCATTTCTTTGGCTGCTTGGCTGCTCCCATTTTTCTTTCTTTCTTGAGCTAACTAGGAAGCAAATACATGCACACCATTGTATGCAGTGTGCATTTAACCAAAACTTTTTTTGATGTTCAAAGAAGTTTCACTTCATATTCCACCTGTCAAACAGGTTGGGTTGGAGATGGTTTTGGATTTTGTTTCTTCTTTCTTCCAAAACTACTTGGCCTACAGCTCTTGTGTAGGTTCTGACTGTCTACAAATGTATGTCAATGTGCCAAATCATTTCATATTGCCATATTCTGATATCTTCCAGCTCACAGCTAAGAAGGTGCTAAACACCTTCAGCTGTCTAAAGAAGAATATTCAGGGACAGGACAATTACATTAAAAAAAAAAAAGAATGCTAACCTGAAGAAGATGGACTTTCAGAGAGTCCCAAATATCATTTTCTTCTATCTCTTGACCACCACCCCACTAACTCTGCAGGCATTAATTGGGATGGCACCTATGTGACATCATAGTTCTGGGGTTCTTTAGGGAGTGGACCAATAAGATCACTGTCTTTTACACTACACTACGCTTCTAACCAATGGGAGCTTGATCTGTAGCGCCACTTGCTAATTCACCATCAAGTTCTCATTGAGAGATTTGATGGTGTTTCTCTCGCGAGGGAGAAGGTTATGTGTGCGAAATATGTATGTGAAACCAAAACCCAATCCTGTTCATTGTGTTCCATTATTCCAAGAATGCTGTTTTCTATTTCTCGTTTTATTTTCACTATTGAGCGTTCATCAGTTCTCTGTGGGTTGCACAGAAGGTGAACTTACTTATGCATTAAGAATTGTGTCGATGAATGGGCTTGGGAATTCAATATTCAACGTATGCCCAAACCACTTGACTCTCTTCTGATTGTACAAGGCCACTTATTCCTCATGGTATCACTTTGGTGGTGAAACATAAGAGGCTGTGTCAGCCCCTGCTTTTGATAGAAACAGATAAAAATAAAACAAAGACAGCATTCTTCAGCTGCAAAGTAATTGTAGCAAAGTATGTTCATAGCAAGAAAATGTTTGGTTCTTCTTTTTTGTAGATTTCTATAATAAAACATTGTGATAACTGACTAAAACAACCCCAGTCCTGACTCTTATTCATCCTTGCCTGCCCATCCACACAATTTCTCTGTTGAAAGCTTGGGATTACAAGGGCACAGGTTGCAAGCTTTAGACTAGTTTGCTTTTCCTGTGCAGTTTAGCTGGGCTTACAGCAGAGGCATACCTGGGGGGGGGGTGAAACGGGACCCAGGTGGGGGTGCAGGCATGGGGGCAATGGCAAAAATCACTTATCAGACTATGAATAAGTGCATGACTTATATGTGTGCAGTGCTGCAGCATTGCTGTCATGGCGAGATCAAACGTGAGAGAAGCTTTCCACCCTTCCTCTTCACCTTGTCCTCCCTCTGGATGCTTCGAGTCCTTGCTTGTAGTAATTTCTAATGTGGCTATTGTGGTAAAGTGATTTATTCTCTAGGAGGTGCTGCCCTTGTCAAGAGCACAAGGGGCTCTATGTTACTGGCTCGCTTTGTTCATGCAGCCAGCAGAAGGTTGAATTCTTGGCAGTGTCTCCAGTTTTAAAAAATCAGGTAGCAACAGGTGATGGGGATGATTCATTCTCTGCCTGACACTGGGGAAACCACTGCCAGTCGAAGAAGAAGAAGAAGAAGAAGAAGGAGGAGGAGGAGGAGGAGGAGGAGGAGGAGAGGAGTTTGGATTTGATATCCCGCTTTATCCCTACCCCAAGGAGTCTCAAAGCGGCTAACATTCTCCTTTCCCTTCCTGCCCCACAACAAACACTCTGTGAGGTGAGTGGGGCTGAGAGACTTCAGAGAAGTGTGACTGGCCCAAGGTCACCCAGCAGCTGCATGTGCAGGAGCGGAGACGCGAACCCGGTTCACCAGATTACGAGTCTACCGCTCTTAACCACTACACCACACTGGCTCTGGAGCCTTGCTTTCTGGGCAACTTCCTGAGGTGTGAGGGGGTCACAGGCAAAGGTGGATGGAGCAATGGATGGATTTATTTTGTACACACACGAACACTTCTCTGTATTCTCCATCCAGACACACAAACAACACTTTCAGAGCTCAGGGGCACAACCCAGCTAGACAGAAATGCTCTAGGAGGGTGTGAAGGTAGCGCTCGGGCTCCCTCAATCTTCCTAAGAAGATGGCACCTCTAATTTGTAGTGTAGTTGTGGACTACACTGCAGAGCTGACTTGGAGGGCATGGAAAGAAGTGCCCTATTCTTGTGGAGTGGTTGACCAGATGGCTTGACTATGTATCTCGGTATTATGATCCTATGAATAACTCTTGTTACAACTGACCATCAGGACAGATAAGAGAAAGCCCATATCTATGCAGTGGATAGTTAAACTATGGAACTCACTCCCACAGGGGGAAGCAAACACCGCCATCTTGGATGCCTTTGAGAGAGGTTTGGACAAATTCTTGGAGGAGGAAGGGTATTGATGGTTAGTAGTCACGATGGCTATGCTCTGCCTCCATAGTTGAAAGCAGAAATGCTTATGAATACCAGTTGCCAGAAACTACAGGAGGGGAGATTGCTTTTGTACTCAGGTTCTGCTTCACAACTTCCCCCTGGCATTTGTTTGGCCACTGTGAGAGCAGGATGGTGACCAGATGGACTATTGGCATAATCAAGCAGGGTTTTTCTTATGCGCAGTGGGCACAGGTTATCACTTCTGATTGCTCCTAGGGCCTCCTGAGCTTTACTAGAGTTCTTTAACAGATGACATTTGAACTTAAGGCCTGATCTGTGAACATATGGAACTGCCTTATGCCAAATTAGAACTTTGCTTTATCTAACCCTGTACTGTTTAGGGGGGACAGGGGGGGCAGGCAGGTGTGGCGGACTCCATGGTCCTGAATGGGGTAACTGTGCCCCTGACTCACAGCTGTCCATGGAGGCGCAGGTTAATTCTGTGTCCAGGGCGGCTGTCTACCAGCTCCATCTGGTACGCAGGCTGAGACCCTACCTGCCTGCAGACTGTCTCACCAGAGTGGTGCATGCTCTGGTTATCTCCCGCTTGGACTACTTCAATGTGCTTTGTGTAAGGCTACCTTTGAAAGTGACCTGGAAACTACAACTTATCCAGAATGCAGCAGCTAGACTGGTGACTGGGAGCAGCCGCCGAGACCATATAGCACCAGTCCTGAAAGACCTACATTGGCCCCCAGTACGTTTCCAAGCACAATTCAAAGTGTTGGTGCTGACCTTGAAAGCCCAAAACAGCCTCGGCTCAGTATACCTGAAGGAACGTCTCCACCCCCATCGTTCTGCCCAGACTCTGAGGTCCAGCGCCGAGGGCCTTCTGGCGGTTCCCTCACTGCGAGAAGCAAAGCTACAGGGAACCAGGCAGAGGGCCTTCTCGGTAGTGGCGCCTGCCCTGTGGAACGCCCTCCCATCAGATGTCAAAGAGATAAACAACTACCTGACATTTAGAAGACATCTGAAGGCAGCCCTGTTTAGGGAAGTTTTTAATGACTGATGTTTTAATGTATTTTTAATCTTTGTTGGAAGCAGCCCAGAGTGGCTGGGGAAACCCAGCCAGATGGGTGGGGAACAAATAATAAATTATAATTATTATTATTATTCCATCCCAACTGGCAGCAGATCTCCAGAATCTTCCCCAGCCTTTCGGCCATTGATGCCTCTCGACAGGGGATGCTAAGGTCTGATTGTTAAGTGTGTGGCTCTTCATGAAGCTACTGCCCCCTTCACACTATATAAACAAAACCTTCAGCCTTCCTCCTCTGCCGCCCCTCAGCTGAGTTGTCGCATCTGTTGAATCATAAATCTACTACAAGCAGAAAGGTCTGTGATCTCCAGTTCTTCTGCCATCTGCGGAGGACACGTTGGTGGGAGGGACCCATCTGGTTCTGATTCACTGAAATTAGCCATGCTCAAGATGCACTTTCTGGCCTTCTGTATCCAGTCCCCTCCCCCCCCTTCTCTTGCCCTCTGTTGAAATCTTGTTCTCGGCAACATCTCCCAATCCCAGATTGGCCATCCTTTTGCTATAGCAGCTGCCTCTAGGCTACTACAGTCTTTTTATTTGTTTCATGGTAATCCTACCCACTAGAGTGACCAGCATGGCACAATGTTGTTGTTGTTCAGTCGTTCAGTCGTGTCCGACTCTTCGTGACCCCATGGACCAGAGCACGCCAGGCACGCCTATCCTTCACTGCCTCTCGCAGTTTGGCCAAACTCATGTTAGTAGCTTCGAGAACACTGTCCAACCATCTCATCTTCTGTCGTCCCCTTCTCCTTGTGCCCTCAATCTTTCCCAGCATCAGGGTCTTTTCTAGGGAGTCTTCTCTTCTCATGAGGTGGCCAAAGTACTGGAGCCTCAACTTCAGGATCTGTCCTTCTAGTGAGCACTCAGGGCTGATTTCTTTAAGAATGGATAGGTTTGATCTTCTTGCAGTCCATGGGACTCTCAAGAGTCTCCTCCAGCACCATAATTCAAAAGCATCAATTCTTCGGCGATCAGCCTTCTTTATGGTCCAGCTCTCACTTCCGTACATTACTACTGGGAAAACCATAGCTTTAACTATACGGACCTTTGTTGGCAAGGTGATGTCTTTGCTTTTTAAGATGCTGTCTAGGTTTGTCATTGCTTTTCTCCCAAGAAGCAGGCGTCTTTTAATTTCGTGACTGCTGTCACCATCTGCAGTGATCATGGAACCCAAGAAAGTGAAATCTCTCACTGCCTCCATTTCTTCCCCTTCTATTTGCCAGGAGGTGATGGGACCAGTGGCCAAGATCTTAGTTTTTTTGATGTTGAGCTTCAGACCATATTTTGCGCTCTCCTCTTTCACCCTCATTAAAAGGTTCTTTAATTCCTCCTCACTTTCTGCCATCAAGGTTGTATCATCAGCATATCTGAGGTTGTTGATATTTCTTCCGGCAATCTTAATTCCGGTTTGGGCTTCATCCAGTCCAGCCTTTCGCATGATGAATTCTGCATATAAGTTAAATAAGCAGGGAGACAATATACAGCCTTGTCGTACTCCTTTCCCAATTTTGAACCAATCAGTTATTCCATATCCAGTTCTAACTGTAGCTTCTTGTCCCACATAGAGGTTTCTCAGGAGATGGATGAGGTGATCAGGCACTCCCATTTCTTTAAGAACTTGCCATAGTTTGCTGTGGTCAACACAGTCAAAAGCTTTTGCGTAGTCAATGAAGCAGAAGTAAATGTTTTTCTGGAACTCTCTAGCTTTCTCCATAATCCAGCGCATGTTTGCAATTTGGTCTCTGGTTCCTCTGCCCCTTCGAAATCCAGCTTGCACTTCTGGGAGTTCTCGGTCCACATACTGCTTAAGCCTGCCTTGTAGAATTTTTAGCAGAACCTTGCTAGCGTGTGAAATGAGTGCAATTGTGCGGTAGTTGGAGCATTCTTTGGCACTGCCCTTCTTTGGGATTGGGATATAGACTGATCTTCTCCAATCCTCTGGCCACTGCTGAGTTTTCCAAACTTGCTGGCATATTGAGTGTAGCACCTTAACAGCATCATCTTTTAAAATTTTAAATAGTTCAGCTGGAATATCATCACTTCCACTGGCCTTGTTGTTAGCAAGGCTTTCTAAGGCCCATTTGACTTCACTCTCTAGGATGTCTGGCTCAAGGTCAGCAACCACACTACCTGGGGTGTATGAGACCTCCATATCTTTCTGGTATAATTCCTCTGTGTATTCTTGCCACCTCTTCTTGATGTCTTCTGCTTCTGTTAGGTCCTTTCCACTTTTGTTCTTAATTGTGGTAATCTTTGTACGAAATGTTCCTTTCATATCTCCAATTTTCTTGAACAGATCTCTGGTTTTTCCCATTCTGTTGTTTTCCTCTATTTCTTTGCATTGCTCGTTTAAAAAGGCCCTCTTGTCTCTCCTTGCTATTTTTTGGAAGTCTGCATTCAATTTCCTGTATCTTTCACTATTTCCCTCGCATTTTGCTTGCCTTCTCTCCCCCACTATTTGTAAGGCCTCATTTGACAGCCACTTTGCTTTCTTGCATTTCTTTTTCATTGGGATGGTTTTCGTTGCTGCCTCCTGTATAATGTTACGAGCCTCCATCCACAGTTCTTCAGGCACTCTATCCACCAAATCTAAATCCTTAAACCTGTTCTTCACTTCAACTGTGTATTCATAAGGAATTTGATTTAGATTGTATCTTACTGGCCCAGTGGTTTTTCCTACTTTCTTCAGTTTAAGCTGGAATTTTGCTGTAAGAAGCTGATGATCTGAGCCACAGTCAGCTCCAGGTCTTGTTTTTGCTGAGTGTATAGAGCTCCTCCATCTTTGGCTGCACAGAATATAATCAATCTGATTTCGGTGTTGCCCATCTGGTGATGTCCATGTGTAGAGTCGTCTCTTGTGTTGTTGGAAAAGAGTGTTTGTGATGACCAGCTTGTTCTCTTGACAGAACTCTATTAGCCTTTGCCCTGCTTCATTTTGAACTCCAAGGCCAAACTTGCCAGTTGTTCCTTTTATCTCTTGACTCCCTACTTTAGCATTCCAATCCCCTATAATGAGAAGAACATCCTTCCTTGGTGTCATTTCTATAAGGTGTTGTAAGTCTTCATAGAATTGGTCAACTTCAGTTTCTTCAGCACTGGTAGTTGGTGCATAAACTTGGATTACTGTGATGTTAAAAGGTCTGCCTTGGATGCGTATCGAGATCATTCTATCATTTTTGAGATTGCATCCCAGTACAGCTTTCGCCACTCTTTTGTTGACTATGAGGGCCACTCCATTTCTTTTACGGGATTCCTGCCCACAGTAGTAGATATGATAGTCATCCGAACTGAATTCGCCCATTCCCGTCCATTTTAGTTCACTGATGCCCAGGATGTCAATGTTTATTCTTGCCATCTCATTTTTTACCACATCCAGCTTACCAAGGTTCATGGTTCTTACATTCCAGGTTCCTATGCAATACTTTTCTTTACAGCATTGGACTTTCCTTTCGCTTCCAGGCATATCCGCAACTGAGCGTCCTTTCGGGTTTGGCCCAGCCGCTTCATCAGCTCTGAATCTACTTGTACTTGTCCTCCGCTCTTCCCCAGTAGCATGTTGGACGCCTTCCGACCTGAGGGGCTCATCTTCCAGCGTCATATCTTTTATATGCCTGTTGTCTTTGTCCATGAGGTTTTCTTGGCAGGGATACTGGAGTGGCTTGCCAGTTCCTTCTCCAGTTCCTTCTCTATTGTGCCATTCTTCTGCATGGCACAATAGGGGGCCAAAAGAACCCAGATCCAGACCTTAATCTCCACCCCCACCGTTCAGCCCGGACACTGAGATCCAGCGCCAAGGGCCTTCTGGCGGTTCCCTCACTGCGAGAAGCAAAGCTACAGGGAACCAGGCAGAGGGCCTTCTCGGTAGTGGCACCTGCCCTGTGGAACGCCCTCCCAGCAGAGGTCAAAGCGATAAACAACTACATGACCTTTAGAAAATACTTGAAGGCATTTAATCTGGGAAGTTTTTAATCTGTGATATTTTAGTGTATTTTGATATTTGTTGGAAGCCGCCCAGAGTGGCTGGGGAGACCCGGCCAGATGGGCAGTGTACAAATAATAAATTATTATTATTATTATTAATCTGAAGGGGTGGTGCACAGTTTAATATGAGTTGTAAACAGTGCTGTTAGTCTAGAAAAAGAGGTGCCAGAACTCACCATGAACACTTGTTCCCTTATAATGGCAATGGAATCCACCTGAGAGGTGCCGGAACTGAGTTCCTGTGAGTCCTGACTGAAAAAAAGCCCTGGTTCTAACCTTAATTAAACATATGATCAGGAGAGGAAAGGAGACTCATGCAGGCTGACTGCATAAATCATCGTCTCCCTGCTCTGCTTGCTCTTTTGACAGTCTCAGGTTGTTCTAGGTCAGTGATGGCTAACCTTGACACTCCAGTTGTTTTGGGACTACAACTCCCATCATCCCTGACCACTGATCCTGTTAGCAAGGGATGATGGGAGTTGTAGTTCCAAAACATCTGGGGTGTCAAGGTTAGCCATCACTGCTCTAGGTGGACCTGATCTGTGGTGGGGCTGCCTCAACCCAATTCAGCTGAACCTGGGTTGGCATCAATTCAATTTGGTTCTGAATCGAGGATTTGGATGGGGAATCCAAATCAGCCCTCGTCATGTGCACTGAACACCTGAACCAGGTATGAGTCGTGCACTCTGTAATTGTCAATTCTTGGTCATACAGAAATCAGCTGGAACTGATCGGTTCCCAGTGGAGGACTCCTTGGGAGGGCCAGAGACACCCAGGGTTGTGAAAGGTAAGTCATTTGTCAGCTCTGATTCTGCAAGCAGAGGTCGGTAGAATAGTTTTGATTAGTAAGCTGTGGATGTCACTCTCCTTCACTGCTGGCTCTTTTAATGATCCTAATAATAAGGTGCTCTTTTGACATTCTGTGAACCACAGGGGAATTGATTTATCCACATGGAGCTCCTGCGTGCCTCAGAGAATGTTTATACAGCTCTGCCACGTGCCAGAACTATATCTTTCCCACACAGTTCCAGTGCCGGTTCTGCAAGAAACTGACCATGTGATCAGACCGGAGGTCATCCAAACATTCCCTGAAGGAATATTTTGGTTCAACTTGGGTCTGGAAATCAAATCTTCTAAGGCAGGCATGTCCAACAGGGAGATTGCGATCTACTGGTAGATCACAGGGGTGTCCCAGGTAGATCATGGAATGAAGTTTAGTGATCACCTTTGCCCAACCCTCCCCTTTTTATTCTGTGAGTAGATCGCAGTCTCTTAGGAGTTGGACGTGCCTGTTCTAAGGAATGATTGAGGGAGTAGGGTATGCTTAGCTTGGAGAAGAGAAGACTGAGAGGTACCATGATAGCGGTCTTCAAATATCTGAAGGGCTATCATGTGGAAGATGGAGGAAGCTTGTTTTTTGCTGCTCCAGAGGGTAGGATCCAAACCAATGGATTCAAATAACAAGAAAGGAGACTTTGACTGAATATTAGGAAGACCTTTCTGATAGTAAGAGCTGTTCAACAGTGGCACAGACTGCAATGGACGGTGGTGGACTCTCCTTCATTGGAGGCTTTTGAACAGAGGTTGGATGGCCATCTGTTGCAGATTCTTTAGCTGTGATTCCTGCATTGCAGGGAATTGGGCCAGATGACCCCTGGAATCCCTCCCAACTCTACAGTTCTACGATTCCATTATTGATCTCTGTGATCATTCTGGTGGGCTGGATTCAGCTTGGTGGGTCACTGGTTCTGCAGGCCTGGGCCAAAGGCAGATCTAAGTGAAGGGCCATACATGCACATATGCTTTTATGTATTCATGCAATGTTATACTTATAGGCCAGACTGTGATTAGTCTAAGCATTGAAAATGTATTGGCCTAAGGGAGTGCAACCAGTTTGTACACACAAACTGTGTACAGTTTGTACACAGGGCGCAGAGCTAGTGGGATGCTGCAGCAGGCGCCACAACTATAATGTCCAATGGAAGGCAAGGGGTGGAGAGATTTTTGGCGTCGCACAGGGCACCACTGAAATTTGAGAAGCCTAGGTCCTCCACTACCTGGGCTGTACAAATAAGAATGTTGTATCATGGGAGCTTTCTTCTGCTGAGGAAGACCGACAGGTGCATCTCTCTCAACCCTACTTGGAGATGATGGGGATTGAACACGGGGCTTTTTGCTTTGGTGTGCGAAGCAGATGTTCTACGCTGAGCTATGGCCTTTCCCCTTGAGGAAGTGTTAAGAGGAACACTCATCTCTCACTAACTCATGCACACACACACACACACCTTTTTATCTGAAATACTAGCATTTCTGCTGACAAACACCCACCGCGTGGGATATTCACACCCCTGCATGTGATTCACCAGGCAGGTAACATGAGTTGTCACAGCAGAGCTCGGAAGCAAAATCACTACTCACATTCCTTTCTTCCCCAAGAGACGCACTACCATTCTATCGGTCGCCTAAACCACAGAGCAGCTGTCTAGTTCTGCTAAAAGGGTGGACAGAAATCTAATTGAGCCTCTTAAAAATCCTTCCTGTGCACCAGCAGCTCATTGCATCATCTGTATTCTCTCTGACCCCCCATCCGCCGCTCCCAGTTTTGAAAATGACAACCAATCAGCCGCTTTTGTCTCCCCATCCGCCCACAATCCACCCACTCACCCATTATCCCAGCCAAAGCTTGGACATTTGCCTGCCAGGTACCTTTCTGACGGGATGAAAACAAAGACGCCCGGGTTTGCCACCCCGTCCTTCCGGCTGGCACACACACACACAGAACAGGATTCAGGAAATAAAGGCAAGCACACGGTCTCTCTTGGTGCCTCGCCCATCCCCTTCTGGTTCCCTGGTGGAAAGTGGGTTCCGTTCGCAGCCATAGTTCTGGTTTCTATGACACCAGGGGCTTTTCCGCACAAAAGGTGTGAGGTGTCAGTCAAGCCTGCCCCGACTGCTTGGAGCGCAAGTCTCCATGGAAACAGGATGCAGGTTACTAGGTTACCAGATGAGATGCCCTCTCCTCTGCCTTCCCCTTTCACTGGAGGCTCTGAAGGAATCCATCTGAGTGCTGAGTTTGCTGATCCCTGCTGGGAGGTCCCCTCTGCCCTTGAATTTGTCGCTGAAAATAAATGATGTTGATTTTTCTTATTCCTCATACTTTTTTGAGAAATGAATTTTTTGGTGGAGGGATTTTTATGCTTTTTACCTATGCTGTGAGAAGAGACAGTTCACACTTTCAGGCTATTGACAAGTATCTGGATGGCCACCATGAGAACAGAATGCTGGGCTGAATGGGTCATTGGCCTGATCCTGCAGGCTCTTCTTATGTCTCTCCGCCTCCCCAATGAAGAAGACTAGACTAAAATAGATCCATTAGAATGGAAATATATCCTCGTCCAAATGAAATCTCTTTGTAGGTGAAATCCCTGCGTGTGGAAGGCTAACATTTGGAAAGAGGGTAAGATTGAGCATCCTGGTTGTGCAACCAACATCATGTATGCTTGGAAAGCTGACAACTATGGCTTCATGATGCCATGGAAGCTTGTGCAAGCTCCCCTCCCAACACACGTAGACTTCTCCATTGCAGATGTCCACAACCCATTCTGCAGGTGTTTGTGCTGGTCCCGTGGGTTACCCGAGAGGCGAGGTCCAAGTCCGGTCCGTGGTCCAAAGGTTCAATGTGGAGACAGTCCAATGTAGCCGAAGCTGGGTGTAGGGCAGGGAGTCAGGCAAGGTCAGGAAGAGGTACACAGGCAGGAAACCAGGGCAGGTCAGAAGCAGGAACACCGGCAGGATCTAGCAACCTACAATGTTGCTCCTGCAACCTGGGGTGGGGTCTGACCGCCTTTTATCTTAGATGGGGTAACGGTCGATCCCGATCCCCTGGCGACTCATCACCCCGTCTCGCCTGAAGGCGAGCACTCCTCCAGCGAGTACTCAGGTCTCTCCTTCTATCAGCCCTGAGTCTCTGCAGCTCGGGAGAAACCAGTGGGTTACTGGACCCAGGAGCCGCCTCAGCCTCAGCCGGTGGTGGACCAGCTGCTGGTGACAACCCAGCTGACAGCAATGAGCTATTCCCTGCATCTGGAACCAGGGCAGGCTCAGGCCCCAGACTCAGCTCAGCTGTTGCTTGTTGCAGGGGAGGTTGTGCAGACTGAGGCTCCTCAGAATCAGGCCCCAGACTTGGTTCAGCTGATGTCCAAGGCAGAGGATCCGGTGCAGGCTGAGACTCCTCTGGTTCAGAGCCCGAGCCCGAGTCCCAGGCCATCACAGTGTTGTGATTTTGGCCATCAGGACACTTGACACAGAGTGCAAGGCACAGAGACGTGGTCGGCCTTCATCTGTAGGGAAAACGTCTGCAAAGGGTTCAGTTAAAGTAATCATGTTCCATGCACAATACCAGTTGGTTACTGTCTTTGCCTCCCGCTCGGTCTGATGAATGTCATCCACATGAAAGTGGAACATCACCTCGAAATACATCTCGCTGTTATTGATGACCAGAGTTTCAGAATAAGAGAGTCCAGCCTGCAAAAATTCATTTAATGAGCCCGTGGTTTGTGGAATGCATCAGCATCACTGGACTGCAAGCAGGAACTCTTCAAGAAACTGATGAAGGAAGGCACTGTTCACTTGGCGTTCTTCAGGTCAGTGCCCATGCAGTCAGGAAATGTTATTGCCACAATCTTTGGCTGAAGCACCATCCAAACAATTTTGCACTGAAATGTCACTCTAGGGGAAATTCAGTGTCATTTCAAGCACAGCCAGGAGATGTATGCCATGGCATTGAAGAAACTCCACCCAATGGCTAAACTAATGAATGGCTGGTTCTGGGTTGTAGGGGTGGGGATACCAGATGGCAGGGTGTAGAAGGAGGCAGTAAGGAAATGCTCAGAAGACACTCATTAAAGGAAATGCAGCTCATTAGCTTGCAAACATCCGAGTTAATTAACATGGAAGGACGATCCAGTCTGTTCTGGTCAGGGTCGCTTCCACATGTGTTTAGTCATAAGACAATGACATCCTGTTTTTGCATTTGCCTTCATTAAAGAATAAAAAATAAATCTTTGTTGAGAGTTTTGGATGTAGTAAAATAAAAGAATGCACACAGGAAAAAGCTCCAGACAAACGGATCCTGGGGGGGAAGCAAAGACCGAGATGTGATATGATAGCCATCTGCAAATATCTTACATGGAAAATGGAGCAAGCTTGTTTTCTCCTATTCTGGCTTCAAGTTACAAGAAAGGAAATTCTAACTAAATTTCAAGAAGAACTGTCTGTCAGAAAGTGTCCTACTCACAAGTAGAACCTCGGCACATGCCCAACTGGCATGTTCCCTCCTTCCTGGGCGATTGTTCGGGAGCTTTTTAGGCAACCTCAGCCCGAACATCACAGCGACTGATGCCAGAAGAAACATCAGCACACTTACTGATCTGCAGAGTGTGCACAGTTGCGTAACAGACCTCAGCAACTCAGCATGTTGGCTAATCTACTTTATTTACATATAAACACACACAGAGCACTTCATCATGGCTGCCTTTCTCTCTATCATCAGGCAGCAAAAAGAAAGAACAAAGGACAATAGTCCCACTTCAGGGAACACAGTAAGACAAACATCCTGTCTTCGTCACATCCCATTCCTGTGGAATCAAAACACACACACAGTCATGTGATAGACAACAAACCCATGACTGCACACAGTGAATGAATCTCCAACACTGTCTGGGGGGTAAGACCTGTTCAAAAGTGGAACGGATTCCCTCAGAAGGTGGTGGAGTCTCCTTCCTTGGATGCTTGTAAGCAGTGGTTGGCTGGTCGCCTGTCAGGGATATTCTGTAGCTGTGATTCCTGCATTGCAGGGGTTCAGACTAGATACCCCCTGGGTTCTTTTTCAACAATTCAATGATTCTATGGAAAGAATGAAGAATTTGAGGCATCCTCAACTAAGAAGAACTTTAAATAACAGAAACTTTAAATGACACAAACATATCTCTGAGTGAGAGAGAAAGAAAACACATTATGTTGGGAAGAAATCAGAGACCCTAAGACAGGCTTCCTCAACCTCAGCCCTCCAGATGTTTTGAGACTATAGTTCCCATCATCCCTGACCACTGGCCCTGCTAGCTAGGGATCATGGGTGTTGTAGGCCAAAAACATCTGAAGGGCCGAGGTTGGGGAAGTCTGCCCTAATAGAACATAGGCAAAATCCATTTTTACTGCCCAGAACTCATAACTATACCAATTTATTAAGTGCCAGAACTTTCCTGCCATGCTCCTGTAAGTTAGCATACTTAATAAAAAGGAACCTTATGGCCATAAATTGATCTCTCTTTCTATGCCCTCTCAGAACTGGCAATTTGCGTGAAAGCTTTTCTAAGAGGGCTATATGCCAAATCTTTCAATACCAGCAATCTAGGTCAGTGTATTTGAAGTTTTTCTAGAATTTTGTCGATCCAAAAGCATAGCTATCACAAAGAGGTCCCTTCCACGTGTTTCTGGGCAAAAAATCTGTATGGTTGACATGCCAATGTCTGTTGCTATGTTGTTGTTATGGGGGCAATTCCAGCCTCTGTATAGGATGAAGTAAGGCTATTGAATATCAGTCCTCCCTGCCTTGCCATGGTGAACTCTGACATTGAGGGGTCTTGGTCCCATGCCCACAAATAATGAGGGGCCAAAGACACCTTGGGTCCATGGAGTCGGCATGCCTGGAGTTTGATAGAAGTCCTTCCGATTGTGAGCAGCTTTCTAATGGAAATAAAACTCTTTGCAAAACAGAATTGGCCTTGACTTTGGATAATAATAATAATAATAATAATAATAATAATAATAATAATATATTATTATTATTATTATTATTATTGTTATTGTTATTATTATTATTATTATTTATACCCCACCCATCTGGCTAGGTTTTCTGAGTCACTCTGGGCGGCTTCCAACATAACATTAAAAACACAATAAAACATCAAACTTTAAAAACTTCCCTAAACAGGGCTGCTTTCAGATGTCTTCTAAAAGTCAGATAGTTGTTTATTTCCTTGACATCCGCTGGGAGGGTGTTCCACAGCTCGGGCGCCACTACCGAGAAGGCCCTCTGCCTGGTTCCCTGTAACTTCACTGCTCGCAGTGAGGGAACCGCCAGAAGGCCCTTGGAGCTGGACCTCAGTGTCCGGGCTGGACGATGGGGGTGGAGACGCTCCTTCAGGTATACTGGGCCAAGGTATACTGGACACTATCAGTAACTTAGATATTCCAGGCCCCCTAGTCTATCGGAATGTCCAGGGAAAGCTACCAGGGCATGAGTGTGTTGAAAAGCTTTTTATACAGAAGTGCTTCCATGGTTACTGTCACTAAGGAGACAGGAAGCTTTCTTGCTGCCTGTGATAATCAGCACATCTAGTGTGTGTCTTCTCCATTGACATTTCGAAGCATCCCAAACCCTGCAATTTCATCAGAAGATCAACCTCCCAAACCCAACTCCCGTGTGCTTTATTAGTTTATAAATATACTCTGTTTCCCCGTACAATTCTTTGTTCTTTTTGCCTGCTCTGACTTTAACTGAAGTTTCAGTTATTGCACTTTTTAAACTAATTTTCTCTTGTTCTCTCAGAAGAATGTTGTATATTGCACACAGGTGGGAAAAATCGAATAAAAAAAAGGAAAATATGTATTCTAAAGAAAAGAAGTTCAGTTTCACCTTATATCCCTGCCTGATCACTGAGATCTTTCGGGGAGTCTCTGTTGGTGAATCTCCCCCCTCCCAATTGCTCAAATGCATTGTTCATAAACTAGTAGAAGCCATGCATTCCGTGTTGTGGGCTGAAGCCTATGTAACTTCCACCTGAGATTAGAGAGCCAGTGTGGTGTAGTGGTTAAGAGCGGTGGACTCGTAATCTGGGGAACCGGGTTCGCGTCTCCGCTCCTCCACATGCAGCTGCTGGGTGACCTTGGGCTAGTCACACTTCTCTGGAGTCTCTCAGCCCCACTCACCCCACAGAGTGTTTGTTGTGGGGGAGGAAGGGAAAAGGAGAATGTGAGCCGCTTTGGAGACTCCTGAAGGGGAGTGATAAAGCGGGATATCAAATCCAAACTCTTCTTCTTCTTCTTCAGGTGTACAACACAGACTTTCTTATTCCTGGGGTCATTTGAAGGTTCAGGTTTCCATTTTGTTTTTTTGATGATTTTTGGTTGTTTTGTTCTCCATGTGGTTTGTTGTATACCACTTAGAAATGCTAATAATTCAGAGGTGTATAAATACCTTAAATAAACGAGAAACTTCCAAAGAGAACCTTTTCAACAGGATTGCTGATAATGCCTCTCCACCTCTATTCTCCCCCCCCTTATTTATTTACTAGGTTATTGCTGCTGTTATTAATTCTTCCTGCAATAATTTATTAACTTCTGAAATGCACGAGCATGGATATCTTAAAAAGGAAAGGAAAGCACAAACATCGTACAAACTAATTGTGGAACCTAAGTCGTTTGACGGTTGTTAGTTATGAGTTACAGAATGACACAAGGGTCAGAGGGCCAGATTAGGAACTGGGAAGTCATGCAATTCCTTCAATCTCCCAGGACATTCTATACAAGATCTCAAAGTAGCTGTCTTATTGCAAAGGAATTTCAGAAATAGACTGGAAAGAGAAGTTGCTGAATTGCAACTCATTAACAAACTTAAAACCATGGAGAGACCTGGTCTGAATAGAGACATTGGATTCTTATCTCATTATACATGGCATTAACCTTCTCACCCCTTGCTTTTTCCTGTAAGACTAATTGCAGTTGTTAACAGTCGTCAACAGGTTTACCACAGCTATCAGCCTATCACCCATGCCTCCCCACCCTCCCACTATACCTGTATATAAGGGTCTGGTGACTTCTGTTTCTGTGTATCTGAAGAAGTGTGCATGCACACGAAAGCTCATACTAAGAAAAAACTTAGTTGGTCTCTAAGGTGCTACTGGAAGGATTTTTTTTATTTTTTATTTTTTTTTTACTATGGCAGACCAACACGGCTACCTACCTGTAACTGGGAAGTCAGGGTTCATGGTTCAAGGTTCAAGTCACCCTATATAAATCAAAGCTCTTTGTTCCCCTTTCACTATAATGGAGAATCTGAAACTGCTATAACCTTTTTGGACAAAGTGGATAAAATTTACAGGCAGAGAGTCTCTCCAGAGTAAATTAAGTTTGCCAAATTGCAAGGAAATAGGTATAGGGTGGTGGTTTGTGTGTGTGTGTGTGTGTGTGTGTGTGTGTGTTTTTTTTTGAGTAAAGCAAAAAGGATTCAAATTACAAGAACCAGATGGATTCAAGTGACAAGAGAGGAGATTCTAAATAAACATTAGGAAGAACATTCTGTGTGATACAATTTGTATTGAACTCGAAATAATTTATAATTTGTTTATCTTGTCAAATGCATGTTAGAACTGTACTGTAAATGTATGCTAGAACTGTATTGTAATTGTATGTTAGAACTGTACTGTAAGAGGCATGTATGTGTGAATTGACCAGCGGCAATTCTGAACCCAGCAATATCCAAAATCAATTTTTTTTTTCCCCTTTACGATTGAAAGGGATGACAAATATTGCTAAGAAAAGTACCAATCTATCATCTGTGCAAACACAAAATACTTTTAGAAGAAACTCGACCCTAGAATCAGACATGAATACAGAAATGAGGGAATTACTCATGGGATTGAAAAAAGATTTGGCTGAAATAAAAAAGGAAATGAATGTAAATACCAAAGAATTGGCGGAAATCAAAAAAGAGTTGAATGAAAATACTAAGGTCACAGATGATAAATTGGACAAGATGGGACAGAAAATTGATGAAAATGCCAAATTGGTATTAGAGATGAATGGGAGAATGAATGAATTGGTAGTCAAAAACCTTGATTTAACAAAAACAATACAAGAACTAAAAGGGAAAACAATAGCTACAGAGGAGTCATTAAGGAAGGTACAAAAAGAAAGTAAGGAAAAAAAGGGGGAATTAGAAAAAGTGAAGAAAGATATTGGTGAGATGAAAGAAACACATGAGGCGGTTCTTGATGCGATCGCCATGATCGAAATGCACAGGAGGGAACGGACATTGAGGTTTAGATCTGTCCCGGAAGAACCAAATGAAAATTTAGAACAAAAGATTATATCAGAAGTTGCCAAATGGTTAAGATCGGACGAACAAGAAACAGGAAAGCAAGTAGAGAGGGTGTTTCGGGTTAGATCTAGAATTGCAAAACAAAATAATTGGCCTGGAGACTGCCTGGTAACATTCTCTAACATGACAATAAGGAACAAAATATTGCAAAATAGCAGTAAGAACAAACTGAGAATACAGGACACAGATATCATAATCCATAAAGTAATTCCTAACAGACTTTTGAGAAAGAGGGATAAATATAAACCTTTAGCAGAAGCATTGGCAAAAAAATCCATTACCCACAGATGGGAATTCCCAGAAGGGATCTCATTCTTCTTTAAGGGGAAAAGGAGAAGGTTTGAGACATGGAATGACGCTGATAGATTCTGGAGAACATACAGAGTGGAATTGGGAAGGAAGGGGCATCCAGAGGGAGGAGCAGATGAGGTATCAAAGCAACAGGAGGAAGAAGAGGTATTGGAACAGTTAATGCCATAGGATAATCCAAACTTAAAAAGTTATTCTAAGTGTTTTAACTTTTTTTTATTTTTCTTTAGTCTTAAAGGCTTTCTGACCATAAAAACAATAAAGGTGTGATGAATGTCAAAATAATAACATGGAATGTGAATGGCTTAAACGACAAGAAAAAAAGAAATAAAGTAGAACACATACTTACCAAACAGAGATTAGATTTAATTTGCCTGCAAGAAACACATGTTACATCTCAACATGTTAGAGTTTTGTCTAATAAGAAATTAGGAGTAGAATTTGTATCAGCAAATAATACCAAAAAGAACGGTGTAGTGATTTATGCAAAATCTTATTTAGAACCGAAACTAATATACAGAGACACACAGGGAAGAGTTGTAGTGATACAAATAGTGGTCCAAGGAGAAAAAATTTTTGTAGTTGGGCTATATGCACCCAACGGGAAGAAAAGTGAGTTCTATCAAAAATTAGAAAGAGATTTGGGAGAACTAATTGGAGGGAAGATAATTTTATTAGGAGACCAAAATGGAGTGGTAAATCCAGACCTAGACAGATCTAAAAGGACAGTTAAAAAAAAACAAATAAAACTACCACAAACATTCTTTCGATTAATAGAATCATTTAGATTGCAGGACGCATGGAGATTACACAACCCAACCACAAAAGACTATACCTACTTCTCATACCCAAACAACTCTGCCGGAAGAATAGACGCAATATGGTTGACAAAAGACCTAACAACCAAAATAACCAAAGTGGAAATACAGTCAAAGACCATAGCAGATCACAGCGCAGTACATATGATAATGACTTGGGGAGAAAGGAAACGGATTAGCTGGAGATTAAACGAATATATACTGAAAGATGAAAAAATTATAGATCAGGCTAAAAAAGCTCTTAAAGAATTTTTCGAATTAAATTTAAATAAAGGCACACGACCTCAAGTAGTATGGGATGCGGGGAAAGCTGTGATCAGAGGGTTTTTTATTCAGCAATGCTCAATTCGGAAAAAGCAAAAAGAGGAAAAAAAGGAAAAGATTCAAGAGGAGATTAGGGGAAAAGAGAGAGAGTTATACAAAAAACCTAATGATAAAGAAATTATAAGAAATATAAAATTACTACAATCCCAATACTCTATGATAATTAGTGAAGAAGTAGAACGGAAATTAAGAATAATGAAACAAAATGCCTTCGAACATGCTAATAAACCGGGCAAATGGCTTGCTTGGCAACTTAAAAAAAGAGAAGAGAAAAGACTCATAAATACAATTAAGATGAAAGGGAAAGTAATAAACAATACAGAACAAATTGAGAAAGGTTTTATCGACTTCTTCAGGGATCTTTATGATGAAGGAACAGAAACCACGGAAGAAGTAAGGAAATATTTATATAAAAACACACTGAATAAGATTACTGACGAACAAAGAGAGGGATTAAATGGCCCAATAACGCCATATGAAATTCAAATGGCCATAAAGGAAACAAAGACCGGGAAAGCTCCAGGTCCGGATGGGCTTCCTGCAATATTTTATAAAAAGTTTGAAGAAATTCTGTTAGAGCCAATGAAAAATATCATGAATGATATAATGAAGGGAGAAGACATGCCTGATTCCTGGAAGGAGAGCCTTATAACGCTGATTCCGAAGCAGGGTGGAGATAACCAAATGGTAGCAGACTACAGACCAATAGCGTTATTAAATAACGACTATAAATTATTTGCCAAAATCTTGGCTGAAAGATCCAAAAAAGTATTACAAAAGATTATACATGAAAACCAGGCAGGCTTCCTACCCGGAAGACATATATATAATAATACGAGAATTATTATAGATTTAATAGAGTATTTAGACCTACGAATTGAAAAACCAGTGGCCTTTATGGCCATAGATGCGGAGAAGGCTTTTGACAGAGTCTCTTGGAAATTTATAAAAGAATTATTAAAACAAATGGAATTTGGTGATCAATTCAGAACAGCAGTAGAAGCAATCTATACAAAACAAAAGGCCAGAATAATCATAAATGGGAACCTAACAGAAGAATGCGAAATTAAAAAAGGGGTGAGACAGGGATGCCCCCTATCCCCCTTGATTTTTATACTAACGCTAGAGGTTCTCTGTAAAAGAATTAGAGAAGAGAAGGCTATAAAAGGAATAGTTCATGGCAATAGAATTTATAAATTACGAGCATTTGCCGACGATTTAATTATAACAACTGAAAATCCAAGACAGAGTCTAATAAAAGCAATGGATGTAATTCAAAGCTATGGGAAAGTATCGGGATTAAAACTAAACCTCAATAAGACAAAACTCCTAACTAAAAATATGACAGAACGATGCAAATTAGAACTAGAAAAGTCAACACAAGTAAAAATATATACAAAAATTAAATATCTAGGCATTTGGATTTCAACAAAGAATATAAATCTGTATGACGATAACTACGGCAACTGTTGGAAGGAAATAAAGAGAAAGCTAGAATCATGGACAAGATTAAACCTATCCTTTTTAGGAAGAATATCATTAATTAAAATGATGGTGGTACCTAAATTTCTCTATCTCTTCCAAACAGCGCCAATTATCAGGAAAACTAATGAAATTACCATCTGGCAAAAAGAACTGTCAAAATTTCTATGGAGTGGAAAAAGACCTAGAATAAGACATAAAATACTTATAGATAAGATAGAAAGGGGTGGCTTTGATCTACCTGACTTGAAATTATATTATGAGGCCTCGTGCTTGCTGTGGATTAAGGAGTGGTGTACACTCCAAAACTGGGATATTTTAGATATTGAGGGGCATGATGCACGGTTTGGATGGCATGCCTATTTAAATTACGGAAAATCTAAAATACATAAAGGCTTTTCATACCATATAGTTAGAAATGTCCTCATGAAGGTTTGGAACAAATATAAATGTTACCTAGAAACTAAAACCCCAAGATGGATCTCCCCGCTGGAGGCAGTAACTGTTAAAAAAATGGATAATTCAAAAACCAGATGGTTGACATATAATGATTTAATTATAAATAATAATGGACAAATGGAACTAAGAAAGTACGAAGAAATAAAAGGAAGATTAAACAGTTGGCTAGATTATTTTCAAATAAATGGAATCTACAAACACGATAAAAAAATAGGCTTTGAGTCTGAAGCCTCAAGGTTTGAAAGAGAATTGCTAAATAGCAAAAGTAAGCTAATTTCCAAAATGTATAAATGTTTATTAGACTACCAGGTGATGGACGAAGAAGTTAAGGTTCCTATGATTAGATGGGCACAAGACATAGGGCATGTAATAATGCTGAAAGACTGGGAAAATCTATGGAAAGTAAATTTGAAATTCACTGCAAACTATGGAATTAAAGAAAATATGATGAAGATGGTTCATCGCTGGTATTTTACCCCATCGAAATTAGCTAAGATGTATAGAAATTTAACGGATACGTGCTGGAGATGCGGGGAGAAGGGAGGGGAAATGTTCCACATGTGGTGGTCATGTGGGAAAATAAAGATCTTCTGGGGAGAAATATATGACGAGTTAAAGAAAATAATAGGTAAGACTTTCAAAAAAAAACCAGAGGCTTTCCTTCTGAGTATACTTTCTATAGATATCCCGAAGCAGCAAAAAGAATTCTTTTTATATGCAACGGCGGCGGCCAGAATATTAGTGGCGAAAGGGTGGAAAGATAAAGACTCTCCAAAAATTGAGGATTGGCGACAGAAACTCCAAGACTTTGCAGAACTGGCACAGATGACGAATAGTTTAAGAGGAAACTCCAAAAGGGAATTTACGGAAAAATGGAAAGGCTATAGAGAATATGTTAAAAAATATAGTAAGAATAATATTTCTATGGTGGCATTTGAGGATTAATGTTTAAATAAGCTTTAATGATAAGATATATGGGGAAAATAAGATCCAATGTATGTAAGTCAAAGAGGGACAATAAGAGAAAATGTGGAGTTATGTACATTCAAAATACTATAGATGGAAGGGTATTGGTTGGAAGTCCGATGGGGGTGAGTTTATTTTATTTTTATTTTTATTTGTTATTCTTTACTCTTGGTAGGTATGTGGGAGGGTGTGAATGAGGTATGAAAAGAACATAAATATTCAAAGTTTTGTTATTATAAAGAAGTTTATTGAAATGTATTTTATTAATGTTATGTTTAAAGTTACAAAATTGCAATAAAGATATATTTAAAAAAAAAAAAAAAAAAAAGGAAGAACATTCTGATGGTAAGAGCTATTTGACAGTGGAACGCATTACTTCAGAAGGTGACCAGCTCTCCTTCCTTGGAGGTTTTTTTAGCAGAGTTTGGATGGCCGTTTGTTGAGCATTCTTTAGCTGTGACTCCTGCATTGCAGGGAATGATGGACTAGAATGTCAGGGGAAACCCAGCCGGATGGGCGGGGTATAAATTGTTGTTGTTTTCCCCTTGGGGTTCCTTCCAAATCCACAGTTCTGTGATTCTATTGTTGTTGTTGTTTAGTCGTGTCTGACTCTTCGTGACCCCATGGACCAGAGCACGCCAGGCACTCCTGTCTTCCATTGCAGTTTGGTCAGACTCATGTTGGTAGCTTCGAGAACACTGTCCAACCATCTCGTCATCTGTCGTCCCCTTCTCCGTGTGCCCTCCATCTTTCCCAACATCAGGGTCTTTTCCAGGGAGTTTTCTCTTCTCATGATGTGGCCAAAGTATTGGAGTCTCAGCTTCAGGATCTATCCTTCCAGTGAGTCTGACCAAACTGTGGGAGGCAGTGGAAGACAGGAGTGCCTGGAGTGCTCTGGTCCATGGGGTCATGAAGAGTCGGACACGACTAAACGACTAAACAACAACAATACAGATGGGCACGTGGGGGATTTTCAAAAGCATACATGAAGTGAAATGCACTCGTGGTTGGAAAATTGACAAACTGATTGACAAATTCCAGCATTCTTAATCTATCTGAGCTGTTTTGAGAAAAGGGCACACGCCACACCTTAAATGCACATTTAGAGCACATGGTTTTCCTCAAAGAATCCTGGGAGCTGTAGTTTGTTGAGAGTGCTTGGGATTGTAGCTCCTGTGAACGGGAGACGGCAGTCCCTGGAATTCTTTGGGGGGAAGTCACTGGCTTTAAATGCGCATCGAACGTACTTTAAATGCATCGTGCAGAGCAGTGTGGTAGGAAAACAAAAGGGGGGGGAGAGAAAGAAAGAAGGTAAAAGCAAGGGCGGTGAGTGGAAAAAGGTGGAGGGATCTGAACAGTGAGTATAGTAAGGGGGGGAAGCATGAGGTAATGTGGCTCCGTGAATTTAGAAAGCAGCGTCTCTGATGCAGCAGAGGAAGGTACTAAATGGAAACAAAAGCCCCATTATTCATTTGCATCACATCTTGTACGTGCAAAAGAGCTTATTCGCTTATAGTGAACTCTTTGTCAGTACAAAAGTTCCCGTGAGAAGTCTGCGCTGCGTCTCAGTGCGAG
Organism: Darevskia mixta; assembly: GCA_034641385.1. Taxonomy (NCBI): domain Eukaryota; kingdom Metazoa; phylum Chordata; class Lepidosauria; order Squamata; family Lacertidae; genus Darevskia; species Darevskia mixta. The sequence goes on from JAWWNH010000086.1 coordinate 446,174, forward strand.
CAAGAGATGTCCTTGCTGAGCCTGTTCTCAGATCTCGGGAGGAGATGCAATTCCTGTCACCGAATGACCTTGAGAAAGGTGCGACTTTGGAGTCAGAATTTGTTGGAAAGAAAGTGCAGGAGTAACATATGACCAGCAAAAAAATACATGAGTTGGACCAAAGCATCAGATGGTCCTCAGAATGGAAGTTCCTCGTGCAGATATATGCCAATGAATGGAAAATAAGCAAGATTATGCAATCTGTTCCAAGCAGGAAAAGTTAAAAAATAAATAAATAAAAGAAGGTGGGAATGCCAAGGGAAAGTCTAAGATCTGCATATGTTTGTGTCAATCATGTGTTTCTTCTGAGCTCTCTTTGGATGTTGTCCACACATGTGATCCTTGTCATGTGAGGAGTGGAGAGAGAGGGCGTGGTCCCTGGCCCTTGGTCCAGTATATCTGAAGGAGCGTCTCCACCCCCATTGTTCTGCCCGGACACTGAGGTCCAGCGCCGAGGGCCTTCTGGCGGTTCCCTCACTGTGAGAAGCCAAGTTACAGGGAACCAGGCAGAGGGCCTTCTCGGTAGTGGCCCCCGCCCTGTGGAACGCCCTCCCACCAGATGTCAAAGAGAAAAACAACTACCAGACTTTTAGAAGACATCTGAAGTCAGCCCTGTTTAGGGAAGCTTTTAATGTTTAATAGACTATTGTATTTTAATATTCTGTTGGAAGCTGCCCAGAGTGGCTGGGGAAACCCAACCAGATGGGCTGGATATAAATAATGAATTATTATTATTATTATTATTATTATTATTATTATTATTATTATTATTATCATCATCCCTAACATCATGTCACTGTCATTGATACTCCCCCTTTGTTGAGAGGCTGAGCATTCCTGCTCATGCGCCAGTTACTTCAAGACTGGATTACTGCAGGGAGCTCCATGTGGGGCTTCCTTTGCAGGTGCTCTGGAAACTGGAGTTAGGACAGAATGCTGCAGCAAGATTGCTGAAAGGAGTGAGACTTTCTAAGCATACAACACCTGTTCTCAGAGACCTTGACAGATTGGAGAACTGGGCGCAAACTGAGAAAATGAATTTCAATAGGGACAAATGTACGGTTTTGCACGTAGGCAGGAAGAACCAGATGCACAGATATAAGACAGGGGACACCTGGCTTATTAGCAGTACATGAGTCAGCCGTGTGATGCAGCAGCCAAAAAAGCTAATGCTATTCTAGGCTGCATCAACAAAAGTATACTGTCCAGATCAAGGGAAGTAATAGTCCCACTCTATCCTGCCTTGATCTGACCACACTTGGAATACTGTATTAAATTCTGGGCACCACAGTTTAAGAAGGATGTTGACAAGCTGGAAGGTGTGCAAAGGATGGACAACCAAGATGATCAAGGGGCTGGAAACCAAGCCTTATGAGGAACAGTTGAAGGAGCTGGGTGTCTTTAGCCTGGAAAAAAGGAGACTGAGATGTGATATGATAGCCATCTGCAAATATCTTACATGGAAGAGGGAGCAAGCTTGTTTTCTCCTGTTCTGGAGGGTAGGATCAAACCAATGGCTTCAATTTACAAGAAAGGAGATTTGTCTAAACATCAGGAATAACTTTTTGACAGTAAGAGCTGTTTGATGGTGGAATGGTCTCCCTTGGGCGGTGGTGGACTCTCCTTCCTTGGAGGCTTTTAACGAGAAGTCGGATGGTCACCTGTCATGGATGCTTGAGCTGAGATTCCTGCACTGCAGGGGGTTGGACTAGATGACCCTTGGGGTCCCTTCCAACTCTAAGATTCCATGATTCTATTGACTCCCTTTTCTGGTTTGAACTGTCCTTTCCCATAATGTATTTCTGTGACTAGCTCAGGGGTCCAGATTGTGTGCATGAGGAGGTTCTGATGAAATATTAGGAAGAAAGGAGATTCCAACTAAACATTAGGAATTCCTTTATGGTGGTAGGAGTTGTTCGACAGTGGAATGAACTACCTCGGAAAGTGGTGGACTGTTCATTGGAGGTTTTTATACAGAGGTTGGATGGCCATCTGTCATGGATGCTTTAGCTGAGATTCCTGAATTGCAGGGGGTTGGACTTGATGGCCCTTGGGGGTCCCTTCCAACTCTGCATGTGATGGCCTGGGATTCAGACTCAGATGCTGAACCTGAGGGATCCCAGCCTGCACAGGATTCCCCGCCTCCAGAACCAGCAGAGCCGGGGCTGAGGCCTGAGTCTGAAGGGGCCTCACCTGTGCTGGAGCCTCAGGTGCAGGCATCTGCTGAGTCTGCTCTGGCTCCTGATGGGATGGAGGACCCATTGCCTGCAGGTGCTCCACTCCCCACCCTGTCAGGGGAAGCTGAGGTTGCCTCTGGGTCTGGTAACCCTCCAGCCTCTCCTGAGCTGCAGAGGCTCAGGGCAGAGAGGCGAAGGGAACTGAGTTCCCGCAGGAGGAGTGCTCGCCTCCAAGCCAGGAGAGGCGAGTCACCAGAGGATCGGGGCCGCCCTATGCCTCGGGGCAGATAAAAGCTGGCCAACCCCAGCCCCAAGTTGCAGGAGCAACATTGTTGGTTGCCAGTTCCTGCTTGAAACCTGTCCTGCTTTCCTGCCTGAGCTCCTGACCCGCCCTGGTTCCCTGCTCGCCTACCTGTTCCTGACTTTGCCTGACTCCCTGCCCTGCACCCAGCTTCAGTGACTATGGACTGCCTTTACAGTGTACCTCTGACCACGGACTGGACTTGGACCTCGCCTCTCAGGTAACCCACGGGACCAGCACACTGCAATTCTATGATTCTATGGCCATTTCCACTACATGTGCGTCAAACTGAGCCTGTGCAAAGATCTCTTAGCCTGGAATGAAGTCAGCTGCAATCTCGCTCCAGATGGCATGGAATGAATGCATTTTGCTCTCTACTAAAACTTTGCAGAGCGCAGCCACTCAGTCACACCTGCCTCATGAGTTCCTAAACATTTCAATCATTGTATAGTCACCCTCTGATCAGTATGATGCATCCAATTTCAAGTCTAGTTATTGAATCGGGAGCTGCATTTTCATCTAAGCAGGCCAAAGAATTTCTCCTCTCAGTTCCTTCTACCCCGCCTCCCCCCTCCGAAATATCTCGCAAAAAAAGAGATCCCTGATGAATATGTATAACCGCATTGAATGCTCATAAACAATAAAACAAGACTACAAAACTTGTTAGCAGCTGTTACTGAGCCAAATACATGCCTGTCTCTATAATTATGTCGGGATGTGAGTTATACCCAAATATGCCTCACTCCCCCATTCAATGAGCCGGGCTCAGAGTTCTAGCTCATAAAAGGAGGGTTTTAGTTATCATCACCGCCAATATTGCAGATTTGATTTTCCCATTGGATAGGAAAGGGAATTGTAATTTATTTTTATCTTGCGTTATTGCTCACGCAATTCAGTAGTCACTGGGGTTCGATCTGAGGAGGCAGAAATATCTCAGACCAACGCAACATCTTAAGGACATCAGAACATTAAACTCCCTCCAGTACACCAGCGGGCAGGAGACAATGGTCCCATTCAAACACCATACATATCAAGAGCTATCATACCATTTCAAACATTTGTGGCTTCCCCCAAATAATTCTGGGAGCCGTAGTTCACTAAGGGTGTTGTGAGCTGGGTGTAGGAGTCCCTTGTTCCCCAACCAGACTTACATTTCCCAGAGTTCCCCAGGAAGAGGAACTGATTGTTAAAACCACTCTGGGAGAGGAATAGGAGGTCGACTCGCAACAACTCTCGGCACCCTTAAGAAACTACAACTCCCAGAATTCCTGAGGGTAGCCATGGCTGCTTAAAGTGGCATCATAGTGCATCAAATGTATGGTGTATAGCAGGGGTCAGCAGGGGGCCGGTCCACTGTCCCTCAGACCTTGTGGGGGGCCGGACTATATTTTTGGGGGAAATGAATGATTTCCTATGCCCCACAAATGACCCAGAGATGCATTTTAAATAAAAGGACACATTCTACTCATGTAAAAACACGCTGATTCCTGGACTGTCTGCGGGCTGGATTGAGAAGGCGATTGGGCCGGATGCGGCCCCCGGGCCTTAGGTTGCCTACCCATGGTGTATAGCTTAGATCAGTGGCTTTGCATCCTTTGTTGGTGCCTCGGGCGTGGGCGCTCCAGGTGGGACTAGGGACTGGGCATGGAGGGTGAACAAAACCTGCTGTGCCAGCCCAGCCCTCGCTGTCGCCACCACTGGGCAGGCATGGGGCACAGAAGCTGCGGAGGAGGAAGCCGCTTGGGTGCCTGGGACTTGTTTTTGGGACTGTGTGGAACCCAGTTCAGCTACTGATTGATTGATTGATTGATTGATTGATTGTGTGACTGCAGAAACAGACAAAAGCCCCCCATTCAAACAATGGCTATAATCAGTACAGGTCAGAATTATTATTATTTTTTTAAATTCATCATCTACAATACTGTCTTATTTATTTTATAGTACAGTACAGTGACTGTACATTGACGCGGGTGGCGCTGTGGGTTAAACCACAGAGCCTAGGGCTTGCCGATCAGAAGGTTGGCAGTTCAAATCCCCGCGACGGGGTGAGCTCCCGTTGCTCGGTCCCAGCTCCTGCTCACCTAGCAGTTCGAAAGCATGTCAAAGTGCAAGTAGATAAATAGGTACCGCTCCGGTGGGAAGGTAAACGGTGTTTCTGTGCGCTGCTCTGGTTTGCCAGAAGCAGCTTTGTCATGCTGGCCACATGACCTGGAAGCTGTATGCCGTCTCCCTTGGCCAATAATGCGAAATGAGCGTGCAACCCCAGAGTCGGTCACAACTGGACCTAATGGTCAGGGGTCCCTTTACCTTTTTTACATTGATTATTGCTTTCATTTTATGGATCAATGGTCTCGTTAGATAGTAAAATTCATGTTAAATTGCTGTTTTAGGGGTTGTTTTTAAAAGTCTGGAATGGATTAATCCGTTTTGCATTACTTTCTATGGGAAAGCGTGCAAACACTTTGGTTTTGGAACAGACTTCCGGAATGGATTATGTTTGAGAACCAAGGTACCACTGTACTGCTGTTTCTCTTCCTAGCTCTCTCTCTCTCTCTCTCTCTCTCTCTCTCTCTCTCTCTCTCTCACACACACACACACACACACACACACACACACACACACACACACAAACTCTATTTTCCACCTTCTTTAAGCAGGCAAACCACTTTGACAGTTCCCATCAGAGAAAAATTGTCAGCTTCTCTGAAAGGCAGCGAGAAGTAAAATAAAACCAAATCAGACGTTTAGCTCTCTCTGATCCCTCATTGTGTTTTATCTTAAATTCTCAGAAATTAAGCGTGGAGTCAAATCAGCAAAAACAATCTTCTTGAGTCAGACAAGTATTTCAAAAACATCCCACTCTAAGCTAATATTAATTGGATCAGATTAATGGATGTTAGAAAGGAGGTGTGTAGGAACTCACAAAAATAATTTAATTGCATTGTAATTACATGGCATTATAGGTTTATATATTAGATGGCTTTATTGAAACATTGATTATTTTTTAAAAAATGGAATATTATTAATACATTGCTTTGCATGACAAGATTTTTAATAAACTTTCTGAAAGTGTAAAAATAACAGGACAAGACATTTGGAGAGTATAGGTGAAAACACCTAAAATTTAAACTAGGGGTGAGGATTTTTTTTCAAGCCTGGGGGCTACATTCTCTTAGAAATCATAGAGTTGTAGAGTTCAAAGGGATCCCAAGGATCATCTAGTCCAACCCCTGCAATGCAGGGGGTTCTTGGGGACCTCCTGAGATCCACAGGCTAGTGGCAGGCGAGGAGTTGTTTTTCATTGTAACATCCAGCCATTAGGTTGCTGCTTAAATGGTTCTGACCAGTTTTGTGGTCAAGCCACACACTTGCATACACAACACTGGCCTCGCTGATAATGAGTTTTACAGACGTTACATGCCACTACACAACCTTGAAGGGACGCGGGTGGCGCTGTGGTCTAAACCACTGAGCCTAGGGCTTGCCGATCAGAAGGTTGGCGGTTCGAATCCCTGTGACAGGGTGAGCTCCCGTTGCTCGGTCCCAGCTCCTGCCCACCTAGCAGTTCAAAAGCACGTCAAAGTGCAAGTAGATAAACAGGGGCGTAGCGTGCCGCTTGGGTACCCGGGGCGGCAAGCCAAGCGGCACCCCTGGGGCCGGGGCGTCGCTCCGTGCGCATGACGTCACAACGCGCATGCGCACGGAGCGACTCCTTTGCCCCATGCTGCGGCAAAAAAAGCCACTGAAAAAACCCCTTTCAGCGGGTTTTTTTCGCCGCTGCGCTCCCGGGCGGAGCTACGGCGTCGGCATGGAGGAAGGGGCAGACCAGAGCCAGAAGGGGTGACACTCCTCCATGCTACTGGCCCGCCCCTCTCCTCCATGCCGGGGCGAAAAAAACAGCTGAAAGGGGGGGGGGGGAAACAAAGCAGGCACTTTAAAAGCGTCTGCTTTGTCTTCCTTTCACCCCCTTTCAGCTGTTTTTTTCGCCCCGGCATGGAGGAGAGGGGCGGGCCAGTAGCATGGAGGAGTGTCAACCCTTCTGGCTCTGGTCTGCCCCTCTCCTCCATGCCGACGCCGTAGCTCCGCCCGGGAGCGCAGCGGCGAAAAAAACAGCTGAAAGGGGGTGAAAGGAAGACAAAGCAAGGCACTTTTTTTTTTTTTTGCCGCTGCCGCGGTTCTCTCCCGCGCTCAGAGAGAGTGAGTGAGCCAGGCAGGGGCAGAGAGCTGCGAGTGCGAGCGCCCCCCCCCCAGATGTTGCGCCCGGTGCAGCCGGCACCCCTTGCACCCCCCACGCTACGCCACTGTAGATAAATAGGTACCGCTCTGGCGGGAAGGTAAACGCCGTTTCTGTGCGCTGCTCTGGTTCGCCAGAAGCGGCTTAGTCATGCTGGCCACATGACCCGGAAGCTGTCTGTGGACAAACGCAGGCTCCCTCGGCCTATAGAGCGAGATGAGCGCCGCAACCCCAGAGTCGTCCATGATTGGACCTAATGGTCAGGGGTCCCTTTACCTTTACACAACCTAGAATGTTCCTGTTGTGTCTTTCCTCCATAGTGGAACCCAAGACAGCACTCATCCAGGCAATGCCCCTACCCAGGCCTGCTGAGCTTCAGCGAGGAGGTGATCCCATGTGCCTTCAGACCATGCATTGAACTGGGATGCTAAGAAGAGGAGAGGAGAGAGGAAAGAGGAGAGGTTGGGACCTCCATGGTCCACTCAAACCTGCCCCTAAGGAATCTCACAGGATAGATGTGTCCTGATCATTCAAGCAAATAAGGAGAAGACAAGAAACAAAGAAATCCCCAAGGTTGCTAGCCAGTCTTGTATAAAGGGATAATAAAGGTAAAGGTAAAGGGACCCCTGACCATTAGGTCCAGTCGTGACCGACTCTGGGGTTGCGGCGCTCATCTCGCATTATTGGCTGAGGGAGCCGGCGTACAGCTTCCAGGTCATGTGGCCAGCATGAAAAAGCCACTGCTGGCAAACCAGAGCAGCGCACGGAAACGCCATTTACCTTCCCAGGAGCTGGGATCGAGCAACGGGAGCTCACCCCATCGCAGGGATTCGAACCGCCAACTTTCTGATCAGCAAGCCCTAGGCTCTGTGGTTTAACCCACAGCGCCACTCGCGTCCCTTATTAAGAGATTATTAAGGGATAATATCGCCCCATCAAGGTCAATTTACTCATGGTTGTTGTTGAAGATGATTCATAAAACCTATACACTGCTTCATTGTAAAAAAACATACAAACCTCCAAGTGGTTTGCAAGAAAGATAAAACAATAAGAGAAATTAACAGCAACGATCTAAGACTTTCAAAAAGTTAAAATATCGATAGACTAAAAGCAGATTAAAATTCACGTCAACGTTATGCATATCTGGGAAGGCTTATCTAAAGAAAGAAAAAAAGGGATTTTTAAAGCAACGTGTCTCGGCTAAAGTGTGGCATTTTGATTCCACTAGACTACATCTGAAGACTTTTCCAGAGTGAAGGTGGAGAGAGGAGGTTGGCACAGACAAGTGGAATTCCAAACTGGCCAAGAAGTGCCATCACACTATGGGAAGGCCATCAGAACATAAGAAAAGCCTGCTGGATTAGGCCAATGGCCCACGTAGTCCAGCATCCTATTCTCACAGTGGCCAACCAGATGTCTGTGGGAAGCCTCAAACTAGGACCTGAATGCAACAGAACTCTGCCCACCTGTGATTCCCAGCAGCTGGCATTTAGAGGCATCCTGCCTTTGACAAAAAATGTGCTTTTCTATATATGAACCATGAAGCCATAAACAAAGGAAGCTGCTTCATATCTAGTCACATCATTGGCCCAACAAGCTCATTATTGTCCACAGTTACTATCAGCAGTTCTCCAGGATTTCAGACAGTGGACAATTCCAGGCCTACCCATTTTCAATCCCCAGCATCTCCAGGTAGGGCTGGGAATGTCCCCTGTCTGAAACCCTAGATCACCCAAAGGTCTGACTCTGTATACAGCAGCTTCAAGTGTTCCTGTTTTCCTAAAGCATTTGTTATTCCACGGAAGGCTGTGCTACTCAGGGAGCCCACTAGGTGGCAGCGTTGCGCAGCCATGGAAGGTCTTTTCTGTGTGCAGGTTTCTTCAGATATGATCCTTTGTGATGTACCTGATGGGACAAACTGTTCTGTGCTTTAAAAGGAGGGGTTTTTGTTCTTCCCTGTGCTAGGGGTGGGAAGGAACTCGTTGGGTCTTTTCACACTGAGCCGACCCTGTCTGACATGCCCAAGCCTGCTTGTACATTGGTACACAACTCTCACCTTGGATTTTTGCAATGCATTTTTGGTGCGCAAAAAGGAAGCATAGAAATGCAGATTTTAAGTAAAGGATAGGTGCAAAATGCATATTTTATTGGTGAATGTAAAGAAAATGTGCATTTTATGCAAAAAGGTGTGTGTGTGTGTGTTTTATTTTTAAAGTGCACACAGAATGCATACAGTGAAATAGAACAGCATGCAATGCCACACAACAGGGTGGAAGTGATTGATTGAGTGCTGGCAAAACTGAGGCAGAGCATTGCCATCATAGCCAGTAGCCATTGATAGTCCTCTCCTCCATGAAACTGTCTAATCCTCTTTTAAAGCCATCCAAGTTGATGGCTATCACTGCTCCTGTGGGAGGGAGTTCCATAGTCTAACTCTGCAGTGTGTTACAGGTAGGTAGCCGTGTTGGTCTGTCATAGTCAAAACAAAATAAAAAATAAAAAAGATCCTTCCAGTAGCACCTTAGAGACCAACTAAGTTTGTTTTTGGTATGAGCTTTCGTGTGCATGCACACTTCTTCAGATACACTGGAAAGAGAAGTTGCTGAATTGCAACTCATTACCAAGCTTTTTGGTTTTACATGGAGAGACCTGGTCTGAACAAAGACATTGGATTCTTATCTCATTATACACGACAAAGCTATTTTTAACCTTCTCACCCCTTGCTTTTTCCTGTAAGACTAATTGCAGTAGTTAACAGTCGTCAACAGATTTACTGAACCTATCAGCCAATCACCCATTCCCACCACCCCTCTGAGAAATACCCCTCCCCACCCTCTCACTATATATAAGGGTCTGGTGACTTCTGTTTCAGTGTATCTGAAGAAGTGTGCATGCACACGGAAGCTCATACCAAGAACAAACTTAGTTGGTCTCTAAGGTGCCACTGGAAGGAATTTTTTAATTTTGTATTTTGTTCTGCAGTGTGTGAATAATTTTAATTGTTCTTGTTGTTCAGTCGTTCAGTCGTGTCCGACTCTTCGTGACCCCATGGAGCAGAGCACACCAGGCACGCCTATCCTTCACTGCCTCTCGCAGTTTGGCCAAACTCATAACTTTCTTTAATCTGTCATGAATCTTCCAATATTCAAATACATGGCAATGCTATGAGATAGATTAGGCTGAGAGACAGTGATGGATTTAAGATTGCCTGAGAGTCTCTTCACCAAGTAGGATTTTGAATCATCTCCAGTTCAGGTTTAGGATTGCCAACCCAGTTTTTTTTTGGGGGGGGGGGTGGACTGGCTTGTTTCTGCCCCTTGTTCAGCAGCTGAATCTGCAGAAACTAGGATGAGGATCTTTAGGAGGTCTTGAGACCAAACATTGCCATGTGCTGATGTTGAGAGCCAGTACTGGTTAAGAGCGGTAGACTCGTAATCTGGTGAACCGGGTTCGTGTCTCCGCTCCTCCACATGCAGCTGCTGGGTGACCTTGGGCTAGTCACACTTCTCTGAAGTCTCTCAGCCCCACTCACCTCACAGAGTGTTTGTTGTGGGGGAGGAAGGGAAAGGAGAATGTGAGCCGCTTTGAGACTCCTTCGGGTAGTGATAAAGCGGGATATCAAATCCAAACTCCTCTTCTTCTTCTTCTTGAGCTATCAAACCACCAGTAAAATCACCATCTCAGAAATTGATTGAGAAGTTGACAATCTTATTCAGACCTGACACTTATCAGCCTGCTGATAGCAACAGTCTGCCATGCCAAACACATGGCTTCCTGCCACAGATTTGAAAATGACAATGAAATTCATCCAGCTGTTGCTTCGACAAATACTAGTTATTTGCTACACTGGAGATTTCTGCTAACATACTGTTCAGCTCTAATCTAAGCCACTGCTAACAGACATTTATCCAGCTAGCATTATCTGTTGGATAACGCTGGCTTTGAGTTCCAGCTACATGTCAGCTGTCAGTTTCCAGAGGGGTCTTTAAAAGTGCAAACATAAGTTGATGTTTTAAAAACAGAAAACAAAATAGTTGATGCATAGATTCAGATTCTGTTCGCTAAAGGTTAAATTAAAGAGAGGTCTGTTGGGTGCTGCTAACACAGCAGAAACAATTCAGGAGGCAGCAGTTGTGAGTTACTGGTCTCTGCAGCCACAGCGGGAGCTGTGATTCTCCAATGGTTTGACTTCACTTCCAGAGGTGCACTCCATTGTCTCTCGGGACAGACGGATGCCAACAAACACTTGCTTTGTAGATATCATGGTGTAACACCTCGCTACTGCAATTTTGGGTTGTTAATAATGTTAATAAAGCCTAGGAAGGGGAGGAGGAGAAGTAGTCAATAAAGGGACACAATCCCACCCGCCCAACTGTCCCAGTAAAACAAGATGTGGAGATGGGAGGACCCTAACTCAGTAGTAGAAGACCTGCTTCTTATTCAGGGGTTCCCAGGGTTCAGTCCCCAATTGGACCTCCAGGAAGTCCAAGGAGAGACCTTAGTCCAGGGGTAGGCAACCTAAGGCCCGTGGGCCAGATGCGGCCCAATCGCCTTCTCAATCCGGCCTGCGGATGGTCCCGGAATCAGCTTGTTTTTACATGAGTAGAATGTGTCCTTTTATTTAAAATGCATCTCTGGGTTATTTGTGGGGCATAGGAATTTGTTCATTATTTTTTTTCCAAAATATAGTCCGGCCCACCACATGGTCTGAGGGATAGTGGACCGGTCAACGACTGCAAAAGGTTGTTGACCCCTGTCCTAGTCTGAAACCCTGCAGAGCTGCTGCCAGTCAGTGTAGACCAGAGCTTTCCAGAGTGTGTAGGTGTGTCGTACAAACGCTCCCTGTGCTCCTTCTGGGGCTGGAAAGAGGCTAGTTTCTTCTTCTGTCTTTGGCGATCCCTCGCAGCCGAGTAAGATTGTCTTCCATGAACACGATCTTAACAGTGAGTCCATATGAGACTGTGGAGGCCAATTCTGGATCCACACGTCCTTCCACAGTGGGGACATTGGTTTCCGGGCGGGAGTTGATCATGGTGAAGGTTTGCCAATCATGCCTTCCTCTTAGCACGTTTCTCCCTTGCGTCCTGAGTTCAAGCGTCTTCAAAACCCAGGACACCTTTGGTAATGGCTGTTCTCCAACTGGAGCCCTCGCAGGCCAGCGCTTCCCAGTTGTCAGGAAGTTTATACTACTTTTTCTTAGAATTGCCTTGAGAGAGTCTTTGAACCTCTTTTTTTTTAAAGGTATTTTTATTAAAGATTTCTTGATTTACAAAAGTATGTGCAATGTCTCTCTGTCGTATTTTTTCCATATATCATTTTTACAAATCAGTTTCATTTGTTTGTTGACCACCAGCATTATGCTTACCAGGGGCTAGTTCAGCCTCCAGTTTGCGTGTCAAGGTCCCCCCAAACCATCCCTCAAATAATTCACACATCAGACAGAATTTTGTTTTGGTTTTTGGCATGATTTTGGCCACAACTTTCTTAAAATACAAATAATGTGAGTGGTTGCCTAGGCATTGGTTAAGACTATCTGTCCCACCATAGGACAGAACTGACGACCGTCAGTAAGGGGAAAACACTCTGGAGATATAAAGGGAGCCCGATGACATGACCCTCCTCGCACTCCACAGGCTCCCAGGTCTCTTGCACGGCCCTAGCCCCCGACCGGGGGTTCGGACATAAGCATATAGGGTCCCTGGATTCCTTTAACGGAATTCCCCGTACACCAGTATCCATAGGAGGGGCATACATGGTCAACCATACCCCTCCTCCAACCAACATAATAACCAATGCCTAACCGCCAACCTTACAAGTTGTGACTATTTGCTATGCAGTAGGCAAAAACCAGGTGGCACCAGCCAATCAGCCACATGGAAAAATTCCTACCAGGCCCCTGCCTCAACAGCAGACGACCCCATGACAGGCATAGCAAGGTCAACACAGAGGCCTAAAATATAGGGAGGGAGGGTGCTTCGAAGCACACAGCCAGGAGGGAGATCACGTTGCACACCAACCATTATATATACGCTGGGCTGTCCACCATCAATTTGCAACATACAAATCTCCCCAACAACACCTTGGGTCCAATCACAGCAGTGGCCATCTAAACGTTCCTGTCCAGCACCAGAGGGGTGACTTGTTGGCCCCCACCGCAACACGTGCTCTCCATGAAGGAGAACACGCTTTGCTAGCAAAACTGAATTACTGTGTCGCAAAATGATGCACGTCTAAAAAATGTGTCGCCAACATAAAAAGTTCAGGAAACTCTGATGTAGACAATAATGAGCCACATGGACCAATGACCTATTTCAGTATCAGGTAGCTTCCTATGTTCCTAGAGAGGAAAAATTATATTAACCAATGCTAGCAAAGCAAACAAGTAAAATGCTTGAGGTGGTCCAGAGTTTCTCAATTTTGATGCATGCATGTTTGTTTCTAAATTGTTTTTCTGAATGTGGTCTTCAGCTGCTGCCAGGAGGCATGTCTATATGCAGAGCAGATGCTCTGTCTCTGAGCTATGACCCTCCTCCATTGTCACCCTCTGGCAGACACTTTTGGAGGGAGGGGTGGTGCAGACATATACCCCAAACCGTGGATGTGAAGCCAGTTCAGGGATGGGGAGGAGACTGTGGCTGCCATGACACAGATCCAAGGGGGCTCTTTTAGACATTTTCATTTCAAGCATGCACCTATTAGTGACGTACATTCCATTGAAAAAATGAATGAATAACAAAATCAATGAGCTGCATTCATTCCACTCTTTTCAGTTTCAGAAATGAATGGGCGTTTGAACAAATGAATGAAAATTCGCTTGTTTCTCGCTCGCCTCAATTGGGGCTCCACTGGAACAGTCTGTACAATGCTGCAGAAAGGTCACAAAGAGGAGAGGTAAGAAAGAGGATTTGGGGCTGTGTTTTCCTGCCTTTTAAATGGTCACTAAAATGTGGGGTCCTTCAACTCATCTATCCGAAATTTGGCAGATCTGAATCTTTTCAAGAGGTAGTAAAAAATTTGCAAGAGGGAAAACCACACCAAGATACAGCTTTTGGGTTATGAGGAGGTATGTTCATGATGGCATGGGCTCTGACCAATAGGCACCCATCCCAGCCCGTTTCCCCTTGCAAGCTGTTGAAGCCTGGATAGCCTTTCTCTAAAACTTGCTCTAGGATGCGGAAACCATCACCGTTGCTGAAAACATTGCTTCTGTTTTCATCTGAAAGGGTAGAATCACCTTACCGTTATAGACACGCACTTATAACTGGCGTCTCCACTTTCCCTTGTACAACAAATGAGTGGAGTTTACAGGAACCAGAGATTACAGCATGCATTTTAGCGCTGTCCTATTAGGATAATGTTGCTGTTTCATCATTTCTGTTAATGCGACATAAAGGCCATTTGTAACTTTGAAGAAAGACTATTAGCAGTGACAGCAGGAAAAGATGAAGAAAAACTCTTATTTGTGTAATGTCCCAATAACCATGTCTCTCTCTCTCTTTCTCCCCCCCCCCCCCACCTCTCTCTCCTGCTCAGACATTCAGAAGATATGTTCCTTTGGAGGCTGCTGGGGGAATTCTCCGCAGAGCTCCCGTCCTAATTAATGAACTTTAAAAATGCTTCCAATGGAACAATTTTAACGTTGATCCATAAAACTGACAGCAAGAGGAGATGTTTATTAGCAGTGACGCTTGGAGGGAGCGCAGCCATGCCATTCCACAGAGGATCTCTCTCCGAAATGCTAGGCAGATGCAGAAAGAAAGTTGTTGCAACATTTAACTTTGATTCCGCCGGTAACTGCCTCTTGAAAAACACTTACCATGGTGCATTATATCTCAGTTCACACAGAAGCCTGCAGGCGAGTCTCCATATGGTGAGAATTCTCCTGCAGCAGCCACAAAGAGTGATAGTGGTGATAGAAGACTATAGGTGAGCAAAGGCATACATAATGACTCTTAGGGTATTCCAGAAAGCAACCTGGATGCTGTATAAAGGAATCTGGCTGAGTGCAAAGGAAACAGGAGGATGGGAAAATAAAAAAACAACAACCTGTCAACAGTAGAGTTGATGGGATGGATGGAATCTAGGAGAATTCCATCTTCTCCCTAGAATGTCCTCTCTGTGGACAGTACCATCTTGGGTTTCTTTAAGATGCCTTCACTCAGTGGTTGTGTAAGAGTTCTGTAGTGGCTTCTCATGAGTAACGAGTCTCGACTCCAGTCCCATATATTTACAACGGTTTATTCTACAAGTATATACAGTGCAGAGCTCAGAAATCAGTGACCGTCTGTGTCACTCTTAGATCCCGGAAGTGGCGCCCTTCGAGAGCGCCCCCAACAAAAGAACTTCGGAACCCCAAGTCTCCTCCTCTCCTCCTTGCATTTCATCCTTCTACGCACTTGGGGCGACGGAACTGAGCTGGCTTCCTCTGTTCCTGCTCCGCTGGGTAGGTGTTCAGAGCCTGTAGCATCCCACAGCCCTTCCACCCCAGAGCTCCTGTCCCGTCCGTCGCTCCTACAGGAAGTCTCCCCACTGCTCCTGTGGTGCAGGGAACCTTCAGGCTCGGACAGCCCTTGCACCACCCCACTGGGCTGTCCGCTGGTCTCTGACGGTTCCCTGACAGGTTGTCAGGATGCTGTCAGCTGCTCCTGGCTGGTTGCCCAGGAAAGTATAAAGACAAGGAAAAGATTTTTACGGTCCTTTTTTATTTCAAACTTTTCAGAGAGAGGCTATAGAACCCAGCCTCTTGGATGATGCCATTGTCACGAGTGAATCTCCAACCCCGGTGTCTCTCCCACTTCCTTGTCATCATCATCACCTCCTCTACGAGTGCCGCTAAGCGCCCTCTGAGCTCTTTGCTCTCCTACTTTTAAGGCTCGCCGGGATCTGGGAGATGGAGGGTCTGGAATGCTTTCTAATGACAACGTGTCAGTCGGGTGTTGTTCTGGGTCTCCCATGATTTCCCATCTTTCCCCCTCATCTGCCTCTGAGCTGCTTCCTCCCTCAAACCCCTGTTGTAAATCTATACTGTCTTCCTCTTCCTCCTCCCTGGAAGGGTCAGGATGGGGAGGCGGTCTCCACCATTCCTCTTCCTCTGCCCAGTCCCTGACAGTGGTGGAACATCTGCTTTGCCTTCAGAAGGTCCCAAGTCCATCTCTCAGTACCTGCAGATTTGACTGGGAGAGGCCCCTGTCACAAACCCTGGAGAGCTGCTGTCAGTCAGTGTAGGGAATATGGACCTAGATTGACCAATGGTCTTACTTATATTTGGGGGGGTCTGTTTAAGACTCAGTGGTGTCCAAACATTTGTGATAGAGGGCCAGATTTGATGAAGTGAAGGGCCGAAGTTGTTGACCTTTTTTTAGGATTGAAGTTGTTGAGCTTTTTTATGATTTTACCCCAAAGTTGTTGAGCCGAATTAAACCAACCCCTAAACATTTTGTGAATCTAAGTTTGGCCTCATTGAGGGGCAGTATTTCAATATGAGTAGGAAAATGAGAATAACCCTAAATATTTTTTTAAGAAAAAAAGCACTGGATTTGCAACTCTGCCAAGTTCAGTTTCTCTCACTTTATTTTTCCAATCTTAGGTTCAGTTCTTCACATTTACACATCAGTTTGTGAATCCTTTTTTTAAAAAAAAGTGTTCATGAAAATTGACCAGCATTTTAATGCAAAAAAAAAAAAGACCATCTTAAGCCGCACGTTTCTGTAGGTAATTTTACCCAATATTCACATCCCCCCCCAACAATTCCCCCAAATATAACACATTTTTCTATGTTATTGTCCTCAATAGATGCATTTTTAGGCACACTTTACTGCAGTAAATGCAGTTTCCTAACCATTACTTGGTTCAAAAACTGCACTGAGAATTTCAGAGGAGTGTGAACTTCAAAGGATGAGTGTGTTTCAGTTTGCACACTATTTCAGGAAGGGCAAATCAGGTTGATTTGCTTTTAAATGCAAAACTGAATTGAATCTCTTCCCCACACCTAGGCAGAATATTACTGGGCATATTTTTTTAATCCATCTATGGAGATTTCCCAAACTGTTCTGATTTTCCATTATGTGTGACAACTGGCAGCACCCCCCCCTCTCTCTCTCTCACACACAGAGATATTCAGTGATCTGCATCAAACCCAAGTTATTCCATTTTCATAGTGCCAGGACAAAAAGGAGAGCCTAGGCTCTGTCGTGACACTCCCTGAAACGAGATACTAAAAACTTAAAGTGCTAAACTGAAGTGAAACATTACTCAACAGGGGCGTACCCAGGATCAAAACTAGGGGGGGGGGCAAGCCATGGTCGTTCAGGTTCTAGGGGGGCAAGCCATGGTCTCAGGTTTGCTTTGAATGGACGCTGATCATTTTTGCTTCTAGGGCTGCCTTCTAGGGGGGGCAGCTGCCCCCCTCTGCCCTCCCCTGGCTACGCCCATGTTACTCAAAACTAGAATAGGAAACCATTATACTGCAACGCTAGATAAGGTAAAGACTAAAGTCAAAATAAGAACCTTTGAACTGAAAATACCTGACGAGAAGCCAGCTAATTAAGTCTCGTTTCACTGGATCTGCCTGTTTTCTCAGTGAAACGAGATTTAATTAGCTGGCTTCTCGTCAGGTATTTTCAGTTCAAAGGTTCTTATTTTGAACCTTTGAACCTTGAACCTTATTTTGACTTTAGTCTTTACCTTATCTAGCGTTGCAGTATAATGGTTTCCTATTCTAGTTTTGAATAACGTTTCACTTCAGTTTAGCACTTTAAGTTTTTAGTATCTCGTTTCAGGGAGTGTCACGACAGAGCCTAGGCTCTCCTTTTTGTCCTATTTTTCCTCGTGACGGTCTTTCTTTTTTACATTTTCATAGTGCCTGCAGCTGGACACCACATGTGAAATTGTGCCATATGGTTGAATTTTGTTTTTGCTTTTTTAAAAAAACACAACCCTAGAAAAATTGATTTAATCAGCATCCTTAATCATCTAAAAAGTTGAATAGCTTAACATCCCTAATTGCCCTATATGAAGAAGCGAGGTGTAGTTCTCTGTTGACAAGTGTGTAAAGGCATCCCGGTATCCACAGCAGAGTTACACAAATACACAAAGCAATATTGTGAAATGACGACATTCGTGTGTTTGTCTGTGTGTGCTTTAAAGTCCTCTTTTCCCTATCAGATTAATGTATTAATTTTCTAATGAGAAGGGATTCTTCGCAGCAGTAGCAGCAGCAGCGTTGACTAATGCCCCCATAAAACGGTAGAGCTAATATGCCTAGTCCAAAATCACTTTTGTGCTTTGCTGCTCTCCCTTGTGGCCTGATGCAAATTCTATTGAATCTACAAAAAGACAGGGACCTAGTAATTCAGTGAGGTAATTCTCACAACCCAGGAGAATTAAGTGAATAACACACACACATACACACACATATACACAGAGAGCGTTGCTACTTGTAGAGATTGGAATAGTTTGCAGCTTATGCTGCTATAGTGAATCATACTAAGGACTGGTTTAGTGTGGGAAGGAACAGGGTTATTACTCAGAACTAGAGCGCGTGATGTGTACTGTGTACAGAACACCTGAAGTTCAAACCCTGGTATCATTACTCTCTACTCAATCCCTCCCCCTCAGCTCAGAAATGAGAAGAACATTCTGGTGGTAAGAGCTGCCAGTAAATGGAATACATGACCGCAGGAGGTGGTGGACTTTTCCTCATTTGGAGGATTTTCGACAGAGGTTGCATGGCCACCTGTCAAGGATTCCTTAGCTGTGATTCCTGCATTGCAAGAGGCTGGACTAAATGACCCTTCCCAACCCTACAATTCCATAAAAATTCAATGATTCCTTTAATCGTTGTAGTTAATGAGCATTCAAGCACATAATTCATAATAATAATAATGATAATAATAATTTTTTATTTGTTTAAAAAATTAATTTTTTAATTTTTTATAATAATTTTTTATAAGCCACTCTGGGCGGCTTCCAACAAATATCAAAATACATTAAAATATCACAGATTAAAAATTTCCCTAAACAGGGCTGCCTTCAGGTATTTTCTAAATGTCAGGTAGTTGTTTATCTTTTTGACCTCTGCTGTGAGGGCGTTCCACAGGGCGGGCGCCACTACCGAGAAGGCCCTCTGCCTGGTTCCCTGTAGCTTTGCTTCTCGCAGGGAGGGAACCGCCAGAAGGCCCTCGGCGCTGGATCTCAGTGTCCGGGCTGAACGATGGGGGTGGAGACGCTCCTTCAGGTATAGAGGACCGAGGCCGTTTAGGGCTTTCAAGGTCAGGACCAACACTTTGAATTGTGCTCGGAAACGTACCGGGAGCCAATGTAGATCTCTCAGGACCGGTGTTACGTGGTCCCAGCGGCCACTCCCAGTCACCAGTCTAGCTGCCGCATTCTGGATTAATTGCAGTTTCTGGGTCACCTTCAAATGTAGCCCCACGTAGAGTGCATTGCAGTAGTCCAAGCGGGAGATAACTAGAGCATGCACCACTCTGATGACAGTCTGCGGGCAGGTAGGGTCTCAGCCTGCATACCAGATGGAGCTGGTAGACAGCCGCCCTGGACACAGAGTTAACCTGTGCCTCCATGGACAATAACATAAGCAGCAATTGTATTTGTGAAAGACTTTGGCAGTGTATGTGGGTAGGGATGGGAGAGAGGAGTTCATCTGATCTTCCTTTTGCAGTGGACTGGCCTGATCCGACACTCCCAAACTTGCCTGTAGAACAGAACCCAGATTTGCATTTGCATTTCTCTGGGTTTTGCAGTGTATTTTTGGTGTGTGAAAAAATGTGAACAAAGATAGCATTCTATGTAAACAAGCATAGAACCATAGAACTGTAGAGTTGGAAAGGACCCTGGGGACCATCTAGCCCAACCCCCTGCAATGCGGGAATATGCAGCTGTCCCATGTAGGGATCAAACCTGTGACCTTGGTGATATCAGCACCATGCTCTAACCAACTGAGCTATGCAAGGACGCATGCAGAAAACATGTAGTTTACTGGTGGGTGTACTGAAAAACATTGGAAAGTGTGTATTTTATGGGAAATGCACACACAAAATGCATTGCGTGGAACAGGATGACACACAACAGGACAAAATGGGATGCAGCGGCACTCCAGGTAATGAGATGGTGGACTGGGTGCCTGTGGCTCTGAAATGGGACAGGATTAGTTTCTTTTCCATCCAGCTATCAGTCTTGAAGAAGAAGAGAAGAGTTTGGATTTGATATCCCGCTTTATCATTACCCGAAGGAGTCTCAAAGCGGCTCACATTCTCCTTTCCCTTCCTCCCCTACAACAAACACTCTGTGAGGTGAGTGGGGCTGAGAGACTTCAGAGAAGTGTGACTAGCCCAAGGTCACCCAGCAGCTGCATGTGGAGGAGCGGGGAAGCGAACCCGGTTCACCAGATTATGAGTCCACCGCTCTTAACCACTACACCACACTGGCTCTCTCTTGAGTGGCAATTGAGATGGAAGGGACCCCATAAACATCCATGCCCATCAGCTCTCTGGATAAGTGAGTTGGTTATTATGGGGTACCAGCCATAGCAAGGAAGAGGAAGAACTGCCATCACTGTCTAAGAGGCGGAACCAGATAAACTGGCACTGGGATGAATCCTGTGAAGGCATTGAAACTCAACTTTGCACTACTTCCCAGAGCACATGTTGAACTACAGAATACCTATCCCACAAGAAGCAGTCATGGCCACCAACTTAGATGGCTTTAAAAGAGAAATAGACAAATTCATAGATTCTTATGCTATCAATGGCTAAGAGCTACAATGGCTGTCTTATACCTCTGCTGACAGAGACAGTGTGCCTCTGAATATCAGTTATTAGGAATCACAAGTGGATAGAGGGCTCTTACGTTTACAGCTTGCTTGTGGGCTTCCTATAGGCATTTGGTTGCCCACTGTGAGAGAACAGGATACAAGACTAGTTGGGCTGCTATGTTTTTATTTGGACTGAGTGATGAAATAATTTATTGGCTACCCTCTAACCCTGTCTTTCCTTGCCTTTTCGGGATTTCCCCTCTACTGTAGCCGGAGCCAGCTCTCCCACCAGAACCCCTGATGGCAGGAAGCTGGGAAACTTATTTAGTAGCAAAGGATTCTGGTAGTTGTGTCAAGCACCATCGTTAGGCCCAGCCCTGTATAGCAACATTTGCCTTCTGCAGCTGCTGGATGAAAAAGCCGTAGGCAAGGCATATTTTAATAGATCAACTGGGATAAGGGGAAATAGCTGCCTTGGGATTGATTTGTCTCCTCCTGGCTTGTAATTAAAATTTGAAAAATCTCTCCTGGGTAATGAGCAGAAGATACTCTGGAGATGTCACTTACACACACTGCCATTAAGGAGTCCATCTCCGTTACAAGAAACCATTATCTGATATTAATGCAAAATGTCGAGAAACTACACTGGAAGTGTAATCTTCCGCTTAAAGCCAGAGAGGGAGACAGAGACTAACCCTCCCTTCTCTGTTTGCCGGCAGACTCAAGTATTAATATCTAATCTGATCTTTCTTCTAGCAAGAGGGCAGTGACTAAAAATAATGTGGAAAGGTCATGGAGGGCAGAACTGTTGGTAATAAGAAGCAACATCCTAATTTCATTCCTGTTTGAGACAAGGCTTGTTATTAAAGTCTTGCTTAAAGGTAAAGGGACCCCTGACTGTTAGGACGACTCTGGGGTTGCGGCACTCATCTCACTTTACTGGCCGAGGGAGCCGACGTTTGTCCGCAGACAGCTTCCGGGTCATGTGGCCAGAATGACTAAGCCGCTTCTGGTGAACCAGAGCAGCACACGGAAACGCCGTTTACCTTCCCGCCGGAGTGGTACCTATTTATCTACTTGTAATTTGACATGCTTTCGAACTGCTAGGTTGGCAGGAGCTGGGACTGAGCAACGGGAGCTCACCCCATCGTGGGGATTTGAACCACCGACCTTCTGATCGGCAAGCCCTAGGCTCTGTGGCTTAGACCACAGCGCCACCAGCATCCCTAAAGTCTTGCTTAAGAACTAGCATATCAGGTGTGCAGCAGGTGGCGCTGTGCTATAAACCACTGGGCCTCTTGGGATTGCTGATCGGAAGGTCATTAGTTCGAATCTGTGCGACAGTGGCGAGTTCCTGTTGCTCTGTCCTAGCTCCTGCCAACCTAGCAGTTTGAAAGCATGCCAGTGCAAGTAGATAGTTACTCTGGTTTCCATCATGGTGTCCTGTTGCACCAGAAGCTGTTTAATCATGCTGGCTACATGACCTGGAAAGCTGTCTAT
The DNA here is from genome assembly GCA_034641385.1 of Darevskia mixta. Taxonomy (NCBI): domain Eukaryota; kingdom Metazoa; phylum Chordata; class Lepidosauria; order Squamata; family Lacertidae; genus Darevskia; species Darevskia mixta. Next base: position 468,196 of record JAWWNH010000086.1, read on the forward strand.
GGACAAAAGCCGGCTCCCTTGGCCTGAAAGCGAGATGAGCGCCACAACCCTATAGTCTTCTTTGACTGGACTTAACCATACAGGGGTCCTTTCATCAGGTGTAGAAGATCTCAGCCCTGGAGAAGAGAGCTTACAATCCTCCAAACCACTCGAACTGCCCTTTAGGATTCTCCACTGACCACAGTCCTCTCTGGCCTTGATGTGTGCCATTCTTGACTGCTTTCACCTGTCTGGAATTTGTCCTTGAAGTGACGCCTAGATGGAAGATGGAGAGAAAGAGATGTGTGCGTTGAAACCTCTGGCTTTTGTGTGGCTGCAATACAGCCTACTCATATGTAACATATGCACCGTATTTTTCGCTCCATAACGCGCACCGGACCATAACGCACACCAGTTTTTTGAGGAGGAAAGGGAGAAAGCCCCCCTTTTTGAGGATCAGTTCAAAGTTGTGCATCTTCTTTTGGAAGAAGAAAAGCCCCATTTGCAAAAGGATCAGCTCAAAGTTGTGCTGCTGCCCTTGCAAAGGAGAAAAGACCCATTTGCAAAAGGAGCAGCCCAAAGTTGTGCTGCTGCTGCCTTTGCAAAGGAGAAAAGACACATTTGCAAAAGGAGCAGCCCAAAGTTGTTGTGCTGCTGCTCTTGCAAAGGAGAAAAGACATATTTGCAAAAGCATCAGCCCAAAGTTGTGCTGCTGCCCTTTGCAAATTAAAGCCCCATTTGCAAAAGGACCAGCCCAAACTTGTTGTTGTGCTGCTGCCCCTGCAAAGGAGAAAAGAAACATTTGCAAAAGGAGCAGCCCAAAGTTGTTGTGCTGCTGCCCCTGCAAAGGAGAAAAGACACATTTGCAAAAGGAGCAGCCCAAAGTTGTGCTGCTGTTCCTGCAAAGAAAAGCCCCAGTTGCAAAAGGATCAGCTCAAAGCCCTTTCTACAGTTTCCAAACAGATAATCTAATCAGCCAGTCACATGTCGCTGGGGAAACCAACAGCCTCCTCTGCAGGAAGGGAGCCAGCGACCTTATCTCTCTTCCCGATCTCTTGCTGATCAGCTGTAAAGCGGCAGCCTTTCAATACCCCCTTCTCTCTTTGTAAAAGAAAAAGCTCGATCTTCTTTTGGTTCCTGGGCAATTCAGCTCCAGGGACCATGCATTCGCTCCATAACGCGCACAGACTTTTCCCCTTCCTTTTTAGAAGGAAAAAAGTGTGCGTTATGGAGCAAAAAATACGGTATCTGTTTGCTTGTCTGCTTGTGTGTGTGTGAATGCATGTATGTAAGAGTTGCATCCATTATTCTGTCCACGGCCCCATCTCCCCAATTAGCATGCCCCCAAAGGTTGTCCTCAAGGGTTCTCTATCCCTGGTCCTGCTGTGATTCTTGCAATGCACAAGGTTACACTAGATGACCCTTGGGGTCCCTTCCAACTCTACAATTCTATGAAGTCCCCAGGTTCCCTTGCAGGGCTTCTCATGCTCCCGTTTCCTAGCTTAGGGGGTTCTACTGTGCTTCCCTCTAACCTCCCAGGGAAACTACTGAGTTCCAGAAATGCCAATCTTGGGGATGGGCTGAATGAGCTCCATACTACTTTCTCTCTCCCACTTTCAGAGTGCACCCAAGGAACTTAGACTCCTCCTTCCTTCAGTCCTACAGGTTCGTCCTGTCCACTTCTTTCCCCTTTTGCTGATGCCACCCCTACCTCAAATCCTCACTGTCCATCTCTCCATCTAGCCAACTCCACCCAACATTGTCCATACTCACAGCTAGGAAGTGACTGCATACTGGAGCCAGGCGCCAACCCAGGGAAACTCTTCTGTGAGCCTCCCCTAACAATCCATAATTCAGCTCCTTTCCACTTATAATAACAGGCATGTCTAACTTGTGGACCTCCTTCAGGTGTTTTTAGACTCCACCAGTCCCATCCAGCATGACTAGTGCTCACGGATGGTGGGAACTGTAGTCCAACAACCTCGGGAGGACCACAGGTCAACCTGAAATGATACCAGGAAGTAATAAGACTCACAAGAAGCCAGCAGGGGAGCGATTGCTAGAACCATCAAGGGGAAAGTATTTCCACCTGCTTTGCCCCACCTCTATCTTATAAGGTGGAGTTGCTGCTTAAGTGTTTACCCTTGCTCTTTTAAACTTTGTTGTTGTTAGCAGGAAGATGAATGTATTTTGAATCAAAGAATCCAAGTTCTGACCCCTGGATTTGGCTTTTGTTTTCTTTGGGCTGTCCATATTTTTAATGGGTTTTGTTTTCTCTTCTGTTTAAACAATGTTCTTCCCTAGTTCCAGATTCTGCAAGAATTTGGTCCTGCATGGACAGAAAATACTCCCAGTTACTAGCAATGGAGACATCCCATAAACTGGTTTTATAAAAGCTTCCCTGCAGGGCCCACTGTACAATTGAATTTGCTTCTAGTTCAATGTGTGTAACATTGCAGCATTGGCATTATTTTTCAGCATCCTATTAAACCAGGTAGGCATTTGAGACTCTCCTCTCTGTATCAGTATTCTGTCTGTTGAGCAGCAATTATGAGTCAGAGTTCCCATTGGGGAGCTTCAGGTCGGGTAATCAATCAAGTTCTTTGTGATGTATACATGCACTCTTTGCTGACCTCACTTTGATGGATGCAGAAATTGATCTCTTTCTGGCACCAGACAAATTCTATTTCTGGGTCGCAAAAGTGCCATCTAGTGCCTCTTTAGCCATCTGAATATCTGGTGCTCATTTTTGATTGTCTCTGAGATGCTCAGCCAATGAGACCTCTGGCATCCTAGCTTATAGAGATGGACAAGCACTTGATTACTTAGGCAAAAGCTTTTTGCAGGATCAGAGAAAGTTGAGATCAAAATAACCGTTGAAATAATTCTACCATTTTCAGGGCTTAAAGTGGGCAAATATTTCTCTAAAAGATTTGGGCTTCATACATCTTCCCCTGTTTGTAAAAGTTGCAACACAGGCAAAGAAGGAGCAAATAAAGCAGAGAGTGAAATTTTAAGAATGTAGGTAGGATCAGACCAAAAGCCTCTCTAGCCTATTCTCCTGTTCTTTACAAGTGACCAGCCAGTGGGAAGCCTGTCCGGTTGTCCACTGTTGTAATTGTGATGCTGGACTAAAGTGACCTTTGGTCTTTTCTAGCAGAAAGTCTGTTGAAGGTAGACTGAAGTCTACTGAAAAGGTAGCCAACTTGGTAGCCTCCAAATGTTGTAGGACTGCAACTCCCATCAACCTCAGCAAGCCTGGCCAATAGTCAGGGACAATGGGAGTTGTAGTCCAATGATAACTGGAAGGGACCACGTTGGCCTCCCCTAGTTCACTGTTGGTGATGCCTTTGGAACCAGGTAATGCCATATTTAGTGAGAGCTGGACCATAAAGAAGGCTGATCGCCGAAGAATTGATGCTTTTGAATTATGGTGCTGTAGAGGACTCTTGAGAGTCCCATGGACTGCAAGAAGATCAAACCTATCCATTCTTAAAGAAATCAGCCCTGAGTGCTCATTAGAAGGACAGATCCTGAAGTTGAGGCTCCAGTACTTTGGCCACCTCATGAGAAGAGAAGACTCCCTAGAAAAGACCCTGATGTTGGGAAAGATTAAGAGCACAAGGAGAAGGGGATGACAGAGAATGAGATGGTTGGACAGTGTTCTCGAAGCTACTAACATGAGTTTGGCCAAACTGCGAGAGGCAGTGAAGGATAGGCGTGCCTGGCGTGCTCTGGTCCATGGGGTCACGAAGAGTCGGACACGACTGAACGACTGAACAACAACAACAACAATGCCATACTTAAGGGGACCCAGGTGGCGCTGTGGGTTAAACCACAGAGCCTAGGGCTTGCTGATCAGAAGGTTGGCGGTTCGAATCCCTGCGACGGGGTGAGCTTCCGTTGCTCAGTCCCTGCTCCTGCCCACCTAGCAGTTCGAAAGCACGTCAAAGTGCAAGTAGATAAATAGGTACCGCTGCAGCGGGAAGGTAAACGGCGTTTCCGTGCGCTGCTCTGGTTCACCAGAAGCGGCTTTGTCATGCTGGCCACATGACCTGGAAGCTGTACGCCGGCTCTCGGCCAATAAAGCGAGATGAGCGCCGCAACCCCAGAGTCGGACACGACTGGACCTAATGGTCAGGGGTCCCTTTAACTTTACCTTTAATGCCATACTGATTCTACATAGTCCCTGGTCTGTCTTGGCCCAAAGCCGTGACCTTGTCACTGAATTCATATTTTTCTTAAAAATATAAAGTGGTATAGCAATGAAAGTAGTAGTAATAGTAATAGTATTAATAATTCCATTGCCATGTGCATTCAGATTCCTCCCTAATCCATAAATGTACTAATTTATGGAAGATACATGTTGGTTTTCAATTCGACACCTTAATAACTTGTGGCTGCATCTATGCTGAGTTGACTCATCTTCTTTTCTCTTATGGCTAATTGTCCTAATTACTCTGATTGCTAAAGTTTGGTTTCTTTGCTGCGGAACTGGGAATGTTTTGCAAGGTTCAGAGTTCCAACTGCACTTAATTACTACCAACTCTGAAAGCCCTAACTATACTCAGGGCTTGGAACTAGGTAGAGGCAACTATTGTACATATACAATAGAAGTCCTGAGGAAGACATTCAAATGCCGCCCACACCGTCCATTTACAATCCTAAGCACCCACCTGTTCAATTATCCTTAAAGACAGGCTTGCGTTGCAAAACAGAGCTCTGAATGCCATGCCTCTGGAGGCTGCTTCTGATCTGTTGACTCTGAACGGGAAAGCTGAAATCAAGAATGGACCAGACAAAATGAAAATTGAATGAGCGCTGGTCGCAAAATTTCCATTGTCCCAGTGGCTTTTCAGAAAGGTACTGATAATGGGCTGGTTATGATGGTTGATATGTGCCCACCACCAAGGAGCAAACCCTAGACAAATCCAGAGTGGAGTCCCTAAACTCCTGCAGCCAAGCTGGCACCAAATGTATTGATTTGATTTGCATCCATAGCAGTGTCCGGAGGAGGAATGACCGCTGGAAGGAGCACAGAGAGAAGAAACGCCATGGTGCATCTGCAGCGGCATGATTGGATGCCTTCATCTGCCCCAGCTGCAGCAAAACATGTCTCTCCCATATTGGTCTCCACAGCCACAACAGGTGCTGTAACCCTCCAGTGGTTTGACTTCACCCCTGGAGGCACATTGTTCCATTGTCTCCGAAGACAGACGAATGGCAACAGTAAGTCCTCCACTGCACACTGTGGCCTGGAGTCACCTCCTCTTCCCAATCCTGGTGACATTCAGTAAAAGAAAATGTGCTCAGGGACACCATCTCATGACAAGGAAACGATGCACTTTTCGGTGAATAAGAGGTGATGACAGAGGTTTCTAGAATGATGTGGGGAGGAAGCAGATAGCGGAAGGTTTTATCCCCCACTCATAACATTGGAATTCATGGCCATGGAGTGAAGCTGAACATTGGAAGATTCGGGACAGATCTCTTCATGCGGCACATCATTAAACTGTGGAACTCACTCCCACAGGAGCCAACAATGGTCATCAACTTGGGAGGCTTTAAAAGAGAATTGGACAAATTCATGGAGATTAAGGCATTGATTGGTTCATAGCCACCATGGCTAGGCTCTGCATCCATGGCTAGAGGCAGCAAAGCTTCTGAATATCAGTGGCTGGAAACTACAGGAGGGATCTATAGTTCAGGAACGGACCATCTTCTTTGCCCGCAATAGGTCCCAGGCTCAGTCCTCAGGATCTCCACAAAGGACTGGGAGATGCTCCCTGCCTGAAAGTCCAGAGAGCCACTGCCTGTCAGTGTAGACAATACTGAGCAAGGTGAACCAATGGACTGACTCAGTGTAAGGCAGCTTTCTGTGTTCTCTTGGATTTCCCATCCTTCCCTTCTGCCTCCTCTCCCGTGCCTCGCTGCTCCCCTCCCCGGAGAGCAAAGCCACCCCTGCAGTTTCTCGGATGAGTCAGGCATCTCTTGAGGCCAGGCGCGTTGGACTTCCTTGGCAGAATCCAGAGCCATCTGAATGTGGGTGGACAGAAATGTCAGCGAAAAGTACTGCATAGCATTAATTGACTACAGCTGGCAACCATTACACCACCTTACCTTCTTTGCGTGCCCGGGAATCCCCACAGGGTAACCTCTGCATATTTGGACCGCTTTCTGATGACATAAAGAGCAGGCGTGGGGGTTCTTGGGAAAAACAACTCTCTCTTCCCTCCTTCCATTCCTTTTAAGGCATTTTGCCCTATCCTTGGTGACTCGTCCTCTTAACTGACTATTCTCCAAACCAATGACGTACAGTTATAACCAACTGAATTGCATAAGTACTTATGCACACATTGAGCTGCTTCCAGGATTCTCCTCGTCTGAGTTTCTCCTCAGATTTTGTAATTCTGGATGAATCTTACCTGGCTTCCTCCAAAGAGAAACGGGCACCTTAAGAGGTTCCAGATTTAATCTCAAGCATTTCCAGGTGGGAATGCCCCACCCCCATATGAAAGCCTGGAGAGCTGCTGCCAGTCCATGTATATAGCCCTGAGCCAGATGGTCAAGAGAGCTATCTGAAGAATAGGTATCTGAAGAATAGGTATCTGAAAAATAGGTATCTGAAGAAGTGTGCATGCACACGAAAGCTCATACCAAGAACAAACTTAAGGTAAAGGTAAAGGGATCCCTGAACATTAGGTCCAGTCGTGTCCGACTCTGGGGTTGTGGCACTCATCTCGCGTTACTGGCCGAGGGAGCCGGCGTACAGCTTCCAGGTCATGTGGCCAGCATGACAAAGCAGCTTCTGGCAAACCACAGCAGCAGCACACGGAAATGCCGTTTACCTTCCTGGGTAACTATATATTGACGTTTGCGCTGGTGTGCTCCACGTGTGCTTGTTCACCTGGTTGCGCTGTCATGCTCGGCCTATGTGGGTGGTGAGATAAGATAAGATAAGATAATTTATTGTCATTGCACAAGTACAAGCACAACGCTATACAAGTGCAACGAAATTGCATGCCATCCCGTTAAAAACAGAAAGAAAGAAAAAAACAAAACAAAAAACAGCACAAAATACACACACACCAAAAAAAGCCACACATACACACACATACACCCATCACAGCTCTCCAAGGTCATATTATCTGGTTACAGCATTTAAGATGGTTATAGCTCTTGGGTAGAAACTGTTCTTCAATCTATTTGTTCTTGATCTAATTGTTCTATATCTTCTACCCGAAGGCAGTGGTGCAAAGACACTATATCCTGGATGAGATGGATCCTTTAAAATATTGTTTACCTTTTTAAGGCAATGGAACTGTATAGTTCTTCCAGAGATGGGAGAGGATGACCAATAATATTTTGGGCTGTGGTTATGACCTTTTGAAGTATCTTCTTCTCCCTGGCTGTGCAGCTGGAGAACCAAGCACAAATACAGTATATAAGAATGCTCTCTATGGAGCCTCGGTAGAAGGAGCATGCCTGGAGCATGTGCCATGTTGGACCTGACATTCTTTATGCCAGTTTAGGATTGCTCTCCCAGTGATGCCTGTTGAGGCACAGAGAAAATATTGCCCAAAGCACTCTGGGTCGTATGTGCGTGAGCTGAGAACAGGCTGGAAGCTTTCATACACAGAGACCTGCTTGCTCTGTGCTGGATCCAAAGCTGTGACAAATGGAGAAGACCCACAGCAGTGTTAACAATGTGAGCCACTCCATCTTATGCTCAGGTGGTATATATGTGTTAAAAAGGGATGTGGGTGGCGCTGTGGTCTAAATCACTGAGCCTCTTGCCCAGGGGTCAGCAAACGTTTTCAGCAGGGGGCCGGTCCACTGTCCCTCAGACCTTGTGGGGGGCCAGACTATATTTGGGGGGGAGGAATGAACGAATTCCTGTGCCCCAGAAATAACCCAGAGATGCATTTTAAACAAAAGGACACATTCTACTCATGTAAAAACACGCTGATTCCCGGACCGTCCATGGGCCGGATTTAAAAGGCGATTGGGCCGGATCCGACCCCCGGGCCTTAGTTTGCCTACCCATGCTCTTGCCGATCGGAAGGGCGGCGGTTCGAATCACCGTGACGGGTTGAGCTCCCGTTGTTCAGTCCCTGCTCCTGCCAACCTAGCAGTTTGAAAGCACGTCAAAGTGCAAGTAGATAAATAGGTACCGCTCCGGCGGGAAGGTTAACATCGTTTCCGTGCGCTGCTCTGGTTCGCCAGAAGTGGCTTAGTCATGCTGGCCACATGACCCAGAATCTGTACGCCGGCTCCCTCGGGCAATAAAGCGAGATGAGCGCGAAACCCCAGAGTCGTCCGCGACTGGACCTAATGGTCAGGGGTCCCTTTACATTTAAGTTTGTACTTGGTATAAGCTTTCGTGTGCATGCACACTTCTTCAGATAGTGTATGTAAATTTGTATGTATTTAAACTTTGGGAAAATCATTAAATAAATAAAAAAGATAAGGATGATGATGCCCAATAATGCAAATAATAAAAAACCCAATCATTTAATCATGTAAATAATTTTATTATTTATGCCCCACCCATATGGCTGGGTTGCCTCGGCCACTCTGCAATACAATGCAATGTTACTCACCAGTGGCCCTTTAAAAGGATTGGGGATATTTATCTCGTTTTTCCTCCAATCCAGGAAGGTATCACCCAGTCCCAAGTAAGCAATTTTGATTGAATAAGACCTCCTGATTAATGCTCCTCATGTATCTTGTGTCCTAAGGTTTTCCTTCTCTCTCCCACCAAAGCTATTAATAAAGAATAGCACATCCATATGACATGAAGCCACTCTCTGAATAGCAATGCACTAATTAGAGAAAGGTAATGTATCTCTGCTTGGCAGTTAAGGCGGGGGTGGGGTGGGGATAAGCCCTGCTTATGTCCGAATGGATAACTTTTAAAAAGAACTGCATTGTTTATCTCGGAACGGGGACAAATAAAAGAGGACAAGATAAAAGTATTTAAAAATCAGTCATGGCCCAGAAAAAGCAGGGCTGGAGCTGTCCGTGTGGTTTGTTCAGAGCCAGATATAAAGGAACACTTAAGAACAGTCCTGCTGAATCAATCTAGTCCTATATCCTTCCCACGCAGCAGGAAACCAGGTACTTTTGAAAAAGCCCTGAAGCTGGCCAGAATGGCTACTGCCCCCTCCCATTGCATTTCCTTGGCATTTGGTATTCAGAGATATACTGCTGCTGAACATGGAGGTCACATTCCCCAAATAGACATACATAGCTTTGCCATCCTTGAATCTGTCCAGTCCCTGCTTTTGAGCTAAGCTAGTGGCCACCCAAATCTTGTGGCAGAAAACTCCATCATTGCAGGCTCTGCTGCTATAAGAAAAATCTGCCCTTATTCCCTTATGGGGTACACAAGAGCCTTTTGAGGTTCTCCATCGGTAGGAGTAAATTACAGAGGCCAACCAGAGAAAAATTGAGAAGCAAAATCTTTATTATATCTGTTGCAACAGGGCCCACTCCCAAAAATGGAGGAACCACCCCCAACAATGGTGTGCAACCTCCTATATAGACTTTGAAATCCCCCCTTCCCCTCAAGACCACCCCCCTATACATCATACATACATCACAAAAAGGGGTGTAACCCAGGACCACCCCCCAGATACATCACAGCTACATCACAGAAAAAGGCGGTCTCCAGCAGAAATCTGAGTGCGCTGTTTACCTCCTGTCTGCCACTTCGTATGATAATGTCTTATCTGATTGCCTTTCCTGGGCAGTCTGGCCATTCCTTTGAGATGGTGATTACTTAATTTCTGAGACAATAGGAAGGTTCCTTCACCCCCTTCCTCCTTGCAGAGAAACATTTGGCAAACATTTGGTCAGTTTTGAGAGTCAAAATGGTGTCAGGAGTCAAAATGGTTTCAGGACTGTCTGCTTCAGACATGTGGCCTTGTTTTGTTTGACACACTAATAAGAATTATTATATACTAGTAGACTGTAAGCCCGTTAAATTAACGGGTGCTAGAACAACCACCCTCCTCCCCACTGGCCAAGGGATCGCGTCCAGCGTTAGCTCGCCACTTGCTTGTGGCCTGCTCAGGGGTAGGGAGAGCTAGGGAATCCTCAATGCCCGCTGCTGCTGCTGCTGAGCGATCAATCCGAGCCCGGCCTCCGAGCCCGGCGCCGCTTCCTCTTTGGCAGCTCACAACAATGTAGGTCACCTCGCTCGCAGGCCCACCTTGGTAGCCAGCCGCAGCTGAGGCCTTGTGCCTGGGAGCAGGTGCAGGAGGGGAGAGCAGAAGCATGCCTTCTTCCCGGAGCGCAGGGATCGGGTGGCCCCGCTGGGGCAGGAGCACAAGAGGCGGCCCACCAGTGCCCTTGTTGTGTGTGAAGCCCCCGGCCTCGCATCCAGTCTCTGCGCATAGCGTCCCTATTACCCTAGCTGCATCGGGGACACGCGCAGAGCTGACCGAGCGGCTCTCGCTTGACATCGCTCGCCCGCCGCCACTTGTAACGGCCGCTGCGCCCGGCTGCCCGAAGTCTCTGTGCTCCAATCCCTGTGTCCGTGGGGCACATGCGCAGTAGCGCAATCCCACGGACACATGGACACGACGCAGAGACACTTGCACTTTATTACTGTTGATGTATAAATAAAGTACCTTAAATTCTTACAACACAGCGAAATGGGACTGTTGTCATTGCGAACTGCTTAAAGGGAGGACTTGCCTTTGAACATCTGTTCTTCTTTGCACCTGCTATGTGCATCCCTTGATTTCTCCACACTTGAAGATGAGCAACGGGTTGTGTCAGCCCAGGACCACTGGAATGTCCTCCCCCCCACACTTTCTATTCAAAAACGTTTTTACTGGGATGGTATGCATAATGGGAAGCATAGTGCCAATGTCTACCATTTTATTCTCCCCAAAACATCTATTAAGCCTGTTATAGTGGGGCCCAGAGGCAAAATAAAAATGCTGGATCAGGCCAATGGACCACCTAGCTCATCATCCTTTTGTCACAGAGTCCAACCAGATGCCCCCAATGGGAAATGAGCAAGCAGGATTTAAGTTCTGCTTCCCTGTGGTTTCCAGCAACTGATGTTCAGAAGCGTCGCTGCCTCCAACTGCGGATGCACAGCACAGCCATCAAGGCTCGTAGCCCTCTCCTCCATGAATTTGTCTAATCTTCTTTTAAAGCCATCTATGGCTGGTGGCCATCAGTGCTTCATGCAGCACCAAGTTCCACTATGCGCTTTGTGAAGAAATCCAATGTTTTATCTGTCCCGAATATTTCAACATTCAGCGTCGTTGGATGTCCATGAATTACGAGAGAGGGAGAAAACCATTTCTCTATCCCCTCCCTACATGCATTTATAATCTTCTGCCATGTCACTTCTTATTCACCTTTTGGCTAAACAAAAAAAGTCTCTGAAAGCTAAACTAACATGTCTGCTTTAGGTAAAGGTAGAGGTAAAGGCATAGCTGTCAACCTTCCCTTTTTTGGTGGGAAATTCCCTTATTCCAGCGCCGTTTCCCGCTGCTCAGCTGCGTTGCTCGGCTGCGTTGCTCACCAATAGTTACAGAGAATAGGATGTCATTAGACAACAGCACTGTTTGTGCTTTGCTTGCATGTAAAATCAGCCACTCTGGCCCAGCCCACAAATACACTCCTTCCAAAAGAGTGTTAAAGGATGCAAAGTCTGCAACACGTTTGTATAATAAGTCATTAATGGATGCCAGAGTGCCAAAAGAGTGAACCTGATCAATCCCCCCATGAAGAATTGACGCTTTTGAATTGTGGTGCTGGAGTCCCGTGGACTGCAAGAAGATCAAACTGATCCATTCTGAAGGACATCGGCCCTGGCTGCTCACCGGAAGGACAGATCCTGAAGCATCACATGAGAAGAGAAGACTCCCTGGAAAAGAGACCCTGAGGTGGGGAAAGATGATGGTGTGTAGCCTGGTGTAAATTAATTTGTAGCCTGGGGGGATTACTGTGGCGTGGACTGTCCCCGAGAACCGTAGACTGTCCCTGGGACAGGTGAGGCTGCTGATCCCTTATTTTCAAATCTGAAAGTTGACAGCTATGGGTAAAGGACCCCTGGACAGTTAAGTCCAGTCAAAGGCCACTACGAGGTTGCGGCACTCATTTCACTTTCAGACCAAGGGAGCTGGCATTTGTCCACAGACAGCTTTCCGGGTCATGTGGCCAGCAGGACTAAACCATGGCGGAAACCAGAGTGCACGGAAACGCTGTTTACCTTCCCACTGCAGAGGTACCTATTTATCTACTTGCGCTGGCATGCTTTTGAACTGCTAGGTTGGCCGGACCTGGGACAGAGCAACGAGAGCTCACCTTGTCGCGGGGATTCGAACCGCCAACCTTTTGATCGGCAAGCCCAAGAGGTTGAGTGGTTTAGACCACAGCACCACCCGTGTCCCTATGTCTGCTTTATCATTGCACTGCTTTATCAGTGCATTCTAAGCTGTGTCTTAGAAAGATGGGAAGCTGCCTTGTATTGAGTCGGACCATTGGATCCCTCAAGCTCCATATTGTCTACTCTGACCAGCAGTGGCTCTCCAGGGTTTTAAGCAGGGGAGAACTCTACCTGGAGACGCCGGGGATTGAATCAGCGATGTAAAGCATATGATAATATTTTTGTTATTTGCACCCCACCCATCTGACTGAGATGCTCCAGCCACTCTGGGCGGCTTCCAACAAAATAGAAGAAGAAGAGGAGGAGGAGGAGGAGGAGGAGGAGGTGGAGGAGGTTTGGATTTGATATCCCGCTTTATCATTCTCCTTTTCCCTTCCTCCCCCACAACAAACACTCTGTGAGGTGAGTGGGGCTGAGAGACTTCAGAGAAGTGGGACTAGCCCAAGGTCACCCAGCAGCTGCATGTGGAGGAGCGGAGACACGAACCCGGTTCACCAGATTACAAGTCTACCACTCTTAACCACTACACCACACAGTAAGACCTACATCAAAGCAGATGCTCTCCCACTGAGCTATGCTCCCATCCCTTCATATCTCTGGGTTGTGATCTGGCAACCCTGCGCTGAGCTGCTGCCTGCCACACTCTGTGAGCAAGTGTGGGGCATATTGCATAAGGCTTGCATCACCCCAGACCCTCCACCGTGTCCTCTAACTACCAGCCAACAAGAGACGTGGGAGGGTTTCCACCCGGTGAAAAGGCAGCCAACATTCGTGATTTCTACCTGCTGAAAATAGAGGGGTTTTGGCAGGAGAAGATGCCGCTGCTCTTCACGGCTTCCAAACGAGTGGGCTGGGAAACTAATCCAGGTGGCTGTGGACCAACTCCGGCTTATGCGTGTATTTATTTGTTTTCTGCCAGCCTTCAACTGCATCTTTCTAGTCATTTACTCTGGGTACACAGTTGGAAACAGAGAGCGATGCTAGCTTTGCATTCAACAAGTCTTGCTGCTCGCTCTACCTGGTGGCAAACGATGGAACTGCAGCCAGGTTGGAAGAGAAGGCAGGTGTTGCCGGGGCGATGCGGAGCTCAGCAGAGAGGGAAGTATTTGTGGAACTTCAAAGGGAAAGGGAAACCGTTTCAGTAAGGCTAGCAAAACTTCCCAGCAGGATACCACATGCACCTGGGCTATAATTGGATTTTTTTTTACGTTAAAAAAGACATGAGAGGAAGAGGGAGGCTCCTGCCTGGGGGAAACATCAAAGGAACGTCAAGGGAAGGGGAAATAAAGATAAGTAACAGATTAGATAAAAGAGTGCTGGAATAGGACCTGGGATGGGAGAAACCAGGGTTCAAATCCCCATTCAGCCACCATGAAGCTCATTGGGTGACCTTGGGGGGTCAGCCAGTGGCGTAGCATGGGGGGCACAGGGGTGATTTCCCCAGGTGAAAAATTTGTTAGGGGTGCAAAATTTCAACACTCAGTGCTATCTCAATACAGTGGACGCTCGGGTTGTGAACGTGATCCGTGCGGAAGGTGCATTCGCAACCTGCAGCATCCGTAACCTATAGCACCGCGTCTGCGCAAGCGCAGGTTGCGATTCGGCGCTTCTGTGCATGCGTGAAGCACCGAACCCAGAAGTAACCCATTCCGGTACTTCCGGGTTCGGCGCGTTCATATCCCGCAGCGAACGCAACCCGAGGTATGACTGTACAGCAATGCACTCCAGTTGCTGGGCTCCATTGAAAATGGCTTCTCCATGCGAACCAGGAAGTGACCTCTCCAGACAGTGGAATGACTCTTCTTCTAAGAGCCAGTGTGGTGTAGTGGTTAAGAGTGGTAGACTCGTAATCTGGTGAACTGGGTTCGATTCCTCGCTCCTCCACATGCAGCTGCTGGGTGACCTTGGGCTAGTCACACTTCTCTGAAGTCTCTCAGCCCCACTCACCTCACAGAGTGTTTGTTTTGGGGGAGGAAGGGAAAGGAGAATGGTAGCTGCTTTGAGACTCCTTCGGGTAGTGATAAAGCGGGATATCAAATCCAAACTCTTCTTCTTCTTCTTCTCTTCTTTCTTATCTCTGTGGCTGCTATCTCCTGGGTGACACAGGTACCTTAGGCAGTTGAATGTACATGCATACTCCCTCCATTTCCCTCCCTCCCTCTCTCCCACCCCCTCCATGCTGCCCCAGGCACTGGCAACCCATGTTACGCCACTGCCTCTCAACCTAACCTACCTCACAGGGTTGTTGTGGGGATCAAAGGGGGAGGACCATGTACTCCACCTTGAGCTCCTGGATAAGAAAGGTGGGCTATAAATAAAATAAATGAATAAATAACTTTGGAGCAAAGTAACCACATTGTTACTATTTTAAATTTTGCTACAAATTGTCTCCCTTTCCTCCAGTTTGGAGTGATATTGTTACTACTAACAACAACAACAATTTCTATCCATTGCCGGTTTGACTCCGATTGGACCCATTGCTATTTATTAGCATGGTTTACCTAGGTGCATTAATTATAATAGCACTAAATAAAAATTAGTTGGGTAGAACCCATCACTGCATTAACTGTCTAAGAAAACTCATACGTATAAAACAGCACACTTACAGTCAGATAAATAGACATATTGTCAGGGAATGGGCAGAGGAGGAATGGTGGAGACCGCCTCCCCAGCCTGACCCTTCCAGAGAAGAAGGAGACAGTTCAGAATTACAACAGGATTTTGAGGGAGGTCACAGCTCAGAGGCAGATGAGGGGAAAAGCTGGAAAATAATGGGAGAGGAGCAGGAGGAGGAAAAAGCACCAGGAGGGCCACAGCTGATGGACTCAGTGTCTTTAGAGAGCATTCCAGACCCACCATCTCCCAGAACACGGCGAGCCTTGAATCTAGGAGAGCAAAGAGCTGAAAGGCAGAGGGCACGTCCCAGCACCTGTAGTGATGACTCATGAGGAAGTGAGAGGGGGTGGAGATTTACTTGGAGCAATGCCATTATTCCGAGAGTTCACATTCCCAAGCCTTCTCTCTGTGAATATTGAATAAAAGCAGATGGTAAGGACTTTCGCTTGTCTTGTCCATTCCTGGCAACCTGCCGTGGGGGTTGGTTCCTCTGCTGCCCGACACATATGAGGAAAAGGAAGGAATTGGGGGGAACCGAACGGAGAAAGAGAAGCACAGAGTTAGGGGAAGGGCCATAGCTCAGTGGGAGAGTGCCTGCTTTGCGTCTAGAAGGTCACAGGTTCAATTCTCAGCATCTCCAGGTAGGGCTGGGAGAGATCCCTGCCTGAGGTCCTGGAGATCTGCTGCCAGCCACTGTTGACAATGCTGAGCTAGTTGGGCCAATGCTCTCAGTATAAGGCAGCTTCCAATGCTTCTAAGTTAAAATCACTGAGTGGTGTCCTACTGTCAGGGGGCGTGGGGTCCCTTCCCCAGCTGGCCGCTCAAAGAAAGACTCTGAATCATTAAGCTTTGAAGCTTTAATCTTGGCTAATTACTTTACAGCGCGGAACACATCATAAAAACGACTCGTCAATCACTCTCAGATTCCCAGAATACCTTTTGGCAATTCTCCCGCCAGGAACCCCATCTCGGCAGATGGAAGCACCTTGTGCGCCTCTTCTTTCTTTCCCCAGCTACGTGGCGATGGCTCTGCCTGGCTGGCTGAAGCCCCTCCACCACCTCTCCTTCTCCACTGCTGGGGCTGGAAGGGGAACTGGATGAATCCGTCGTTAAAATTGGGGGTGGCTCTCGATAGCTGCTTAACCCAGGACTGGAGCAGGGCTGCAGCCCCCTGACACCTTCTAATGTCGCACTCAAAGTAGGCTCATTGGAATTAGTGGATTAACATTGATTCCAACATATCTGCTCTGATCATAACTTAGCTGGGCATCAACTACAGTAAAGTATACATCTCCCAGCTTTCTTTGAAGGAGATCAACCAGGTGACTCAGGAAAGGGCAGACTTCAGCGTTTTCAGATCTACTTTGCTTTTTACAAGAACCTCAAGATCCAGGGTCAAATGCAAAAGATATTGTTAGCACATTCTAAGCCTAGAAATTAGTGTACACAGTAGCAGGACTGGATAGATCTCACAGTCCTTTCACCCAAATCCCTTTCCAGATTAGCTCTCTTCATCACAGCCACCCAATTTAGGTCAGGAAAAGTTATGTTGTTGCTGCTATTGTTAGATAAAGTGGGTTCTCCTTCATGGAGAGCACGTGTTGCGGTGGGGGCCAGCAAGTCACCCCTCTGTTGCTGGGCGGGATCGTATAGATGGCCATTGCTGTGATTGGGTCCTGGGTGTTGTTGGAGAGATTTCTATGTTGCAATTTGTTGATGGACAGCCCAGTGACTATATACTGCTTGGCTCGCAGCGTGATATTCCTCTTTTGCTGCGTGCATCGGATCTCCCGCCCGCCCTCCCTTTATTAGGCCTCTGTATATGGCCTTGCTATGCCTGTCATGGGGTCATCTGCTTTTGGGGCAGGGGCCTGGTAGGAATTTTTTTCATTTGGCTGATTGGCTGGTGCCATTTTGTTTTCGCCTAGAGGTAAAGGTAAAGGGACCCCTGACCATTAGGTCCAGTCGTGTCTGACTCTGGGGTTGCGGTGCTCATCTCGCTTTATTGTCCGAGAGTCGGCATACAGCTTCCAGGTCATGTGGCCAGCATGATAAAGCCGCTTCTGGCGAACCAGAGCAGCGCACAGAAACGCCGTTTACCTTCCCACCAGAGCGGTACCTATTTATCTACTTGCACTTTGATGTGCTTTCGAACTGCTAGGTTGGCAGGAGCAGGGACCAAGCAATGGGAGCTCACCCTGTTGCAGGGATTTGAACCGCCGACCTTCTGACCAGCAAGCCCTAGGCTCTGTGGTAGCAATTAGTCACAACTTGTAAGGTTGGCGGTTAGGCATTGGTTATTAATTTGGTTAGTGGGGGGGGGTCAGGGTTGGCTGTGGCTGCCCCTCCAATGCTGCTGCTGCATGGGGAATTCCATTAAAGGAATCCAGGGGCTCACCATGCTTTTGTCTGTATCCCCCGGTCGGGGGCCAGGGTCACGCAAGAGCCCATGGGAACATTTGGGGAGAGGCGAGGGTCAGAGCCCCGGCTCCCATTCTCTCCCCAAAGTGTTTTCCCTTTACTGACAAATGTCAGTTCTGTCCCAGATAGTCTGAAGCAATGCCTAAGCAACCACTCACATATTTTGTATTTTAATAAAGTTGTGGCCAAAATCATGCCAAAAACCTTAAACTTAAATTTCTGTCTGAATTGTGTTTCATTTGGGGGGTGGTTTGGGACCTCGACACACAAGTTGGAGGAGTAAAAAATATTCACAGATCTAATGCAGATCACTCAAAGATCTACGAGCAGAGCAGAACAGAGCAGAGCAGAGTTTCCTTCATGGTTAGTAGCCGTTGGCAGATTTCCTCTAAGCCAGAAGGTCTCAGGAGCTAAGGAACCAAATTCTTGAGTATAGAGTACATCTCTTTTAAAGCTATTTAAGTGGTGACGATCGCCGTCTCCTGCAGGAGTGAGTTCCATGACAGCTGGGGGCCCCCGAGAGGAGTCTTAAAAGAATGCCTTTACTGTACTGGTTTTCTCCTCGGGTCATGCATGTGCTGCTGCCGGAGCCCTCGGATTGTTTTCCCCCTGGGTGCGGGGGGGGGGGTAGAATGTTGTAGAGCGGCGAGTGGGCGGAGCACTTGCGGCTGACTCTCTCTCTCCCCCCCTCCCCGCCCGCCCGCCCTCCCCAGTTGCTAATATGGCGTCTCGGAGCGCTCGCTCCGCCTCAGAGCATGACAGTGATGAGGATTCATACGAAGTACTGGATTTAACAGAATATGCAATGTGCCATCATTGGTGGAACCGGGTGTTTGGCAGCATTCTGGACCTATTGTAGAAAAGTATTCTGTAGCTACTCAGATTGCAATGGGTGGCGTATCAGGCTGGTGTGCAGGGTTTTTATTCCAGAAGGTTGGAAAACTTGCAGCGACTGCAGTAGGTGGCGGCTTTCTTTTGCTACAAATTGCTAGTCATAGTGGCTATGTACAGGTTGACTGGAAAAGGGTTGAAAAAGATGTAAACAAAGAAGCAACTCAAAAAACGAGCAAACAAGGCAGTTCCTGAAATCAACACATTGATTGAGGAGTCAACAGAATTCCTTAAACAGAACATAGTTGTATCTGGCGGGCTTGTTGGAGGCTTCTTGTTGGGCCTTGCATCTTAAGGACATTTCTCTTCCTGCTGGCTTAACCATGATAATGAAGAAGGGTAGCAATGCACAGTTCTTAAGTGAGGCAGTATGAGTTGCTCTCTAATCACTCCAGAGCAAGATGGATGGATTTGCCAGACAAATCTTCAGTATTTTGCATTTTAGGCTTTTGCCTCCTTAAGCTTGCTGAAACAGGTTTGCTGAAAAATCTAGAGTGTGTTGCATAGCATTCCTGAAGGAACAAGAACTGACTAACTTTTGTCATAATTTTTATTATTGTATCTCCATGCAGAATTCAGCATATTTAATAAGCTATCTTTTGGTTCTACATCTCTCCCCCCCCCCCAATTTTAGGGATATATTTTTATTATTGTTTAAGACAATCCCGTGCTGTGTTTAATCATGCCTATGACTAATTGTGCATATTGTGCTTGAAGCACAGAACTAGCCATCTTCTGTAGAGTTCCATAGTGAAAAACAATGTTCCACATGAAGAAGTACTTTCTTTTATCTGATTTGAGTCTTCCCACAATCATCTTCATGGGGCGAATATGTTTTTCATGGGAAAAGATTAATTACAGGAAGACGACACTTGGAGTTCCTATGGAGAGAATGAAGAGGAGGCATCTTGACATTTCATTTTTTATTTGTTGGTTAAAATGTACCAACACTTCTATTATTGTGTTTTTATAATGGTGGGTATTTTGAGACATTTTTAAGGGTACTTTGATGTATTCTGATAAATGCTTGTTGTCGTGTTTTGTTTTTGTTTTTGTTTTTAAAAAGAGGTTTTGAAAGGCTTAGAATGGTAGATCATTTGAAACTCTTAAATACCAACATAACATACCGGTAATACACCAGTGTGGTGGTATGGTTAGAGAGTTGGATTAGGACATGGGAGACCAGAGTTCAAATCCCACTCATGAAGAACATTGGCCCAGATATTTTTGACCATGGTTTGGGAAGTAGGAAGAAACTGAAAGATGGTGTGGGAGGGAAAGATTCGGAAAAAATAGTTGGGTTTGCAGTTCTACAGCTGTGTCTCAGAGGCTAGGCCAAAATGCCCAGATCATGGGTAGACAAACTAAGGCCTGGGGGCCGGATCCAACCTAATCACCTTCTCAATCTGGCCCACAGACGGTCCAGGAATCGGCGTGTTTTTACATGAATAGAATGTGTGCTTTTATTTAAAATGCATCTCTGGGTCATTTGTGGGGCATAGGAAATCGTTCATTTCCCCACAAAATATAGTCCGGCCCCCCACAAGGTCTGAGGGACAGTGGACCAGCCCCCTGCTGACCCCTGCTATACACCATACATTTGAAGCACTATGATACCACTTTAAGCAGCCATGGCTACCCTCAGGAATTCTGGGAGATGTAGTTTCTTAAGGGTGCCAAGAGTTGTGGCGAGTCGACCTCCTATTCCTCTCCCAGAGTGGTTTTAACAATCAGTTCCTCTTCCTGGGGAACTCTGGGAAATGTAAGTCTGGTTGGGGAACAAGGGACTCCTACACCCAGCTTGCAACACCCTTAGTGAACTACGGCTCCCAGAATTATTTGGGGGAAGCCACAAATGTTTGAAATGGTATGATAGCTCTTGATATGTATGGTGTTCAAATGGGACCATTGTCTCCTGCCCGCTGGTGTACTGGAGGGAATTTAATGTTCTGATGTCCTTAAGATGTTGCGTTGGTCTGAGGATATTTCTGCCTCCTCCTCAGATCGAACCCCAGTGACTACTGAATTGTGTGAGCAATAACGCAAACTAAGGCCCGGGGGCCGGATCCAACCTAATCCCTTTCTCAATCTGGCCCACATATGGTCTGGGAATCGGCGTGTTTTTACATGAGTAAACAGGACCAGCCTCCTGTTGAAAAAGTTTGCTGACCCCTGGCCCAGATTGAGCAAGAAAGGGACACAGAATCCATGAATCCTAGAAATGTCAAGCTGGGATGTATTCGGGTGTTAGGGGAGGAGGAGTACCTCTGGTGGGGGACATGTCGTGCTCCTTCTGGGGTAGTTCGTCTACCTTTGGTCTGCACACTGCATTCAGCTCTCATCCGTTGCTCCTAGAAGCTGTCAGTACGCGACAGAGGCCATCCCAGGAGTGGCTTTGACTGGCCAGCTAAACCAGGTGAAGGGAGCTGATGGCTCTCAAACCCTCGGTGAGTTAGGGACTTCCCCTGCATGCGAAGACAGGCTCCGGTGGATTGAGTGGACGAGGCCAAGAGTGGATCCAATGGTCAAGAAGGCAGTTTCTGCACGTGACGTAGAGGGAAGTGAGGGGCAGATGGGGCTCGTCCACCCAGTGTGATGGCCTGGGATTCAGACTCAGATGCTGAACCTGAGGGATCCCAGCCTGCACAGGATTCCCTGCCTCCAGAACCAGCAGAGCCAGGGCTGGGGCCTGAGTCTGAAGGGGCCTCATCTGTGCTAGATCCTCAGGTGCAGGCATCGGCTGAGTTTGATCTGGCTCCTGATGGGTTGG
Organism: Darevskia mixta; assembly: GCA_034641385.1. Lineage (NCBI taxonomy): Eukaryota > Metazoa > Chordata > Lepidosauria > Squamata > Lacertidae > Darevskia > Darevskia mixta. The sequence continues at coordinate 489,288 of JAWWNH010000086.1, forward strand.
AGGACTCATTGCCTGCAGGTGCTCCACTCCCCGCCCAGTCAGGGGAAGCTGAGGTTGCCTCTGGGTCCGGTAACCCTCCAGCTTCTCCTGAGCTGCAGAGGCGAAGGGCAGAGAGGCGAAGGGAACTAAGTTCCCGCAGGAGGAGTGCTCACCTCCAAGCCAGGAGAGGCGAGTCACCAGAGGATCGGAGCTGCCCTATGCCTCGCGGCAGATAAAAGCCGGCCAGCCCCAGCTCCAAGTTGCAGGAGCAACATCGTTGCTGCCCAGTTCCTGCTTGATCTTTGTCCTGCTTACCTGCCTGAGCTCCTGACCCGCCTTGGTTCCCTTCTTGCCCACCTATTCCTGACTTCGCCTGACTCCCTGCCCTGTATCCTGCTTCAGTTATTTTGGACTGCCTTTTCGTGCACCACTGACCTTGGACTGGACTAGACCTCGCCTATTGGATACCCCTCGGGACCAGCATACCCAGGAAGGGAGCCCACCTAGGAGAAGGAAAATTCTGGCCCTAAACTTCCACTGCCTTGTGGGATATCTTTGGGAGAAGAAAGGCTCAGGAGTAAACCCTACACAAAAATAATAGCAGATTTAAATTCCTCACATTGAAAAAAACAAACCCTATTTTTAAGCCCATCACTGAATAAATTTGCAAAAATTAAGTTTCACCCCGTAAAATGACACACCCTATAATAAACTATGGAACTCACTTCCACATGACGCAGTGGAATTAGATGGATATAAAAGAGGATTAGACAAATTCATAGACGGAATGGGTATGGATGGCTGCTGGCCACAGCTGGAGGCAGCTATGCTTCTGAATCCCAGTTTCTGGAAACCGCAAAAGTGCTTGGATCCTGCCCAAAGGCTTCCCATTATGGGAATCTGGTCAGCCACTGTCAGAAGATGATTCTGTGCTAGATGGTCCGTTGACTTGATTCAGGAGGCTCTTCTTATGTTTGGAAGGAAGGTAGGATTGGCTTTGTATGACAATGGTTTGGCAATTCACTCTTCTGCCTAGCCTGCCTCACAGGGTTGTTGTGAAGCCAATGTGAGAATGGACCCCAAACACCTTGCAGACAGGGTAGGATACAAATATGAGAGATGGGGGAGGTAGAGGAAGCGCTCAGCTCCAGGAGCTTCTGAAACACACAACAAAGAAAGAATTAAAGTCAGCCCAACCCTGACCTAGACAGAACGCTTTGTCCTAGGCAGCCACGTCGAACTGATGAGCATAGCTGTCAACTTTCGGATTTGAAAATAAGGGATTTTCCCAAACCTTTCGGATTTGAAAATGAGGGATGCCGCGAGGGCGGTGCAATGGCACCAAGTAGCCTCGCCACCCTGCGCTCCAGAGGCTGCGCGCGAACGGGTGAGCGAAAGAGCGAGCGCATAGACGGCAGGCAGACTGTCTGTCTGGTTGGGCGTGAGGGTCTGGGTGCACAAGGCATGCAAGCTCCGCCCCCAGTTGGTCTCAGACTCCTTATTGGCAGCCGAGCAATGCAGCTGAGGAGCCTCCCTGGCCGGCAGGGAGGGAGAGGAGCTGCTTCCTTTGAAATCCCGGAAATTTAAGGGATATCAACAATCCGGGATAGCAGCGGGAAACGGCATTGGAATAAGGGAGTTTCCCGCAAAAAAAGGGAGGGTTGACAGCTATGCTGATGAGTGTCAAGACAATGCAAACTGTACAGCAAGCAGAGTGAGTGGATGCCTTGCTGAATATATCTGGTCTGGATATCAGGGCATTATGACATTCTTTGGGGGGTTCTGTTTGTTTATTTCTAAAGCTGAAGTGCCTTGCGAATATTCAGCTCATTGTTCCTCAATAGCAAGCACACGGGAAGCCAGATTAAAACAGCCTCGCAGACTTGAGTTGAATGGATGGAGAGAGAAAAGCCTTTATAATTAAGGAGGTGGTAACCTCTAGGTAATTGGTCTGCAGTGGCAGGAATTTAACACCTTCACATATCCCAATTCATGATGAGAAGAAATCATTAACTCTTCCCAGCTTTAAGGCATGGCAGGATGAATGCCAAGGAGAAACCCAGGGACTTTTCTACCTCAATGGAGCTAGAAATATTCCCCAAGCATTAAAAATTAAGCTGGACGGCTTTCCAGTGCATTTCTCATTCTTCCCCTCTGTTTTTGTTTTCCTCTCTGCCTCAAACCTTCTTCCAAGCTGATGGCAATCATTAGTAAAATATATACATTTCCTGCCATCTGACACCTGCTTGCTTATTGGTCTCCGTTAGCGGTGGATAAATCTGCCAATTGCAATTCTCCCAGTTTCTCATCCTCCCCTAAATTGAATTCCCCACATTTCTGAATCTGTTTGTGATTTTATTTTTAAGTCCTCATGAAAATTCATTGCATTTTAGTACACATTCGGCCTAATGCACACATTTGGGTGTGCAGGTTTGCCTAATGAACATGGTTTTATGAGCAATTTTCCCTAATACAATGTGTTTTTCACAATGCTGTTTTTTTCTAATTTGTGGATTTTTATGCATACCTTCCCCTAATATATGCCTTTTTGCACTTCTCTTCAGAGCAGAACAGCATCACCAAACCCAGAAAAGTGTGGATTGAAAGGGATAGTGTGCTGGTCCCGAGGGGTATCCAATAGGCAAGGTCTAGTCCAGTCCAAGGTCAGTCCAAGCCAGAAGTCACGAAGCCGAAGTCATGAAGCCGAGGTCAGGATTAAGCCAGGAGTCAGAAGCCGAAGTCACAAAGCCGAGGTCAGGAGGAAGCCAGGAGTCAGAAGCCGAAGTGACAAAGCCGAGGGCAGGAACACAGGAACCAGGAACAGGAACTGGGCAGCAACGATGTTGCTCCTGCAACTTGGGGCTGGGGCTGGCTGGCTTTTATCTGCCCCGAGGCATAGGGCGGCTCCGATCCTCAGGTGACTCGCCTCTCCTGGCTTGGAGGCGAGCACTCCTCCTGCGGGAACTTAGTTCCCTTCGCCTCTCTGCCCTTCGCCTCTGCAGCTCAGGAGAAGCTGGAGGGTTACCAGACCCAGAGGCAACCTCAGCTTCCCCTGACTGGGCGGGGAGTGGAGCACCTGCAGGCAATGGGTCCTCCATCCCATCAGGAGCCAGATCAAGCTCAGCCGATGCCTGCACCTGAGGATCTAGCACAGGTGAGGACCCTTCAGACTCAGGCCCCAGCCCTGACTCTTCTGGTTCTGGAGGCAGGGAATCCTGTGCAGGCTGGGATCCCTCAGGTTCAGTGTCTGAGTCAGAATCCCAGGCTTCATTTTGGTTCCTGTATCTCTTGGGGAGGGTCAGTTAGCTGGGCTGGCATTAAAATCTGACCTGAACCAAATTTCTCTCCCATCTCTAAAGGCTCATCCACACCTCCATTTGTCCCTCCATCTGCCCCACTTCCTTCCCCCAGGAAAACTTCTGGTGTTGCGCTGAATTGGAAGAAACAGCAACTGGGTTTTCAGTGCATTGCCATTTGTTCCAGTTTAGAAGAAAACCACTTGGACATGTACTATAGAGAGATGTTTGGAAGGCTGAATTTGGGCTTAAGGTTCCCCACCAATGTGGTACATGAAGCTTAGATGATGCTCCAGCTCCACAACCACCACAGATGATGCTCCACAACCACCACAAGTATGGATCCCTCTTTCCTAATAATAATATAATAATAATAATAATTTATTATTTGTACCCCGCCCATCTGGCTGGGTCCCCCCAGCCACTCTGGGCGGCCTCCAACAGATGTTAAAATACATTAAAATATCACAGGTTAAAAACTTCCCTAAACAGGGCTGCCTTCAGGTATTTTCTGAATGTCAGGTAGTTGTTTATCTCTTTGACCTCTGCTGGGAGGGCGTTTCACAGGGCGGGCGCCATTACTGAGAAGGCCCTCTGCCTGGTTCCCTGTAGCTTTGCTTCTCACAGTGAGGGAACCGCCAGAAGGCCCTCGGCGCTGGATCTCAGTGTCTGGGCTGAGCGATGGGGGTGGAGTCGCTCCTTCAGGTATACAGGACCGAGGCCGTTTAGGGCTTTAAAGGTCATCACCAATCTGACTTTTAGAAGACATCTGAAGGCAGCCCTGTTTAGGGGTGTTTTTAATGTTTGATGTGTTTATACTATTCTGTTGGGTGCCACCCAGAGTGGCTGGGGAAACCCAGCCAGATGGGCAGGGTGAATCCCAAACCAGAATTAAGATTGCCGGAAGAAATATCAACAACCTCAGATATGCTGATGACACAACCTTGATGGCAGAAAGTGAGGAGGAATTAAAGAACCTTTTAATGAGGGTGAAAGAGGAGAGTGCAAAATATGGTCTGAAGCTCAACATCAAAAAAACTAAGATCATGGCCACTGGTCCCATCACCTCCTGGCAAATAGAAGGGGAAGAAATGGAGGCAGTGAGAGATTTTACTTTCTTGGGTTCCATGATCACTGCAGATGGTGACAGCAGTCACAAAATTAGAAGACACCTGCTTCTTGGGAGAAAAGCAATGACAAACCTAGACAGCATCTTAAAAAGCAGAGACATCACCTTGCTGACAAAGGTCCGTATAGTTAAAGCTATGGTTTCCCCAGTATTAATGTACAGAAGTGAGAGCTGGACCATAAAGAAGGCTGATTGCCGAAGAATTGATGCTTTTGAATTATGGTGCTGGAGGAGACTCTTGAGAGTCCCATGGACTGCAAGAAGATCAAACCTCTCCATTCTGAAGGAAATCAGCCCGGAGTGCTCACTGGAAGGACAGATCCTGAAGCTGAGGCTCCAAGACTTTGGCCACCTCATGAGAAGAGAAGACTCCCTGGAAAAGACCCTGATGTTGGGAAAGATGGAGGACACAAGGAGAAGGGGACGACAGAGGACGGGATGGTTGGACAGTGTTCTCGAAGCTACCAACATGAGTCTGACCAAACTGCGGGAGGCAGTGGAAGACAGGAGTGCCTGGCGTGCTCTGGTCCATGGGGTCACCAAGAGTCGGACACAACTAAACAACAACAACAACAATTCTCAGAGGGATGCTGCCTCTTGACAGAGGAAGTGGAGCATGGTCATTGTGGCTAATAATTTTGGAAAGCCTTCTCCTTGAATTTGTCTCATCCTCTTTTAAAGCCATCTCGGTTAGTGACCACCATTGCCTCTTGTAGGAAGGAGTTCCATCATTTAACTGTGCATTGTATAAAGAAAAACTTGTATCTGTCCTGAATTTCATTGACTGCTTCTTGCCCAGCAAAATCCCATTTATGCAAAAAGAATTTGGAACCCTGACTTCTCCGTAAGCTGTGGTGCTTGATCACTCCTTCCCATCATCTGGCAAAAAGCAGTCATCACTACACCTCCAGCTTCCTCTCTAATGCTGTCATAGCCACGGACCTTTTCATTTCAGCGGATCATTATAATTTATCCCCATCACGTCCTCTGCTGCAAAAGACCGAGTGATTGTTTCACACAGCAAACAGAGGATTGAAAGAGAAAATACATATAATATGCATATTACAAGTGCCTGAGGCATGAACTACGCACCAATTGTAAATAATATGGCATCGAGTTTATAGTAAGAGTAAACAAAGGACCCACTTCTTATACAGCCGAGCGACTGGAAGGGGTGAATTTCTCAATTGATTAAATGCGAAACGCTTTGCAAGTAGAGTTGATACCAATGGAGGCACTCCAGCCCTACAAGTGCTTTTTAATGGGAATGGAGAGAAGTATGAGATTCATTCATCCGACTTAGCAGGTGGGCCATTACGAGGCAATCCGTCACATGCCCCAGACGCTACCTCTGCGGGGGAGGTAGGCAGGTGATTGGATACAGTTATGTTGCTAATTCTCATTCTCTTGCCTTCTTGCTGTTTTTACGGTCCCATTACTTCTCGGTAGTTTAATGGTGGTTTTGAAATCTGTGTGCATACACATTAATGTGGAGGCATTAAGATAAGATAAGATAAGATAAGATAAGATAAGATGATTTATTTATTGTCATTGCACAAGTACAAGCACAACGCCATACAAGTGCAACGAAATTGCATGCCATCCCGTAAAAGAAAAAAAAAGAAAAAAGCACAAAACACACACACACCAAAAAGGCCACACATACACACACACACACACACACACATACACCCATCACAGCTCTCCAAGGTCATATTATCTGGTTACAGCATTTAAGATGGTTATAGCTCTTGGGTAGAAACTGTTCTTCAGTCTATTTGTTCTTGATCTAATTGTTCTATATCTTCTACCCGAAGGCAGTGGTGCAAAGAGACTATATCCTGGATGAGATATAGTCAAATATATAAGATAAGACAAATAGGGCACTGCCCCACCAACTTCAGTTTCCCTTCAGGCAGCTTCCATGAGATCACCTTTTAAATCACATGCCTTTATTTCCCTTTATTTTTGGTATGCATACTGGGAGAGACACCCTGCACATCCATGCCACAGGGTGCCTTAAACATTGTACAAAGTGCAAAATATTTTTACTGTAAGTGGCATGCAGTAAGCATGCAAGTTACTGCCTCAAATACAGCAGAAAATTGCAAAGGTTTGCTCAATTATTTCAGCCTATTGCTAACATAGTTCCTTACCGCTTTAAATCAGCTTATGTCTGTGGTTGCACATCTTAGAAAATTTCTGCACAACTTTGTACTTGTGGTTAGAGCAGAATATGAATTGGGAAAATGTCACTCTATCCTTTGACACATGTACAATTCAGCTTTTGACCAAAGCAAAGTTCATTAATGAATTGTTCAGAGGATTATCCAGAAGTTTAGACTTCATTTGATTTTTCTCTGATCAATTCCATCCTTTTGTGCCCCATGTAGGCACAATCGTCAGTCTAAATTCCCGCATTGGTGTTTGGGTTGCCAGAGGTTCTGGTCATCCAGAAAAACGCAAGAGGATAATGAAAATCCTATGTACATAGTCACACACATGAACCAAATGCTGGACATTAGCTGCCTTCACACTACTGCCAATTCTTTGATTCTGGCAATTGGGTCAAGAGGAGTACTATAAGAATCACAGCTAGAGGAACCTAAGTTAACCTACCCGGTAAAATTCCCTGGTACAGAACCATTGCATTCAGATGGAAGCAAACGCATCCCTCTGTACGTACATACAAGCAGTGTTCCTTTTGCTAACACACAAAAACACCTTGGCAAGATGCATTTTGCAATCTCAACACAGAAGGGAGACAAAGACCTCCTCTGCCTCCAAACATGCTGAATCCAAACAAATTCTACAGTGCATACGTATTTATTCTGGGATCGACGTTTTTCTGCGCCCCCCTCCTGCAATGTTTGGTGGTGGAAGTGGTATTTCTTTGTTACTTTTATTACCCTTGCGAGTACCTTTCCCGGGAAAATCAGAGGCTTACTATGTCAGGTTCCTACTGGAAGACCGGACAAATGACAGAACATTAGCAGTGGCGAAGTTTCTATCGGTGGTTGCAAGAACCAATGATCCCTATTCCTAAGTCTGAACAAAATGCTTGTGTAACTTGAAGGCGGGCTGTCGAAATTGTGTATTGTTTTGTAATGAATTGTAATAAAGATTTGATTGATTGATTCATTACTTTTCTCCTTTCCCCTGGTGGAAGGGGATGGCTGTACTTACATACTGTGGTGTCCCATTCTGAGACCCATAGTCCCTCTGCCATGATGTTAGGCTGATACAGATAAGAATGTGAAAAGAGCCAGGTGGCTCAGGCCATTGGACCGTCTAGTCCAGCAGCCTGTTCTCACACTGGCCAACCAGTCTGAGCCCACCCAGGGATGGCTATGAGCAGGATACCTGCGTTGCAGGGGGTTAGACTAGATGACCCTCAAGGTCCCTTCCAACTCTATGGTTCTATGATCCTATGCCTCAGTGGGAAACATTGTATCCTTTAGCTGCCCTCCTTATGAGGGTCCCAGGCAGGAGGGTGGGGGAATGCAGATGGAAATTGGGTGCCCCTGAATGGTTCCACCCTTATACTTCCAAGCAATCAGGGATCACGGCATCCTCATTTTACATAGCCAATCAGGGTTGCATAACCACGTGAAGTCACATGCTCAGTGATTCCCTTCACTCTGAATTGGTGCAACTCTGAATACGTGACTGTGGTTTAACCTGCTGGAATTCTGCAGCTTGGAACAATTATTCATAAACACTAAACACATTTAACAAAGGACAATCATGGACCATTTTATAGGGCTCTGCTATGCTCAGAATAGCTATGAATGCATTATTATAGGGAAGAGTTAAATATGAAATGGGTCACTGAAAAGAGAAGGCAATTGTGTCTGATCCACTGAATGAGATTTTTCACCTTCTATTTTGATCTCATCAGATAATCTGGGCATGTTCCCAATAAAGACTCTTCCTACTACAAAGATTATACACTTAAAGGAATAGTTTAAATGCAGATAATTTTTTAAAAAGGAAGTGGGGAGGAGGAAAATTTTTAATTTGTCCAATTTGGTTTGACATAGCCCCAGTCCATCTAATTGGACTTAATATTTTGACAATCTTCTTGCCAGATCCATATTTTTTTTTGCCCAGCACATGAGAATCTAATTAAATAGAAACATCTTAACCTTATTGCATTTCAGACAGTGCGACGGAGATCTTCCTAATCTGCAAGCGTAATGAGCCCACCCTGACCCGCAATTTCCCCGTTTAGTGATGATTCGTCCAACTGCCAAAAACCCTGACCATCCTCTCTCTCTCTCTCTCGTTTAAAGAATCCTTTATAATCACCAGCTAATAAGATTTACAACCCACATGAGAACGTTTAAACACTTTTAAATAAAGGAAATTAAGGCTGTGTGCATGAGGAATACAAAGGCTTGCACGCCCCACCCATGAAAAAGTAATGGAGAAGAAAATACGTTTTCCCTCTCCAAAACCAAGAACCATAATGAGTCAAAACAGCTTTCACTGCCCCACCACCAGCAAATTTCGCTACAGGGTGCAATTTTGCCCATGTGCAAAGGGCAGAGTCCACAGTTTCTTTCTTTTTTAAATGTATTTTTATTAAAGTTTTTCTTGATTTACAAAAGTATGTGCAATGTCTCTCTCTCGTATTTTTTTCCCTTGTAACATTTTAACAAATCAGTTTCATTTGCGTGTGTAGGGCACCCAGTCACTCCCACCAATAACTCACACAGGAAACATAATTTTTGGTTTGGGTTTTTGGGCATATTTTGGCCACAACTTTATTGAATACAAATCACGTGAGTGGTTGCGTAGGCATTGGTTCACACTGTCCTCCTGGACAGAGGTGACTCCTAGTCAGCAAGACTAGCTGTCCGGCTGGACAGAGCTGACCACTTGTCAGCGCAGGGAAACCATTAGCTGGGGAGAGTTAACGGAGCCTGGTAATCAGCGACTCCCCCTCCCCAGGGGTTCACAGGGGCTCCTGCATGGCCCAGCAACCCACCGGGTTCGGACAAGCAATGTAGAGCCCCTGGCTTCCTTTAACGGAATTCCCAACACCGACATCACCACTTGGCGGGCACCGCCCACCTATACCACCGAACCAATGCCTAACCGCCAACCTTACAAGTTGTGACTATTTGCTGCATAGTAGGCAAAAACCAATAGGCAGGTGCCAATTCGCCAATTGGACAAAATTCCTACCAGGCCTCTTCCTAAGCGGAGACGACCCCATAACAGGCACAGCAAGGTCAACGCACCAGCCTATACCAGGGAGGGGGGGTTGGGAGATCCGAAGCTCCAGCCAGAGTGGTAACACAACAACGTGCAGGAGCTTTAAATAGGACGCTGGGCTGTCCATCAAAACTTGCAACATGCAAATTCACCCAGCAACTGTCCGGGTCAGTAATGCTGTGGCCAGCAAGCCGTTCCCCCAAAACCAGGAAGTGACTTCTTTGCCCACACCGCAATTGTAGCTCTCTGCGAGAACTTGCTTTGTTGAGACATTAGGAAGAAAGGGGGGAAAGAGGTGGACAGCGGGGGGAGATGGGTGGGGTCGGGTGACAATGTTTCTATTTTACTTAATATAATAATAATAATAATAATAATAATAATAATAATAATAATTTATTATTTGTACCCCGCCCATCTGGCCGGGTCCCCCCAGCCACTCTGGGCGGCTTCCAACAAACACTAAAATACATTAAAATATCACACATTAAAAACTTCCCTAAACAGGGCTGCCTTCAGGTGTTTTCTAAATGTCAGGTAGTTATTTATCTCTTTGACATGGGATGGGAGGGCGTTCCACAGGGCGGGCGCCACTACCGAGAAGGCCCTCTGCCTGGTTCCCTGTATATGTATGGTTTGGTGTCAGCGTTGCTTGTGCAGGTTCTCTGCTGTTCGCTTGTGTTCCTTTGGTGGTGAGAGAGGTTGGGGTTGGCCTAGGGTGTGGTTGTTCATTTGTGGTTGGCTGTGGTGGTCTTTGTTTTCATGTGTGAGTGGGGTGGGTGGGTGTTTTGCATCAGGTCAGCCATATTGATTTGTATGCTGTTGGTGGATTTTTGTCATTGTCTTGTTGGGCTGTGTGTGTGATAAAGGGGAGCCATACCGGGGTGAAGGCATCTTCATCTATTTGTCCCCGTGTCAGTTTCAGTTTTTGGTTAATTTTTCTAGTAAGGCTGTTTCCCATACTATTTGGTACCATTGCTCCATGCTTACTCCTGATTCTCTCTCCAGTGTCTGGTTATGATATTTCTGGCTGCTGAAAGTAGGTGGGTTATGAGTTCTTTGTGGTGTAAGTGGGCATTATTGTCTTGGAAGATGTTTAGTAGGGCCAATTCTGGGGTGATTTCTAATACTTGCTTGGTTATTTCACATATTTCTTGTATGGTTGTTGTCCAGAATAGTTGGATTTTGGGGCACTCCCATCACATGTGGAGGTATGTGCCTCACAGTTTCTTTAAAAAAAAACATTTTACATCACTTGCTGCTTCAAAAATTGAAGCCATTCACCCCTTAAAAACATGAATTTAACACCATTCCAACAGTGCAAATATCAGAACCTGGGGCTGGCGGAGGACTGTAGAATGCAGCATTAATGATCAGGAAACACCCCAACAAAGAGGAGTGTGTTCAGCAAAAAATCAGAAGCATGCTACTTATGCAAGTGTTTCCCAAATAATGTGCAGGAGTTGAGAGACATTTCAGATGGAGAAGGCCCATTTCTGCTTTCAGATTTGAACACAACTTCCACTTCTTTGGAATCCGCAATGCATTCCCAGCACCCAAAAACAGGTATTTCCCATAAATGTTGCACGCAAAAATGTGTTGTTCTATTGGCAAATGCATTGAAAAATGTACATTTAATATAAAAGTGCATATTGTATATAAAAAGTATGCACAGAACATACAGAGAACATACACAACGGGACAGAAAAGTATCCGACAGAGCTCTGAAGGAGTGTCTCCACCCCCATCAATCTACCCGGACACTGAGGTCCAGAGCCGAGGGCCTTCTGGCAGTTCCCTCACTGCGAGAAGCCAAGTTACAGGGAACCAGGCAGAGGGCCTTCTCGGTAGTGGCACCCGCCCTGTGGAACGCCCTCCCACCAGATGTCAAAGAGAACAACAACTACCAGACCTTTAGAAGACATCTGAAGGCAGCCCTGTTTAGGGAAGCTTTTAATGTTCGATGGATTCTTGTATTTTAATATTTTGTTGGAAGCTGCCCAGAGTGGCTGGGGAAACCCAGCCAGATAGACGGGGTATAAATAATAAATTATTATTATTATTATTATTATATGATGGACTAGAAACAAAACCGAAATGAGCCCGTCTGTCCTGTAAGTTTAAAGTGTGTGCCGCTACCCAGTTCAATCTGACCATGCTGCCAAACGATGGAAGACTCTTGCAAGATTTCAGGCCCTTTCCTCATGGCCCAGTACAGCTGTTCTCCCATATGCTCCCTCTTAGGTAGGTTTTTAGAAAAATCAAGGCCGAGTCCAGCTGTTCCGCTTGCCTTATCCCTTCGCCAAAAGGCCCCCGGCTGGTGCTTGCGATCCTGCTTTGCAACTTGCATTCCATTATGCTCTCTGCATAATAGGCTTCCAAGTGCCAGAAACCCCATCCCCCTGTGGCACAGAAGACCATTTTGAGCAGTAATGGTCATTTGCTAACAGGCTATAAATGGCCCAACAGTTAGCGAGCGAGTCAGATAATGTATGTGTACATCAGGTGCTGACTAGCTTTTGCTTTTCAGTACCACCGTGTTCAGACTTTCTGGGAACTGGGGACAGCTTCCTACAGTTGAATGCCACCTTGCGCTCTTCCATTTTAATATTTAGCAAAATGGGAATGCTCCGAGGGGATCCGAAAGCAGGCTGACGGTGTAATTTCCGTGTAACGGTGGACGCGCAGTGTCGAGCGCGATGTTGAAGAGGCCGCCCCAATAGCATCCAACTGATCACATATATATTGCTGATTTAACTAGAGCACTGTTAAGGCAGAACATTTAAGCCAAATTTCTCTGCTATCATTTGAAACTATGATAGATCTCAAGCATCTGATTGCAAAAGACCTGAATCAGAGCCGGTGTAAAACTGCCAGCTGCATTTCAGAGACCGTACCCATAAATATCTCCATGTTGCAAGAATTCTGTGTAAGGGCTGCAGAAAATTGGGTCCTCCATTAAAAGAGGGCACGTGTTGCGGTGCAACCGGCTACCCGACCTGGTCTTGTGGGGGCAATTGGAAAATCAGGCCACAACCCCTGATAGGTCGGTCCCGCGTTGCTGGGGTGCAATCCGGCCAATGGGGTGTCGTAAAATTGCAGCAACGCGGGACCTATTTAAGCCCATGCGAGGCTGCTGAGCTTCCTCTTTGGGGCCTTTCGCATCGGAACACCCACCCACCTCTCCCTATATTTAGGGCTTGCTTTGACCTTGCTATGCCGTCGTGTGTCGTCTGTCGTTGGGACAGGGGCACGGCAGGAATTTTCCCCATTTGGCTGATTGGCTGTTGCCACTTGGGTTTCGCCTGCCGCGTAGCAATTAATCACAACTTTTAAGTTGCGGATAGGCTCTGGTTCAGGTGATAGGCGTGGCACGGTGCGTGGCCACGCCTATGCAAATGCAGGATATTCCAGTACAGGAATCCAGGGACTCATTGGTTTGTCGTTCCCGAAAGGGTACGGCCTATGGCCGAGTCCCAGGGACATCAGGATGGCTGGAAGGTAACCCTACCAGCAGCCATCCCTGGTGTTCATCCTTGTCTGTCCTCCGAAGGTGGCTCTGGGACAGTTCTGCCTGCAAGGGCGCAGGGAGATAGTCGAACCAGAACCTATGCAACCACTCACTAGGTTGTAATCAATAAAGTTGTGGCCTAAATTCTGCCAAAAACCGAACCAAATATCTGTCTCTTGTGTGATCTTATTTTGGGGAGGTTAAAAGGTCTAAACACGCAACTGAAATCCACCATCTGGTTTACTGATTACAAAGGGTTCCTCTTTGTTGGTCTAAGTGTCTACCAGAAATTTGTGGGGCTGGTATGGAGGTGATTCAAATGCTTCTGAAATTCTCCTCACCCAAACACAACCTTGGATTTCGTAGTTCCACATGGCTTGGAAGCATTCAGAATCTTCCATTGTTCCAAAGTGTTGCACTAAGTACTGTGCATGCTCTGTTTGCCATCTGGACAGGTATGGATGAATATGTCAATTCTGTTTTCACACAGTCTCTATCCCCCCCCCATCTGAAATTCAGTTTTGCATATTTACACATCAATATTTTATTTTCCATATGAAAATCTGCCAAAAATTCAGTTTGTTTTTGTTTATAATTGGAATATATAATTGGTGTATTGCTATTATTGTAATTTGAATTGATTTGATTTAGTTTGTCTCAACTCAACTCATTTTATTTCGGCTTTAAGCCCATAGACGTAACAACCAAAAACAGAAACAGCACAGTCTGGTTTACAATTGCTAACAGTAAAATAGATTAAAAGGGATAATTTAGTTTGTCATTAATTGGAAGATGGTTATTGAAAATGAATAAAATTTTAACAACAACAAAAATTAATGAGAACACCTACACATTTACATATACAATTTTGCCCAATATACACATTTCTACAAAGCAAACTTCCCTAATATAATACATTTTCTTAGGGGTCTATGCATCCTTTACCCCAACGTGTGCATTGGACACCTACGGTATATTGACTGGAGAAATCCATTGCAAAATTCAGATAATTGCAAACGTCTAAGCGATGGCTGTGTTTGAGTTCGTGCATTCTTTCAGAAAGAGCAAATCGGGCAAGTTTCCCGTTCAATGCAAACAAAATCAAATTACCCCACTCCATCCCTACATAGGGATGGATGAATCCATTCAGGTATGTCATAGTGCAACATGGGGATGGGACTTTTTAAGCTGTATCTGAACATTGCAACCCATGCACCTCCAGCAATCACCACCTGATGGCGGTAATGTTTGACCTGACATAGAGTTCTCAAATGCTGAACCACCGCTGAGTTCTCAAGCACAGAGAAGGAGTTTATAGAGCTTCTGCAATCACCGCTATCTCCATACTCCCCAACTGGATAAATATTTTGTTTCCAAGTTCATAGGAGAGCAGAGCAGAATTCATGACTTTTAACATGATTGGAAAAGACTGACCACTAGTCGCCACTACCCGAAATGGAAAATCCATGCTCTAAAATAAAAATACTTTTTCAATAGCCTTGAAACCCTGGGGTCCTGAGAAAAAGAATTAGCTGTAAGCCGTCTCCCTCGGCCAATAAAGCGAGATGAGCGCTGCAACCCCAGAGTCCGTCACGACTGGACCTAATGGTCAGGGGTCCCTTTACCTTTACCTTTAAACTTGCTAAAATGTACAAGACAAGAACCAATAAGTGCTGGAAATGTAAAGAAAGGGACAGTATCTTCTACCACATGTGGTGGACTTGCAAAGAGGTAAAGGCTTTCTGGGAAATGGTATATAATGAGCTAAAGAAAATGTTTAAAAATAATTTTGTTAAAAAACCAGAAGCCTTTCCATTGGGTATACTGGGTGAAGAGATATCAAGGGAAGATATAAGACTGTTTATGTATGCAACAACTGCGGCGAGAATTCTTTTAGCCCCAAAACGGATACAACAAGAAGTACCAACGAAAGAAGAGGGGCAGGTGAAGATGATGGACTTTGCAGAACTGCCGAAGCTGACAGGAAAAATGCGAAACCAGCATGATCAAGTATTCCGAAAGGACTGGTGTAAATTCATACAATATCTGAAAGATCATTGTAAGCAATTAACACCACTAGCAGGGTTGTCTGAAGACTTGTAATGAGAAGCTTTCTATCTTTCTATCTTTATTTAAATTTTTGAGATACTCTGCAATGAGTGCAAGTAGAATTGGAAAATGTATACATTGCAACGATATAAAGGTTAATTTTGAAAGCCATGAGGCGGGAAGGAAGGAAGTCAACAGGCTCTAAGAGCCAGTGTGGTATAGTGGATAAAGATGGTGTGAATGTACAGTGGGACCTCAACTTACGACGATAATGCGTTCTGACGCAATTTTCATAAGTCGAAAACATTCGTAAGTCGAATCCCCATAGGAATGCATTGAGCGAAAAAAATTCGTAAGTCAAAAATTCGTAAGTCGAAAAAATCCTATTAAAGCGGCCGCGACTTCCATTTGGAAGTCGAAAAATTCGGTTGCGGCGGCCATTTTATTTCTCCGGGAAGTCATTCGTAAGTCGAAAAAAACGTAAGTCGAATCGCTCGTAAGTCGAGGTCCCACTGTATAATGGAAAATGGAAAATAAATAAAAATTATAATAAAAAAAGAAAGGCTCTCCTATTTGATTCCATCCCTTTCACTTCTCCTCCATTGTTTGTAGGCACCGATATTTATCCTGCAAAAACCAGCTCTCTCAATCCATCAAAGTATTTGAATGAACAAATGATCCACAATGCTGTCTGACATTACACGGCGCAGTTATTTCCCCTCTCTGAAGATCCAGGCCACCGTTTCAAATCAGAAATGACATTGCAGAGGCCGTTAGCAATTATCCACAATGTGCCAAAGCTAAATCCTAAATACTTGTCATGTTCGTCTTCCGGAAAGTTCCCAGTCAAATTCATATTGGAGGGGGAAAAATTAGACACATTTCTTGATTTGCAGCCACAGCACCGGGTAGAGCTATGGTGAATTATTCACTCTGCTTATAGTAACTGGGGGTGGAGAGAAATATTTCCCCTCAAACACTCTCTCTCTCATATATTCAGACGTGCTTTATAGCATTGTTTCACTTAAATATTCCTGCTGCCGCTGTACTCCATCCATTCCCTCCTGAAATTATTTTGTTTATTTGATAAAATTTACGCACCACTTGATTGTAAGGAACGTCAAAGTGGTTTGCAAAACAAGACACCAACCTATAAAATTATTGATAAAAAAATGATCAATAGGTTTTAAACATTAAAAAAATCAATAGACTCAAAACAGATTAAAACTCACATTCATGTTCTAAATACCTGGGTAGGCAGGTCTAAACAAAAATCATTTTAGCAGGAGCTGAAAAGAGTACAGTGAAGGCAGCTGCCTGAAATCAATAGGCAGGGAGTTCCGAAGTGAAGGGGCTGTCACACTAAAAGATCAAGAAGCCCCCACCTCCGTCATCCACAGGAGGTGACTTTGCAGGCGTCACGACTGACCCGCCTGCTGGGCTGGAATTTAGCCCGACGCGTCGGGGGCTCTCCCGCCCGCAGCATCCTCAGGCCGACCAATCAGGTCGGTCTGGGGGCGTGTCCTGCTGCCGTTTAAGCAGGAAGTGGGCGGGAAATCCTCCTTTCTTCGCCCCGCTTCCCAGCTGTTAGGTTCAGCGCGGTAGCAGCCACCCCTTTTCTTTCTTTTCTTTCTCTCATTCATTTTTCCCTTAGGTTTAGCTTAGTGTAGTTTGTCTTACTGTCTTCAGAATCTAGGATTTATTGCTGATTCGTCTTCAGAGAAGCGTGATTGCGGAGCTGCTCCCTGCCTGCCAGGTGCACTCCCCCCCCCCAATCTGGGGCTCAGAGCCTTCCCAGACTTCCAACATACGGGTTGGGGTCGGATATAGTCTGTTAGGGTCCAATGCCTAAGCCAATACTGCTCTACATCCGTAACCAATAAAGTTGTGGCCTTCACGCCCATTAAAATTCATATAATGTGTCTGTGTCATTACTTCAAGGGGAGGGAGGGACATAGCCATGCAATGGGTGTTAGGTAACATCTCTAACAGTGCCAGTTCTGCCAATCAAAGCAGTTGAGAGGGTAAAGCGAACCTGTAGGCAAACTGGCCCCAAGTTGTTACAGGTTTTAATAATAATAATAATAATAATAATAATAATAATAAATAAATAAATAAATAAATAATTTCTTATTTATATCTGACCCATCCGGCTGGGTTTCCCCAGCCACTCTGGCTGGCTCCCAACAGAACACTAAAAACAGAATAAAACGTCAAACATTAAAAACTTCACAATACAGGGCTGCCTTCAGATAATAATAATAATAATAATAATAATAATAATAATAATTTATTATTTGTACCCCGCCCATCTGACCGGGTCCCCCCAGCCACTCTGGGCGGCCTCCAACAAACACTAAAATACATTAAAATATTACAGATTAAAAACTTCCCTAAACAGGGCTGCCTTCAGGTGTTTTCTAAAGGTCATGTAGTTGTTGATCGTTTTGACCTCTGAAGGGAGGGCGTTCCACAGGGCGGGCGCCACTACCGAGAAGGCCCTCTGCCTGGTTCCCTGTAGCTTTGCTTCTCGCAGTGAGGGAACCACCAGAAGGCCCTCGGCGCTGGATCTCAGTGTCCGGGCTGAACGGTGGGGGTGGAGACGCTCCTTCAGGTATACAGGACCGAGGCCGTTTAGGGCTTTAAAGGTCAGCACCAACACTTTGAATTGTGCTCGGGAACGTACTGGGAGCCAATGTAGATCTCTCAGGACCGGTGTTATGTGGTCATGGCGGCCACTCCCAGTCACCAGTCTAGCTGCCGCATTCTGGATCAATTGCAGTTTCCGGGTCACCTTCAAAGGTAAAAAAAAAAAAAGACAGATAGTTGTTTATCTCCTTGACATCTGCTGGGAGGGCATTCCACGTGGGCGGGTGCCACCATCGAGAAGGCCCTCTGCCTGGTTCCCTGCAACCTCACTTCTCGCTGGGAGGGAACCACCAGAAGGCCCTCGGCACTGGACCTCAGTGTCCGGCTGAACAATGGGGGTGGAGACGCTTCTTCAGGTATACTGGGCCGAGACTCCTTCAGGTATACCAGTAGCACCTTGAACTTGGCCCAGTAGGAAATCGGCAAGTAGTGCCGTTCTCTGAGCACAGGTGTTATATACTGACAACATTACGACTAGTTCCCAAATTGCTTTGGAGCCCAGATCTGGGCTGGGTCAGTCCTGGTCTGATCCGGGGTGCTTCATTTGGTACCAGATTGGATGGTGTGTGTTTATGTGTATGTGTGTGTGCGTGTGCGCGTGCACACACACACACACACACACACACACACTGTCCTAAATTTTATGTTCTGTCTTTGGAGTTCAGCCAGCTAGGGCTTATCCCTCCCTCCCTCCTTTCTTTACCCACTCTCCAACCTTGTTTAGATCTTGGCTCGCTCGGAAGACAGTCTTTCAGCTTCCAGGTTCTAACTTTCCTGTCTGCGGGAGTGCCAAGCATGAAAAAGGATGGCAGGAAAGTAAGTTCATTAATTATACCCATGACAGACTTGGGGAGGGGAAGGGAGAGGCGGGTTGGGAAGGAGGGGGGAATGAAGAGGTGGGGAGCCGTGGGGGTAAATTAGAGGCTGCAGCACTTGAATGAACATACTAGGTTGTCAAAAGGGCCGTCACAAAGTAATAAATCTCCGCTCGTAATATTAGCACTTTCCATCCAGTCCAGTAACCATTTCTTTCCCTCCCTCCCTCTCCTTCTCTTTTGCCCTTTTTGCGTTTAAATTATTCCTCCGGTGGAGGCTATGAAATGTCCAGCTGCCAATATTTTTTAACATTTACTCTCTAAAGGTAGCACCATACCTATATGTGGGGGATGTGTACAGTAGCTCTTTCATATTTGGAGGGCTCTTGTTCCAGCTTCTGCTGGCAAACATATTTCCAAATTCTTTGCCTTTCAGGGCCAAGACAGGGTGATGGGTGTTTCGTTCACATTTTCCTCCCAAATTCACACTCCTTGAACCAATATTCAAATGGAGCCAATAGTGCAAAGGTAAGATTTGCATCAATTCGCATCAACTGCTCCACCCACTTTTCCCTCTGACCGGAGTGACTCCCTTATATATAAAGGTAAAGGGACCCCTGACCATTAGGTCCAGTCGCGGACGACTCTGGGGTTGCAGTGCTCATCTCGCTTTACTGGCCGAGGGAGCCGGCGTACAGCTTCCTGGTCATGTGGCCAGCATGACTAAGCCGCTTCTGGCAAACCAGAGCAGCGCACGGAAACGCCGTTTACCTTCCCGCTGCAGCGGTACCTATTTATCTACTTTCACTTTGACGTGCTTTCGAACTGCTAGGTTGGCAGGAGCAGGGACCGAGCAACGGGAGCTCACCCCGTCGCGGGGATTCAAACCACCAACCTTCTGATCAGCAAACCCTAGGCTCTGTGGTTTAACCCACAGAGCCAACGGTGTCCCCTTCCCATATATCTATATCTATATCTATATCTATATCTATATCTATATCTATCTATCTATCTATCTATCTATCTATCTATCTCTATCTATCTATCTATCTATAAAGGTTGCAACGCTTGGGGCATTTTAGTTTCGAGAAAGGTAAGAGGAGGCACAACAGAAGTTTATAAAATGATACGTGGCATTGAGAAAGTGGATGCGGAAAAGCTTTTCTCAAGCTCTTAAATCTCTAGAGCGTGCGGGGAAGGGCAGTGAAGCTGATTGTTGGAAGATTCAAAATGGGTAAAATGAAGTCCTTCTCCATGCAGTGCACCGTTAAACTGTGGAACTCCCTGCCACAGGAGGCAGTAGTGGCCACCAACTTGGTGGCTTTGAAAGAGGACTGGGCAATTTCACAGAGGAGAGGGCTGTTGACAGCTGCTAGCCAGGATGGCTCCGCCCTGCCTCCACAGTTGGAGGAAACCACAGCAGGGGAGAGTTGCTCTTGTGCTCGGATCCTGCTTGCTGATTTCCCACAAGTATCTGGATTGATTGGTTGATTTGACCTACATACAACCCTTCATCTCAAGATCTCAGGGCGGTTCACGGTGGTTGGCCACTATGCGAACAGGATGCTGGACTAGATGGGCCATTGGCCTGATCCAGCAGGCTCTTCTCATGTTCTGATGCTTCTCCCTCCCCCAGGAGGTTATCAGTCAGGGCCGGATTTAGGTTTGATGAGGCCCTAAGCTGCTCCTGAAGGTAATGGGGCCCTTTATATGTCCAGCTGTCCTTTGTCAACAACAAACTGTCGCTGTTTTTTGTGTTGAATAGATGCTATATGGTAATTTATGGACCTAATAGGTACCTCAAGCCATTTGCGCATGTTGCCGTGCAACCAGTCCATGCAGAATGTAGGCACCCTATATATAGAAAGGAGCAAACCAGGGATATTTGAGGGAGCAGGTTAGCAGGCGGGGCCCATGACTTACATCATAGGAACCTACACAATACAAAACACTGCTACTGTATGTAGGTTTTATTTTGTTTTTTATCTTACCGGTATATTTTGGAAATGTACATCTAGTTTTTTCCCCTTTAAATTTTTTTGCTGGCCCCAAAAGAGTGGGACCCTAAGCTATAGCTTGTTTAGCTTATACATACATCCAGCACTGTTATCAGTGCTTAGAGGTGCTTAAGAGCATCAGTTAAATCACAATGCAGAAAGAACTTTGTTCTATGAGCATCCAGATTCCTTTTGAGGATTAGGAACTCAGGTACATTCAGGGAATTACAGTGGTACCTCAGGTTACATACGCTTCAGGTTACATATGCTTCAGGTTAAGAACACCTCTAACCCAGAAATAATGCTTCAGGTTAAGAACTTTGCTTCAGGATAAGAACAGAAATTGTGCTCTGGTGGCGCAATGGCAGCGGGAGGCAGGGCCGGTGCGTCCATTTAGGCGAACTAGGCAACTGCCTAGGGCGCCAAAATGGAGGGGGCGCTGGCCAGCCTGCCCCCCGCCCCCCGCCCCCGCCCGGTGCTGCCCCAACCAGCGGCAGAGCAAGCAGGTTGGGGCGAAAACCGCGGTGGCGAGGGCGCCAAAATGGAGGGGGCGCTGGGCAGCCTGCACCCCGCCGCCCGCCGCCGCCCCAACCAGCGGCGGAGCAAGCAAAGCGCGGTGGCGAGGGGCGCCCGGCAGGGCAGGGGGCGGGGCACCGCTGCGCAACGTGCGCCATACATAATGACGTCACGTGGCTCGCCCCCTCGCCTAGGGCGCCAAAATTGCCAGCACCGGTCCTGGCGGAAGGCCCCATTAGCTAAAGTGGTGCTTCAGGTTAAGAACAGTTTCAGGTTAAGAACGGACCTCTGGAACAAATTAACCAGAGGTACCACAGTTTATCATTCTAACTGTGTTATAAACATGCTAAACCAGGTGGCTCTGTAGAGTTTGATCCTTCGGCAATGTGATTTTCCACTATGATCTTCAGAACACGTTTTCCTGTAACACTTTTTTTATGTGTCTAGGATTCAACCTACGATTTAATCAGTTTACAGCAAGCAATCATCCCGGTGTGAACCTGTTGAGGTTGTTTATTATTTTTTAAGGGGAGGAGTCAAACAGCTGTGGCGGGCTACACCTTTGCCTAATCTGAAATCAATTTTGAGGATTCTCCAAATTAAACCAGAAAACTGGCAGTGTACAATGCAGGACAGAGCTGACCCCACAGAACAGGAGAGAGGAAATGGACTCACCCTTCTCTGAATGCACTTATACAATGTAATGATTAAGTATCATCCTTATCAAGCAATGTGCACACATGCGTGAAAAGCCATTCTCAATTTAAACTAACCACACCGAGAGGACAGAATGATACAAACATTTATCACAATTCAGGCAAGAAACAGAATTAATAATAAATACCGTGAGTCTGTAAAGGTCAGCGCTCTCCATTTTTCTTAGTACCGCTAGGGGGCAGACTTGCTCTGGTGTGTGGTTAAACCATAAAAAACACCTTTTGCAAACCACCTGCTAATTTGCAAGCTCTCCTTTCCACTCCTGGGCAGGGGGGTTGGGGTGTCAGATGAGTTTCATGGCAAAATGCTTTGCAGCAAGGAATCGAGTAAGCCAAAGCGAGCTTCTGTCCACCTGCAGGTGATGCTCTGTGGAAAATCACTAGATGTAATTATTTAATGAAGCAAGGAGTTGCTATTGATTTTGTGACTCTGGGTGGAAATTAGAAGCCCAGTTATAATTTCCCTTAAGCTTCCCATTTATCATCCAAAAACAACCCTTGTCTTTTGGATCTCTGATAATGGGAACGGCAAAGCTGGTGCTTTGCGTTGAGAGGGCTACACCAGCCCTGGAGAGGAGATGCTCCTGAAATTTGGATCATTCCCTGCAAGTTCGTGACAGCAGGTTGGTTAGAACTAGTCTATGTGACAGAGCTGCCATTGCTGCAGAAGCTAGCACAGCACTGATAATTTTATAGAATTGTAGAGTTGGAAGGAACACCAAGGGTCATCTAGTCTAACCTCCTGCAGTGCAAGAATAACAGCTGGATAATCCCCAACAATGGCCATCCAACCTCTGTTTCAAAACCCCCAAAGGAGGGGAGTCCATCACCTCAAATGATGGACAACCAAACACAGACCCATCAGCCGTGAGGATTTCCCTGCAGAAAAAGTCCTGGAGAAGTAGACACCAAGAGGATCAAATCCAAGAGGACAGGATCACACTTCAAGGTGACCTTGACAGATTGGAGAACTGGGCCAAGGCAAACAGGATGAATTTTAACAGGGAGAAATGTAAAGTACTACACTTGGGCAAAAAAAATGAAAGGCACAAATACAGGATGGGTGACACCTGGCTTGAGAGCAGTACAAGTGAAAAGGATCTAGGAGTCTTGGTAGACCATAAACTTGAGATGAGTCAACAGTGTGATGCAGCAGCTAAAAAAGCCAATGCAATTCTGGGCTGCATCAATAGGAGTATAGCATCTAGATCAAGGGAAGTAATAGTACCACTGTATTCTGCTCTGGTCAGACCTCACC
Source organism: Darevskia mixta (assembly GCA_034641385.1). Taxonomy (NCBI): domain Eukaryota; kingdom Metazoa; phylum Chordata; class Lepidosauria; order Squamata; family Lacertidae; genus Darevskia; species Darevskia mixta. The sequence continues at coordinate 512,423 of JAWWNH010000086.1, forward strand.
TGGAATACTGTGTCCAGTTCTGGGCACCACAGTTCAAGAAGGATACTGACAAGCTGGAATGTGTCCAGAGGAGGGCAGCCAAAATGGTCAAAGGCCTGGAAACAATGCCTTATGAGGAACGGCTTAGGGAGCTGGGTATGTTTAGCCTGGAGAAGAGAAGGTTAAGGGGTGATTTGATAGCCATGTTCAAATATATAAAAGGATGTCATATAGAGGAGGGAGAAAGGTTGTTTTCTGCTGCTCTAGAGAAGCGGACACGGAGCAATGGATTCAAACTACAAGAAAGAAGATTCCACCTAAACATTAGGAAGAACTTCCTGACAGTAAGAGCTGTTTGACAGTGGAATTTGCTGCCAAGGAGTGTGGTGGAGTCTCCTTCTTTGGAGGTCTTTAAGCAGAGGCTTGACAGCCACCTGTCAGGAATGCTTTGATGGTGTTTCCTGCTTGGCAGGGGGTTGGACTGGATGGCCCTTGTGGTCTCTTCCAACTCTATGATTCTATGATTCTATGATTCTCTGCTAACCATTCCAAAACAAGAATGTCCACATTTTTGCAGCAACTTTCCTCTGCTCTGCCTTGAGTCTGCACCAGAATAAACGAACTCCACAGCTTGCCGCCTTGTTCCAGTTCATGACCGCTTTGATAGATTCCTTCCCCCACTCCTTTTAATATTGCTGGGAGCAATTATCTCCAGAGCTCTCTGGGGGATGCCACGCTGAAAACCAGCATACATTTCTTGTGAATTATGGGAGGATTCGTGCAATGGCGAAGGTGCTGAGGTAAGGGCAACCTGGATGATTCAGGTACCGTGGTCTTCATTAGGAGGAAATATTAGCCAGCCGTGACCTTTCGTTTGCATCTCATATAAATGGAGCAACTCTCCGAGAGTTGGCAAAGACAACTGGCAATGGATGGCAACTACAAGTCAAGCATGACAACTGCTAATTCAAAGGGAAAGGTTTATAGATTAAATGGAATGGAGGTTCCACGTAACCTATGAGCAAATGAGGCCAAATCGCTTTGCAGGGGGAAAGTCAACCAAGTAATGGGAGTGACATTGATAGCTTGGAGGAGGGGTACCTGTTGCTCCAGAAATCCTAGTTTCCATTTAAACCAGCTTTCCTCAACCTGGTGCCTTTTATGTGCTTTGGACTACAACTCTCTAAGAGCTTATCGACACTTTTTGCCCTGCTCTTTCCAGGCATGGGTCTATTCTTTAAAGCTCTTTATTCAAACACACTTTCTTTTTATTTCCCCTGAGAAAACCCATTCTTTAGTGTTCAATCAGAGCAAACATCAATTAGGGTTTTCCATGGATTCCCTTTTGCTCTAGTTCAGCTTTAAAGAGTAGGTTTTCATGGGGAAAGCTCCTGAGCAGGGGTGCCAAGTAAGGGGGGTGGGGGCAGCCCCCCAATTTCCAATGAAAGGGCCACCCCCTGGTTTCGCTGCAGCTCGCATCACGCTTGCACACATGGTGTGCTGACATCACATGGCCCTGGGCCCCCTCGATTGCAGGGGTAAGGGGGTGTGCATGCTCCTGAGCAAAAAAAAAAACAGGTGCTCAGAGATGGAGCTTTAAAGTGCAGACAGTACCCAGAAAGAATGGAGGAAAGTTAAGTGTGCACTCAGTGAGTACAGCCAATGGTCAGAGATGATGGGAGTTAAAGGTAAAGGGACCCCTGACCATTAGGTCCAGTCGTGACCGACTCTGGGGTTGCGGCGCTCATCTCGCTTTATTGGCCGAGGGAGCCGGCGTACAGCTTCCAGGTCATGTGTCCAGCATGACTTAGCCACTTTTGGCGAACCAGAGCAGCGCACGGAAACGCCATTTACCTTACCGCTACAGCGGTACCTATTTATCTACTTGCACTTTGACATGCTTTCGAACTGCTAGGTTGGCAGCAGCAGGGACCGAGCAACGGGAGCTCACCCCGTCACAGGGATTCGGCACAGCACCACCCGCGTGTTAGGGAGTTAGGGAAGTCTAATTGGAGCTCCCATAATGCATTTGGCTAGGACTATGGATTTATTTATTTAGCTCCATTTTTAATTTGTGTCTTTCATTTATTTCGGTTTTATTTTGCCCTACTTCCTTAGAACAGGTCATAAAACATGGTTTTTATCTCCTCCCCAATTATCATCACATCAAGCCTTGAGGTAGGCTTGAGATGCACGAACATCATCTCTGAAATGGAATTTTTAAAAGAGAGATTTAATGTATGAACCATGAACGAAAGAGGCTTTTGTCCATGAAAACAGATAAAATCTCAAAATGTTTTCCCCTTGCACAGTCCACCTTATTGGTGGATTATTCTCAGACTCCACAGGTATGGAATAAGAGAAAATTTTGCTATTCCCAGCTACAGTCCCAGGTACTTCATAAGGCTTTTTTGGGGGGTGGGGTGGGGGTGCTAGTCCTAGCTCCCTGTTATTTACCGCTGTCCAGAATGAAAGAGCTTGCTAGCTCAGAATCCTAGACTGGGATAAGAAAGATATTAGCTGTGATTTATTCCAGCCCTCCAAGGCCAGCCAACCAATGGGGTATGTTTCAAGGCTCCAAACAGCATTGTTTAAAACCTTGTCAGCTTCATGGTACCTCTAGTAAGACTCCATCACCTTCTACAGGAATGAGCAAGACCTGCTGAGTTAAAAACCACAAATTGTCCAGAACCACCATGAAGAATAGCAAATGTGTTGGGCATGATGTTTCACGGGTCAGAGAGACCATTTTGTCAGATCCGTGGCTGGACGTAACCACTTCAGAAGAGCCTGCTGGATCAGTTCACTGGTCCATCGAGTCCCACATCCTGTTCTCACACTGGCCAACCAGATGTCCATGGGACATGGGTGGCGCTGTGCTGGGGCATCTCAGTCAGATGGGTGGGGTGCAAATAACAAAAATATTATCATATGCTTTACATCGCTGATTCAATCCCTGGTGTCTCCAGGTAGAGTTCTCCCCTGCTTAAAACCCTGGAGAGCCACTGCCGGTCAGAGTAGACAATATGGAGCTTGAGGGATCCAATGGTCCGACTCAATACAAGGCAGCTTCCCATCTTTCTAAGACACAGCTTAGAATGCACTGATAAAGCAGTGCAATGATAAAGCAGACATAGGGATCCGGGTGGTCTAAACCACTCAGCCTCTTGGGCTTGCCGATCAGAAGGTCGGCGGTTTGAATCCCCATGACAGAGTGAGCTCCTGTTGCTCTGTCCCAGCTCCTGCCAACCTAGCAGTTTGAAAGCACAACAGTGAAAGTAGATAAATAGGCACCACTGTGGCAGGAAGGTAAATGGCGTTTCCGTGCGCTCTGGTTTCCTCACGGTGTCCCATTGCACCAGAAGCGGTTTAGTCATCCTGGCCACATGACCTCGAAAGCTGTCTGTGGACAAACATCGACTCCCTCGATCTGAAAGCGAGATGAGTGCCGCAACCCCATAGTCGCCTTTGACTGGACTTAACCATCCAGTGTCCTTTACCTTTTCCCTTACCATGGGAAACTCTCAAGCAGAACCCAAGCCCAAGTTCCCTCTCCTCTCCTCTGGCTATAGACTTCTCTCTATGCATTTGCCACCTTCCCTATACAGCTTTTGGCAAATGCTGAAGACACACCTCTTTCACCTGCCCGAGATGTGTGTTTTCAGGACCCTTCCTATACCTGTGACTGTCATTTTGCAATTAAGTTATATATCATTCTTATGGAAAGCACTTTGAGATGCTTCATAGGAAGCAATTGATACATGAAATTAATAAAAACAACCATTTCCTGTCTTTAGATGCATCAGCCAGTTATGATGTGATGCTTTCTGCCGTTGTTCAAAGGATGCGTGGGTGTGTTGCATGCAGAGTGGTGGGAACGGGATAAGCCTCATTAATTTTTATTTCCTTTCGGCCAACACGCTTGCATGTTAAGCCCTAAACCTATGAAGCCCTGCATAGCATGAGTCTTTCATGCAGTACATGGGTCTGTACCCAGGACCACACACCATGAATGATGCTATTTGATATGTATTATGTGATTAAGCTATCATTTACATTTGCATCATGATGCCACCACTCAGGGCATGTTTAGCATTGTTTCATGAGAGCAAAATAAAAGCCTGCTGGATCAGGCCAATGACCCACTGAGTCCGGTATCTTGTTCTCACAGATAATCAACCAGGTGGGAAACCCATAAGCAGTATTCAAACCCAAGAGGCCTTTCCATCAGAGAAGCTCCCTCTAAGCTCTTCCAGTACCTTGTTATCATGAGCCTAGTAAAAGAAAACTTGTGAGTTTTTTAAAGTTATTGTGAAAATTCATCTACATCTTAGTGCAAATGTCTCCAAATATAAACATTTTTCTGTGCAATTTCCCCATTATATAGGTTTTTTTTTGCAAAGCAATGTCCTTCAATACAGTGGTACCTCGGGTTACTGACGCTTCAGGTTACAGACCCCGCTAACCCAGAAATAGTACCTCGGGTTAAGAACTTTGCTTCAGGATGAGAACAGAAATCACTTGGCGGTGGCGCGGTGGCAGCGGGAGGCCCCATTAGCTAAAGTGGTACCTCAGGTTAATAATAATAATAATAATAATAATAATAATAATAATAATAATAATAATTTATTTGTACCCCATCCATCTGGCTGGGTCTCCCCAGCCACTCTGGGCAGCTTCCAGCAAATATTAAAAAACAATACATTAGCATGTTACAGATTAAAAACTTCCCTAAACAGGGCTGCCTTCAGGTATTTCCTAAATGTTATGTAGTTGTTGATCCCTTTGACCTCTGATGGGAGGGCGTTCCACAGGGCGGGTGCCACCACCGAGAAGGCCCTCTGCCTGGTTCCCTGTAGCTTTGCTTCTCGCAGTGAGGGAACCGCCAGAAGGCCCTCGGCGCTGGATCTCAGTGTCCGGGCTGAACAGTGGGGGTGGAGACGCTCCTTCAGGTATACAGGACCGAGGCCGTTTAGGGCTTTAAAGGTCAGCACCAACACTTTGAATTGTGCTCGGAAATGTACTGGTTAAGAACAGTTTCAGGTTAAGAACGGACCTCCAGAACAAATTAAGTTCTAAACCCGAGGTACCACTGTATAATGCATTTCTGCATGTTCTTTTCAGTAAAATGTGTGTTTTTATGCCTCTAGTATCTGCATTTTTAAAAAAAAAGAACTGCATTGCAAAATTCAGAAAAGTGCAATTTTCTAAGGATGGCTACATTTCGGTTTGCATATACAGTGGTACCTCGGTCTAAGAACAATACTGTTAACCAACTCACAAAACCGGAAGTAGGTTTTCCAGTTAGCACACTTTGTCCCAGAAGCCGAACGGAAGCCGAACACTGGCGGTGGGAGGCCTCATTAGGGAAAGTGCACGCCTCCGTTTAAGAATGCTTCGGTGTAAGAACAGACCTCCGGAACGGATTAAGTACGTAACCCGAGGTACCACTGTAGTTTCAGAAAGAGTGGATTAGGCTTGCCTTCAAAGGCAAACTGAATTGGTATAAATCTCCCCACAACCTTGTCAAAATAAGGGATTTACCCCAGGAGAAACTCCAAGACCCAAGGAAACTGGAATTAAACTCAGACATTAAACCAGAGTGCAAAATCAGTTCCCCTCCCTCCTTTCATCCACCCATCAAACACAGCTTCGGGGAACCTGCAGAACATGGAATCAGTTATCAGTGGGACAGCTTCCTTATTGTCTTGGAATGGATCAGGTCACCACCGGTGGGTGATAATTGAAAATGGCAAGGACCAAATAGGGCCTGACGTCGGCAGCAATTATTTAAAACCCATCATCAGCACAGAGCGAATTCCAGCCATGCAAATATGGCCGCTAATTGGGAGCTGTCTCCATTGGTCCCATTCCTTAACTTCAAGGTTCCACATCTCTGATAATCCCTCTTCCTACCTGCTAACGCAGAACTAATTAACACGCCAGCGGAAGCGCCTGGGCTTTGACACAGAGAGAAGCAGGAGGAGGCAGGAATTAAACAGCTACAATTAATTACGCCTGCCTCAGTGCTCTCCACGCCAGCAACCTGGGACTTTCTCGCTGGTCTCTGCTCCTATTGTTCACCTCTCTCCCCTGGAGCAAAGCAACGGCTTGTAGAAATTAATTCCACGGAACTTGATTAAAGCTCAATGCTTTAATCATGCAGACAACTCAATAGGAGGGGATGCCGTGACAACTGCAAGAACACCCAGGCTCCCCCTTTTCACATAAAGTAGGTTGCATCCCAACCTCAGGTCCATAACACAGCAATGGTCCTAACTAAGGATGGCCCAACTCCCCATGGCTCACCTCAACAGCCATTCTCATGCTTCCATCTTTCCTTAATTTTTTAGTTATATTTTTTTTATTCTAGGCTATAAGAACATGACACAAGAAGAGACCTGCTGGATTCAGCCAATGACTCATCTGGTCCAGCATCCTGTTCTCATAGTGGTCAACCAAATGCCTATCGGAAGCCTGCAAGCTGCCCATGGCTGCTGGTGTGTTGGAGAATTATATTTTCCATTCTTTGAACTGCCATCGGAAGCCACCATTCCCATTTATCTCTGTGGCATGATCAGAAGCATCCAGGCTTTAATCCAGGGCTGGGAAACCTGTCATTCTCCACATGTTGCTGGGCAACAATTTTTATTAATTATATTATTATAGTATATTTATGTATGCCCCATTTTTTAATTTATTTTTTGCATGACTGGGACTCAAGGCAACTTACAGATAAAATAAGAACATGGGGAAAATAACAATTAAACACTATTAGAAGTAAAACTATAGGTAGAAATATAGATGTTAGATGATAGATAGATAGATAGATAGATAGATAGATAGATAGATATAGATAGATGATATAGATAGATAGATAGATAGATAGATAGATAGATAGATAGATAGATAGATGATAGATAGATATAGATAGATTAAATATATTTAAAACATACAGATAATTACAGTAAAAGCAGCCCAGCACCAGCCCTGTCTTTAAAAGCAGTCAGTTCACCAAAGCCTGTCAGAATAAGAAGGTAATCACCTGCTGGTGGAAAGACAACTAGGAAGGAGTCAGTCTAACTTCTCTGGGGAGAGAGTACCAAAGTCTGGGAGCAGCCACGGAGAAGGCTCTTTCCTGTGTCCCCACCAAGTGTGCTTGTGAAAGTGGCAGGTGTTAAGGGAAGTGAAGAAACGCAGAAATCATGTCCACCCTCCACAGTGCAGCTGCAGGCATCTTGTGACTGTCTTATCTACATTTCTAGAAAAACTTGCATGTAGCACTCAGTACATAAGGACTCACATTATAGCATTCATTGTCGGGGGAGTACAGGATAATCTATTGGAGACATAGAGAGTGTTGGAGCAATCCTGTGAAGATGCAAACCACTTTGTGAACAGCTTGTCTGTGGGAAGTTGGACAGCTTGCAAAAGATTCTGGACTCTGAGAACTCTGGCAGTTGCAGGACTTTGAAAGAAACTGGACTTTGTACTTGCCTTGTGGCCTTTGTCTCACCATTGACTTTGTAAGCAAAGAACTCTCTCTGGGCTCAGCGAGTGAAGACTTCTTGCAGCAATTGTAAAAAGTGTGTGTGTGTGTGTAGCATGTGTGTTTGTGTATGCCAAGTAAAAGCTATCTCTGCTACACAGTTGTTTCCAGTGGTAAGCTTAACCACTTGACTGAACTTCTGTGCCACATACACAACACCCAACAGCAGGACTGCGAGATCTCAAAACCCAGGCAGGTATGTATGAGAGAATACATTCTTTCAGATAGCTTGGACCTACAGTAAGCCATGTAGGGCTTTATAGATCCTAACCAACACTGTCAATTGTGCTCAGAAACAATTTGCATCATTGGGGTACCTGAATCCATAGGATGAATATATGCGGAATGGCAATATACCAAAGGAGGCAGTGGGATTAGGAATTCCTGATGCACTCTCCACTACAGCTGATAGGTGAGGGGGAATTGCAGGACTCTCATCATTTCCCAGAAAACACAGCCCTGTCCCTGAGCCCCAAGTGATTGGACAAAGTCAACCCTTTGGGGTGGGGTGGTTCTTTGCCCAAAGGGAAATCTGTGTTGGAGCAATTGCTTTTGGTTGGGTCTGAGCATTTCTAGAAAGGTACCAGGTCCTGCTGCTTTCCCACTAAGTCCTGAGTGCAATACAGGCACCTACCTGTCCCTGATGGCACTATGGCCACCTTTTATGATTAAGGGCTTGGGTTCATTGATGTACTGATTTGACCTGGGATTCATCCACAGGAAAACAGTTTCGTGGAAGCCACTGTATCAGTGATATTGAGCCTAAGTTCTTTGTCCCTCTGTGTTATACTGCAGCACCTTCCAAATTCATGCAAATTGCATGCAAATCCACACTAGCTTTCTGATGTGGCCATTAATGTGGAGTTGCATTTGAAACTCTGAATGTTAAGCTGTGAAATATTGCAAAGATGGAAAACAACAACAACACACAACCCCAAACCTATCAAGAAAGTATATATCACGCGACCATCACACCACCAGATTCTAATTTTGTTCATTTCAGCTCATTTTGAATCTCATTTCTAATGTTAAGAACAGCAACAGCAGCAGCAGCAATATTTATATCAAGGTTGAGTAGAAAATGACTGGAGGGAAAGAGAGAGAGAGAGAGAGAGGGAGAGAGAGAGAGAGAAGAAAAAAGATATTGTCATTATCACAGAGATGAGAAAATTGTGTCATATCTGAGATCAAAGCACTTCATAAAAATACAGAGAATTTTTCATGGCAAGACATAAAGTGTTCTATGAAAGGAGAGGAGAAGGAGCAAATCAAAGAGCTGGAAAGGGAGTCATCGTTTGCGGGGGTTCTATAGGGGATTTTCAAGCACTCAGTTCCTCTCTCCCTTTTGTCACCCTTACAACTCCTTCATCTGCATTTTTTTCATCCTGAGGGATGCCCCTTGTAAAGTCTCTTTAACTGTGTTGCCATTTCACATGAATGACGATGGGATTTCCACTCCTACCCCTGCCCATATGAGGACTCTGTAATTCTTTCAAAGCAGTCCAGTCAAAGATTCATATATATATATATAATCGTTCAAGTTGGATGTTTGTTAACAATCGCCTTTCTCTGTAACCCCTTGATCGATTCTGTTCAAATTTGGACACAACGTTCCATACCCATATGGGAGTGATCATATGTACTTACATTGCACAAATACCACACCTTTCCCAGGTAAAAATGTGATTTTCTGCAAAAAATATATAGCGCCCTCCAGTGGACGTTAAACAGCACAACACAACACACCTCTTTCTGACCCCTCCTCCTCTTTTCCCAACATCACTGCCACCATCCAATCGACAGACAGACCGCCCACAAACACTACTGGGACAAAGAACCTCATAGACTAAAATAGTAGTAATAAAAAGTTGTAGAGACGAAGACAAAAATGGGAGGGGCAAACGGAGAACTGAACTTCAATGAGATAAGCTGTAAGTAAACATACGCTTTCTCTTTCATACTGTATCTTACTTTTGCACTTCACCAAATCAGCCACAGCAAGGCGTGGTCGGGTCAGCTAGTAGATTCATAGAATCAAAGAGTTGGAAGGGACCCAAAGGGACATCTAGCTCAACCCTGCAATTCCCACGAGACCTTTGATTGGAGATGGGCAGCAGCAGCAAGTAGCAGTTCCAGTCCTACTGTTAGAATTTCAGATGCTGGCTAAGAAGGGTGAGGATCAAGGTGACATAAAGCAGGCTGGACCCCTTCAAGCGACAAATTTAATTTATCATTATCATCAATACAAAACAAAATAAAAAAAATTCCTTCCAGTAGCACCTTAGAGACCAACTAAGTTTGTTCTTGGTAAACTTAGTTGGTCTCTAAGGTGCTACTGGAAGGAATTTTTTTTATTTTGTTTTGTTTTGACTATGACAGACCAACACGGCTATCTACCTTTAACTGGAATTATCATCAATGTAAGCAACATTATCACCAATGTGAGGAAGCATATTGCACAGGCTTAAACCTGAGTTTACTCAAAGGAAGTCCCAGTGTAAATTTGGCCTCAATTTGTAATTACACTTAATTTGTGCACTTGGCCAAGAGTTTCTCAGTACCGCAGATTCCCAGAGGTGCACACTTTTAAAACAGAGACTCGGAATCACGCTCCTGAATATAAAAGAGGCAGTCAATTGCCAGGAACCCAGGTTAATTTAAGGTAATTGCTCCTCAGGAAGATATAAGAGAGAGGGAAAACTGTGGGTTTTTGGTACAAGCCTTGGCAAGCAAAAGCCTTCGTAAGTGGCGTTTGGTTCTCGCAAAGTATCCCCCCCCCCATATTCATCATAGGAGCTTTCGTTAGCAGGAGGCAAACAGATTTCTGTTGGATGGGGGCGAGATACAATTGCTGGCCGGCAAACTGCCCCCAAGGGTGCATCACTGGGGCTCAAGACCAGTGATGGGGAACCTCAGACCTGGGGACCACATGTTGCTCTCCAAACCGCAATATTTGGCACTTAAACCTTCCCCAGGCCACACCCCTCAATAACTCAATGCATTGCAGGGGGTTGGACTAGATGACCCTTGGGGTACCTTCCAACTCTACTATTCCATGATTCTATTATTCTATTGGGGACGCGGGTGGTCAATAAATCCTCTCCTACTTTCCTCAAGGACGCGAGTGGTGCTGTGGTGCCCAGAACTGGACACAGTATTCCAGGTGAGATCTGACCAGAGCGGAATACAGTGGTACTATTACTTCCCTTGAAGGGAAGAGAAAGGAGAGCTATGCATATAAATTGCTGAAATACTTAAGAATGAGCATACACAAATTCAGTTTCACATTCTTAGGTTTCGTTTCAGTTTGGGATGAAGAAATCTAATTTTTGCAGACTCTTTTCTCCATCGCCTCTCATTGCACCTGAGCAAATTGTGCTGGTAAGTGGCTTTTAGACAGGGACAGAATACACACACACACACACACACACACACACACACACATCCCAATTTCCTTTTCATCACTGCTGCCATCTTTTAAGTATTTGCACGTCTGTCATTGTAACTGAAGTGACAGCTGTCCATCATCGCCATGCAGCTCACAAAGTGAAATACGATTGTTATCATATGACAGAGCCAAGGTACTTCCATGTTATTGCATTTTATTGCTAAAACAGACGGATCCAGGATCCTAGCCACTCCCTAACGATGCTTCTGCTATAAAGAAGCTTTCAGAAAATCAGGAATGTGCATTATTGTTAGGCACAGGTTTCTTGCCATTGCAGAATATCTTGAAATAAAAGAGCAGAGCATCCCTAAATCCCAAATAAAAAAAATAAAATAAAAACCACTGCTCCTTTTACAGTCTCACAACCAGGCAATATAAACATTTTTTAATCTTGCCAATTATCAGCCATATGTAATAAAAGAATCACTGTAGCACCAAATTAGGATGATAAAAAGAGAGATGGATATGAGAGGCGATAAAAATAAACAAATAAACACCCTGCTATTAAAAAATGGAGTGAGTCTCATAAAAGCAAGTAGATTGAAATATAAAACATTCAATAAAAATGGAAAGAAGTTGCTGTTTTTATTTCTCACCCCAATCATATTCGCCTTAATGCAGAAGGTGGCAGATTGCTGTGTGTGTGTGTGTGTGTGTGTGTGTGTGTGTGTGTGTGTGGTGTGTGTGTGTGTGGTGTGTGTCACGCAGCATTAGCAAGGAATCCAGTAAATCCCATTACTGCTGCCCAAAACTGTGTTCCCCCATGTCTTGCAGGTCATCTATTAAGACAACAAGAAAACTCCTCAGGGCCTCCTCATCAGTTCTGCTTGAAGAGGACCTCCAATGATGTTGCTGTTGCTGATGGAGGGTCACTCCTTCCCCACCCCTTGCCTAGAAAGACAAACACTCTGAACTGGCCCAAGAGACCTTCATATCATATGAGTGTCCATGTGTGGTGGAAGAGTTAGAATCATAGCTGCCAACCCTCCCTTTTTTTGCGGGGAACTCCCCTATTCCAATGCCGTTTCCCGCTGCTATCCCGGATTGTTGATATCCCTTAAATTTCCCGGATTTCAAAGGAAGCAGCTCCTCTCTCTCCCTGCCGGCCAGGGAGGCTCCTCAGCTGCATTGCTCGGCTGCCAATAAGGAGTCTGAGACCGACTGGGGGCGGAGCTTGCATGCCTTGTGCAGCCAGACCCTCACGCCCAACCAGACAGACAGCCTGCCTGCCATCTACGCGCTCGCTCTTTCGCTTACCCATTTGTGCGCAGCCTCTGGAGCACAGGGTGACGAGGCTACTTGGTGCCATTGCACCACCCTTGCAGCATCCCTTATTTTCAAATCCGAAAGTTGACAGCTATGGTTAGAATGCCCTTTCTCTCCTTCTCCACATAGGTGATGTCAGTCATAAGTTGGGTTCTTCAACTGAAAGTGATGCCCTCTTGCATAGATTCTTGAGGGAGATTAATCCTCACTGAGCCCTGGAGATGGGGGTAAATTAGGAGAGGGAGGAGGGAGGGGAAGGGAAGAGGACAGACTCCCATGGAGAATCTATGCAATTATTTTCAGAGAGCTTCTTCTAGCTGAAACTTGCAAGCTGCATGCACAGTCATCACCATCATATTTCCAAGGTGCTCTCATCCACCTGGAGAGTCTAGCCCCCCACCTGCCACCTGGAATAGGGAAGGCATACCTGAAGACTCAGGTGAGCCTTGGAGGTCTAGAAACCCTGGAATGCCTGTATCACATGCACACATACCCGCATGGTATAGAAATGGGCATGCACACTTGGTCCTTCACCAGGCACCATTATCTTGGTCTGGAGAAGACCAGAACCGGGTCCCAGATCTGGGAGGGCTTGGGAGGGGTCATGTTCTCTGCAGCCTCCCACTGTTGTGCAAGAACTTGCATATCCAGTCACTGACTTGTATCTCAGAGTAGACCTCGACTAATTGTGGAGTCCATTGGATCTGCTCTGGATGCCAGTGTCTGCGAATAATTTTTTTGCACATCCCTTGGGAAGACAGGCGAACTAATACCAGTGTACTGGAAGAAGCAAAGATCACCAGTATTGAAGCAATGATTTTTCAACATCAACTTCGTTGGACTGGTCATGTTGTGCGGATGCCTGATTTTCATCTTCCAAAGCAACTAACTCTGTTCTGAACTTAAAAATGGAAAGTGTAATGCTGGTGGTCAACAAAAAAGGTTTAAAGACTGTCTCAAAGCAAATTTTTAAAAATGTAATATAAACACCGACAATTGGGAAACTCTTGCCTGCGAGGGCTCCAATTGGAGAACAGCCTTTACCAAAGGTGTCATGGGCTTTGAAGACACTTGAACTCAGGACGCAAGGGAGGAACGTGTTAAGAGGAAGGCACGCTTGGCAAATTCACACCATGATCAGCTCCTGCCCAGAAACCTATGTCCCCACTGTGGAAGGACGTGTGGATCCAGAATTGGCCTCCACAGTCACTTACAGACTCACTGTTAAAACTGTGTTTATGGAAGATGATCTTACTCAGCTACTAGTGATCGCCAAAGAGAGAAGCGAAGCGAAGCGAAGCGAAGCGAAGCGAAGAGAAGAGAAGAGAAGAGAAGAGAAGAGAAGAGAAGAGTAGAGCCACCAACTGTTCCTTTCTCTGGGCAACAAATACTGATAACAGCCCAGAAACTGCCACTCACTTTTCCTCAAAAACAGGCAAGTCACAAATATTATTCAGCCTGCTGAGGTTCTTGACTCACACAGCTGTCCTGGGAGAAAATTCCAAACTTTTTAGGTTCTCAGGAGGGTCACTGGCAAGCTAAGATTTCTGCTATGTGTGTGAATGTATGTGCACCTACCTTTAAGCACACTTAGACCTGTACAAAAATGCCCACCCATCTTAGCCTAATTTTGGCATTTAAAAATCTCCTTCACATGCCCAAACTGAGCAGTAGGGCTATTTCCCCCAGCATGCACCCCAAGTGTCCTTATTAAGACTTCTGCTGCATCAGTAATTATGGGTGGCTCCTTTCCAATACCAAGATAACATCTTCCTGCAGTAATGAGACCTGCAGGGAAATGTTTCTGCATCAAATGGACCCTGAATACCCATAACCACCAACAGCCGCAGAAACCAGGCTTCACATTTCTCTTGTTGGTTTATCCTAAAAATGCTCAAAAAGGCCAATATGTCCATCCCACTGACCACTATCACTAAGAGGACTTTTCTTAATCCAGTAGCCTTTGCAGGTTCTATAACACAGTTAATATAGAGGGGTGCATTAGAGCACAATGGGAAAGATTCTTTTTTTTCCAGCTCAGGGGTTGCATTCTCCACATAGGGGCTACATACCAAAACTGGACAGGCCAGAGGGAAAAGTGGGAGGAGTCAGGTGGAGTGGGTGGAGCCATGGTTGTGACTCTCACCTTTCTTTAGTAGGTCACATTCTACCCTTGCAAGAGATTTCTGTCCTTGTACCCATAGATATCCTCTGTCCAGGGAAGCAAGTGGCATTGTTGCAGTCCAAGGCCACATCTCAGCCATGCAAAGGACACATCTCAGAGCCCAGGGGCACATCTCAGACAGGCAAAGGGCACATCTCAGAGCCATAGCTGTCAACCCTCCCTTTTTTTGCGGGAAACTCCCTTATTCCAATGCCGTTTCCCGCTGCTATCCCGGATTGTTGATATCCCTTAAATGTTCCGGATTTCAAAGGTAGCAGCTCCTCTCCCTCCCTGCCGGCCAGGGAGGCTCCTCAGCTGCGTTGCTCGGCTGCCAATAAGGAGTCTGAGACCGACTGGGGGCGGAGCTTGCATGCCTTGTGCATCCAGACCCTAATGCCCAACCAGACAGACAGCCTGCCTGCCATCTACGCGCTCGCTCTTTCGCTCACCTGTTCGCGCGCAGCCTCTGGAGCGCAGGGTGGCGAGGCTACTTGGTGCCATTTTCAAATCCGAAAGTTTGAAAAAATCCCTTATTTTCAAATCCAAAAGTTGACAGCTATGCTCAGAGCCCAAGGGCACATTCTAGCCAGGCAAAGGGCACATTCCAGCCAGGCAAAGGGCACATTCCAGCCAGGCAAAAGCACTCAAGGAGGAGCAAGAGCAGAGTTGTTATGGGGTGTGGCCTGAGGAGTGGGTGTGTGGTTTAGATAGTGCCTGTCAGAAGAGAGTCCCCAAGGATGGAGAAAGAGAGAGGTTTAGTGGGTCACATTTGGCCCCTGGGCCTGAGGTTCCCCACCCCTGCTTTACAGATTATCACAAGCATAAAAACAAGGCAAAGCAGAAACAAGGTTCCTGCATAAAGGAACAGGAAAACAAGGTTTTTAAAGTAGAGGAGAGGTGACAGTGAGATAGAAGGAGGGCGAAGCAACTAAAGTGCAAAAACGTATGTACCACTTCAGACTGCAGGGAGGCAGGTCACAGTTTCAGTGCATTGCTATGGAACAAAACTCACTGCAAGTAGAACATTAGCACGGCAGGGTATGGGCCAGGCTACATCTTTTCTCCCTGATGATCTTGGAGCGTTTTGCTATGGGGTGCATTGGAAAGTGGCACACCCCTGACCATCTCCACCCAGGAAGAAGCCAGGCAAGCTAACCCATCACCTCCAGGTTCTCCCATCAACATGCTGCATGTGGAGACCCGGACCAGATCTCCTACCAGCAAGCAGTGTCGCACCACAGGGAGAACCTTGTCTTGTTTATGAAAATAATAATAATATCAGCCTTTAATTCCTCCCTAACTGCCTCTTGGATGCCCTGTGCTCCACTTTGCACTAATAAACTGGTTCCAGAGACTGTTCAGATGGCAATTTTTTTTTATCTGCAGATCCTTTCATGTGTCTTCGAAGGGTGGTTTTCCATTTCTCTTTTGCAAGTTTTATTTTTAAAAATTGCTGGCCGGTGATGGAATGAGGTGGGTGTGTTCATGCGTGTTCCCTCACACACCCTGTACTTGTGGCTATTTGAAAATCCCAGCCCAGCAAAGGAGGTCTCTGCACAAAACCACCAGTCTCTGTGTTGCTCATATAGATGCAAATCATAGAATCATAGAATCATAGAGTTGGAAGAGACCACAAGGGCCATCCAGTCCAACCCCCTGCCAAGCAGGAAACACCATCAAAGCATTCCTGACAGGTGGCTGTCAAGCCTCTGCTTAAAGACCTCCAAAGAAGGAGACTCCACCACACTCCTTGGCAGCAAATTCCACTGTCGAACAGCTCTTACTGTCAAGAAATTCTTCCTAATGTTTAGGTGGAATCTTCTTTCTTGTAGTTTGAATCCATTGCTCCGTGTCCGCTTCTCTGGAGCAGCAGAAAACAACCTTTCTCCCTCCTCTATATGACATCCTTTTATATATTTGAACATGGCTATCATATCACCCCTTAACCTTCTCTTCTCCAGGCTAAACATACCCAGCTCCCTAAGCCGTTCCTCATAAGGCATCGTTTCCAGGCCTTTGACCATTTTGGTTGCCCTCCTCTGGACACGTTCCAGCTTGTCAATATCCTTCTTGAACTGTGGTGCCCAGAACTGGACACAGTATTCCAGGTGAGGTCTGACCAGAGCGGAATACAGTGGTACTATTACTTCCCTTGATCTAGATGCTATACACCTATTGATGCAGCCCAGAATTGCATTGGCTTTTTTAGCTGCTGCATCACACTGTTGACTCATGTCAAGTTTGTGGTCTACCAAGACTCCTAGATCCTTTTCACTTGTACTGCTCTCAAGCCAGGTATCACCCATCCTGTATTTGTGCTTTTCAATTTTTTTGCCCAAGTGTAGTACTTTACATTTCTCCCTGTTAAAATTCATCCTGTTTGCCTTGGCCCAGTTCTCTAATCTGTTAAGGTCATTTTGAAGTGTGATCCTGTCCTCTGGGGTATTAGCCACCCCTCCCAATTTGGTGTCATCTGCAAACTTGATCAGGATGCCCTCAAGCCCATCATCCAAGTCATTGATAAAGATGTTGAATAAGACTGGGCCCAAGACAGAACCCTGTGGCACCCCACTAGTCACTTCTCTCCAGGATGAAGAGGAGCCATTGATGAGCACCCTTTGGGTTCGGTCAGTCAGCCAGTTACAAATCCAATGAATGGTAGCATTGTCTAGCCCGCATTTTACCAGCTTCTTTACAAGAATATCATGGGGCACCTTGTCAAAGGCCTTGCTGAAATCAAGATAGACTACATCCACAGTGTTCCCTTCGTCTACCAGGCTTGTAATTCTGTCAAAAAATGAGATCAGATTAGTCTGACATGACTTATTTTTCAGAAACCCATGCTGACTTTTAGTGATCACAGCGTTCCTTTCTAGGTGCTCACAGACCGTTTGCTTAATGATCTGCTCTAGAATCTTTCCTGGTATTGATGTCAGGCTGACTGGGCGGTAATTGTTTGGGTCCTCTCTTTTCCCCTTTTTGAAAATAGGGACAACATTTGCCCTCCTCCAGTCTGCTGGGACTTCACCTGTTTTCCAAGAATTCTCAAAGATTACTGCCAGTGGTTCTGAAATCACCTCTGCCAGTTCTTTTAATACTCTGGGATGTAGTTCATCTGGCCCTGGAGACTTGAATACATCTAAACTAGCCAAGTGTTCTTGTACTACCTCCTTACTTATTCTGGGCTGTGTTTCCCCTGCTGAATCATCTGCTCCATATTCTTCAGGTCGGGCATTGTTTTCTTTTTTGGAGAAGACTGAGGCAAAGAAGGTATTGAGGAGTTCTGCCCTTTCTGCGTCCCCTGTTCGCATTTCACCTTCTTCTCCTCTAAGTAACCCCACTGTTTCCTTGTTCTTCCTTTTGCTACGGACATACCCATAAAAACTCTTTTTATTGCTTTTAACCTCTCTAGCAAGCCTGAGTTCATTCTGTGCTTTAGCTTTTCTGACTTTGTCTCTACATGTGCTGGCTATTTGTTTGAATTCCTCTCTGGTGGTTTCCCCCTTTTTCCATTTCTTGTACATATCCCTTTTAAATCTTAACTCAGTTAAAAGTTCATTAGATAGCCACCCTGGCTTCTTTAGGCACCTTCCATGTTTTCGTCTCATTGGTACTGCTTGAAGTTGTGCTTTTAATATCTCCCCTTTAACAAACTCCCATCCATCATGAACTCCCTTCCCTATTAGTATTACTGACCATGGGATCACACCCAGCATTTCCCTAAGTTTTCTGAAGTCGGCTTTCTTAAAGTCTAGAATTTGAGTCTTAGTATGCTTGGTTGCTCCTTTCTGATGTATAATAAACTCCAGAAGAGCATGATCACTCCCACCTAATGATCCTACCACTTCTACCCCACTAACCAGGTCATCACTATTTGTTAGGACCAGATCTAAAATGGCTGATCCTCTTGTTGCTTCTCCCACTTTCTGGACAATGAAATTGTCTGCAAGGCCAGTGAGGAATCTGTTCGACCTTATGTTTGCCTTGATGCTTATCTCCTTCACACCAAATGTCCTCCTTTCAATTTTTGACTCAGAAGCAAAGTGCTTTTGAGAGCACTGCTTTTTGAGAGAATTGTTTCCTGAAAAGCTCTTTCCATGTGGGGATGTTTGTCATTTTCTATTCTGCCTCAGTAACTCAAACTCTATTATGCATTTAGAATTATTCCATACTGATCCTTAACATGCGATCTTAAGGTGGGCTACTGTTATTTAAAATAGCCAAGCAGGTTATAAATGCTCCTAAAATCAACTGGAGACTCACTTGTAAACTCAAATATAAAACATGTCATGCAGCTAACAAATTCTTCTTCTTTTTTTGAAATATTTTTTATTCAATTTTTCAGTAATAAAACATAACATATAAAACATAACAAAACAGCTAACAAATTTTAATTATTATTATTATTATTATTATTATTATTATTATTATTATTATTAAATGTATTTATATCCAGAGAACAAGAAGTACAACAATGTGACAACAGAATATTGTATATAAACAGCAGAATCTATCATCTGATGTAATAAACCAGAAATGGTAGTTGAGGGAAGTCAACAGGGAGGGGGGAAATGTATGTTTAGCAATGATATTGGATATTTGTTCTGAGAAAAGAAAAATCAATAAAAAATATTTTTTAAAAAAAAAATGTATTTATATCCTTCGATTCTCCTACCGGTAGGTTGAGCTTCAAGGCAGCTTACAAAGTTTAAAAACAATATCTAAGTTGGTGGACATCATTGCCTCCTGTGGGAGCGAGTTCCACAGTTTAACTACGTGCTTTACGAAGAAGTCCTGTCTGTTATGTCTTGAATCTTACAACATTCAGTTTAACTTTATTATGCTTTTATATTTGTTGGAAGCCACCCAGAGGAGCTGGGGAACCCAGTCAGATGGGTGGGGTACAAATCGTTGTTATTTCATGAGTTTTAGTGATATGATAGGAGGGAAACAACTTTTCTCTATCCACATATTCAGCACTAATGTCTTCTCATAGGAAGCAGCGATAGCCACCAACCAGGATGGATTTAAAAGAGAAGTAGACAAGTTCATGTATGGGAAGGCTATCTATGGTTACTATGGTTGTGCTCTGCTTCCACAGTTGGAGACAGCAATGCTTCTGGGAACCAGTTGCTTGGAACCACAGGAATAAAGAGATGTTCTTGTGCTCAGGTCCTGCTTGCTGGTTCCCCAAAGGCATCTTGTTGGCCACTGTGGCCATTGGCCTGACCCAACAGGCTCTTCTTATGTTCTTAGCATTACAAGGGAGGCAAACTTGTCTTCCAGGTAAAGGTAAAGGTACCCCTGACCATTAGGTCCAGTCGCAGACGACTCTGGGGTTGCGGCGCTCATCTCGCTCTATAGGCCGAGGGAGCCGGCGTTTGTCCACAGACAGCTTCTGGGTCATGTGGCCAGCATGACTAAGCCGCTTCTGGCGAGCCAGAGCAGTGCACGGAAACGCCGTTTAACTTCCCGCCAGAGTGGTACCTATTTATTTACTTGCACTTTGATGTGCTTTTGAACTGCTAGGTGGGCAGGAGCTGGGACCGAGCAACAGGAACTCACCCCGTCACGGGGATTTGAACCACCGACCTTCAGATCAGTAAGCCCTAGGCTCTGTGGTTTAATCCACAGCGCCACCCGCATCCCTGTCTTTCAGACCAAGTAATAATTAAGAGTTTCAGCAAAGTCACTATACAACTCTCCTTTCTGAAACCTCCTTTCTGAAGGCATGTAGGAAACAGAGCCCTTAGCTCTGCTTCTGGAAGGGTTGTGTGGCCTGTTCCAGTTGTTCCAGAACTCGTGTACACCATAGCTGTCAACTTTCGGATTTGAAAATAAGGGGTTTTTTCAAGCTTTCGGATTTGAAAATAAGGGATGCCATGAGGGCGGTACAATGGCACCAAGTAGCCTCACCACCCTGCGCTCCAGAGGCTGCGCGCGCACGGATGAGCGAAAGAGTGAGCGCATAGACAGCAGGCAGGCTGTCTGGCTGTCTGGTTGGGTGTGAGGGTCTGGCTGCACAAGGCATGCAAGCTCCGCCCCCAGTCGGTCTCAGACTCCTTATTGGCAGCCGAGCAATGCAGCTGAGGAGCCTCCCTGGCCGGCAGGGAGGGAGAGGAGCTGCTTCCTTTGAAATCCGGGAAATTTAAGGAATATCAACAATCTGGGATAGCAGTGGGAAACGGCATTGGAATAAGGGAGTTTCCCGCAAAAAAGGGAGGGTTGACAGCTATGGTGTACACCCAAGGAAGCTGAATATTGGAAGTTTCAGGGCAGAGAATAGAAAGTCCTTCTCCATGCAGTATACAGTTAAACTATGGAATCCACTTCCCCAAGAGGCACCAATGATGGTCACCAACTTGGATGGCTTTAAAAGAGGATGAGACCAATTCATGAAGGTGTTGGGTTTTGTATGTCTACGTGCTTTTCTGCAGCTTCACACAGAAGCAATTAACAGTTGGCTGGAGGCCAAGAAGTCTGAGCAGAGGGAGCTATTCTGCCTGGAGATATGGGACCTTGGAGACAACTCTGCTATTGGTCGAGGTCATCCATAAAGGCATGATGACTCATCACTTTCATTGAGGTGTGTTGATCTGAGGTGTTGGTCAGTGAGAGTGCTTAGAGAGAGAGAGAGACAAGATCCGTGTCTGTATCCTGTATGTAGTAACTTGTGAGTCTGCTTACAGGTAGGTAGCCGTGTTGGTCTGTCATAGTCAAAACAAAATAATAAATACCAGTAATAAAAAAATTAATTCCAGTAGCACCTTAGACACCAAGTAAGTTTGTTCTTGGTATGAGCTTTTGTGTGCATGCACACTTCTTCAGATACACTGAAACAGAAGTCACCAGACCCTTATATATAGTGAGAGGGTGGGGAGGGGTATTACTCAGAGGGGTGGTGGGAATGGGTGATAGGCTGATAGCTGTGGTAAACCTGATGACGACTGTTAATGACTGCAATTAGTCTTACAGGAAAAAGCAAGGGGTGAGAAGGTTAAAAATAGCTTTGTCATGTATAATGAGATAAGAATCCAATGTCTTTGTTCAGACCAGGTCTCTCCATGGTCTAACCATCGTCAACAGGTTTACCACAGCTGTCAGCCTATCACCCATGGCCACCACCCTCTCACTATATATAAGGGTCTGGTGACTTCTGTTTCAGTGTATCTGAAGAAGTGTGCATGCACACGAAAGCTCATACCAAGAACAAACTTAGTTGGTCTCTAAGGTGCTACTGGAAGGAATTTTTAAATTATTTTTTATTTTGTTTTGTAAGTCTGCTGTAAATAATAAACGTCTGTAAGTAAACCAAGTTACTAGTGAGCAGCATCTTGCTCCTGAGTCCTGTTCCTGCTTCATTCTGCCAGCTTGCAATCATATGCTTTTGGACAGTCTGCGTAAGCTCTGCAACAGCAAACATCCGACAGGTTTCGGTTGGATGCTTCAACAGGAGGAGAGGGCTGGCAATGGCTACTAGCCATAAGGGCCAAACTCTGCCTCCACAGTTGGAGGCAGCAAAGCTTCTGAATACCAGTTGCTGGAAACCACAGGTGGGAAGAGTTTCTCTTGTGCTCAGGTTCTGCTTAATGGTTTCCCATGGTTGGCCACTGTGAGGAGAAGAAGAAGAAGAGAATAGTTTGGATTTGATATCCTACTTTATCACTACCCGAAGGAGTCTCAAAGCGGCTAACATTCTCCTTTCCCTTCCTGCCCCACAACAAACACTCCGTGAGGTGAGTGGGGCTGAGAGACTTCAAAGAAGTGTGACTAGCCCAAGGTCACCCAGCAGCCGCATGTGGAGGAGTGGGGAAGCGAACCCGGTTCACCAGATTACGAGTCTACCGCTCTTTTTTTAAAATATCATTTTTATTGATTTTAAAAATAATTTTATACAGTAATGACAGTCACATAATTTTACACTTCTTATACCTTTTTGGCTTTTTATAGCCTTGACTTCCTTCAGACCTTCCTTATGACTTTCTAATAACTATACCTTACTTTTATATTTCTTATTTCTTCCGTTGTTTTATTATGTCTCTCACTACCTTAATGACTATAAATTCATATTAACAACAGCATTTCTTCCTTGATCTACCGGTACAAAACCTCTTGTAGTCCTACTAACGTATTGAGTTGAGTACTTTCTTTTAAATAGTCTGTAAATTTAGTCCAGTCTTTGACGAACTTCTGGTCCCGCTGTTCTTGGATTCTCCCCGTCATTTTGTCCATTTCTGCATAGTCTAATGCGAGTCTACCGCTCTTAACCACTACACTACACTGGCTCTCTGAAAACAGGATGCTGGACTAGATGGGCCAGTGGCAGATCCAGCAGGCTCTTCTCATGTTCCTCTGAGAAAACAAGTAAATTGCCTCTAGGAAGGAAGGGAGGGGGAACCACCCACCCACCCATACAACAACAACAAAGAAAAACTTCTTGCAGTTCAAGGAGCAGATGGTAAAATTCAGGCAGCTCAATTTAAATGACACCCCATAAAAAGGCTGCCAGATTATATGGGGCCATCAAGCCACCCGAGGCCTCTCTCACTTGCTTTTTATTTACACGTCTAGTGCAGCCCCTGTTGTTAAACCTTTCCTGGAATTTAAGGCTGTTTCTTTTTAATGCCCCTGTCTTACACGGCATCCGACGAGCTCTTTACAAATCAGGCCCATGACGGTGTCATAATCGCCTTCCCCAGTGTAACTGGGTGATAAAACGCAAGAAATTACGAAGACGGGTCTTAATGGATTCGGGAAGAAGCAGCATCCTTAAAAGACAAAAGATTCATAGGAGGGGGGGGCTCTCCTCCCTTCTTCTTTTTTATTATGAATAACTCCAGAAAAGAAATTATGGAAATGCGGCGTGTGTTTTACAACTCTCTGAGTGCCCAAGTGAGATTTAGTGGGGAAGAAAGTAATTAAAAAAAAACCTCCCAGCAAAATGAAGCTCTGATTGTGTTTTTTAATATATATAAAGGCCACCTAAGGTGGAGATCAGATCTTGTCATCTGCATAGCAATAGCCAAGGAATTAGGGCTATTGAGTGAGTCGACAGGCAAAGGGCGATGCGAATGCAAAGTAATCTATGATGGATGGGTTTCGTTTGATTTTGTAGCCTGTCCAATCTTTAAGGGGCAAAATGTCAGCATAGCCAGTTGGGGGTGGAGATGTGGGCAGGCATATTCAACTGTGTCGAAGAATCAAGAACAACCTTGTCACCAAGAGAGGTATTTGGGTCTATGTGAGCTCATGTCTCAGAGATCCCTATTAGGTGCAGAAGGGGAGAGAGCTAGCTGCTTGTGGCAGATTATAATGCTGTTTTACAATAATAATAATAATAATAATAATTTATTATTTATACCCCGCCCATCTGGCTGGGTTTCCCCAGCCACTCTGGGCGGCTTTCAACAAAGCATTAAAATACAATAATCTATAAAACATTAAAAGCCTCCCTAAACAGGGCTGCCTTCAGATGTCTTCTAAAGGTCTGGTAATTGTTGTTCTCTTTGACATCTGAAGGGAGGGCGTTCCACATGGCGGGTGCCACTACCAAGAAGGCCCTCTGCCTGGTTCCCTGTAACCTGGCTTCACGCAGCAAGGGAACCGCCAGAAGGCCCTCGGCACTGGACCTCAGTGTCCGGGCTGACCGATGGGGGTGGAGACGCTCCTTCAGGTATACTGGACCGAAGCCATTACAAATATTGCAATGCAATACAATCCGATGGTGCTGCCGCCAAACTTGGAATATTGTGTACAGTTCTGGTTGTTGCACCTCAAAAAGGAAACCGTGAAGCTGGACAAAGGCGTGGGATGTGAAACACGGGAGCAGTCAAGTACAACATCCCTAGAGTGGACATATAAGGGGATGCCTGGACCAGTCAGTCAGAACTTCCTGTTACTCCTGGGATGGGACAGACTTCCTCTACATGTGACTAGACATGAGTGTGGCCTCACCTGTGCAGGTAGCAAAAGGCATAGGACTGGCCGCCATCTCTCTCTTCTTTTGACTACACTTCGACGAGGAAGCATCAACAGCTTAGCCAAAGATGTTCTCTTGGCTTTCAGCCAAGAGAGGACAAAGGAGCTATCTCTATGGAATAGTCTCCAAGTGTATGTAACTTTTCTAAGCTAAGTCTGCCTTCTGGGATCCTATTGTGAACAGATGTGTAAGTAAACTCTTTTTATACTTTTATAGAAGACTGTGTCGTGTCTTATCTTTTAGGAGGGAATAAAGGGGAAAATACCAGGACAGTTATTATAGAGGCTTTAGCAAGCCTGAGCAACGCATCCGCTGTGTAAGTTTAAAAGGGGAATGTTACTCTGCTAAATTGTGGAACTTGTTAACACAAGTTGGAATAGGATATAATAAAACAATATATCCTCTCCTGCATCTCTCTACATTCCCACAAAAGGAACAGAGAAAGGCTACAAAAATGACTGAAGGGCTGGAACAACTTTGTTATAAGGAATTTGCAAATTCTTAGTTGATGAGAGAGAAAATAGAAAATACTCTACTGCCTTTGATTCTGACCCCACATCCGCGCCTTTTCCTGGAGATGAAACTATAGGTTCAACCCACAAGGAATCCTGGTTTGGAGCACATGGACTCTAAGTATGGATACAGGTAATCCACAGCTACAACCTGCACCAAATAAATACAACATTTCATTTGCAGTAAGTCTTTGGACAATAAGGACCAGCATGTTTTCCCATGATTCCTAGTGATTACTAGCCCATCACAATTCCAGTGTTATTTATTTATATATTTTAATGCTTCATGTTTTTAATGCTTTTCTTGGGACAATTCAGAAAGGGATGTGGGAGAAAGCATCAGGTGCACATACCTTTGAAATTTATACTAAGGATCAGACCCCCCTCATGCAGCGACACATGTCTGAAAATCACCTGATGATGCCGCAAGAACTTCTGGCATCTCAACTGTCTACACAACTCGATCATACGAAGCACAAGGTTGCATAGCACTTAGTGATCATTGCCGGTTGCAGTTAATGCCAAGTTTACTAAGGACAGAAGAATGGAAGAAGAGCCTGCTGGATCAGGCCAATGGCCCAGCACCCTGCTCTCACAGTGACCAACCTGATGACCCAATGGGGAAACCCACAATCAGGCTTGGAGCACAGGTGCACGCTCTCCCTCCTGTGGCAACTGGTGTTCTAGCAACTGGTATTGAGAAGCATTGCTGCTTCCAACTGGGGAGGCAGAGCATAGCCATCCTGGCTAGTGGCCATCACTAGCCCTTTCTTCTCCATGAATTTGCCCAACCCTCTTTTAAAGCCATCTAGGTTGGTGGCCAGGGACCCAGGTGGCGCTGTGGGTTAAACCACAGAGCCTAGGGCTTGCTGATCACAAGGTCGGCGGTTCGAATCCCCATGACGGGGTGAGCTCCCGTTGCTCGGTCCCAGCTCCTGCCAACCTAGCAGTTCGAAAGCACGTCATAGTGCAAGTAGATAAATAGGTCCCGCTCCGGCGGGAAGGTAAATGGCGCTTCCATGTGCTGCTCTGTTTCGCCAGAAGTGGCTTAGTCATGCTGGCCACATGACCCGGAAGCTGTATGCCGGCTCCCTCGGCCAGTAATGCGAGATGAGCGCCGCAACCCTAGAGTCGGACACGACTGGACCTAATGGTCAGGGGTCCCTTTACCTTTACCTAGGTTGGTGGCCATCACTGCCATCACTGTTTTGGAAAGGCAGGTTGGAAGGACTTTGAGGAATGCATCAAAAAAACATAACTGA
Source organism: Darevskia mixta (assembly GCA_034641385.1). Classification (NCBI taxonomy): domain Eukaryota; kingdom Metazoa; phylum Chordata; class Lepidosauria; order Squamata; family Lacertidae; genus Darevskia; species Darevskia mixta. The sequence continues at coordinate 538,582 of JAWWNH010000086.1, forward strand.
GAACAAAATCTTAATTTGGAAAATATTCCCGAGGACAAGGAAAATCTCCAAAGCGAGGAGGGAGGGAGGAGCTGAAGAACCCCAAGGAGATGCATGATTTAGAGAATTAATCTGAACTAAAGAAAGCTGATAAAAATGACTTTCATTCTCACTCTCCAGCGAGATGAGCGGAACAAGCCAAAACTCTAATTTGCGCCCTCCTTCCCAGGAATAATCTGTGCGCCTCCCCTCCCCCAAATTACTCTGCCCAACGAGCCTACCTGCTCACAAACCTATAGTATCAATTTATATGCTAATGGACCTTGCTTTGTGATTCAAGGCATGTCCCCATCAGGGCTGCGCTCACAGCGCAAAATGCATTTCATCTCCGAACGGAGGGGCTGGGGCTCACGGAAACAAAAAAGGCATCAAATCCTCAATAATTGGATCATTGATGGAGTTCGTCCCTGCAGATTAAGCTGCTGTTTCATCTCATCCCCTCACCTGTTTGGCAGGAGGCTTCTGAAAGTGTTTTGCAATTACCGTAGTTAAACTTCGTAAGGTGGTTGGGGGAGCGTGGAACTCACAAAAATAGCCATTGACTTTTCTTTGGGGTTTGTTCCTTTCGAATGTTCTTCAGACAGGCCAACTCTCTCTCTCTCTCTCTCTCTCTCTAATCAATCAATCAGTGGTCTTGATGCAAGATGCATGCCTTGTGCATGCTGAGAATGGAATGCTGTCTGGGTCTGCAATTTAAAGCAAACCAACCTTTCAATTGCGACCATTTGCAGATGACACCAAAGTGGGAGGGGAAGCTCATGCTGCACAAGACAGCATTGGGGTTCAATACGAATTTCAGAGATTGGAGAACTTGGCCAAAACTAACGAAATCAGTTTCAACAGGGACAAAGGTAATGTTCTGCACCTAGGCAGGAATGACCAGATGCAGAAATATGGGAATGGTAGGATATGTGAAAATGAACGAGGGGTCTTAATAGAACACAATCACAGATCATAGAATTGTAGAGTTGGAAGGGACCCCAAGGGCCATCTAGTCTAACCCCCCTGTAATACAGGAATTGCAACTGAACCATTCCTAACGGGTGGCCAGCCAACCTGCGCTTAAAAACCTCTAATGAAGGAGAGCCTGCCACCTTCCAAGGAAGTCAATTCTATGGTCAAACAGCTCTTGCCCTCTGAAAGTTTTTCCTGGTGCAGTGATGGCTAACCTTGACACTCCAGATGTTTTGGGACTACAACTCCCATCATCCCTGACCACTGGTCCTGTTAACTAGGGATGATGGGAGTTGTAGTTCCAAAACATCTGGAGTGTCAAGGTTAGCCATCACTGTCTTGGTGTTTAGTCAGAATCTCCTTTCTTGCAATTTAAATCCACTGGTTTGAACATTGCTGAACTATGCTGCCCACCATCCTTTTCTAAGTCTTAGTAATCACAGCATCCTTTTCTAAGTGCTCACAGACAGACTGTTGAATTATCTGTTCTAGGACCTTTCCTGGTATCGTTGTCAAGCTCACCGGTCGGTAGTTACCTGGGTCTTCTTCTTCCCCATTTTTGAAGTAGGGGGTGACATTTGCCCGCAAGGACCTTACCTTTTCTCCAAGAATTCTCAAATATTATAAACAGATGCTATGACACAGGTGTCAAGGACAAGGCCCGCGGGCCAAATGCGGCCCGCGAGACCTCGTCATGTGGCCCGTGAGCGTGCGCTGATTGGCGGTGGGCGGCGAAGGTCAGCGCGCGCGAGAGGAAGGGAGCAGAGGTTTTTTTTTTCCCGGGCTGTTTTGGCCCAGCGCGGCTTTTTGCCGCGTCGGAGGTGCTCCGCGCGGCTTTCTGCCGCCTCAGGGAAGCCCCCCGCACCAATTTTTCCTTGCCGGGGGAACCCGGCAAGGCTTTTTTCTTCGGGCCGTTTTGGCCCAGGGCGGCTTTTTGCCGCGTCGGAGGTGCTCCGCGCGGCTTTCTGCCGCCTCAGGGAAGCCCCCCGCACCAATTTTTCCTTGCCGGGGGAACCCGGCAAGGTTTTTTTTTTCCGGCCGTTTTGGCCCAGCGCGGCTTTTTGCCGCCTCGGGGGTGCCCGCGCGGCTTTCTGCCGCGTCGGGGAAGCCCCCCGCACCAGCCTGCTGATCCCACCACCACCCCGCGCTGCGCCAATCCCTGCGAACAGCAGGCAGCGGTGGAGGGGGGGGAGAATGAGCAGCATCTCCTCCGCTACAGCGGAGACGTTTCTTGCTCCTCCCGGCCGCCCCCCCCTCGCAAAAGCCTTCTTTTGCGGGTGGGGGGGTGGAGAAGGAAGCAACATGCCCTCTGCTACAGCGGAGGAGACGTTTCTTGCTCCTCCCGGCCGCCCCCCCTCGCAAAAGCCTTCTTTTGCGGGTGGGGGGGGGGGTGGAGAAGCAAGCAACATGCCCTCTGCTACAGCGGAGGAGACGTTTCTTGCTCCTCCCGGCTGCCCCCCCCTCGCAAAAGCCTTCTTTTGCGGGTGGGGGGTGGAGAAGCAAGCAACATGCCCTCTGCTACAGCGGAGGAGACGTTTCTTGCTCCTCCCGGCCGCCCCCCCTTGCAAAAGCCTTCTTTTGCGGGTGGGGGGGGTGGAGAAGCAAGCAACATGCCATCTGCTACAGCGGAGGAGACGTTTCTTGCTCCTCCCGGCCGCCCCCCCTCGCAAAAGCCTTCTTTTTCGGGTGGGGGGGTGGAGAAGCAAGCAGCATCTTCCCTCTCTCCTCTCTCTCTTTCACTCCTTCCTTCCTTCCTTCTCTCTCTCTCTCTCTCTCTCTCTCTCTCTCTCTCTCTCTCCCTTTATCTTTCTTTCTTTCTTTCTTTCTTTCTTTCTTTCTTTCCTTCCTTCCTTCCTTCCTTCCTTCCTTCCTTCCATCCATCCATCCATCTATCTCTCTTTCTCACCCCTTCTTTCTTTCCTTCTTTCCTTCCTTCCTTCTCTCTCTCTTCCCTCCCTCCCTCCCTCCCAGCCTTTTAGAGGAGGAAAACCAGAAAAAAATATTTTTTCCACACAGTGGAGAGGGGGAGGGCAGCCCTTTGAGGGTCACCGGCCCTTTGAGGGTGACCAAACTGCTGATGCGGCCCCCGATGAATTTGAGTTTGACACCCCTGTGCTATGAGATCACACGCACAAGCTCCTTTAGTACTCTTGGGTGCAGCCCATCAGGCCCTGGAGATTTGAATTCATTTAAAGTTGCTAGGTGTTTCCTTTTCATTTCTTTTCCTATCTTGAGCTGCAGCTCCCTCCTTGCATTGTTTATTCTGTAGCAACCAGGTTCATAGACTCATAGAATCAAAGAGTTGGAAGAGACCACAAGGGCCATCCAGTCCAACCCCCTGCCAAGCAGGAAACACCATCAAAGCATTCTTGACAGGTGGCTGTCAAGCCTCTGCTTAAAGACCTCCAAAGAAGGAGACTCCACCACACTCCTTGGCAGCAAATTCCACTGTCGAACAGCTCTTACTGTCAGGAAGTTCTTCCTAATGTTTAGGTGGAATCTTCTTTCTTGTAGTGTGAATCCATTGCTCCGTGTCCTCTTCTCTGGAGCAGCAGAAAACAACCTTTCTCCCTCTTCTATATGACATCCTTTTATATATTTGAACATGGCTATCATATCACCCCTTAACCTTCTCTTCTCCAGGCTAAACATACCCAGCTCCCTAAGCCGTTCCTCATAAAGCATCATTTCCAGGCCTTTGACCATTTTGGTTGCCCTCCTCTGGACACGTTCCAGCTTGTCAGTATCCAACTTGAACTGTGGTGCCCAGACCTGGACACAGTATTCCAGGTGAGGTCTGACCAGAGCGGAATACAGTGGTACTATTACTTCCCTTGATCTAGAAGCTATACTCCTATTGATGCAGCCCAGAATTGCCTTGGCTTTTTTAGCTGCTGCATCACACTGTTGACTCATGTCAAGTTTATGGTCTACCAAGACTCCTAGATCCTTTTCACATGTACTGCTTTCAAGCCAGGGGTCACCCATCCTGTATTTGTGCCTTTCATTTTTTTTTGCCCAAGTGTAGTACTTTACATTTCTCCTTGTTAAAATTCAACATGCGACACTGTCTCCATGTTTCCGTCTCCACATGGGCAAAGACGTTTCTAATTGCAAAATTAGGCAATTTATCATGTGACTGCACCCAAGAAAGAGCATAACTTATGTAACCTAAGCACTTTATTACGGAAATTATGGTGTCAGAGGCGGTGGAAGCCTTTTCGGCACCCGGGCTGGGGTGTGCACGTGTGGTGTCTGTCCGGACTGCGCATGTGCAAAAGCCCATACAGGCTGCCGCGTGTGCAACGTCCGTACCTGTACAGACCTCGGCTGCTCTACAGCTGGGGGGAGGCAGTGGGCCATCTTGTCACCCCTCCCAGGGTGGCACCCGGGGCCTGCCGCCCCCCGCCTCCCGTTCGTATGCCCCTGGTTCTACTCCAACCATTTCAATGCAAAGGACATTCCAGTGTGGGGTGCGGGACGAATCCGTTACATATCATTTGCAGATACCATTCGTACCTCCTGGATCGATCTCTGCTACAGACACTGGGCGACTAAGCAAACACCAGAAATTTCCACCAGCATTTCTGTTTTCAGCAGAATTCTTTGACATCCCTGGTTGACACGCATTCATTTCTTTCTTCACACATAAGTTCAAAGAATGCCTTAAATGCAGCTGAGATAGCTTAGTTGGTAGAGCATGAGACAATCTCAGGGTTGTGGGTTCGAGCCCCACGTTAGGCAAAATATTCTTGCATTGCAGGGGGTTGGACTAGATCAGCGTTTCCCAACCGGTGTGCCGCGGCACACTATTGTGCCGTGAGACACCGGCTGATGTGCCGCGGGAAAAGGGACCTGCAGCCCAGGGCTGCACAGGACCGTGGCGGCGGCGCTGCTGGAGCCCGGCGGCGAAGCGGAAGCCAGGGCGGCGCTGCTCCCTTGGCTGCTGCAGCAGCAGCAACAGCAGCCTCGTGCGAGAATCCCGACCGGAAGCCTTGCACGAGAATCAGAGCCCAGGGTGCCCTGCAGCCCCGTGCTGCACAGGACCATGGCGGCGGCAATGCTGGAGCCCGGCGGCGAAGCGGAAGCCAGGGCGGCGCTGCTCCCTTGGCTGCTGCAGCAGCAGCAACAGAAGCCTCGCGGGAGAACCCCGACCTGGTGCCCCAGCTGATGGGCGGGAGAAAGGACGCCGCGCTACAGCTGATCCCAGAGGTAACTCTGGGTCAGGAGACCCGGCGCAGCCGGGCCGGGGAGGAGCGGTGTGCCACAAGATTTTTTTAATGAAACAAGTGTGCCGTTGCCTAGATTAGGTTGGGAAACACTGGACTAGATGATCCTGGGGGTCGCTTCCAACTCTACAATTCTATGAAAAATATATCGGCACGGCATGAATTTACACATTGTTCTTTTATTAGAAAGAAGACACATTCATGTGTGCTCTGAAAACTGTACAGAAATAACTGACAAGTACGGAGGTCGGTGGTAGGAAAAACAGAGTTAACCCAAGAAAACTGGGGCAGGGGTGAGGAGATTATAGCAACAGTTATCAAACAAACTTTTGTTTCAGCGATTACCTAACATGGACCTGCTACTGGAGTGAATGGGATAACTGGTGGATGATGGTGAAAGAAAATCGAGTTTCCATTGGGGCGGGCAGAGATTAAAAGCTTGAAAACACAGTAGGAATAGGTTTGTGTGCTAAAAAAAATATTTGGGCACCATCTGTCAAGATATTTTCCCATGGAACTCTTATCCACTTTATAAGGAGCTTGAGCAGGAGATCACCAGAGCAGGAGATCACCCCACTGGATATAGTTCCACTTTGAATGATTAGAGTAGTTACAATGATACGCCACTTAGCATTCTGAGGCTGTTTTGTGCTTTTGACTTTCAAAGAATCATCTAAAACTTGACCATTACATCACAGATTTCTTTTTTAAAAAATAGGCAAACTTTTTATTCTTAAAAACAAAGCAAAGTAACCCCCCCTCCCAAATAAGATTTTTTTTAAAAAATGGTTTTAAATTAACAGACTTATTTTATTTACATGCTAACTATGAAAGAAATGTCATTATGCTGTTGCTGGTTTAAAAAGAAAGGCAAAACCCCACAATATAATAGAATATATTAGAAACATAATATATAGAAACATTGCTTGCATATCAAGCAGCTGGCATAGAACAGGCGTGTGGTTTGATATTCTAAAGTTGGTGCGCCTTTCATTTGCTTAATAAACTCCACAATTTTATGATTCTATGAAAAACAGCAGTTCAAATCTTCATTTAGACTCTTTCTGTGGTTTATGCTTACAGTGGTCACCCCTGTTCAGACAGGTAATATTTGCAGCGTTTCTGGGTTCATGACTTCTGTTTATTCTGTCCGGAACTGCAAGCACTCCCTGTTAAAAGGAACACTGTTGCTGATTGTGTTTTCCCTGCAAACAATGTCTTTTGGGCCAGCTATGACACTCTTCTTGGTCAACAGGTAGACATATAACCATGCCATGCTTGCGCATACCTGGATCTGGGCAAAACAGCAATTCCAGAAAGGAGAAAGACTTTGGGGTGCATTCAAAATAGTGTTCTATCATGGCCTTCTTAGCACGTGCATTGGGACTTCCCCCGTCTCCTCACCCTGTGCACCCCCAAAATCTGTTTTGGGAGTTCCCTCAACATTCCAGAGCAGATATGGAGAGGATGTGAGGTGTCCATATGGGGAGGACAGGGGGAAAGTCCTGTTGCACTCATCTTATTCCTTGCATTAACAGGATGAATATGACCTCCTTTTCCCTGTTCCTTGCCACACAAAGAATTGGATGGTTTCTTTCTGTAAAGCTCAGTCCACCTTATGGTCTAGCCCCACTCATTTCTCATAAACTGTTCTCTTAATCTCTTATGCGCCCATAATTCTACACATGAATCATGTTTCATTTGTTTGTATCAAGGCAGTCAATTGCTTGTGAGAATGTTCTGCGATTTAATAATCAACTGTTTATTTGACCACGAGAATCACGGTGCAATCCTGTATGTGTTGACTCAGTAGAGTTCAGTGGGACTTACTCCCAGGTGAGAGAGTATAGGGTTGCAGCCCCAATCTCAGTTCTTTTTGTGAGTGTCATGCAAGGACCCATACAGAACCCATGTGTCCTGTCCTCTACAGCAGTGTTCCCCAACCTTGGGCCTCCAGCTGTTTTTGGACTACAACTCCCATCATCCCTCACTAGCAAGACCAGTGGTCAGGGATGATGGGAATTGTAGTCCGAAAACAGCTGGAGGCCCAAGGTTGGGGAACACTGCTCTACAGGAAAACTACCCATGACATCCTTACAGTAGAACTGGCATGGAGATGTGGGTGGTGCAAGGAAGCATCTAGGACTTCACAAGTTCCTCGTTATATACTGCAGAAACAGCACCAGAACCTAGTGCTTCAAGCAAAAAACAGTATATCCTGATGTACTCCTCCCCCCCAAAAAACCATATGAAGAATCTTAGTCAAAGGTCCAGATAATTCAGCATCGTTTTCTCCACCAGATGCCTCGGTTGTGGGATTAGGCCACAGGCAGGACCTGAGCACAACACTCATCCCATTTGGATTCCCCAGGAAATGGGAATCAGAGTCATACTGCCTCTAACAATGGAAGTGGAACATGGCCAACATGACTAGTGGCCATTGAAACCCAATCTATGTGCAACCCAAGTAATAAGCAACCACATTAGGACCATAGGGAAGACCATTCCTTGGTGAGTCCCATATAGCTCAGTTTGGAACCTACACATTTACAGACTTGCACTGAATTCGTGCTAAGTCTCTTGATTGCAGCGGATTACATAGTCTGATTACCTTGGTAAAGCCCAGCATGAGAGTTCTTAAAAAAATATCTACCTAGCATATGCATGTGCAAGGGGCTTAATGAATCTCACACAGGCTGCAATAACCCCTTCTCTGCCTTCCCATGTGCAAACAAGTCTATCTGGAATTTAAGGGCGAGCTCTAATCACTTTTCATTTATGTTCCTACCCTGCCTTTTCACCAAGGAGTTCAGGGCAACATACATGGAAGATTCCACATGGTATCTTCAGAACAGCTCTGTGAGGCAGGTGTGACTGCAGTAGTGAAAATCTTGAGTGAGTTCTGTGGCTGGGTGAGAATTTGGGACTAAGTCTCCGTGGTCCATGACTGGCACCCGGTTAACTTTGCCATAAGAGGTAAAGGTAAAGGGACCCCTGACCATTAGGTCCAGTCGTGGATGACTCTGGGGTTGCGGCGCTCATCTCACTTTATTGGCCGAGAGCCGACGTACAGCTTCCGAGTCCTGTGGCCAGCATGACTAAGCCACTTCTGGCGAACCAGAGCAGCGCACGGAAAAGCCGTTTACCTTCCTGCCGGAGCGGTACCTATTTATCTACTTGCACGTTGACGTGCTTTCAAACTGCTAGGTTGACAGGAGCAGGGACCGAGCAACGGGAGCTCACCCCGTCATGGGGATTCAAACCACCGACCTTCTCATCGGCAAGCCCTAGGTTCTGCGGTTTAACCCACAGCGCCACCCACGTCCCTAACTTTGCCATACTGCTATACAAACCTTTACCCCCACCACACAACCTACCAATGTGTTGCCGCTGATTCTAGTGATAGTCTCAGAAAAGTGGACTAGGGATTTGCATTATGCTGTGCAGCTCTCATGCAGTGTCACTAATATCCAGGGCATGAATGCTCTGCAGGGAGCTGTACCCATTGACCTGAGATGTTTCAGCTGCTCATGGGCACATCTTTCCAAGTATTTCATAGAATCATAGCATTGTAGAGTTGGAACTTGGAAGGGACATGAGGGTCATTTAGTCCAACAAAACCAGAGGCAGTTTTAGGGTGGCGTGGCTGGTTTCTCTGCACTGAGCTCTGAGCTGAAGGAGTGATGCAGGGTGTTGCAACTATGATGTAGTGAATTGAGCAGAATGGAAGGTGAGAGGTGGGATTTTGGCCTCACACAGGTCCCCACTGAAATTTTAAAAGTCCACCCCTGACTGAAGTATCCATGACAGTTGGCCATCCAACCTCTGCTTAAAAACCTCCCATGAAAGACAGTCTAACACCTTCCAAGGGAATTTGTTCAGATGAAGTCACCCCCCTCTCTCTGTAGGATCTCCCCATGTTCCTGGTCTAAAAGCAAGGACCAAGGATGTGGAACCTGTGGCCCTCCAGATGCTGTTGGACTCCAGCCCCCACCAGCATAGCCAATGGTCAGGGATGATGAGAGTTGCACATCGGGAGGACCACAGGTTCCTCCCGAAAGTATGGGAAGCGTTTGCACAAGAAGCTCTGGGGGAACCATACACTACCATTTATAATGCAAACGGAGGACTATCAGGACCTGCCATCAAACCATTGGTCCACCAGTATTGTCTACACTGACCAGCACCAGCAGTGGCTCTCTGGGGTTTCAGGAAGGTTTTCCCCCCAGCCCTATCTGGAGATGCTGAAGATTGAACCTGGGACCTTCTGCATGCACAGCAGAATCCCTACCACTGAGCTACAGCCCTTCCCAATGAATAAGAGGACAACACAAGCTGTCAAGACCCAACACATGAGAATGGTAGGGCTAGGTACGAATTAGATGAGCCTTTGACTTCCATAGATGCTTCAATGTGCCTTGAGTTAGACATGAAGTCCATTCCTAGAAATTTCCAGTATATTTTTGGTAAGATTCCCCCCCCCCCTATAAGAATAAAAACAATAATTTGATCGGTGTGAATTCCCCCTTCCTCCAATCCTTTTCACAGGGACTTTCCTTCTTAAGGGCTGGAAAGACCTTGAACATAATGTACACTTGAATGGGAACTGCTTAAGAGCACACCTAGGGCTCTTACACATTTCCCATTCTCTTCGGTGTGGCTTGCCTGGCAAATGTTCCCAGTGACTGATGTCCAGTTTCACTGAGCCTTACGGAGGACATATTCGTTTCAAGTCAAGAGCAACCTGTATGCTCCAGTCTTCGATGTGTTTGCAATCTGCCCCATTCACTGCAATGGAGGATGCAACTCCAGTTTTACAATGCACTCTCCACTGAAGAAAATGGAACAGACTTTCTCAGCAGGGACATCAGTGTGTGCAGCTATGAGACCCACCAGACGTTGCTGGATCATGCCCAGTACATACAATCTATCCCTGATGGAAAGGATTCCCTATCTCGATCCATTCAACCCATAAACCCATTTCCCCAAAATTCAGTTTGGATCTCCCCCACAACCCAACCCTATTCCCCAACAACAAAAGATAATTGCAGGTTTGCAGGCAAAAAAATTGTAACAAAAAAGCATAGTAGGCCCCCTCCCGCCCCAAATGAAAAATGTTCAAACAAAGGTTTTGGGACAATAATACGAATATTGCTATGACAAAATAGACAATGAGGGGTTATCTGGAGTCTTTTACTGTGTCTGTGGGTTTGGGAAAGATCCTGCACCTTTGTCCCGTCCCCCCGTCCCCAGCCTAAAAATTGGTGATTTTTCTCGATAAAAAAACCTTGATCTATTTTTCTTCACTGAAATATTGCTGATCGTTTTACAGTTAAAACAAATGGCAGGATTATGTCTGGGGAAAGCTTGCGATTTGTTATTTCACCACCAGAAAATAAGAGAAGAAGCAATTCCACCAGTTCATTTTCCCTCAGAAAAGATCAAAACTGCTTGATCAATTCTTACACTCCTCTTGCCTTCTTCCAGAACAATTTCCAGCTATCTTGGCAGGGGGAAAGTGGCGGCATCGATTTCTGTTTGAGTTCTTATGGAAACACAGAGCAAAACGAGTTTTAAAACATGGTGGTTCTGAATTCAAAGTCTGAGGGGGTGGGGGTGTCATATATTATATATATATATATATATATATATATATATATATATATATATATATATATAAAACTTGGTGTCAAGAGGAAGAAGCCAGCTGCATCAGGCCATTTCCTCGACACAATATGACAATCCAAACCCTGAAGATGAGGAAGACCTGCATGTTAAGATGCTTCCATACTTTTTCCTCACAGGACAAAGCCGGAAGAACAGCCTGACATCTCCGCCCCATTTGCATGGGACAGAAACATGGAAAAATGACCGGAACGACACATGCCAAAGAAATGGAAGTCCTTGGGTTTCAAGTTCTCTTTTTATTGAAGAAAAGAAAAAGAAGAAAAAAAATAGATTTTTTTTCCCAAGTGGATTTTACTCAATTTTTTTTCCAGTTTGTCTCAAAGTCCCTAAGGCAATGTTCTCCATATGTTCTCAACTTTTCCATGTCTCTTAACAGGGGATCGTCCACTTGAGGAAGCAGACAGGGGGGAAGATGTTGTTCAGTCTTTCGAAAGCAAAGAGGGGGGGAAATGAGGCCACACATGAACCTTTGTACAAAGGCCCACAATGAGCTTGCCTAGGGTCTACTAGCAGTCAATGTATGACCTACATTCTTGTTTGTTCATTGTTTGTTTGCTTTTTTGTTTTTTTTAAAAAACCTCCCCTTCCCACTCAAGATTCTTTTCTCTCTCTTTTTGTCTGGAAACCAGTTGAGTGGATCTCAAATGTCTTAAGTGGAGCTCTCTTCATTGTCCATACATCACACTTCTTTATTTTTTTATGGAGAGTTCAGAAAATCCAGTATGGAAGGAGATGTCCACCACCGCCACCAGGACTCCCTCTTCCATCCAACTTCCCTGCCCCAATTAGGCATCCTCTGAGCTAGCTCCCAGAGGACTGCTGGAGAAATCCCAACTTTCTGACGAGGAGGCCTCTTCCCGGTTGAGGGGGATCTCTGTTCCTGTTGCCGTTCTGGTGGCTGCGAGGAGACAGAAGGGAGATGGGCAGGTTCGTCTCCCTCCACCTCTAGAAGAGACAATGGGTCACAGGATGTGTCCAGTGGAACTGTGGGTACCCAATGCTCAGTCAAGCGCCTCCTGAGTTTCCATTCCAGACATCCATTGTGGCGGCATGGCTAGCGGCATCCTCTTGGTAAAGATCCTCTGTTAATCCTTTTGCCGCTGAGGCTGATGCCATTTTTTAAGAGAAAGCAACAACCTCTAATCCTCCCTTTCCCCTGATCATTTCATCATTCCCTTCCCTTCGCCGTGGCCTGCTCTCTTCCCCCACCCACCCCCCGGCCATCTTCCTTACCTGGGAAAGACCGTATTGCGTTCCGTACCTACTGCTACTATGTTCTACAAAGTAATAGTTTTCCCCACCCAACTCTGTCTCCCGAGAACAATACAAAGGTTGCTCCATATTATGTTTCCTTTTTAACTGAAAGGTTTCGAAAAGAAACCAACAGACATTGCTCTCTTGCTGCATTTCAATTCCATTTGATTGGCTCTCTTTTTATTATTATTATTTTTAAAAATCTTTATCTGCTTGTATTTTGTGTTTTGTTTTCCAGGGTGGGGGGAAAGGACACCCAAAGAGTCTTTCGTCTTGCTTTTTTTCTCCTCAGACCTCCGTCTGGAGGTCGATAATGTCCTGTCCCACCAGGGGGATTGTGGCACCCGCCTTTTCCCACTCAACAGTTTTGAGTTCCAAGGGAGACTGTGACACCATCTCCATGTCCTTTTTAACCCACGCCGGCGGCGAGTGGACCTTCCGGATCCCTTCCCAGGGTCTCTTGTTTGGTGTCTGCTGTTTTTCTTGCTGCAACAAAAGGGGGGGGGGAGAGAACAAAACAGAAAAAAAGAAGAGATCAGATTTCCAAGAAATTAAGTTGAGAGGAAGGCCAAAAGGTTTTGTCGATTCTTTTGACTGAATTGATAAAAAAAAGCCTTAGATTGATTAAAATGGCACTGGATTAATTGGGAGGTGGATGGCTTTAAAATTAATTACTTGAATGCAAGTATTTGCGAAAAGCCTCAGGTGACAGTCAATATATTTGAAAAGGTATTTTCCCCTTTCCTCTCCTATACTAAAGAATATGCATTTGTAGTGCCAACTTCAGTGCATGCATTCATCCCTTCCCCACCAAAAAGCCATGTCCATTTGGAGCAATTTGGGGTGGGGTAATTGCATGATAAGAGATGGATAAATCCTGCTTCCCTGGCACTGGGCCTTGGCTATGAATGCCCTACCAAAGGGATGGAGACCTTTCAGCCTGGTGCTTGAATCTGGCCCTCCACGCCTCCCTGTTTAGTCCCCGAAACTCTCCCCAGATCACACCCCCTCATCGGCCCTGCTCTGGACTCCCCTCGGGTACTCTGGTCTGGCTGAAATGTGTCCTTGAGCTGTGATAATGCTTCTTGTCTGGATGGATGAAGAGATGTGGGCAGGAGAGGTTTGCAGAAACTTCTGGGTACCTAGAATGCACCCTGCGATATTGTCAGGGACCGTGCTGAGGAGGGCTGCGCTGAGGAGGAATGGTGGGAGCCTCCCCCTCCCCCTGCTCCTGAGCAGGATCCTGAATCTTCCCAGGAGCAGTGGGACAGTATAGATTTGGAACAGTGGTTTGCAGAGGGGCATAGTTGAGAAGGCAGAAGTTGGGAAAAACTGGGTGGGAAACAGCTAGGAGAAGAAGAACTGGGAGAGAGAGAAAGTTAACAGAATCACTCTCTGGAAAGTGTCCATCCGATCAGCCCAAGGTCAAGGACAGCAGATAAGGTGGCAGCTCAGAAAGCTTGGTGGTTGCGAGATCAGGTTGCAAGATGTGGTAGTGATGTGGGTGACAAGGGGGGAAGTGGGTGGAATCTTTAATTGGGAGCACCTTCTTTCCTAGGAATGGTTCCTTTGTTCTCTCTCTGTGATCATTAAAATCTCTAACTGGTAAGAGACTCCTTTCACTTTATTCTGTTTATCTACTGCCAAATACAATTTGTATATGGTATCTGTTCAAGAATGTTTGGTCTACTATGCCTGATAAATGTTTTATGTTTTATTGGTATTGGTATCTACTGCCAAAGGGGGGCAGGGAGGAAGGTGAGTCCTTGAAGCCTGACAGGTATAGAGGTAAAAGTCACATCCATTGCGCCATATAGTTTCCCTTTGTCTCCGCCAATCAGTTGTATGTAGCTCCCAGAAAAACTTCCACAACCCACAAGAGAATGTAACCCTCAGCATGAAAAATGTTCCCTACTCCTGCTCTACCACTGCATCTGCTATTTGCATTTTTTTTTTTTTTTTAAAGTGGGAGCTCCAATCATGGCTCAGTTGGAATCACATCTAGTTTGGCCCTGAATTTCACCATCCTTCCCCTTGTTACGCTAATGAACTGGCTGCAATGGCTTGTAGATGGAGTAGGAAATGGGGATCCCCTAACAATGTACGCAAGCCCTGACCATCCCACTAAATGGCAGACAATTCATGTTCCTGATGCCATTGGAAATCTCATCATTCTGGATCAACTGGAAGGGACCACGGCTATAATTATCTGCCAAGGCTCATGTAATTTGACAGGAAGCATTCTTAAAAACCAAATAAACTTCTTCTTGCTCAGTGGCACCAGACAAACCTAGTGATATTCTGTGAATTATATAGATGTAAGCACAATAGGATCTTTCCATAACACTACCCAAAATAGCATGTTCGAAACCCAAGGGGTATATTTTGCTTTTAAAATGTTCAGAACTGGTGCATCATTCTCTTAAATAAAGCAGGCTTTGGAAACCTCACCAAGAGTGTTATTACAATTCACAAAGGGATTTTTCATGCGAAATATCTGCCATGGGAAAGATTAGGGGTTACTGGAGAGAGAAAAGAAGTGCAGAATTCAATTCAGGCAGTCACAGCACTGGGGGAATGGAAGTAAGGTGCACATGTGCGATGGCCGAGCAGAAATGGAAGGAAACTCATGAAGCCTCACTGGGGGGTGGGGTGGGGGAATAAACCTCCTTTTGTGTTACAAAACTTATCCACTAGTTCTTGGGAAGTAAGAATTTTCCATCCTTTTGAGAGGATATCCCTCCATGCTGTGAAAGGATGGGGCACTGGAGGAGCTTGGTGGGAATGCGGGGTTAGGATTAAATTCAAAGGAGGGGGGGGTTAGGATGGGGTGGGGCATCTGCAGGGTTGGAGAGCAACATGAGCAGGATCTGAACCCCCCAGTAAGACAGTGGTACCTTGGTTGTTGAACGGCTCGGCTCCCGAACAGCACAAACCCGGAAGTAAGTGTTCCAGTTTGCGAACGTTTTTTGGAAGCCAAATATCCGACGCGGCTTCCGATTGAGTGCAGGAAGCTTTGATAGCCACACCCTGGTTTTCAAACAGTTCCGGGAGTCGACTCCCGGAAAGGATTAAGTTCGACATCCAAGCTACCACTGTAAAGGTAAAGGTAAAAGGACCCCTGACCGTTAGGTCCAGTCGCAGACGACTCTGGGGTTGCAGCTCATCTCGCTTTATTGGCCGAGAGCTGGCGTACAGCTTCCAGGTCATGTGGCCAGCATGACAAAGCCACTTCTGGCGAACCAGAGCAGCGCACGGAAACACCGTTTACCTTCCCGCCAGAGCGGTTCCTATTTATCTACTTGCACTTTGACGTGCTTTCGAAATGCTAGGTTGGCAGGAGCAGGGACTGAACAATGGGAGCTCTCCCCGTCGTGGGGATTCGAACCGCCAACCTTCTGATCAGCAAGCCCTAGGCTCTGTGGTTTAACCCACAGCGCCACCCAACATACTAATTGCATGGAATGCACAAACACATTTAAGTTGTGACCTTGCAGCTCTGACAGTACATGTTTCTAATGTGGGCCTTGGTACTTAAAAAGTTCTCCACCTTTGTTACATCAACTCTGTAACATGAAGTGGTTATGAAGGTTGCTCCCTTTAGTTTCATCTCTATCCATTTTTTGGTCCTGAGGTGTTCCCAGATGCCCAGAGCCTGCCATAGCACATTCCTTTTTCAACAAGGCTTCTAAGTGGAGATTAATTGTCCATCAGTACCCAGTGGCACTGTGGGTTAAACCACAGAGCCTAGGGCTTGCCGATCAGAAGGTTGGTGGTTCGAATCCCCGTGACGGAGTGAGCTCCCGTTGCTCGGTCCCTGCTCCTGCCCACCTAGCAGTTCGAAAGCACGTCAAAGTGCAAGTAGATAAATAGGAACCGCTCTGGCGGGAAGGTAAACGGCATTTCCGTGCGCTGCTCTGGTTCACCAGAAGTGGCTTAGTCATGCTGGCCACATGACCTGGAAGCTGTACGCCGGCTCCCTTGGCCAATAAAGCGAGATGAGTGCCGCAACCCCAGAGTCGGACACAACTGAACCTAATGGTCAGGGGTCCCTTTACCTTTACCTTTACCTGCATTAGATTTGAAATCAATGTTTTATTGTTGATTGCTTCGAAATCCATTTACGCAAAGCAATTGCAAGAAGAGAGATTCCAGCTAAACATTAGGAAGAATTTTCTGGGGGCAAGAGCTGATTGGCAGTGGAACGGACTCCCTTAGAAGGTGGTAGGCTCTCCTTCATTGGAGGTTTTTAAGCAGAGGTTGGATGGCCACCTGTCAGCTGTGATTCCTGCATTGTGGGGGGTTGGACTAGATGGCCCTTGGGGGTCCATCCCAACTTTAGCATTCTATGATTCATTAAATGAATGTATGTATATATGCATTGGGCTACAATTTACCCAACATATGGCGTCTTCCTTTGTTCATTGTGGGTAGTGGGAATGGTTTCTACAATAAAGGCTTGGAAAACACACATTCAACAGAATGAGTTGCAGTTGAAATGTAAAAGATAAGTGCTTCCAGTACATAATAAGGGTCTATATAACTAGACTGAGATTATTATCTTACGAAGGTGTTCATAATAAGCGATGAATGGCACAAAAATATTTTTGTGCTTCCTTTTTCTATCCTTTTGTCCTCTGATCACTTAATATTTGTTCTTACTGGATGGGCTATTGGCTCTAGCCTGTTTTATTATAAAGATAGTCTTTATGTATTTATGGATTGTATTAGTTATACTACATTGAAATAGGTATGCAAAGTGGTACAAAAAAAAGCACACCTTTAAAACGCGCTGATATTTTTCCAGTTTTGCTCATGTTGTACATGTTAAATATTTGAATTAAATCGTTCATATTTTCTTTTAAAAAAAAGAAAGTAAAAACAAAATACAGCCCAAGGGATTTTAACCTCCCGCCCCTGCAATGTGTTGAGGGAATAAATGGATGCCACATTTGCACACCTCTTTCTCTGCATAAATTCTGGGCATCAGGTTTGCCCATGAAAGGCTTCAGCTCAAAGCAGGAGATTGACAGCTGCACTGAACTGGAAACAGTTCTGAATTCGGTCCCTCCTCAAGGCCTTGGATCAAAGCCACTACCCTCCCCCCAAAAGAGATGGGGAGAATATTCCTTTTATAACCTTCAAAGCAAATACTGGGTGGTACGTGAACAAAAGATTCCTTCCTCCTCTTCACAGTGCATAGTTAGAGGCTGAGCTCAGGTGGCTTCAAGCATCACCCAGTCTGAGCAGGAGAACCTCCCTCCCATCACTCACTGACGTGACTTCAGAAGCAAGATGTTCTACTGACTGGGTGATTTCTGCTCCAGGGTCTCCTGCTTATTGGTAGCAAAGCAACTTCCAGCTCCTCTGCTTCCTCATCTCCGCAAGTCTTGGTTTACAGGAGGGGAAGGGCTGATCTAAAGAGCTTCAGCAAAGCACTTAAGGAAGTGTGTGAGAGATATTGTGAGCCTCAAAGGGATGCTTCCGAATTCTTCAGTGAAATCTTCCTTCTGCAATGCCTAGTCTCTCCAGCACAGCACTCTGTCTCAAACGGTGGTCCATGAAAATCCACATGAAGGGCACATCAAGAGATCCACCCTGGCATTCAGTGGCAATACTGCCTCTGAGCAGGAACCCTTCCCCTCCTCCACCCTCCTCCTCCCTCCTTCCTTTTGCTTCAAGCGACTGTGCTACATTTTTTTTCTTGTCGCAAAGCAGCTGCTCTGGGGGCCTTTTGAACTGAAAAGCTAGGGTGAAAAACAGCACTAAAGGTAAAGGAACCCCTGACCATTAGGTCCAGTCGTGGACGACTCTGGGGTTGTGGCGCTCATCTCGCTTTATTGGCCGAGGGAGCCGGTGTACAGCTTCCAGGTCATGTGGCCAGCATGACTAAGCTGCTTCTGGCGAACCAGAGCAGCGCACGGAAACGCCCTTTACCTTCCCGCAGGAGCGGTACCTATTTATCTACTTGCACTTTGCGCTTTCGAACTGCTAGGTTGGCAGGAGCAGGGACCGAACAATGGGAGCTCACCCCATCACAGGGATTCGAACCGCTGACCTTCTGATCGACAAGCCCTAGGCTCTGTGGTTTAACCCACAGCGCCACCTGCGTCCCTGAAAAACAGCACTAGAAAACCTCTAATAAAATAAATGTTCATGGCTAATAGACTGCCCCCATCCTTCTCCAAATATTTATCTAGTCCTCTTTGGAAGACATAAAACTTGAAGACCTCTCACTAACTCTTGTCTTATGTTTGTGAATTCCAGACGTTGGCCATGATTATTGCATGGCTGGGGGTTGGACTAGATGACCCTTGGGGTCCCTTCCAGGTTTGCAATTCTACGACTCCATGTGTTGTGTGAAGAAGGGAGGTTTTCTTCTTCTCAATGGCGATGTCTGTCCCGAACCTGCTGTCAGGACCGTCGTTGGGGTAGCCATGGAACCAAGGTGATGGAAAAGCTTCGTAACCATAAAACATGCTTCTGAGATGGGCGAAGTGGACGTCTTTGGACCTTGGCAAAGGCAAGAGGTGGTTGCCAAGTAGGGATGGTTTGGGAGGGATGAAGTCAAGGCTCTAACAATGTCGGGGGAAAATGGGTTGGGAGAGTTGCATGAATCCTCTTTTCTGTGTGATGTCGGGAGCGGAAGGGTCAAGGGAGCATTCGAGGGGGGCTTGGTCCGTGACTGAGAGGACCGGATGCTTACTTATGGGTGGGAGAATGCATTTTGAAGACATGCGCCATGGCGAGGATTGAAGGGGAGGGTGTCTCTATGAGGTTCATTAAGGAAACTCAGGCAGTAAGACTTACGCTAGCGTTAGTTTTATCACTTCCTCCCGAAGAAACACTCCATCGTTTTATAGCCTGAGTGCACAAGAGAGAACAGGGTGTTTCCCCCCTCTTTGATCAACGTAATTGAATTGGCGCACGTCAAGGGGTGCACCTCGTGTGCCCAGGAGAACAGTGAAATAACCATTCAACAGCATTTCCCCTTTAAAAACATAGTGCTTGATGGGGAAAAGGAAACATGCAGAACTGGAGAGGGATCTGCAAAAGGAACCAAAAAACCCTGGCAGGCAGTGTCGCATTACGGGCCTCCGTAGGAACACAGAAAGCTGCCTTATACTGAGTCAGACCTTTGGGTCCATCAAGCTCAGTATTGTGTACTCTGACTGGCAGCAGCTCTCCAGGATTTCATACAGTGGACGTACACAAAACAGTGTCAATACCGGATCACTGTACGTTGTCTTTCTGTTATCATACAAGAAAAATATATATACTACTTTCATTGACCCCTTGAGGTCTGACAGGTGAGCGGAGCCTGAGATTTAGGAGTGATGCTGTCATCCAAGGTCGATAGCATTGGGACAGCAGAATGCAGCTTTTGAATAAGGGGAGGCTGAAGTTTCTCCAGAAAGAACTTCCAGCTGAACAGTTTATGGGGGAAATTTATGGGCTGGGGATCATCCATCATTTGGCAGAAATCCTCCTGGACACCATTTTGGCCAGCAATTCCCGGACATGTCCAGGAAAACCCGGACGTATGGCAGCCCTATATCTGGTAGACATGGGAGCAGGGAGTCAGAGAAAAATTGAGGCCATTTAAACTTTTCTCCAGTCAAACGAAAAAGACTTATCGAAAACAGATTTTCAAACTGCAAATATCCTCACATGGGTGAGGAGGGAAAAAAAGGCAGAGGGGTTTTGCCCACAGGTGCAAAATTATGGTTTTTGGAATTTCCCAGATCCTTTGTTTGCAGGCCCCCAAATAAATTAGTTCCCCGGGGATGGAGTTTTCAGGAAACTGGGCCAGAACTCACCTTGCTGTCTGCTGTTGGAGACTCCTTCTCTTTCTCTGCATGCTGCAGCTTTCGGTTCAAGTCCTGGAACATGTCTTGGTGACGTTTTCTCGTGTGCATGATTTTCTGCAACGGACGAGAGAGAAACAGGTCAGGATATCCCAGGTACATCAAAGCCTCAGGCAGGAATTGTGAAATCAATTAAACCTAATTAGAAATGGGTAAATCTGTTCCAGTTTCTCATTGCTCTAGTCCTCATTTCTTCACATTTCCATATCACTTCATATATATATATATATATATATGATGAAAATTCATATATATATGATGAAAATTCTTCAGTGTTTTAATGCAAGTCTCTCTTGATATAGTTATTTTTGGGTGCAGTTTTCCCTAATATAAATTTACTGATTTACACTTATAAACTGCTTGGTTTTAATAAAACTTCTAAGCCATTTACAGTTCTTAAAAACATGTTAAGATGATAAATTAAAAGGTTAAAAAGAGGTATCTGAAATATTCGTAGCATAATTAAATGAGCTTTTAAAGAAATAAAAAAAAGATAACTAAACTCAACAGAAAGCAAAAGGATTAATACAGGGGCCAGCCTGTTATATTTGTGGATAGGGTGGCCAAACAAAAACATTTTAAGCAAGCACCACAAAGAGATCAGCAAAGGCATTTGCCTGATGTCAATAGGCAGGGAGTTCCAAAGTGTGTGTTCTACCATAGTAAAATACTGATTTCTTACAAGTGAGGAATGAGTATTATATGGCGCCTGTAGCAGTGCAATGCATTTCTGTATGCTATTTTCTCTAATGCGTGCACTTTGATGCATACTAGATCCTAGTGTGTGCATTTCTGAACACACTGGAACTCCACTGCAAAATTCAGAGTTGTGCGAATTGTTTTGGGAACTGTGAATTAGGTAGGTTTGCCTTTAAACGTGAACCGGATTGAATTTCTCCCCCATGTCTAGTCCTAGCCAAGTAAAGATGCAGGACTGAAAAAAACCCCAAATGGCCCAATGAGTACTGAGAATGATCATTGCTCCCAGAACACAGGGTGTCTGTTTGTAGGGGGTTACCATTTGGTGGGTTCATCCCTTTTTGTACTTTTGCAAACCTTGGGGTTCCCCCAAGCCTCTTAATACCATCCTCATGGGAGCGGATGGTCCAGTTTGGGCTACATAAGGAGAATGAGGTTGCTGTTTGTATAGCAGGCACATCCAACTCCCAAGAGACTGTGATCTACTCCAAGTATAAAAGAAACCTGACAGTGATCTACCCATTATCATGCGTGGAGCATGCGTGGAGATTGCTCTGAGTTGTCAAGCTTTTCTAGGGGGGAGGACCCAGAGTGGTATACCTTTTTTGGGGGAGGACTGCCCAGACTTCTTGAGCTATTTTTTAAGGGAGAGGGCCCAGAGTTGTTGAGCTTTCTTGGGGGGGGGGCAATCAATAAGGATCCTGCGATCTACCAGGATCACCAGGGGATCTACCAGTAGATCGTGATCCACGTGTTGGACATGCCTGGTATATCGAATTTTTCATCCAAAGCAAACCACTTCATTCTTTCAGCAGAGAGGTATCCTATGCAACACTCTGGGCTACAGTTGCTGGACATTTGCTTCTCGGTGCACTGCCCATGGATCAAATTAGGCACACATTTGCATTGCTGTACATTCTAGTGGAGAAAAATACCCCTTGTTATGGGGAATACGCAGTGCTATTTCTCTAGAAAAAAGAGGCGCTAGGAGTCACCACAAATGCCTCCCTCATTCTCTTATAATGGCAATGGCGCCCACCTGAGAGGTGCCAGAACTGAGTTCCGATGAGTTCTGGCTGAAAAAAACAGCCCTGAATATGACGCAAACTGATTCATGGGTTCTCGGGACTCAGGCAATGACTCCAGACATTTTGGGTGTTAGGACAGTCAATGTGGTATACAGTGGTCCCTCGATTTACGAAGTACTCGACATCCGTATTTTTCGACTTACGAATGAAAAAAAGTGGCTGCACGCCTACGAATTTTTCGACATCCGAATGGAAATCGTTGCCGGTTTAGATGCGGTTTCCTCGACTTACGAATTTTAGATGCGGGTTTTTTCGACTTACGAATTTTTCCGAATATTTTTCTCCCAATGCATTCCTATGGGAGATTGACTTATGATTTTTTTCGACCTACGAATGTCCATTCGGAACGGATTAAATTCGTAAGTCGAGGGACCACTGTATATGAAACTAAATTCAATGGAGGAACGGGGATGAGAAGATTCACTCTCATCCTGTCCTGTCCATTATGTAAATGGAGAAATACCCACCTCGAAATCTAGCTCTGCATACCGGGATTTCCGTCTCTGGGGATTGAAAGAGAAAAACAGATTAGCAGTAGGGTGATACCGCCCCAATGAAATTAACGACATTTTTTTTTTTTGGCCACCAATTTTTGTGTGTGATATTTCTCCTGGAGAAAGCACCATGCAAAGAGGCCCTTTGTGTACACAATTTGCAGCAATGGCCACAATCGTGGCAGCCGTGTGGAGTCTCATCTGTCTGTGTGCATGCTCAGTCCCACTGGACTGAGGAGACACATTCCCTGGTCCAGGCGTGGTCCTACCATTTGGCAAAGTGAGGCAACGGCCTCAGGTGCTGGATAAAGCCCCTAGCCATTCTCCTCTGCTGAAAAAGCAGAGCTGTGTGTGTGCTCGGCCACACTAGCCTGCTGCTCAGAGGAGCAGTGGAGGACAAGATCCCATCACTAGTAATTTGGGTTCAGTAGACAATTTGGGACCTTGACAACTTTACCGACGAGATCACCTTACCCCATATCAACCGCTTCGATCTGGCACAGTTACAGGGGCTACATAATGCGAATTTCACATTTTAAAGAAATCAATGATTTAGTGTGGCAGAACTACACTTGGGAAGTCCCTGTCTTTTGATATCAGGCAGGCTGTATGCTTTAAAAACATTTTTGTATAGAAAATCCTACTCAGTTGTTTAGAAAGTTGGAGCAACTTTTAACCCGTTTTATGAAAACCATCCCTCTCTCTGCCCACACCATGATTAGTTTTATATATGTCAGTTTGCATTTCTTAGTGCAGAAAGTATTGATTTGATGTGTAGAGATCTTTCCTATTCTACTTAGTTTGAGAAGGTTCTGGAAGCTTCTCTGTGTGAAAGGAACAAGCAGAAACTTCATGATGTTTGGGTTATTCCTTCAGAGAAGCTGAGTACAGCTGGTTTAAACTGGTCCTGTTATATCTTCTGTCAAGGTCATGCTGACTATAATAATAGGCCAGAAGGAGCCTAGGTTTCACTTTCTCTGTTTTTATCTCATTTCCAACTGGTGTGGTGTTCTGTATATTGTGTTAAGTTTTAGACTTATTATAAGTTATTGTTAAGTTAAGTCTGCTGCAACTGGATTTCTTACGGACAGTGCCAATCCTGAATGTATTGGATTTGTGACCATGATGCTCATTTGCCTTCAGTAGCAGTAAAGCTCTGCTGGATGAAATGCCTCTGGTCTATTTTTGGGAAAGCCTGCAACGTGTGTAAGCTTTTACTCTGCTAACTATACATTGGAATCTACTCTGGATCAATACTGAGAAGGCTTTCAATGACAATAGGTAAAGGTAAAGGGACCCCTGACCATTAGGTCCAGTTGTGACCGACTCTGGGGTTGTGGCGCTCATCTCACTTTATTGGCCGAGGGAGCCAGCGTACAGCTTCCGGGTCATGTGGCCAGCATGACTAAGCCACTTCTGGCAAACCAGAGCAGCGCACGGAAACGCCGTTTACCTTCCCGCTGCAGCGGTACCTATTTATCTACTTGCACTTTGGCGTGCTTTCGAACTGCTAGGTTGGCAGGAGCAGGGATCGAGCAACGGGAGCTCACCCTGTTGCGGGGATTCGAACCACCGACCTTCTGATCGGCAAGCCCTAGGCTCTCTGGTTTAACCCACAGTGCCACCCGCATCAATATACATATACCTCTGTTATCTCCCCCAACCAGTCAATTTAGCCCTGTATTGTATCATACGACTGGTTCTTTTTCAAGGTCTTGGGGACAGGTTGGTCTTCTTCAGCCAAGGGACCTGAAGTCCTTTCCAACCGGAGATGCCAAGGAACCTACGATGTTCTCCGTGCAAAATGTGTGCAGTATCACACAGCTATCACCCAGCCACATACCTCAAGGGAGCTCATGGAAAGGGTGGAAACCGTCTCACTCTTGGACACCATGCCAGAGTTGCCAGACTCGCCTGTGTCACACAAGCTGTTTGGCATCTGTGAGTCACCAGATTTGTTAACCATCGGAGGCGACAGCTGGTGCTGCTGCTGCTGCTGGATCATTGGCGAGGCCTGAGCCTCCCCACAGCCCATGACCACAGGCTCCCTTGGAGGGCTCTTGACAACGAAACCTGGGTCAGTGGCCATACTGAGGTGGATGAGCCTTGTCTGGGGCATCTGGTCAATGTTGATGCTGTATTTTGTATCGTCTTTGGGGGGCGGTGGAGGCGGCGGAGGCTTCGGCCTCAAGGTGGCGGTGTTGGAAGGCAGGATGACGTAGCTGGTGTCTATGGCTTGGTCCTGCGCCCGAGAGAGCTCCGAGTCCAGCTTCTTGAAGATGTCTCCGTCGCAGATGTAGATGGACTTGGGAGTCTGGCTCTTGTCCTTCTTCAGAGTGAGGGTGTGGTTGCTGAAGTCGTTGAGGTTGATGGCGCCCAGGTAGTGTGGGGAGCCTTGGAGGTGCATCTTGGAGACGTTGGCTGGAAGACTGTTGAAGTTGGACGATCCCTTCTGGTGGTTCAGCTTCAGCTTCTCCTCATCCTGCAGGGACGGGCGTTTCAGAGTCCCCGTGATGGTCATGGTGCGGCAAGTGCTGATGTCTTTGTTTAGCACTAATGGGTCGGCGGAAAGAGGCAAAGCGTCAGTAACTGATGGGACTGGACGTGTCTTGCTACACAACAAAAATGACTCCCGCCATCACCACACCACCCAGGGATGTCCCCACCCATCTCCAGAACAGAGGCTCCTAATGGGATTTTCATTTATCATCATTATTATTTATTACATTAGTATGCCACCCTATACCCGCAGGTCTCAGGGCAGTTACAACATAAAAACACAAAATACATAACCAAAATAGAAAAAAAACCACAAGTCAATAACCGCCCCCCTCCAACACATTTTAAAGGGGAATTAGAGTTTCACTCTCGTTTCATTCTTGTTCTAGACTTAGTGGCTCTGCTTTCAACAGCTACTGAGTGATGGGTTATTCATTTTTGTCTCCCATTCATTCAGTATGTGAAGACAATGGATGAAGAAATAAATGGCCTGCTCCTCATTTGCCTGGTTATGTTTAAAATTAACCCACAAGCTTCTTGGACTGGGTTATACATGTCAATAAATAAATAAATATGATTTATATGTCCTCTAGAGATCCCTTATTTAATCCACTGTGTTTGATTCATGATGTAAACATTGTATTTCTGCTGGTAAGGGTATATAATCTAGTTACCCATATTGGTTTAAAATGTTTTATTGGTTTTATCCTTGACCTCGGTTGCCAATTTGCTACTGGGCCAAGTTCAGCATGTTACTACTAGCACAACTTGGGATCAGTTTACCTGTGAGATCACCTTGCCCCAATTATGCTTGATTGATGGCTTCAATCTGCAGAAGTAGCACTCTTTACAGGCATCAAATATAGCTCATTCCACATTTGTAAGAACATCTACACATTGGAACTCCCTGCCTATTGATAACAGGGAGGTCCCTTCCCTGTTTTCTTTTTGGTTCCTGCTAAACTCATTTTTGTTTAGACATGTCTACCCAGATATCTATGGGACGCGGGTGGCGCTGTGGGTTAAACCACAGAGCCTAGGGCTTGCCGATCAGAAGGTCGGCGGTTCGAATCCCCGCGACGGGATGAGCTCCCGTTGCTTGGTCCCTGCTCCTGCCAACCTAGCAGTTCGAAAGCACGCCAAAGTGCAAGTAGATAAATAGGTACCGCTCTGGCGGGAAGGTAAACGGCGTTTCCGTGTGCTGCTCTGGTTCGCCAGAAGCGGCTTAGTCCTGCTGGCCACATGACCTGGAAGCTGTACGCCAGCTCCCTCGGCCAATAATGCAAGATGAGCGCGCAACCCCAGAGTCAGTCACGACTGGACCTAATGTTCAGGGGTCCCTTTACCTTTACCTTTACCCAGATATCTAAAATGCTGGTGTCCGTTTTAAACTCCTTTGAGTTTATTGCTGATTTTACTTTTTCCTGAATTCTTAAGATTGTTGTTATTAACTGTTTTTACTGATAATTTTATTGTTTTACTCTTATTGTAACTGCTTTGATTTTTTTTAAAAAAACCAATCAAGTAATATATACATAAAGCAAATAATAAAGTGTATTTTTGTCCCTTCCCTATTTGAGAGATTAGATACAGAATATCCTCTGGATGCTTTCAGACCAAAAGAGCAGTTTCAGCACTTATAAGAGAAGAAAGAGCCAAATTCTGAAGGCGATGGAGAACATTGCATGCAAACACACACATATGCATCACAGATATAAGTAAACTATATATTGCTATTGCTCAGCCAACTCTCAGCTGCAAGGAAAAGAGGGTTAAGAAGTCATGGCTGGCTTCTATGCTACACCGCAGAGTCATGGAACCAAATACTTACCCAGCATAACCAGCAGAACAGCTGCTTTACCTATTCTTCCCCTAAGAACAGGGGGAAATAAAAGACCAAGAAATATGGGCTTGGGGGCTTCATTCAAACAATGTTGTTGCTGGGTGGTTTGTGTTGTCTTGTAAAACACAACAGCAGGTTGTTGGGATTTAATTGGTCTGCTATGGTGCCTTGAGCTTGCTAAGCCAGCAAAATTCAAGGGCAAGGTAGCAGAAATAATGACCTTTGTGAGACCGGCTTCCTCAACAACTCTGATCCTAAATGTGGGCACCAGCTTGCGCAAGGCTGGTTGGTCTAACAGGCATCCCCAAACTGCGGCCCTCCAGATGTTTTGGCCTACAACTCCCATGATCCCTAGCTAACAGGACCAGTGGTCAGGGATGATGGGAATTGTAGTCCAAAACATCTGGAGGGCCGAAGTTTGGGGATGCCTGGTCTAAGACATCTTGACATCCTGGGGTGTGGCAAACCCAATTGGGTAAGAGAACTGTCGTACTCAAACCTGACAACTGTAGCAACTGGGGGAAGGATTATGATATCTGATGGACATGGAAATGAATTTCCCAGATCTCAGATCTCAGATCCTAGATGAAGATCATGTGGGGGTGACTGAACTCTCTGGACCCTGTGTTTTCTATGAAACAGTAGACATCTTGCAAGGAAAGATGGAGGCATTTAGCTGTTCTTCCAAGTATCACTCATGCATTTAGACCAGCGTTTCCCAACCGGTGTGCCGCGGCACACTATTGTGCCGTGAGACACCGGCTGATGTGCCGCGGGAAAAGGGACCTGCAGCCCAGGGCTGCACAGGACCGTGGCGGCGGCGCTGCTGGAGCCCGGCGGCGAAGCGGAAGCCAGGGCGGCGCTGCTCCCTTGGCTGCTGCAGCAGCAGCAACAGCAGCCTCGTGCGAGAATCCCGACCGGAAGCCTTGCACGAGAATCAGAGCCCAGGGTGCCCTGCAGCCCCGTGCTGCACAGGACCGTGGCGGCGGCAATGCTGGAGCCCGGCGGCGAAGCGGAAGCCAGGGCGGCGCTGCTCCCTTGGCTGCTGCAGCAGCAGCAACAGAAGCCTCGCGGGAGAACCCCGACCTGGTGCCCCAGCTGATGGGCGGGAGAAAGGACGCCGCGCTACAGCTGATCCCAGAGGTAACTCTGGGTCAGGAGACCCGGCGCAGCCGGGCCGGGGAGGAGCGGTGTGCCGCGAGATTTTTTTAATGAAACAAGTGTGCCGTTGCCTAGATTAGGTTGGGAAACACTGATTTAGACAACCCAAGGGATGC
The DNA here is from genome assembly GCA_034641385.1 of Darevskia mixta. Lineage (NCBI taxonomy): Eukaryota > Metazoa > Chordata > Lepidosauria > Squamata > Lacertidae > Darevskia > Darevskia mixta. Next base: position 566,514 of record JAWWNH010000086.1, read on the forward strand.
TTCCCAGAATATGTGTTTCTGTGTGTGTCACAGCACTTGCTTCCCTCTTCCCTCCACGTTTACTTTTCCTTTTGTGCCATGTCTATTAGGTTGTGAGCCCCTAAGGAGGGCCTGCCTGGTCTTTTAACAACTCTGTAGTGCTTAGAAAACATCCGCTGCTTGTTTAAAATGCTATAGAACAGTTGCTCTGGAGAGATAGGGGTGTAAAATGGAGCAAGGGCCGTCCTTCCTTGCTCGTTTGTTGGAAGACTTTGGTTTTGTTGAGGTTAAGATTGTCGGCGCTGAGAGAGATCAGAGGGATAAAAAGAGACACACAGAGAGAGGAAATAAATGAAGACAGGGAGGGAAAAGAAGCCAGGAAGAGGGAGAGGTGAGAAGACATCAGCAGAGAGGGAAGCGTCATATGGATATGCCTAAGGGCATGTTGGCACTGGGATAATTTGTGGGAGCTCACACTCCCTTTTGAAACCTTGAAGCTGAAAAGAGAAGGCGATAAATAGTCCCTGTTTAAAACAGGAGCGATGGGCTGCAGCTCACTCCCCAGCAAGCTGGCTCTTGTCGATGGGCACGGACTCTGCTCACCAGCAAGGATACTCATTTGTAACACAAGCTGGCAGGGCGAGGAAAGCAAGAGTCTGATGTGCCATGGAGCGAATCTGATGCGGGCGCTCCACCAGAAGGACAGCCTTCTAATGCGCACCCAAATCACAAGTCCCAAACGACACTTACTCACAAGTAAACATGCATCAAATTGGGCAGAAATGGATTGATCCAGTGTAGTGTAGTGATCCAGTGTAGTGTAGCTCCTTAATCTTGATGAGATGTGAATCCCCCCCTTCCTGGTTATGCTAAAAACACGAATGATTCTTGCATGTTATATGCATTATTATAAACACTATTATACATATAATATTATACACCTATTATATGCATATACATGCTACGTTTCCTGCAGTAATCCATGTGTAATACATACAATGCATGTGATCTGTATTAAGAATATGTGTATATTGATATACAGGTGAAACTTGAAAAATTAGAATATCGTGGAAAGGGTCATTTCTTTCAGTAATTCAACTTAAAAGGTGAAACGAATATATGAGATAGACTCATGACATGCCAAGCGAGATATGTCAAGCCTTTATTTGTTATAATTGTGATTATTATGGCGTACAGCTGATGAGAACCCCAACTTAACAATTTCAACTTTGGGGTTTTCATCAGCTGTATGCCATAATCATCACAATTATAACAAATAAAGGCTTGACATATCTTGCTTTGCATGTCATGAGTCTATCTCATATATTAAACTCCAGTAGCTAATGAAAACAGTTGCTTACATAAATGGACTTTTCCACGATATTCTAATTTTTCGAGTTTCACCTGTACTTGTGAAATCATGCTGCAGAAATAAAATAAAACACGGAGCATGGCTTTCTTATATATATCATGCATATATATACATGTCTCTCCTGTATCTGTCTCTACAGCCACAGAAGGCGCTGTAACACTCTAACGGTTTGATTTCTTTCCAAAAGGTGCACTGTTCCTCACAAGGCAGACGGATGCATTATATGCATAGAAAATATGTGGTTTTGCATATAATTATTTGGGATTTAATAGAAAAGAAAGATGCAAAAATATATCGGAGCTAGGCAAGGACTCACTGCAAGAGGCAGCCTGATGTTGGGGGGGGGGGCTTATTCAGGTCGAATCTCCCAAAATCCATATATACCGTATTTTTTGCTCCATAAGACTCACTTTTTTCCTCCTAAAAAGTCAGGGGAAATGTCTGTGCGTCTTATGGAGCGAATGTGGGGTCGGCCGCTGGCTCCCTTTCTGGCCCCGCCCCCTTGCCCAGGCCTCCATTGTTGAATGTTCTGCAGAGGGAGGCTGTTTGTTTCCCCAGCGACATGCGACTGGCTGATTAGATTATCTGCCTGGAAACCGGCTCCCTTTCCTTTCCTAAAGAAGCTGCAGAACTGTGAGTTGAACCCCATAAAAACAGGATTTTTTTCCCCTTTGCAAAGTAAGCTCAACAACTTTGAGCTGATCCTCAAAAAAATGGGGCTTTTCCCCTTTGCAAAAGAAGCTGCACAACTGTAAGCTGATCCCAAAAAAAACCACACAGGGCTTTCCCCCTTTCCTCCTCTAAAAACTAGGTGCATCTTATGGTCAGGGGCGTCTTATGGAGCGAAAAATACGGATAAATCCAACTATAAGATGATTTCCTCTTCCATCTCTAGTTTCAAATCCCAGCAGGGAAGTTGCCATCTTGTTAAGAAGTCAGACAACAAATAGAAAGGGAAAGTGAGATGAGGGGATGGGCAGACAGACAGGATGGCGAAGGATTGATAAAGTTTGTGCATGGAAATGGAGGAATGGAAGGCAGAGATGAATGAAACAATGAGAGGAATAGCTCCGCACGTTGCATTTTAACATTAGCCTAGTGTTTTGTGTGTGCCCATAAATTTATACTGTATGGAGTCGGAAAATAGGTGCAAATGGGTCCTCTCACCCGGGAGATGGGACTGCCTCCATCTCCTCCCCATCAGGTAAGAGCACACCTGTTGGCAAACAAGAATCGACTAGAAGGCACAGAAAAACAAGAGCATGATATAAACAGAAAAGAGAAGCCTGAAAAGGAAAGGGTGGGAAACAAAGAAGGAAAATACAGAAACGTTCACAGAGGTGCGGACAGCGATTAATTCTCAGCTTTAAGAAGAGATCCTGGTTTGGAAGATTGGAATTCTATGCAGGGTTGGAGGCAGCTGGGGTTGTCCTTGCTTGGAATGAGGAGGGAGGATATTTAAGGAAATCCCAAGATGTGTCAAAGGTTGTTGCTGTTGTTTTTAACCCCTTCCCCTGGTGATTTAGGGATGCAGGAGGCGAGCAGAGCATTTAAGGGAGGGTCGAGGCAGCGCAGGGCACTCTTGACAGAGTTCTCAGTTGCAACAGATGCAGCGACTGGGTCTATTTAAGCAGGGGTGAGGGGGTGGGGATGGGGAAGAGGTTGGGGGCCCAGGCAAGTCTGCAGGGCGATCCATTCCCAAAGGACGTGGGTAAGAGCAAGGGAGAAGCGGAGGAGAAAGAGGATGCTGGAGGAATAAGCTCGCCCATCATCTCTCCCAGAACAGGGAAAGTCTAGAGGAAGAAATGCAGTATGAGAGGATCCTGAAATGTCCTAATTTAAACATCCAGTTCTTATATGGTTAGGGGCAGCAGGAGTGTTTTTTCTGGCATATAATGGAGCTGCTTCGGAACTCCCTGCCTATTGATATCAGGCAGGTGCCTTCATTGTATTCTTTTTGGTGCCTGCTAAAAACACATTTATTTACACAAGCCTATCCAGATGTTTGGAAATTTGATGTGAGTTTTAACCTGTTTTTAGCCTATTGTTATTTTAACTTTTCAAACGTCTTAAAACCAGTGCTTCCCAATTTGCTGACTAGTGTGGAACCCCTATTTTTTCCAAAAGCGAAGCCACAGACCCCCTACTGTGGAAAATTTTGATATCTGTATGGTGGTTTTTGTTATGTGAATGGTGCTACAGACCCCCCAGGTGGGCTATAAGCAGATCCCCTGTTTTAAATCACTGTTATTTTTCCTTGATAATTTTATTGTTATCTTTTTAAAAAACCATGTTGAGGGTTTTTTTTTTCCTTTTTACAATCAAGCAGTTTGTAAAATTTATGAAAAAGAAAGAAAGAAAGAAAGAAAGAAAGAAAGAAAGAAAAAGAAAGAGAGGAGCACAGATCAGGACTCGTCACTACCTGCTTCAACCCATTTTCAGAAATGTTTTCCACCACTGAACTGCAATTGGGGAAGATGGTAAAAGTACCCACACAATAATTGAAATGCTGTACCCAAATCCATTATGCGCCAACGAAAAACCAATTCATGTGGATGTTATCATGCATCGAAAATGGTTGTGGGAACCAGTGTTGGCAGTGCTTATGTCACTCCAACAGGATAATAATAATAATAATAATAATAATAATAGGAACAACTGTTTAGAAACTGGTGCCAGAGTTTTGATTTTCCTCTTCCCTCCCTGTTCCTTTCCCCTTGTATATCGTGGTTTTTTGCTTTGTTTTTGCTTTGCTTGTTTTAGATTGTAAAACTGCCGGATGGGCTCTGTCTTGTTTTGAACAACCAGACCACCCTGGAAGCCTTTTTGACTGAAAAGCAGGGAGAAACTAAATAAATAAAGACCTGCCAAATAATAATAATAATAATAATAATAATAATAATAATAATAATAATAATAGACCTGCCAAGGGCCGACCTAACTGTGATAAATAAAGGCAGTCATTTTCATTCAAGTATAAAGTGAGTCTAATTTTTTTATATGAGAAGGGGCACAGAGGGGAGGGCACCTGGATCTTCTGCCCCTCTCCCCATGCTCTCTAACCTCCAGGCACTTTCCCTCCTTGGAAAGTGCTTGAAGGAACAGGGCATGCAGAGGGTTTCAGCTCCTCACTAATGCCGGAGTCCCTTTCGATGTAGGAATTAGATCCTCCCATGCCATCCTGGCTCTGGATGCGAATGGTGCAGTCATGGGGTTAAGTCAAGTAAAAAACGAGGTAAGGAGCCAAACACTATGAAAAGCTATTTTGATCAATTACAATGAATGATACCCTAGAACTTTTATGTATAATGTTTGATACTGTTAAAACATAACCGTTGTTAGATCTTAATTACTGAAACCTTAGTCCTTTGATGTATTTTGATATACTATTTGATATTACCAGCTGAAGAAGGCATCTGCCCTGAAACAGGGCCCTGTCCTGGTTTCCAGTGTTCGCATCATACATCTGATTCACATCTCAGAAGCCCTTGCTTCAACCTCCAAAAGACTTTTCATTGTGAAACTATTATTTTCGTTTAAGACTGTAATTCCTAACAGGATTGATAGGATATTTGAATTTACTCACGAGTAAACTTATTCCTTTGTTAAAACTTGTGGCCAGAGTTCTTGGTAACATTGATTCTAGTGTATTTTGCAACAAGAACTCCAACTTTTTTATGGGGTTAAGTCAGCCTGGCTGCCACCAATGTGTCCAGTTTGGGCCTGGGTCTCTTCTTCCTCTATCCACGCCCCTTCCAAAAGCCTGTCCCAGGGAGGTTGCCCTTGACCTCAGCCAAGCCCCAAGCATATAGGAGGGCAGCGGAGGAGAGTTAGCCTGCAGGAGCTGGGAGGAGGCGGGAGCTCTTGAGGGAGCAGGAACGGCCGGGAGCAGCTTAGACGCACAGACCAGACGCAAGACAGTTTTTGACACGAACACACAGCAAGGATATATATTGTAAACAAAGAAAAGGAAATTGAGGTCAAGATCAATCCCCAAACCAGGTCACTTGTTGATTTCTCACCTGTGATGTGCTCACCTGATCTACAAGCCATATCCACGTCCTTCTCGAAATCAGTCTGGAAGACAGAGAAAACAGAAGGGGGGCGGTGGTCAACAAGGCAGAGGGGAGGGTTTGGTTGTTATGGGGTGGGAGAGGAAAAGGGGCCTCAAATCCAGCACTTCTGGCACATTTCCAGAACAAAAGGTGGGTTATTGAGAGGTGAAGGTGTTCGGGTGCATTCAGTTACAGGTAGGTAGCCATGTTGGTCTGCCGTAGTCGAAACAATATATATATATATATATATATATATATATATATATATATATATATATATATATATATAAATCCCTCCAGTAGCACCTTAGAGACCAACTAGAATCATAGAATCATAGAGTTGGAAGAGACCACAAGGGCCATCCAGTCCTACCCCCTGCCAAGCAGGAACAAGCTAAGTTTGTTCTTGGTATGAGCATTCGTGTGCATGCACACTTCTTCAGATACACCATTCAGACACGGGCAATATTGTCTTCCTGATCATAATTTGCCATTGTCCACTTCTGCCCCATTGTCTAATGTTCCGTTCACACTGCAGCACCTGTGGTGCTATCGAACTGTGGCTTTCTGCCCAACATCTCAGCACATAGTGCTAAATTTCATTTGCACCCGTGTCCATGGTGCAACACAATGGCGAGTGTCATTGGACAACATGGCTACTCGCCCTTCCTGCTCATGCCTGCTTCTGTCCCCCTGTGAAAATGGCAGGAAAGAACTGAATGCATCAGCAAGCTGCCCCAGGTCTTGTCAATTCACTCCCACAATTCGCTCCAGTCTTTGATGAGCGCAGGTGATGGTCTGAATGAATAATCACAACCGGATTTTTCATTTAGATCTGTATCTGAAACCATTCCGAGTTATCAGCCTGGTCACTGAGTTACACAGGGAAGTCTTCTTTAAATCAGAAATGGCTTTGTTTCAGGTTCATGAAATGCAACATTGAACAAAAGGCAGATTTCAGTGTGTCTTGTGCAGGGTCAGACTCACACACGTCTCCCAACTTTTGGCGATGTGAAACTTCTCCCGGTCCTTTGGCCAATTAAACAATCTGTTTTAAATGGTATGGGTTTTTGTTTGTTACTGTGGTATGTATTGTTGTGTTTTTATATTGTCAACCTTCTGTTGATCCTTGGATGAAGGGTAGTGTATAAATTTTGATAATAATAATAATAATAATAATAATAATAATAATAATAATTTTCCTGGGCTAAGTGAGCTGCAGAAGAAACTGGTGTTTTCCCCCCTGGAATCACCTAACAGAAATTAGCACTAAACATGCACTATAGTCCATTAATTTCCTGGAAGCGGCTTTTATGTCCCATGAAAGCTCAAATATAATATGGAAATTAAGAGTTAGAGAAATGTTGGGGGAATGAGGAAAGGCTGGCAGGAATCAACATATTATAGGGATGGAGACAATTATGCCAGTCCTTCTTCAAGTCTGATCCTGTCTAATTTGCTTTCTGTTATGTAGGGGGGGGGGAGGAAGATGGTAGCTGCTTGTGCATATTCTTGTACATATCAGCTGGAGGAGAACACTGCATGCAGATACTCTTCTGCAAGTCAGTTGGGTGTGTGTGAGAGACTCATTCAGATATGCATCCCGTTGAACGCAACAGAATCTGAATCCAGATGCACATTCAATGAACATTCAGTTGAAGCTAGTGATTGGAGAAAGGTCTGAGCAAAATGGAACAATGGTCTGACTCAGCACAAGACAACTTCCTACAAGTATGAATTCTCAAGAGAGCTTTTTGTGGCTCACTGGGCAGAAAAGTGGAATATTCTGTGGAAATCAAGAGACACCCCCCCCCCAAGTCCAAGCATGCATCCTGCTAATTTTTGAGACTAGTAGAGCTGATTTTTCCCTCCTTTCATTTCTCTCTTTAGTTAAATAATTTTTATTATTTTTTTAAAAAATAATCAAGGTGGTGTACAATGAAACTATTAAAGCCACCTAATACAGAACAAATGACTAACGCAGAATCTAATTCATTCTCTAAAAACACTTGGTTGAAATACGTACATTTTCAGTAGATGACACCAGGATTATAGGTGCCTGTCTGATTCCCATAGGAACAGTATCCCAAGTTACTGTTGCCACTACGCTAAAATGGCTCCGCCCTTGTCTCACTAATAATAATAATAATAATAATAATAATAATTTTATTATTTGCACTCTGTCCACCTGACTGGGTTGCCCTAGCCACCCTGGGTGGCTTTCAACAAATATAAAAGCATAATAAAACACCAAACATTAAAAACTTTGACAAACTGGGCTGCCTTCAGATGTCTTCTAGAAGTTGCTATTAAACTCCCTGACATCTGATGGGAGGGTTTTCTGCAGCATGGGTGCCACTACCAAGAAGGCCCTCTGCCTGGTTCCCTGTAACTTCACAACAGAAGAGAAAAGCATTTCTTAACAGAGGAACAAGAGGCACTTTATCCTACCATGAGCTGAGCATGTCCGTTCTGAAATGACCCCCCAGAATCTCCATTTCCTTCTTCCTGGCGGTCCACCACTCGGCATTTCACAGCATCCTGCACCTGGGAAAGGGCGTGGCATGAGAGAGAATCGGATCAAAGTGTCAGAAGGAGCAAAAGAAAAGGAATGAGGAACAGTAAGTCATTTCAGCACCAGGACAGAGGCACACCCAGCAGAATCTGCTTAGAGCAGAGGATGGCAACCTAAGGCCCATGGGCCACAAGCAGACCATGGGGGTATTTGATGGGCCCATGTTCCAGTGAGTTCCGGCTGAAAAAAAGCCCTGCCAACGCCCATTCAAGCCCTGGTTGGGGCTTTGCATTCATTGGAACCATATAGAAAGATGGATCAAAGGAGACTGAGACAATGCCTTCTCATCTAGTAATTGTGCAAAGCAAGATATGGTCTTTTCTCAAGCAAGGCAAGATTTGAGTTTGGGCTGAGCCGAACCAGTATACCTGAAGGAGCGTCTCCCCACCCATCATTCAGCCGGGATACTGAGGTCCACCTCCAAGGGCCTGTGAAAAGTTAGGTTACAGGGAACCAGGCAGAGGGCCTTCTCGGTGGTGGCGCCCGCCCTGTGGAACGCCCTCCCATCAGATGTCAAGGAAATAAACAACTCTCTGACTTTTAGAAGACATCTGAAGGCAGCCCTGTTTAGGGAAGCTTTTAATGTTTGATGGCATTATTCTTATTCTTATTCTTATTCTTATTCTTCTGTTGGGAGCCGCCCAGAGTGGCTGGGAAAACCCAGCCAGATCGGCGGGGCATAAATAATAATAATAATAATAATAATAATAATAATAATAATAATTTATTATTATTATTATTATTATTATTATTATTATTATTATTATTATTATTATTATTATTATTATGCCTGCTCAGATGCTCACCTCTCTTCTCAGGATGCAGTGGACCATCACAATGACAAAGCCTTCCAAGGAATCGAAGACTGCGAAAAGGATTTGGAAGAGGGCTGACCGGCGGTCTGTGATGGCCAGCACGGCTGACATCCAGGTGAGGGCGAGGAGAGGTAGGACCACACAGGAGCTCCACAGAGATGCCCTGCGAGAGGGAAGAGAACAGACCATCATTGAGCCTTCCTTGCCATTCCAGTTGTGACGCAGCAGCCACTCAAGTGAGCGGATCCCGCAAACCTCTGCTTCCCAAAGGGTGACAGAGGAATAATTTCTGGTAGAGGCAGGGTTGTCCTGAACCGTTTCCAAGCTATCAACGGGACATTCTGGTTGACCGAGGAAAGGGGCTGACAGGGTTTCTGACCAAGGAAGGAGCCATATGTAAACATAAAATAACGATGCACACTGAGAAAACAGGTGGGGCCATGGTGTAGTGGTTAGAGTGTCGGATTAGGACCTGTGAAATCAGGGTTCGTATCCCCCTTCTTGGCCATGAAGCTCACTGGGTGATCTTGGGACGGGCACTGCCTCTCTCAGTCCAACCTACCTCACTGGGTTGTTGTGGGGGTTAAATGAGGAGGGGCAGAACCATGTATACCACTTTGAGCTCCTTGGAGGGAAAGGTGGGATAGAAAATTTAATAATAATAGAAATAGTAAAGGTAAAGGGACCCCTGACCATTAGGTCCAGTCGCTGACGACTCTGGGGTTGCGGCACTCATCTCGCTTTACTGGCCGAGGGAGCCGGTGTACAGCTTCCGGGTCATGTGGCCAGCATGACTAAGCCACTTCTGGCGAACCAGAGCAGCGCACGGAAACACCGTTTATCTTCCCGCCAGAGCGGTACCTACAGGTATTTATCTACTTGCACTTTGACGTGCTTTCGAACTGCTAGGTTGGCAGGAGCAGGGACTGAGCAACGGGAGCTCACCCCATCATGGGGATTAGAACTGCCGACCTTCTGATCAGCAAGCCCTAGGCTCTGTGATTTAGACCACAGCACCACCTACGTCCCAGTAGTAATGGTATTAATGCCTACCCTAACGTAACCTACACACTCCACACCTAAGGTATATTCTATGGGCTAGGTTTTGAGGATGAAAAGTGGTTGTGTCTTCATCCTAGAATCCTAGGTGTGTAGTTTGACACACCTTGACTTCCTCATCCTCTGCTTTGTGTTCCATCTTGCCTGATGGAGAACAAAAAAGCTCTCCACACTTTCCTGATATCTTGGTTGGTCCCAGTAAAAGTATTACCCAGCTGTTGATTTTGGATCTCTCTCTTGGGGCTTCCAGGAAAACTACCTGTTTGCTCTTGCAATTACTTTCTGGATCCTGAGGAGACTCATTTAGAGTAGAAAATCTGCTTTAATTATACCTGATTTCCCTAAAATTAGTTAAATTCTGAATTGAGAGCACCTTAATGTGCTGTTTAACCACGAGCAAGATTTGATGACTGCTAGTTTTTTTTCAATGACGCATAAAGCATCTCTCTGTTGCCAAGGGGCATTCAAACAAAGTAATGCAATGCAAAACTTCCAAAGCGGACCAATCTTGAGCTTCAGATTTCAAACGGACAAGAAGACAGTCCAATACAAAGTGTTTTGGTCCCTGCAATTCATCTTGGAGAGGTGGTGTGAATTGCTAAATGAGTACTCTGTGCCCAAGCCCAAGAAAGGCAGTGTGGTTACAGTGTTGGACTAGGGTCTGGGAGACCGGAATTCAAATTTCCACTTGGCCACGAAGCTCACTGGGTGACCTTGGGCCAGCCACTGCCTCTTAGCCTAACCTACCTCACAGGGGTGTCGTGGGGCTTAACTGAAGAGGTGGAGAACCAGATCCACCACTTTGAGCTGCTTGTAGAAGAAGGTGGGGGTAACAAAATGCAATGATGAATCCAGGCTTGCCTCATGTGTACTGGGTTTTTAAGATGTGCTATATCTTCCATGAAATCCATTATTTTTAGATCTTTCCACAAAACAAAGAAGCCCAAAATTTCTTGTGATATTTGGAGCTGATTCGTCCTTTTTGAACCAGCCCCAATTTGCAAAAACAACTACATGAGAGAGAGAGGGGGGGGTCTACTTATGTGACAGTGCAACATAAGCCTGTTTGCAGAAGATGCGGGAGCAAATATCTCAAGCAGGGTGCATTTGGAATAAGGCAACATCAGCTGGGGAGGGTCATAGCTCAGTGGTAGAGTATCGGCCTTGCAAGCTAAAGGTCCCAGGTTCAATCCCCAACATCTCCAGGTAGGGTTTGGAGAGACTCCCTATCTGAAATCCTGGACAGCTGCTGCCAGTCAGTGTAGGCACTGCAGGGTTAGATGGACCAAAGGCATCTTTGTGTGTTCCTGTTGCAGCTGGGTCTTCTGTGAGCATTCATCTATCCATTTCATGCTATATAATAGACACTTTGGTGGAATCAAGGCCAGTTCATAATTGGCTCTTAGCCCCTTCTTCTAGAAACATATTTCCCCCTTACCTGGTATCAACTCAAAATCTTGTCTAAATTTGCATGAACAAATTAAACAATCTACTTCTATAGCAAATGGCGAGAAGAAGATGCTCATTGAGTATTTCCCCCCTCAATGGTAACCAGAGGCAACTTGGATATTTAGCCTTGGGGAAAGTCTTACTTTGATAATACACGAGGAAATAGTTCAAAAGGGGGCATGGGATTCTCTTTGGACTGGCAGAGTGGGATTTGATTAAAAAAAGGAATAGTTTTCAAAATGAGATATAAATCTGGTGGGGAAAAATACAAATCCATACCCTGCGCCCCAAACTCCACCACCCACCTCCTCTTTTCAGGTGTACTCCGCACCTCTTTCTCAAACATATGACATTGGTTAGCAGGACATCCCAACAAAGGCACCCTTTTGCAACTTGAAAGTTAATAAAATGGACTTGGGGACATGCACAGGGTGGGAAGAACAGAACCCAGCCCAATCCAAGAAAGTGAACAGAAACAACACAGGGAACGGGGGTGGGGAGACGGAGAGAGATCAATGAGACAGTAGCACAGGTAATATTCCATGCAAGGAAGGAGAGAGTCAGTTTGTCCATCATTTCTCTAAGAGATCAGTTGTTGGGATTCTGCATTAGGAGCCATTCAGATTTGCTTATCCCTGAGCCATCAATTGCAAAAGGAAATATTGAATCTTGATTAGACTTTTCCGCTAGGCAATGTCCTTAAGGTCACCTTCCTCGCTTCCTTGAAGCACTTGCAGTTTCTGCCAGTTCTAGCAATGGGTAACATTGAAGACCCTGACATGGGGAGGGCTGTAGCTCAGAGGTGGTTCAATCCCCAGCATCTCTGGGTAGGACTGGGAGAGTTCCCAGCCTGAAACACAGGAAAGCCACTGCCAGTCAGTGTAGACTGTGTGAGCTAGATGGACCAAAGGGCAGATTGCTATGTTTCGGTGTTCCTATGAGTCTGTCTGCTACAAATTCACATGCTCAGATTGTGTGCAAACGGATAGTCAAAGGTACCCTTCCAGAATTAAAGCAACAGGTTCCCCCCCAAAAAAAACCTTCATAACAGGAAGCCAGAAGAATGAAAGGGGTTCAGGAGGCATCTCCCCAATCTTTGGGGGTTGTTAATTCTCAGATATCAGGGGCATACAAGCAAGAGGTGAAGGTGGCATGGAAATGGGAGATTCCAAAGGAGCAGATAGGCAATGAGCTTGCGTGGGACAGAGAGGAAGAAAGGAGAACCGGGTCGAAGAGAGATTGCCAGGAGAGAGATGCGAGGAAATCTTAGGGGATGCTGAAGCCGGAAGCTGCAGGGAGCGGGTCTGAAGGAGAAAGGTGAGTTGAGCAGTATGGAGAAATATGGGTGCATGAAGAAGAGGTCTCCTGGAGGTCGGGCAAGGATAAGGCAGGGAGGAAGGTCCAGCAAGGAGAAGCTTAGGTTGTTCTATGAAGGAGTCACAGGGACATAGCTGTCAACTTTCGGATTTGAAAATAAGGGATTTTTTCAAACTTTCGGATTTGAAAATAAGGGATGCCGCGAGGGCAGTGCAATGGCCCCAAGTAGCCTCGCCACCCTGCGCTCCAGAGGCTGCGCACGAACGGGTGAGCGAAAGAGCGAGCGCATAGACGGCAGGCAGTCTGGTTGGGCGTGAGGGTCTGGCTGCACAAGGCATGCAAGCTCCGCCCCCAGTCAGTCTCAGACTCCTTATTGGCACCCGAGCAACACAGCTGAGGAGCCTCCCTGGCCGGCAGGGAGGGAGAGGAGCTGCTTCCTTTGAAATCCGGGAAATTTAAGGGATAGCAACAATCCGGGTTAGCAGCGGGAAACGGCATTGGAATAAGGGAGTTTCCCGCAGAAAAAGGGAGGGTTGACAGCTATGCACAGGGAGCAGTGAGAAGAAGAAAGGCAAGTGTTTCATGGACCAAACAGGAACCAGCAGCAGGATTGGAGAAAGAGATGTGAGAAGAGGAAAGCAACGTAGAAGCAGAATGTATGGCTCTGGGGTCTTCAAGGGTCTTGGACTGTAATAGGACTGTCTGTTTCTATCTTAAGGCCATGGCTCCCTTAGAGTGGGAAAAAAGAAAGTCAGCGTGAAGGCAGGAGAAGAGGCGAAAGGGTGAAGGAAGTGTGGAATGTTTCAGGTTTTTGAACAGCAAGGCTGTTTTTTCAGGGGTGGGGGGTGGGTTCCCCTGCAAAGCTAGTTTCTTGTGGTTTCTTGTTAACCAGGTTGCAAAAACCTTGTCATTCCTATAACAGCATATAGGTAAAAAGGTAAAGGTAAAGGGACCCCTGACTCTGGGGGTTGCAGCGCTCATCTCGCTTTACTGGCCGAGGGAGCCGGCGTACAGCTTCCGGGTCATGTGGCCAGCATGACAAACCCGCTTCTGGCGAACCAGAGCAGCGCACGGAAACGCCGTTTACCTTCCCGCCGGAGCGGTACCTATTGATCTACTTGCACTTTGATGTGCTTTCGAACTGCTAGGTTGGCAGGAGCTGGGGCCGAACAACGGGAGCTCACCCCGTCGCAGGGATTCGAACCGCCGACCTTCTGATCAGCAAGCCCTAGGCTCTGTGGTTTAACGCACAGCGCCACCTGGGTCCCTAACAGCATACAAGTAGAACACTGTATTGATCAGCTCGGAAGAAAGCCTGGCTGGTGGAGGTCTTGTCTTAATCACAATCGCCTTGTCTTAATCAACAGGGTCTTGAACAAACCTTCACGCCAACCACAGCTGGAGGCTTGCTTTTCTGCTACAGAGAGGAGGGATCTAAGATGACTTCCCACCCTTCTTCCCCCAAAATGCTGTATGTCTTTGAGATGAAGGAGGATGACAGTGTCTGTGAGAAGCACGGCAGAGTTCGGGTAGGACGGGAGCTCTGTCAGGAGCTGGAAGATGGCAGAAGAACTTCCGGGGTAGATTTTGGTGAGGGATATGGAACAGCACAGAAACTGCACTGCAGCCCTCTATCCCAGGGTGTCTCCCTCCCTCTCAACCTCTTCTTAAGCCCAACACAAGAAAAATGTCTACAGTTCTTCCTCATCCTCTCTTCTTTTCTATCCCTTGACCCACTCCCTTAATACCTAGCCCAGCCATCTTCAACTTGGCTCTCTCCAGCTCCTTTGAACTACGTAACTCAGGAGTGAGCTTCCTTTCTGCTGCTCCAGAAGGTAGGATCTGACCTGATGGATTCCAATTACCTGAAAGGAGGTACCGACTAAACATTAGGAATAACTGTCTGACAGCAAGGGCTGTTTGACAGTGGGACAGACTCCCTCGGGAGGTTGTGGACTCTCCTTCCTTGGGGGGTTTTAAGCAGGGGTTGGATGTCTATCTGTCAGGGATTCTTGAGCTGTGATTCCTGCATTGCAGGGGGGTTGGACCAGATGACTCTTGGGTCCTTTCCAACTCTACAATTCTGTGATGGGCTTTGCTGTCCAAACAGCTAGAGGGCTCCAGGTTGGTGAAGGCTGCTCTAGCCCCTTCATTAAAACCTAAAGAAACCAATGGCCAGATGCCATAGAGTTGGAATCATAGAGTTGGAAGGGATCATTACAGTGTGGTACACTGGTTTGACAGTCCCTACAGAGGGTGGTGAATACAGCCCATGATATCATGGGCTGTCCCCTGAGTTCACTAGATGATATTGCAGGAGACCTCAGGAGAGCGAGGAAAATTCTCAGGGATGACTCACACCCCTCCCAGGACCTCTTTAATCTCCTACCTTCGGGCAGGAGATATAGATGTATAGTCAGCCACACCAACAGGTTAAAGAACAGTTTTTATCCGTGGGCTGTTGGGCTGCTGAATGGGGAAAAAAATAGTGGTGCAATTAACTTCCGACAAGCACACAGAGTGCAATCAAGACTGTGTGTGTGTGTGTGTGTGTGTGTGTGTGTGCTCGTTTAATTTCACTGCACACAGGTGGTGTAGTGACAATAAAGATTTATTATTTATCTATCTATCTATCTATCTATCTATCTATCTATCTATCTATCTATCATCTATCATCTCATCCAACCCTCTGCAATGCAGGAATCTCAGCTAAAGCATCCATGGCAGATGGTCAAGCAACCTCTTCTTGGAAACCTGCAGTGAAGGAGAGTTCCACTGTCAAACAGCTCTTGCTGTCAGAAAGTTATTCCTGATCAGCTAGTATATGGCCATTTTCAGAGGCTTTCAGAGTTGCTCCTCTCCGCCCTGCCATGATTAGCAGAAGCAGATATATGCAAATACATGCAAACATAGTAATTTGCATTGAATAATGGGGCACAAAACGAGCGCCAAACGTGCGTCGTGAACCATTGTAATTATAAGGCTCGCTGACATTGCTGGAATGAATTCCTTAGAGAAGTAATATCAAGGGTCCTTATGATGGTATAATTTAACCCTAGCCTTGAAATCCGTGTGCAAAATAAACACATGACTGTTCTGGATATGACGGGGGGAAATCATTTGCTATTTGGGGAGTGGACCGACCCAATCTGACATCGCCAAATTTGCTTGCAGATCAGATTGCAACAGCTGCCCACTTCCAGGGCAAATCCCCAGATTTTATTTTGCAGTTTTAGTCCCTCAAAGAGCATGCATAAATACATCTGTTATGCATACTAAATGCATATTATTGAGGGGGAGGGCCTGCACTGAAAAGCATCAAAATGCATTGAAGAAATACATATTTATGGGAAGAGTGTGTACAAAATGCATACAATTTACATGCATTTTTATAATGCATTCTTTTGGAAAAATCCACAAAAATAAAATAAAATGGAGCAGTCTTTAGAATGTGGGTAGGCAGAAGGTAGATTAGGATCTAGCTGCAGATCTCTGAGTGATCTGCAGGAGATTGCAAATGGTTTTTGATCCCCTATCGTCTAACAATCGCAACATCTAAAAGGCTTCCCTCCTACACTAAATAGGGCTGCGTAAATCGATCAATTCTGGTTTTTCTCAGTTTCACATTGTTCCAATCTTAAGTTCAGTTACACAACAAATTTGTTTTAAAAAACAAAGAAAGGGAAACTCCTTTGGAAAATTTACCAGCATTTTAGGGTGAATTTCTCCTCATACAAACTTTTATGTCTTTCATTTTGCCCATCATGCATGTTTTGGTTAAGCATTTTCTCCTATCATAATGTATGATTCTATGTTATTGTCACAATTATACGCATTTTTATGCATGCTTTTACTCTAGTGTGTGCAGTTTTGTGGGGTTACACGTTCCTTGGCTGGAGAACAGCATAGAAAATTCAGATAAGTACAGATTTTGGCGGATAAAAGCATTTTGGCTTTTTGTTTTGGAAACTATGGTCCTCCTTTAATTGCAAACTGGACTAAACGTCTACACCCCATCTCCCCCTAGCAGAAGGGCAATCAGGATCTACTGATATGCATGGCTATATTTATGCAATTGGTTTTAGAAGCCACTTTGCCGCAAGTAAGCAGTATATACTACTATTAGTATCAGTGCTTTTTCCTAAATAAATGTTTAGGGGTACTCTCATTTTCCTACTCATATTGAAATACTGCCCCTCAATGAGACCAAATTTAGATTCACAAAATGTTTAAGGGTATGCGTACCCTTGCGTACCCCCAGAAAAAAAGCACTGATTAGTACTAATAGATATATTGGCCATTTGCAGTACAACAGTAGGGCTTTTTGATCCCCAACCGCCTAATGATAGGAATGTCTAAAAGGTCTCATCCCTATCCTGGAACAAATAAACACTTGGGAGAAATCCCAGAAGCGGATTTTCGTCCTGGGTTGAGCATGTGCTCATAAATTCCCTGCCCTCCTTACATAAACGTTTCTTCCCTCCTGAGATAGTATTTTGCACCTGGTTCTAGCTGGAAGCACACACACAAATAAAGCAGTTCTTGCAAGCCAAAAGTCTGCCCATCGCTGCCTTCGACTGCCAACATCATATGCTGAAATGATGCAAGCCAAGATCATTACAAGCTTAATTTAGGATACTGGAATGTGAGTGGCATGCGGAAGACAGCAGAGGAATACTATGGGGCAGCCACAGAGAACAATTCTCTGTCAAATAGGACAACGGGAGGAGAAGATGCCTTAAGGCATCTAAGGATGGAATAAAGGTCCTTCAATCTAAGGATGGATTAAAGGTCCATTTCGGCATCACTTTTGCAAGGACTTTGAAGAAGTGGGCTTACCAGTTGCAGTGAGGAATTGATGGAGTTTCCCTTCTATTTTTTAACTGTAATTTTCATTTCCTTGCCACAAGTCATAAGCCCGGCACGTGCAAATTAATCGGTTCCTACAGAAGATCAACCTTAGTATTGGAGACTGGTTTTCTGCCAAACCCAATCTGAATTATAAGTTCACAGCTGCAACATTGCAGCATCATTCACAGGTGGGGAAACTGTGGTCATTGAATCATGGCACTATAGTGTTGGAGGTGACCCATAGGGTCATCTAGCTCAACCCTAAGTCCTCCAGATGCTGTTGGATTCCAACCCCTTCAGTCCTGGCCAGCAGGGAGCAGGGGTCAGGGGTGATGGATGCTGCAGTCCAGGTATATCATTCCCCATTTCTACAATTAGGTCTAGCACTGTCGATCAGTGACTGTTAGCTCTGACAGCTAAGTGGAGCTTCCATTATCAGGGTCAGTAGATCTCTGTAAGCCAGGTGCTAATACAGGGCTGGGGAACCGTGGCCCTCTCGATGTTGTTGGACTCCAAATCCCTTCAGCCCCAGCTGGCATGGCCAATTGTCAGGGGTGGCGGAAGCCGTAGTGACATTGTGAGGGCCACCATAGGGACGTGAATTGAGGAAGGCTCCCACCTTCACATCTAAGTATGGAATGAAGCGCCAGCAAGACCTGAAAAGACCCGCAAGGCAAACTTGAGTAGACCTACATTGAGCTAGCTTCCCAAGTTTGCTGTGCAGGATGAATTCTGGACACAGAGGTTGGCCACTGTGAGAACAGGTCTCTATGGGCCACCCAGGAGACTCTTCTGATGTTCTTATCTTGGGAAACTGAGCCATCTGCATGGAAGGACTACTATATTGCAGCCCTTGAGGATGCTTCCCAAACTGCTGCTAGTAGAAGATGCAGCTGCCTGGATGTTGGTGTGGGCAGATTGATCGAACACAAGGAACAAGGCTACTTTGGTGTTGGCCCCACGTTTGTTGGTTTCTATCCTGACTGAAATCGATGAAGACCCATCAGTCCAAGCCTTTAATGGGTTCTAAGGAGCTGTTTGTATTCAGACTCTTCCTCATGGATAATGGGTGCACTGTTTTTTTTTTAAAAAAAAATGGGTTTCTATAGTTTTGGGGAAGGTCCACAGCTCAGTGGTAGAGCATGCAGAAGGTCTCAGGTTCAATCCACATTGGCATTTCTAGGTAGGGCTGGGAGAGACTCTTGACTGAAACGCTGAAGAGCCACTGCCAGTCAGTGGGGATGATCCTGAGATAGATGGACTGATTCAGTATAAGGGAGCTTCCTAGGTTCCTAATATGGTCCAAGGAGAGAATCAAGGAGACAGAAGAGCCAGGCGGGTATAAGAAATCAAACCAGGGTGCGGAAAAGAGAGTGAGAGAGCGAGAGAGAGAGCAAGAAGGAGGAGACTCGTAACCAAAAGGGTCGAGGGGGATAGAAAATAATAATATTTTTTTTAAAAAAAAGGAGAAAGAAAAGAAGTTGAAATTAGAGGAACTAACATGGCGTTACTGGTGGCTGTGGCGGAAACGTCAGCGGAAGATAGCACTCCACACTTGGAACATTTGAGCGTGATGCCGTAAAGAGGCACTGCCATCTGACTGCAATTAAAATTAAAAGACTGAAACGAAACAAAACACTTTGCTCGTGAAAACACAAACAAAACAAAAAATAAATAAAAGGAAAAGGGAGGAAGGACAGGAGGACGGGTGGGGGTGGGTGGGAATATTTAAACCCATAAGGGGGACAAAAAAAGAAAGAAAATAAAATTTAACAGATCAAAAGGAAATCCCGACCGACGACACCCATAGCTTGAAAGAGAGATAGAGAAATAAACGAAATAACGGGAAGGGAAGGGTTAAAACTCTCATCTATGTCATTCCAGGTGCAGAAAGCCATGAGCAACAGCCCAACTCCCCCCCCCAAAAAAGGTCAAGAACCATGTCAAAGTCACTGGGGTTAGATGGAACCGTGTTGGAAAAGGCTGGCCCAGCCACAGAGGGGGAATCAGGGCTGTGAATATCCCACTGCTACCCACAATTTCTGTGATTTTCTGTGAACCGCCCTGAGACCTCTGGGTATAGGGCAGTATATTTATTATTATTATTATTATTATTATTATTGTTATTATTGTTATTATTGTTATTATTGTTATTATTGTTATTATTGTTATTATTGTTATTATTGTTATTATTTCTACTGCGTAGCTTGCATAGCTGAGAAAAGTCAGTTTCTCTTTACCCTGTTCTGCTCCCTTTCTGAAATGTTGGAGATTTCTGAGAGGGCAGCTGCAGCAGTGGATGGAAGGGTGGGGTGGGGTGGGGTGTATGCCTGGCTTTCTAAGGCTGAGTGTCTTACTGAGAGGGGGGTGAGGGGCTGCGAGCTCTGTGTGGTGTGGTTGCAGCAGCAGAGCCAATGCAACATTTCTGCCTTTTCACCTGCACCGCACTGACTTCTCCGTGGCTCACCCCTTCCACTCTTCCTTTTGGTAAGTTGCAGTGACATCTGACATCCAGGTATGCAACTCTTGTCATTGATCCAGCAATAATCAGATCTATGTCTTTCTTTCTTTCTTTCTTTCTTTCTTTCTTTCTTTCTTTCTTTCTTTCTTTCTTTCTTTCCTTCCTTCCTTCCTTCCTTCCTTCCTTCCTTCCTTCCTAGAATCATAGAGTTGGAAGAGACCACAAGGGCCATCCAGTCCAACCCCCTGCCAAGCAGGAACACCATCAAAGCATTCTTGACAGATGGCTGTCAAGCCTCTGCTTAAAGACCTCCAAAGAAGGAGACTCCACCCTTCCTTCCTTCCTTCCTTCCTTCCTTCCTTCCTTCCTTCCTTCCTTTCTTCCTTCCTTCCTTCCTTCCTTCCTTCCTTCCTTCCTTCCTTCCTTCCTTCCTTCCTTCTTCCCTTCCTTTCTTCCTTCCCCCCATAAACGGATATGCATATTTCTATATTGCTCTATCTTGTATCTTTCTAGGAGTTGTTGTTGTTTTTTACATATGAGATTGTTTTCAATTGTTTGCATATATGGAGTCGTCGTCCCCCCCGTGCAAAATGGCTTTTAATCTGGAAAAATTGCTTTGAGATATTTTATGGGAAGTGATTCTTTTTATCCAACCACTGCTATTGCCTAGTAGCAGCAAGTAATGTTCTTCCTGGTTACTATGAGCTGGGTGCCACCATTTTCTTTTCCAAGAATCTATCAGGAGACAATGCTCCCACATGGGTTCTGGAGGGACATGCTGGCTGACATGGGTGGCTTCTAGGGAAATTGGTGCCACAACTCAGGGTGGGGAGAGATGGGTATTTTGGAGAAAGGCTGTAATGCTGCCTAGCTGGCTCTTGAAGCCAAGGATGGTGCTACAGCAGTCAAGAATGGAGGGGAGGACTAATTTGCTCAACCAGGAATATCGAAGACCTTATGGATCTGGCTATAAATGTGTTTGTGCCAATACTATATATCACATATGGAGAACATTTGGCCCCCTAGTAGTTGTGTGACACCAGTTCCCATCAACACAACCCGTCACGGACAATGGTGAGGGATGATGGGGGTTGTAGTTTAACAACTTCTGGAAAGCCACAAGTTCCCCAGTTTCCAATTCCTGCCAAATCTATTTAGCCATACAAGTCCATATAAATTACCAGTAAATCATAAAATTGTAGAGTTGGAAGGGACTTAGTCCAACCCCCTAAAATGCAGGAATCACAGCTAAAGAATGTCTGACAGGTGTTCATCCAACTTCTACTTGAGAGCCTCCAAGGAAGGAGAGTCCACCACCTTCCGAGATAGTCCATAGACTATTCCCAAAGAATAATACACCAGACTCCAGACTCCTCTGTTCGAGTTTTCTCATGTCATGTGCATCAAAATCTACTATATCCACCCCCACCACTGCCACTTCTCCAACACAGTTCCAAAAAACCCCAGGTTGACCTTGGCCGGCTAGATGACCTGAATTGATCCAGCTCTCCCAGGCATTTCCACATTCTCAACAGGTAACATGTTCTAAACAGGTAACAAGATCAGCAGAACCATTCAACATGGATAACATACTTTTAAAAGAGAACATTTCACATGCAAGCAAAGAAATGAACAGAAAAAAGAAGGGGGAAGGAAAGGTATGGAAAAGCAAAGGCCCACATTTCCCTCGATGTTTTCATTTTCAGTGCACATTTGACACAGTCGATAACCAGCTGGAGGAGGCCTTGATTGGAAGACTCAGTCATGTTTCAACAGGGCAATAACTCCCAATCGAGCAATTTTCTGGCTGTGTGGTTTGATACTGCAAAGGAGCACACTGCTGGCTCTAGGAGTGAATCCTCCACTCACCATGCTGGGGCTGCCAGCCTCTCTTCCTTCCTGCTAGATGAACTGTCCAATGATCGCTGCCAATTGCTCTGGGCAGCCCAAGCTATCCTGGGGTGATCTGGGGCTGTCTCCACTAGACTTAGGTGAAAGCCAGGTTTCCCCAGATCAGCCCAAAGCAGTTTGGGAACAATTTGATTCCACAGGACTTACTTCTGAGTAGAAATGGGTTTGGATGGCATTTTATTTTTATTTTACTTTTTGCACTTTGCAAGACAGCAGAGTTTTAGGAAGAGTTTTCTTTCTCCTAGATGGGCTACCTTCCCAGGTTGATGAGCCGCATCTGCCCCTCATTTCCCTCTACAGTACATGCAGAAACTGCCTTCTTGACCATTAGACCCACTCTTGGTCTTCTCTGCTCAATCCGCCAGAGCCTGTCTTCACATGAAGGGGAAGTCCCTAACTCACTAAGGGTTTGAGATCCATTGGCTATCCTCTCCTGGTTTAGCTGGCCAGTTGAAGCCGTTCCCGGGGTGTGGCCACTGTCATAGAATCATAGAGTTGGAAGAGACCACAAGGGCCATCCAGTCCAACCCCCTGCCAAGCAGGAAACACCATCAAAGCATTCCTGACAGGTAGCTGTCAAGCCTCTGCTCAAAGATAGACAGCTTCTAAGAGCCACAGGTGACAGCTGAGTGCAGGGTGGGGGCCAAAGTTGCACAAACTACCCCAGAAGGAGCATGACATGTCTCCTATTAGAGGTCCTCACCTCTCACCCCACACACCCCGATAAAACTTAAGATGCCATAAACACAATACAAATGACTGGCTCGTATGCTGTGAAATGTGAGTGGAGGAGATTTGGGGGAATCTTAGGGAAAGTTGGGGGTGGAAGTGTCAAAACCTCTGATAGCTGTTTAGAGTTCAATTCAGGTGATGGCCTGTCTAGTACGCTTCCTAAAGGTAAAGGGACCCCTGACCATTAGGTCTAGTCGTGACCGACTCTGGGGTTGCGGCGCTCATCTCGCATTATTGGCCGAGGGAGCCGGCGTACAGCTTCCAGGTCATGTGGCCAGCATGACAAAGCTGCTTCTGGCAAACCAGAGCAGCACATGGAAACGCCATTTACCTTCCCGCCGGAGCGGTACCTATTTATCTACTTGCACTTCATGCTTTCGAACTGACAGGTTGGCAGGAGCAGGGACCGAGCAACGGGAGCTCACCCCTTCGCGGGGATTCAAACCGCCGACCTTCTGATCGGCAAGCCCTAGGCTCTGTGGTTTAACCCACAGCGCCACCCGCGTCCCAGTACGCTTCCTAGCATGCCTCCATTCTGAGAGTTGGTTTGGGGAGAAATTGGTGGCAGCCCAAAGAGGAACCTTTGATGAGCTCATCGAAGCTCCACCCCATAAAAATGGACATGCACCCATGGCACAACCTACTCTTTCACTCTCAGCTGGGTCCCAAATCCAGCCCTAACATTGTCCTTCGGAAAGTTCAGCCCAGCACTAGTTTCATGCACAATGAGTGTCTCCTTTGGTGAGCATCAATAGGATCCTTGTTTTCATGTTGGTTTTTAGCATGACGTTCTCTGTTGCATTTCTGCTCCTTTAGTAAACCACACTCAAGTGAAAACCTTTGCCTTCCATCTCTGTCCCAATTGGGAAAAAGAAGCTCTAGTAGCTAATTCCTTTCTTTTTTTGTGAGGGAGGGGGTTACCATTATCACCCCCCCATTGTGTTCCTCCACCTTTGCCTGGTTATCGAGTGTGACTGTTTAATTTCCGGTTTCATTCTTTTTTTGCTTAGAGGAATTATTGATATAAGGCATACCCTGCCCGTTCCTTCAGTTTCTTATCTGTTATTCCATCTTTCGATACAAGTTTGTTAAATACCAGAATACCAATAACCATGTTCACCTGTTGGAAGAGAAACAACAGACAGACACGTTTGTTTGAAAAGCCCGACCATGTCAAAAATCAGAAGCAAAATCATACATATCAACCTGCTGAATATGCCCAGATGTGTCCCAGCCAGCTTAGCATTGCTTAAGAGAGGTTAACAGCAAAATCTGGGTGGCCGGTGGGACTCTGACCTGCACAAGGTTAGAGGACCCAGGATTGCTAATTTCTTATTTGGTCCTGGAGCCTTTTGCATGATGAACGTTTGGTGTCTGGGAAAGCAGACATTGGAGTCAAACCAATTTTTCAAGAGAGTTCCCAGGAATACAAATTGGAGGGAGAAAACCAGTGCGTGAGCATGAAAGATGTCATGTCTCTCTGCTCAAGGATGGGGTTGTCTCCTTGTCAGCATCCCAAACACAAGCCACAGACAGAACTGCTTTAAAGCCCCGTGGGCTCAAAGAGGCCATTAGCTCCCATTGATCAGGGATGGAAAAATGTGTCAATTTCAGCTTCTCATTTTTTCCCCCAGTCTCAAATTCAGTCTTCCACGATTCCGTGCCACTTTTGCAAAATTCATCAGTGGGTTAGTGTGAATTTCTCTGGGTGTGCACTTTTATTTTTATTTTTTGCAAACAAATTCCCTTAACATAAATGCATTTTGTATGTTATTTTCACTAAGGCATGCATTTCAGTGCACACTTTCCCCTAACATGCACATTTTTATTTATTTTTTGTACATAGCATTTGGTTCAAGAACTGCAATGCAAACTTTCAGAAAGGAAGTGTCGCTGCATATCAAGTTTGCATATTGGGGAGTTCCGCATTAAAATGTGAGCAGGTCCCCATCGCTACCCTTGATGCCTCTTTTTAATTGTATTTTTAAAACTGTATTTTAAATTGTTATAACCTTCCCTGAGATATTAGCAGGTAGTAGTAGTTGCAATAATAATAATAATAATAATAATAATAATAATAATAATAATAATATTTTTTTGCAATTTTTATTATTCCCTGTTGCATTGTGTATTGCATTTACCTAGACGTAATGAGGAAGAGTGAAAAATGGAGAGGGCATGCTGCAAGGATGCATAGCTATACCATTCCTACAATTTCTCTGTTGCTACAACACAGAGATCCTGTGCAAGGTTAGCCCCCTCCCCAGTTGTCCATGACTCCTTGCCAGATCTCTTGTCCCTCAAACAGTGTTTATGTACATTTCAGACAGACTGTCCTGAATTACGTTTTGTTCGTGGATGTCAATTAATCACAGTATATTCAGGGTCCTTTGAACACAGCTAATGCCAGACCTTTGCAACTGCTACATGAAGCAAACCACTCTTAATCCTCCCCGTCCCCTTAAGTGCCTTCAGTCAAATTCACCCATCAATATGGCATTCACACTCTTAATTAATCCAAAACAAATCTCCTGTGGAGAAAGGACTTTGGTCGGGCACTTTTGCTTTCCTCAAGGAGCAATTTCCTCTTGAAGGTAGAGAGAGAGAGAGTCTCTTTTTTAAAAAATAAAATAAAAGAAGTGGTCTTTGCGGGGTTGGGAGCATAGGGAAGGCACACACAGAAAAAGAAAAATGTTCGGAATTCGGGTAAAGTACCAAAACGACAGCCGCTGCTGGTCCCACGAAGGCATAAAGGAGACCTCCTTCCAAAGACAGCCAACAGCTAGGAGAGGAAGAGGGAGAAAACAGACGTCAGGGCAGTGGTGAGACTAGTCTCCAGGCACAGCAGAAACATTGCACAGAAACAACATTTAAAAAATGAGGAAAATGGGAAGCGGGAGGGGTCTGACCAATGAGACAAGTTGCATGAGAAACACTTATATTAATTAGGGTTGGGGAAACCTGTCAATTCTGGGTTTGCCCAATTTTCCTTTTCAAATTTTCACACATTCACATTTTTTAAAAATAAACTAAAAAGCTAAAATCACATTGTGTTTCTGTAACACACTATGTAAACTGCAGAAAGAGTTCAATAAAATACTTCTTAAAATTAAAAAAATAAAAAATAAAATAAAATAAAAAAACTAAAAAGTCATTGTGAAAATTCACCAGCACTTTAGGGAAAATTTCTCCTAATATACACCCTGTATGCCAGTTTGTCAATAAAATATTTATTATTGATTAATTTATTGCCCTTATATTCCACATTGTGCTCTAAGGAGCTCAGGGTGGAGCACGTGGGTCTCCCTGTGCTCAATTAACCCCCACAACAACCCTGCGAGGTAGGTTGGGCTGAGAGGCAGTAACTGACTCCAAAGGCCATCCACTGAGCTTCATGGCCAAGTGGGGATTTGAACCCTGTTCTCCCAGAGTTCTGCCTCTCTACACATTTTCACAAAGCAACTTCCTATAATCAAATGCATTCTGGGGGGTATAATCTTTTCAGTAACATATGATTGTTTTATTAACACTTTACAATCATAGATACATTTCTCGTACATGTTATTTTGCAGGAAAACAGCTTTGCAAAATTCAGAGATGTGAAAATTGCAACGGTTGCAATTCACGTATTGCTTCATTGGGTATGGATTAAGTAAGTTCACCTTTAAATGCATTTCATTTAATGTTTCATTAAGCAGGATCCTTCTTGCTGCTCTCTGCATATTAAATCCAGGTTTAAAAATATCTGTATGTTCTTTCAAGCACCTTTCCTAAACACTCTGGGAGCTGTAGCACTGCGAAGGGAATAGGCGCCTCCTATCAACTCTCAGCATCCTTAGCAAAGAAGCCCCATGATTCTTCATGGAAAGTCAGGACTGTTTAAAGTGGTATGATGTCACTTTAAATGTAGGCCAAAGGAAGAATAGTGATTTTACAGGAAAAAGAAAACCGGAAGCTTCTCCATATATAGGAATAATTGGAACTCAGGGATTCTAACTTATTCAGTCCTGCACGGTCCTGAATGTGAAGGTTAGAGAGGCAACAGGGAGTCTGCCTTTGTCCAGGAGCTACGTGATTAAAAACTGCAACCCCACATGTTGTGTCAGCAACTTCCAGTTTATCTTTCCTATAAGTTGTAAAACATCACAACGTCCAGCTGTGTCCTGGCTGTGCTTTGTGGCACCGTTGTACAGCTTCCCTCTGCAGAACAAACTCTTTGTTGTGACACTGTGCTACGTGATTAATTCCTGCTGCTCCATCGCCAGTCAGGAGCAGACATAAAAACCCTCCACTCGGTGAACATCCAATAGCTTGCATCGAAAGTCTGGTAGATCAAAAACTTCTCCGCAGGGAACCTTTGGCTTGAATTTTTGTTGTTCTCACTGGTCAGCTCATTATTTCCCAGGACTTCTAAAAACTATTTTCATGCTCATTATTTCCCAGAACTTTTTAAAACTATGCATGCAGCACATAGATCACCTCTGGAATTCAGTCCCCAATCCCATAAGATGTAATAATAGTAATAGTAATAGTAATAATAATAATAATAATAATAATAATAATAATAATAATAATTTATTATTTATACCCCGCCCATCTGGCTGGGTTTCCCCAGCCACTCTGGGCGGCTTCCAACAGAACATTAAAATACAATAATCTATTAAACATTAAAAGCTTCCCTGAACAGGGCTGCCTTCAGATGTCTTCTAAAGGTCTGGTAGTTGTTGTTCTCTTTGACATCTGAAGGGAGGGCGTTCCACAGGGCGGGCGCCACTACCGAGAAGGCCCTCTGCCTGGTTCCCTGTAACTTGGCTTCACGCAGCGAGGGAACCGCCAGAAGGCCCTCGGCACTGGACCTCAGTGTCCGGGCTGAACGATGGGGGTGGAGACGCTCCTTCAGGTATACTGAAGCCTTGTAGTGATAGCCCCCAACTTGGAGGGCCTTTAACAAGGCTTAGACTAATTCATAGAGGAAAAGGCTTTTAAGTGTCTACTAGCCAAAAGGTCTACCTCCAAAGTTAAAGGCATTATGCCTCTGAATAACACATGCCTGGACTCACAAGTGCAGAGCGCTGTTGCATCCAGGTCCTGGTTGTGGACTTCCCATTGGGGTATCTGGTTGGCCACTGTGAGAATAGGATGCTGGAATAGATGGACCATTAGCCTGGAGCAGCAGGCTCTTCATAGAATTGTAGAGTTGGAAGGGACCCTGAGTTGGAAGTCCAACCCTCTGCAAAACAGGAATATGCAGCTATCCCATATGGGGATCAAACCTGCAGCCTTGGTGTTATCAGCACCACTCTAAGGAAGAGCCTCGGAAACATGGCTTGAATGAGCTATGGTGACAAGCAACAGTGAAGAGAAGTGGTTGGGTGTGTGGAGGAGCATGGATGTTGGCATCACTGAAGCCCTGCAGACCTTCCGATGCCCTGATCAGCCAATTCAAAGTGTTGGTGCTATAACGCCCTAAACGGCCTTAGCCCAGTATACCTGAATGAGCTTCTCCACCCCCATCATTCAGCCCAGACACTGAGGTCCTCCTCCAAGGGCCTTCTGGTGGTTTCCTCACCGCAAGAAGTGAGGTTACAGGGAACCAGGCAGAGGGCCTTCTTGGTAGTGCTGTGGAATGCCCTCCCATCAGATGTCAAGGAAATAAACAACTATCTGACTTTTAGAAGACATCTGAAGGCAGCCCTGTTTAGGGAAATTTTTATTGTTTGATGTTTTATCGTGTTTTTAATACTGTATTCTCTTGGGAGCCACCCAGAGTGGCTGGGGAAACCCAGCCAGATGGGCGGGTTATAAATAATAAAGTTTATTTATTATTAGTAGTAGTAGTAGTAGCAGTAGTAGTAGTAGTATTGTAGCTCTGCACTTCCCTTCATATCCCAAGATATTTCATCAACCTCAGACCTCCCATGGTGAACATAAAGGTAAAGGGTAAAGGGACCCCTGACTGTTAAGTCCAGTCACGAATGACTCTGGGGTTGCGGTGCTCATCTCGCTTTACTGGCCGAGGGAGCCGGGGTACAGCGACCATCTTAACTCATCAAAATATGCCAATTCCAGATGCATGTGTAAAACAGAGCATTTTTAAATACATCAGAATTCTGGAGGCCAGCTGAGGGTAGACTGCAATATCGTTTTGATCCACCCAGTATTGCATTCGATTGACTCAATTTTCCTCCATCACAGATTTAATTTCAGCTGGTTCTCATCTCTATTTTCCTCCGAACACAGGGGAATCTGCCACCTGGACATCCAGAGTCCCTAAACTCGATTCTGACAATCCTGCTGGGCTGCTCTCTTTGGAGTTCCCCGTGAACATCTGCTCCTCTTCGCAACCATGCCAACATTTTGCTTTGGGAAGCTACAGCAAGATCTGGGCTGTCTGCTAGTCACGCCTCACAAAGAATATTCGGGTTCCATAGTGCAGGGACAGACAATACTCTTGCTAGGTAAAAGAACATAAGAAGAGTCTGGGTCAGGACAATCATCTAGTCCAGCATCCCCATACCTGCGCTCTCTCTCTCAGCATAATAGAAAAAGGAAACTTGGAAAGTGTATAAGACTTAACTAAACTATCGATATAATTTGAATCATGTTTCTTGGGATGGGAAGTGGCTGGGACTCCCTGTAGGAATAACTGCCCCACCAAGTCTCATCTAAAACCCAGAGGAAGACTTGGGACTCTGAAAGAACTTTGTTGTTGTTGTTTAGTCATGTCCAACTCTTTGTGACCCCATGGACCTTCCAATGAGCACTCAGGGCTGATTTCCTTCAGAATGGATAGGTTTGATCTTCTTGCAGTCCATGGGACTCTCAAGAGTCTCCTATGATGCTGCAATTTGCTGCAGACTTCTTAAAGAGGGCATAAACTGCACTTCTCACGAGTTTCACAATGCAGTTCTCCAGCAAAGTAATGTGTACAAAAATAAATATACCCGGATAAATTCCTCATTAAAGTGTACATAGTGGTGGGAAAAATCCATAAAATAAGGATTCTGCTTGATGAAACATTAAATGAAATGCACTTAAAGAAGGGACCCTGAGCGTCATCTAGTCCAAACCCCTGCAATGAAGGAATCTCAACTATAGCATCTCTGACAGATGGCCATCCAACTTCTGCTTAAAAACCTTCTTCTGAGGGTGTTCCACTGTCAAAGAGTGGAACGTGTATATAAAACCAAACTGTGTATAAAAATGTGTACATTAGTACAAATTTGTACTAGAGTGATGATGAGGTTTCTAAAAAATAACAATCTGCAAACTGTTGTGGAAACACAGAGAACCAAATTTGAAATTGGGAAAGTTAGAAACCGGAAGAAACCTCAATTGACAGATTCACCCACCGCTGACTATACCCTGGAATTTGAAAGACCAAAGTCTGACTACACAACTGAGAAAGGGAAAGCTATCAGATCCCCAGTCTCTCTCATGTGATAAGCGATCACATGACACAGTGCACACACACTATTTGAATGGCAATGTCCATCAACTTTTGGGGTGTGTGGGCCCCCTCAAATATTTTTTTAGGGGGGCCGAAGACCCCTCTGTCCCTAGGAGTTGACTCCTATGGCACCCATCTGAGAGGTGCCAGAACTGTGCTCTGGCGTGCTCCTGCTGAAAACCCCCCCACTGACTTTAGGACTCAGGAGCTGAGAAGCAAGCACATAATTCTTCTCCAGCTTGGATTTTAATTGAGGTGGAGAAGAATTTGGGCTCTGCACTGCACGCCTCATCTTTGAGGTGAGCATCATGATTGCCCAAGCTTCATATACCAGCAATTTGGGGTGATTATGCCTCATGAGCATTTTCAAGCACCTGCACATTGGAATGTGTTGTTGTAGTAGCACTAATACTACTACATTTCATATATACATAAGGATATATGGACATAAGAAGAGGCCTGCTGGATCAGGCCAATGGCCCATCTAGTCCGGCATCCTGTTCTCATAGTCAGGGCCGGCGCTTCCATTTAGGCGAACTAGGCAACTGCCTAGGGTGCCAAAATGGAGGGGGCGCTGGCCAGCCTGCCCGCCGCCCGCCGCCGCCCCAACCAGCGGCGGAGCGAGCAGGTTGGGGTGAAAACCGCGGCGGTGGGAGCACCAAAATGGAGGGGGCGCTGGCCAGCCTGCCCCTCGCTCCCGCCCGGTGCCACCCCAACCAGCGGCAAAATTCGCAGCGGCGCGGGGCACACAGCGGGCAGGGGGCAGGGCACCGTACATCTTGCGCAATGACATCACGTGCCCTGCCCCCTCGCCTAGGGCGCAAAAACCCCTAGCACCGGTCCTGCTCATAGTGGCAAACCAGGTGCCCCAATGGGAAACCAGCAAGCAGAAATTCACAATAGATACCTAATAAACATCAGGAAGGCAGCTACAGTATTGGCATTTAGGTATCTGCTTAAAAGTAAAAAAAGGTAAAGGACCCCTAGACAGTTAAGTCCAGTCAAAGGCGCATATGCGGTTGCGCCGCTCATCTCGATTTCAGGCCGAGGGAACTGACATTTGTCCACAGAGAGCTTTCCAGGTCATGTGGCAGCATGACTAAACTGTTTCTGGCGCAACAGGACACCATGACGGAACCCAGAGCGCACGGAAACGCTGTTTACCTTCCCACCACAGCAGTACCTATTTATCTACTCGCACTGGCATGCTTTCAAACTGTCAGGTTGGCAGAAGCTTGGACAGAGCAACAGGAGCTCACCCCGTCGTGGGGATTCGAACTGCCAACCTTCTGATCGGCAAGACCAAGAGACTCAGTGGTTTAGACCACAGTGCCACCCGCATCCTGCTTAAAACTCACCGACTCGCCCAGGCTTTCCCCGAGGGGTGATCCAGCAATGTTGACGTATTAAGCCAATCTGCTGATTTGTGATGCATTTTGTACTCATTTTAGGGATGTAATTTTATTGTTGCTTTTATACCGCTCACCAGAATATCTTAGGCTGCTCAGTGGTTTGCGGTACAGAGATTTTTTGCAAATAAAGAAAGCAAAAAATGTGTGCCTTGAAATGTGATAGGAGAGAAGGGAGGGAGGAAAGAACGAAACTGTTACTCACTAGTTCATGGTGCCGTATCCCTTGGCTTTTGTGAATCCCACAGAGATGGCCACCACCAAGGCAGGTAGGCCTAAATGGAATAAAGCAAAACAGGCAAACAGTTATGGATAGAGTCATAAGGAATCAGTCTGCTTGCCTTGGGGTGAAGGAAACCCAGAATTCTCCCCTAAAACGGATGCTCTTTTTACTAAGAACATAAGAGATATAATAATAATAATAATAATAATAATAATAATAATAATAATAATAATAATTTATTCTTTGTACCCCGCCCATCTGGCTGGGTCTCCCCAGCCATTCTGGGCGGCTTCCACCAAACATTAAAATACATTAACACATCACAGATTAAAAACTTCCCTAAACAGGGCTGCCTTCAGGTGTTTTCTGAATGTAGGATAGTTGTTGATCCTTTTAACCTCTGGTGGGAGGGCGTTCCACAGGGCGGGCGCCACTACCGAGAAGGCCCTCTGCCTGGTTCCCTGTAGCTTTGCTTCTCTCAGTGAGGGAACCGCCAGAAGGCCCTCGGCGCTGGATCTCAGTGTCTGGGCTGAACAGTGGGGGTCGAGACGCTCCTTCAGGTATACAGGACCAAAGCCGTTTAGGGCTTTAAAGGTCAGCACCAACACTTTGAATTGTGCTCGGAAACATATCCAGATATGCTGGATCTGGCCAATGGCCCATCTAGTTCAACACCCTGTTCTCACATTGGGCAACCGGGTGCCCATGGGAAGCCTGCAAGTGGGACCTGAGTACCAGAGCATCTTCCCCACTTGTGATTCCCAGCAACTGGCATCCAGAAACATAGTCACCATGGAGAGCAGCCATTGGCAGCCTACCCTCCACTATCATCCTTGTAACACAGAGAGATAGCAACACTTCCATACAACCAAACAATTGTAGAGTTGGAAGGGACCACAAGGGTTGTCCAGTCCAACCTTCTGCAATGCAGGAATCTTCTGCCCAATGATCCTGAGATTAAAGGGTCTCATGCTTTTACTGGCTGAGCTATCCTTCACTTTCCTTCTGGAACCCCCCCCCCCCAATGATTAAGCTGAGAGTCCTTAGGGGCCAATAAAAAGCACGATTTTGGGCCTCTTTGGTCTGATTTTATTTCATTTGCAAGCAAGGAGGAACATGGCCAAAACCCACATTGGCCTATGAATGAGTGTGGCTGATATAGACTCAGGGTATTAACCATTATATGTTATAAATAGTTCTACTCACTACCGTCCATGTAATTACATACCTATGGCTTATGTATGTTGGTTTAATTTCACGTCTGTATTTGTTTGACATTGATCTCCAATTGTATATGGACTGTGTTTATGGTCACCAGATCCTGTTTGATAACATTGTATTTTGCAGAATCTTGTATAGTCTTTCTTTTTCGGAAATTAATTAAACTGCCACAATTTCTTATTAAATTAACATCACAAAAAATTCATCTCAGGTGCCAAAGGGTAGGGTAAAGAGGTTCATCTTCAGCATTTGCTGTTTGTTGTACAGTTAAGCCAGACACACCTTTGTGGGGAGAGAATTCTACAACAGAAAATGTCCTCTCTCTTGCTGGGACCAACAGCCTCCGAACATTTGAGGAAGGTGGAACTACCAAGACAACTGCCAACTTCTAAAGGAGGTGGGTCACCCCCTCTACTGATCTCAACACCCAGGAAGGTCTGTGGGGGTTCCACCACCCCCATTAAGTGATGGAGAATTTTCAAACAAATGTGAGATAAATCTTCAGCATTGCACTAATATTGACAAATATTATTTTTTGGGGTAAAGGTAAAGGGACCCCTGACCATTAGGTCCAGTCGTGTCTGACTCTGGGGTTGCAGCGCTCATCTCGCTTTATTGGCCGAGAACCGGTATACAGCTTCCGGGTCATGTGGCCAGCATGACTAAGCCTTTTCTGGCGAACCAGAGCAGCGCATGGAAACGCCGTTTACCTTCCCGCCAGAGCGGTTCCTATTTATCTACTTGCACTTTGACGTGCTTTCGCACTGCTAGGTGGGCAGGAGCTGGGACCGAGCAACGGGAGCTCACCCCGTCACGGGGATTCGAACCGCCGACCTTCTGATCGGCAAGCCCTAGGCTCTGTGGTTTAAC
Source organism: Darevskia mixta (assembly GCA_034641385.1). NCBI lineage: Eukaryota > Metazoa > Chordata > Lepidosauria > Squamata > Lacertidae > Darevskia > Darevskia mixta. Next base: position 600,263 of record JAWWNH010000086.1, read on the forward strand.
CCACAGTGCCACCCGCGTCCCCCCCTTTTTTTGTTAGTTCATACCAATGGAAAAGGGAAGTAACAGTCTAAGAGAGGGTACGGGAATGAGTTGGGGCCAAATCAGCTGCTTCCTTCAAGAAGATTAAAACAATATTAAACCTGGAACCACAGTTATGCTTGCATTTCATGAGTGGTGAAACTGGGAGGGCAGCATTTTGCCAAATGTTCTCCAGGGGTAGACTGAAATTCTTCGATAGGAGGGCCTCAGAAATGAAAACTTTCATGCAAGTATCATAAAATAATTTCAGTTCAGTTCATCTTTGCAAATTCTCTTGTTGCATAGCTGTCAACCCTCCATTTTTTGCAGGAAACTCCCTTTTTCCAATGCCGTTTCCCGCTGCTATCCCGGATTGTTGATATCCCTTAAATTTCCCGGATTTCAAAGGAAGCAGCTCCTCTCCCTCCCTGCCGGCCAGGGAGGCTCCTCAGCTGCGTTGCTCGGCTGCCAATAAGGAGTCTGAGACCGACTGGGGGCGGAGCTTGCATGCCTTGTGCAGCCAGACCCTCACGCCCAACCAGACAGCCAGCCTGCCTGCTGTCTATGCGCTCGCTCTTTCGCTCACCCTTCGCGCGCGGCCTCTGGAGCGCAGGGTGGCAAGGCTACTTGGTGGCATTGCACCGCCCTCGCGGCATCCCTTATTTTCAAATCCGAAAGTTGACAGCTATGCTTGTTGTGGTCAGCCCTCCTCATTGCTTCTCGCCTGCCCCCAGCAATTTTGCATGAAGGACTCCCTGCATCCAGTTCTTGCATAAAGGTGGCCTACTTTGAGGGACTTACAAACCGCTAACCCCTATTCTCTGATACTTGTGGCTGTGTATCAGATGCAACTGCCTCCCTCCTCACCTGAGGAGACCTCAGGCATCTTTTAAGCCCCATCCCCTTGAGTCATGCGTGGATCAATCCATCTCGCTGCTAAAGATGGTCAAATCCCATTAGGAGTCAGAGAGACATCGCTTGCCGGGCTGGGCTTAGCATCCCAATGACAAAAGCCCTCGCTCATTACAGACGCAATGGGATTTGAGGCAGATTTTCCTCAAGGTGTTAGGCACATTTGAGCCGGTGGCTGCCATGTCCACCGGTCCTTCTTAAGGATAGCATCACACGTAATTCCCAGCAAGGGAGATTGCTTTAATGGTGTTCCAAGGTGACCTGTCAGTCCAGAAGCAGGAGGCTCTGTTTCTGCTGAGATAGGAAGATCCTGGTGTGAGGCCAAAGAAACGAGCCTGAATGGAGAGGGGGGAACACACAGGCACACACATCGCAAATCTTGTAGCACTTTTAAAGGCAGTTCTTTCTGACGGCACAAGTTTTTGTGGACTAGGAAATGATGCATCAGAAAAAAGTGGATGTAAATGATTGGTTGCACTACCGTCAAATTAATGAAATGTTTAAAGGAAATTTAAAAGAAAATGGATTTGATGTTAATAAGTCAAAATTTGAAAGTGAAATCTTGAATAATAGTTGGAAAATATTGTCTAAAATGTATAAAATACTGTTGGAATGGCATTTGAAAGATGAAGAGGTTAAGTCGGTAAAGATAAATTGGGCTAAAGATTTTGGATATAATATACAGTTAGAAGACTGGGAGAAATTGTGGAAAGAAAGTATAAGATTTACTGCCTGTAATGCTTTGAAAGAGTATATAATGAAAATGATGTATAGATGGTACATTACACCAGTGAAATTAGCTAAAATGTATAAAATGAGTAACAAATGTTGGAAGTGTAAAGAAAAAGAAGGAACGTTATATCATATGTGGTGGGAATGTAAGAAAGTGAAAAGCTTCTGGGAAATGATATATAATGAGATAAAAAAAATGTTGAAATATATATTTATAAAGAAACCGGAAGCTTTTTTGTTAGGAATTGTAGGAAATGACATTAAGAGACAAGATAAAAAGTTATTTTTATATGCAACAACAGCAGCAAGAATGTTAATGGCACAAAGATGGAAACAACAAGAGTTACCAACAAATTAGAATGGCAGATGAAACTGATGGACTATGCAGAATTGGATAAGATGACAGGAAGAATTCGAAACCGACGGGACCAGGAATTTCTAAAAGATTGGACTAAATTTGAGATATATTTGAAAGATAATTGTAAACATTATCTTTTAAAAATTAAAAGAGAGATTTCACTTTCTTGGGTTCCATGATCACTGCAGATGGTGACAGCAGTCACGAAATTAGAAGACGCCTGCTTCTTGGGAGAAAAGCAATGACAAACCTAGACAGCATCTTAAAAAGCAAAGACATCACCTTGCCAACAAAGGTCCGTATAGTTAAAGCTATGGTTTTCCCAGTAGTAATGTACGGAAGTGAGAGATGGACCATAAAGAAGGCTGATCGCTGAAGAATTGATGCTTTTGAATTATGGTGCTGGAGGAGACTCTTGAGAGTCCCTTGGACTGCAAGAAGATCAAACCTATCCATTCTTAAAGAAATCAGCCCTGAGTGCTCATTAGAAGGACATATTCTGAAGTTGAGGCTCCAGTACTTTGGCCACCTCATGAGAAGAGAAGACTCCCTAGAAAAGACCCTGATGTTGGGAAAGATTGAGGGCACAAGGAGAAGGGGACGACAGAAGATGAGATGGTTGGACAGTGTTCTCGAAGCTACTAACATGAGTTTGGCCAAACTGCGAGAGGCAGTGAAGGATAGGCGTGCCTGGCGTGCTCTGGTCCATGGGGTCACAAAGAGTTGGACACGACTGAACGACTGAACAACAAAAAAAAAAACATCAAATCACGCTAATAGGCTTGCAAGAAGTTTTGTGAGGTTAATTTTAAGAAATATTACAGAAATAACTTTGGAAAATAATATTTGAATTTGATTATTAAATGTAATAGTGGAGTATGAAATACAAGAGGAAGTTAAGAAAAGTGAAAATCCCGAGAAGTGGTTGGTGGAAGTCAGAAAATTTGTATAACATATGAATGTTAAATGTTATTTAAAAGAATGTATGTAAAAATCTCTAATAAAAATTATATATAAAAAAAAGTGGACTCTAGTCCACGAAAGCTTCTGCCACAATGAAGTTGATGGGCTTCTGCAACCAAATGACTGCTGCAACCAAATAAGGACACACCTGTACTACAGTAAAGCCCATAATTTATGCACATTCAGCTTTAGGTGAATGGCCAAACATGTTAAAGAAAAGGGGGGGGGTTAGGGTTAGGGTTAATACCTTGGCAATCCCATCTTCCATTGAACGCAGTGTGTTTTGACTATTCCGGCAACAACTGATTTGCATAGGGCTGATCAATAGGAATATAGCATCTAGATCAAGGGCAGTAATAGTACCACTGTATCCGCTCTGGTCAGACCTCACCTGGAATACTGTGTCCAGTTCTGGGCACCACAGTTCAAGAAGGATACTGACAAGCTGGAACGTGTCCAGAGGAGGGCAACCAAAATGGTCCAAGGCCTGGAAACGATGCCTTATGAGGAACGGCTTAGGGAGCTGGGTATGTTTAGCCTGGAGAAGAGAAGGTTAAGGGCTGATATGATAGCCATGTTCAAATATATAAAAGGATGTCATATAGAGGAGGGAGAAAGGTTGTTTTCTGCTGTTCCTGAGAAGAGGACACGGAGCAATGGATTCAAACTACAAGAAAGAAGATTCCACCTAAACATTAGGAAGAACTTCCTGACAGTAAGAGCTGTTCGACAGTGGAATTTGCTGCCAAGGAGTGTGGTGGAGTCTCCTTCTTTGGACGTCTTTAAGCAGAGGCTTGACAGCCACTTGTCAGGAATGCTTGGATGGTATTTCCTGCTTGGCAGGGGGTTCGACTGGATGGCCCTTGTGGTCTCTTCCAACTCTATGATTTCATGATGTTCCTGACCCCACACGTGTTGGTGGACTGTGCATAAGCCCACCCAGTCCCTGCTTTGTCCCATCACACCCACTTTCCCATCTACTTCTGCGATGGGCGCATGGGGAGTCGTGCGTCAATTGGATGTGTGTCAATCGGCCATTTCCTGCACACGATTTTGGCTTTGGGAGCGATCGATGGCGTGCAACCCCCACATAAGTCCTGGGGCTTACTGTATATATCTAAAGCTTGGTTTCCCCCGAATAATCCTGGGAACTGTACTTTGTTGAGAATGCTCCATCCTCTGTCTGTATGCCCCCCTCTGTTGTGTGTGTTCCTGCCTGCCTGGATGAATGCACATGTGATCTGCATGCGTGTTGAGTGGCTTACTGCTCAGAGACGCCACAGGCATGCAGTTGGCCTCAGTGAGAACAGGATGCTGGACTTGATGGGACACCAGCTTGATCCAGCAGGGCTCTCCTTATGTCTTCATGATGTATGTTACTAGAAGAGGTGGTTCCCAGGAAGGACTTTTCAAAGATGAGAATAAGGATGACAGTATACTTCAAAAAAAGAGTGATGCTAAGAAGAAGAACATATTCCAAAAGAAGAGAAGGGAAGGTCATGCTGCAGTGACTGACTTTTGGGTTTGGGAATTCGTGAGGGTTGGGGTGGGATAAAGAGGTCATATTTGGATTAGTTTGTTCCTGCTTAAGTGGTTATGATGTTTGGATCTGGATACTGGCGTTAATGATTAATGGTTAAAAATGAGGAGGGAAATATAGCTAAAAATTCTGAGACCAGAGGGAGGTAAGGGAGTAAAAAGTATATTTATAGGGGTTTTAAATTAGGTTGGAGTAAGGGAATTTGATAAGGCCTGAGGAAATCCAATTTCGTTGTACTTGTACAATGACAATAAAGATATATATATATACGAAAGGACCAGAAGAATTGGGGTGCAGAGGAGTAAAATAAGGAGTTAGTTTAAGTAAAAAGATTTGTGTATTTTTATGTTATTGTGAGTTTATGAATTTGGAAAACTGATAAAGAGGATAGATAATGAATTCAGCAGAGGGGGACTTGAGGAAGTCAACCGAAATATGAAATCGAGGAAAAAAGGAATTCCTGGCCCACGGAAATGGCCCAGGCTTAAGCAATGATATGTAATTTGTTAGTTACGTTAAATGTACCATGTTTATGGTTACCCCGGTGAGAGAGGGGGATGGAAAATTGCTTCCCTCAGTGAGAGGGGGGAAGGATGAAAAATTTAACGGCAATGTTATGTGCTTAAAACTGTTAAAATCAATAAAAAGTTTTTGAAAAACAAATAGAAGAGGTGGTTCCCCACTTTATGGAATTTCCCTTGGAGGTGCACCAAAGTCTGAACCTGAGCATTTTGAGGAGACTCTATTAAGATCTTCCTTCCATTCTTCCTTCCTTCAATTGGAACACACCTTAATTTAAGTTGATAGCACACAATACAACATTTCAGTAGATGCAAGGCTTTAAGTACGGCTACCTAAGTCAAGCCCTCAGAATGCGGGTGGGTGGAATGGAAGATCAAACAAATGTCTATCACTTTCTCAAAGATGCTCCTAGAATCCTAGAGTCGGAGGGGACCATGAGGTTCATTCTAGCCACCCCCCCCCCAATGCAGGAATATGCAGCTGTCCCGTAAAAGGAATTGAACCTGTGACCTAGGTGTTATCAGCTCTAACCAACTGAGCTATCCACAAGTGTTCAGAAACTCAAGGAGAGCGTAGCTCAGTGCACCCGATACAGAGGCTCGATAAACTGTTAACAGGGCTGATGATTCAGAGCTCACTCTCTGCTGCCAAGCTTTTAAAAGGATATTAAATGACAATTAAACTGGGATTACACAAGGTAAGACTAAAAGCAAATAAATTAAAGTCATTTGAGTCAATAAAGCTCAGCGATAGTAAACAGAGGATCTCCCCAGAGAGAAGATCTTGACTTGGAGAGCGGTTCTACACATTACATTGAGCGAGGTGATAGAAATTTGGTCTCTACCGATTCTAACTGCAGGGGAGAGTGGGCTCAGTTTTTCCCGTGCTTCCCCATGCAAGAAAACAAACAGACAAAACAAAAGCGAAACTCAAACAAAATGAAAAAAGCTCCCTCCATGTCACAATGTGGTGCATTCCAACTCTACAATTCTATGATCCTATGATCAGGAAGAGACTTATGCATGGCTTCTCCTTAACAATTATAATTATTAATATTGATTTATTGTGTTTGTATCACACTTTTCCAAGGAGCTAAATGTGGTGCACATCCCTCCCCAGCTTTATCCTGATAATAACCGTGTGAGGTAGGTTATGCTGCAGGTGAGTAAATGGCCCAAGTGGAGATTTGAACCCTGGTCACCTGGGTCCTAGTTCAACACTACCCCACACTGATTCCCCCCCCTCCTTAATATCCTGTTTTTCTCCAAGAATGCAGTCCTGGTGGGGAGTTTTTAACAAGAGGGAGCCTTACAAAAATGCAACCGTCTTTTCTGCAATTTAAGGAACCCAGGTGGCGCTGTGGGTTAAACCACAGAGCCTAGGGCTTGCTGATCAGAAGGTCGGCGGTTCGAATCCCAGCGACGGGGTGAGCTCCCATTGCTCGGTCCCTGCTCCTGCCCACCTAGCAGTTCGAAGGCACGTCAAAGTGCAAGTAGATAAATAGGTACCCCTCCGGCGGGAAGGTAAATGGCGTTTCCGTCCGCTGTTCTGGCTCGCCAGAAGCGGCTTAGTCATGCTGGCCACATGACCCGGAAGCTGTATGCTAGCTCCCTTTGGGCTATAGAGCGAGATGAGCGCCACAACCCCAGAGTCGGTCACGACTGGGCCTAATGATCAGGGGTCTCTTTACGTTTACCTTTAACTGTGAATTGGCTGTGAGCCTCCGTATTTGAATTCCCAAGGGAAATTTCTCCCACAACACATGTCTCTTGGGGGGAAAAATGTTCTGCTTGACACTCATGGGAAGTTTCCATTTCCCTACTTGGCTAGGATGCGTCCCAGAGCAGGACATGGCCCCAAATGTCCTCCATTCAATCCTCTAATACCTTTCCGTGTGAAGGGTGAAACAGATCCTTTTAAATTCTCAGAGGAGTTCCACTCAAATCAACACCACCCTGGGGAAATCCAAGAGGTTAAAGGGCCTAGCTCAGGGCCAAGCAAGCAGCAGGTGGCCACAGTGAAGCTGACTTTGTAACTTTGGTCACAGCCAGAGGTGCAGAAAGAAAGAATTTCCCTTGGGCATTGAGAGGTGGGGGGCAATTCAGTTCATTTTTCATTTTAATGCAAAGCTACACTTCTGAAAATAATATGCAAGCTGAACTGCAGCTATCCTTTGAAGTTTAGCAAATTGAGTTGATCGGTTTCCCAACCAAGAAAAAGTGTACAGAACTGTGCATATTGGGGAAGTGTGCATTAAAATATCATACATTGTTGAAAATCTACAAAACACACTATGATGTGAAAAATTGCCAGATTCCTATGGAAAATCCAGATTCTCAACAACTGATATGGATATGCATTGAACCTGTGTTCAATGGAATATATGAACAAGCCTAATTTTCCCCTCAAATAAGAAGTGCGCAACAGGTGCCCCGATTCTTCTCTGCTTTGAATTGAAATCTGAACCAGGGAATAATCTCCAGTTTTCCTTTCACCCACCCAGCCCCCAAATCCTTTTATAAAGTAGTTATGCTGCTGAACTTGCAGTGAGGTGACCATTCAGAGGCATTTTGTCAGGTTGAACAGATTGTGGTATGAGCCACAAAGTAACCAGTCACACTCTTAAAATTCACCTGCCCTGTAATCTCCCTCCCTTCCCTTACGTTTTTATTCCACAGCTCAAAGTGGCATACATGGTTCTCTCTATATAACACCGGTCCTGAAAGATCTACATTGGCTCCCAGTACATTTCCGAGCACAATTCAAAGTGTTGGTGTTGACCTTTAAAGCCCTAAACGGCCTTGGTCCAGTATACCTGAAGGAGCGTCTCCACCCCCATCATTTTGCCCGGACACTGAGGTCCAGTGCTGAGGGCCTTCTGGTGGTTCCCTCACTGCGAGAAGCAAAGTTACAGGGAACCAGGCAGAGGGCCTTCTCGGTAGTGGCACCCACCCTGTGGAACGCCCTCCCAGAAAATACCTGAAGGCAGCCCTGTTTAGGGAAGTTTTTAATGTGTGATATTTTAATATATTTTGATATTTGTTGGAAGCCGCCCAGAGATGGGTGGGGTACAAATAAATATTATTATTATTATTATTATTATTATTATTATTATTATTATTATTATCTCCTCATGTTATCCATACAACAACCCTTGTAAGGCAGGTTAGATTGGCCCAGGATCACCCAGCAAACTTCATGGGTAAATGGGGATTCAAAACTCAGTCTATGAGGGCCTAGTCCCAACACCCTAACCATTACACCACTGATCTAGCTATCCAGGAAGTGGGAGGTGTATTCTGAAAGGCTTACTTTGTTTTTAAGAGAGACCCAGTAACCAGCACCACTCTGAACACACTGTGTGTGTGTGGCAGAATAACCCCACCCATGTAGATGAGGATAGATTTCTCAAGTCAGCTTTTTTTGGCTCCGCATCTGAGCAATCCATCCCACTGGAGCAATTGCACAGTCAACTCATGCTGCAATAATATCCATATGTATTGCAACAGTTTTGCGCTGGGGGATTTGAATTTAAAATTTCCAGGAGAATGGAACTTTCTGCAGCTACACCGAGATGTGAAGCCGGCTGCATCCCCAATCATTTCCTGAAGGAAAACTAATGGTACTGAATTCTAAATTCCATGCTCAAACAACATTTGAAAAGATCAACCCCAACCAAGTGAGCATCCCAGCAGCATAACAAGCCACGGTTCTCTTCACTGGCACATGGGATGATGCTGATACTGACATGCCTGATACTGAGACACACCATTAAGGGGAAGTTCCACAGCTTACGGGACCACCTCTCCTGGTATGTCCCGCAGAGGACCCTAAGGTCCATGAATAATAATAGCTTAAGGGTCCCAGGCCCCAAAGAAGCCAGATTATCCTCCACCAGGGGCAGGGCCTTTTCAGTGATGGCTCCGACCTGGTGGAATGCTCTGTCCCACGAGACTAGGGCCCTGCAGGACTTGATCTCCTTCTGCAGGGCCTGTAAGGCAGAGCTATTCCACCTGGCCTTCAATTTGAATTAGCCTGAGGCCCCATTCCCTTTCCTCTTCCCTTTTTCTAAGAAGAAACCCTTCTGGGACCCCACATTTAAACTCTTCCCTGGTCTCCTTGCTGGCCCTAGCAGGACCAACTTGGCCAGTTAGCCCTGGCGATCACTTGATGTCATGGATGCTACATTTATGTTATATTTTAAGCTGTTTTTAAGTCGCTTTCAATCAATCAATGTTTTACATCTGTTGTTAGCCGCCCTGAGCCCGGTTTTTAAATCGGGAAGGGTGGGGTAAAAATAAAAAATTATTAAAGTATTTTTCACTCTATAAGGCGCACCTGACCATAGAACGCACCTAGTTTTTAGAGGGGAAAAGCCCCATTTTTTTGAGGATCAGCTCAAATTTCTGCAGCTTCTTTTGCAAAGGAGAAAAGCCCCATTTTTTGAGGATCAGCTCAAATTTCTGCAGCTTCTTTTGCAAAGGAGAAAAGTCCCATTTTTTTGAGGATCAGCTCAAAGTTGTTGAGCTTACTTTGCAAAGGGAAAAAAACCCTGTTTTATGGGGTTTAACTCACAGTTCTGCAGCTTCAGGAAAAGGGAGCCATTTCTACAGTTTCCAGACAGATAATCTAATCAGCCAGTCATATGTCGCTGGGGAAACAGCCTCCCTCTGCAAGGGGGCGGGGCTGGAATCTCTCCCTTATCTCTCTCCCCAATCATTTGCTGAGCAGCTGCTCAGCGGGCTTCCTTTCAACACCCCTTTCTCTCTCTCTCTCTCTTTTTTTTTTTTTTTTAAAAAAACACAATCTGCTTTTGCCCCTGGGCAGTTCAGCTCCAGGGACCACACATTCCCTCCATAAGACGCACAGACATTTCCCCTTACTTTTTAGGAGGAAAAAAGTGTGTCTTATGGAGTGAAAAATATGGTATTATTATTATTACTATTAGTGGCAGAGCAGCTGCTTTGCATGTAGAATGTCCCAGGTTCAATCCCCAGCATCTATCACTGAATTGCAACCCTTCTCCTGATTTCCCCCCTCAAAATGAATTCAAACAGAGATTAAATGAATACGGGTGTGTGTGGTGTTATTTCAGTTTCATGCATCAAAACCAGAGTCGTCTTCTGGGTCCCACAACACTGCAATATAGATTTTGGGATTCTGAGCAGAGGAACCCCTTTTCAGTATGATTCAAATCCACCCATTTGAGTTCCAGCTGATGCTCAGCACTGGGTGTGTTGCTGAAGGGTGTGATTTCTTTCCCCCCCCCTTCCCAGCTCCAGGTTTGACCAAGGGATCCTCACCCCATCCAAGACACAGGAAGCGTTTACGGATGATGCGGTTTCGCAGCCTGCCCGTCACAGCCATGTAAGATTGCCAGGCTTCGGTCAGCACCCAGCAGAAGGAGGAGAGGAAGAAAAAGTGAAGGAAGGCGGCCACCAAGGTGCATATCACCTGGAAAAGTGAGAGGGAGAAATGACATGTGTAAGAAGAAAGAGGAGGAAGTCAAGGGCAACAGACAGCTGGACCATAAGAGGTAAAGGGACAGTATGCCACAATAACTTCTTAAAATAAGTTGGAGTTCTCTCTTGTACACTGAAATAGATATCTCTACCAAGAACTCTGGCCGGAGGTTTCAACGAAAGAAACAGTATCTACTCGTGAGTCAAAATCAAATAGGGTATATATTCTGTTAAGAACAACAGTCTTAGATACAATCACAAATCAAACAGAAATTATAATTCCAAACTCAAGTACAGATTCAAACTCACAATAATATGTGTCTTATGTATAAAGCCGAGATGAAGAGTCTATAAGAAGTCGAAACAAGGACTTCCGGGATGAAGTCGAAACAAGGACTTCCTGGTCTTCATCACGGAAGTCCTTGTTTCGACTTCTACTAGACTCTTCATCTCGGCTTTATACATAAGACGGTCTCCTTGAACTTTTTTGAATACGGAATTATACACTTACAGTGGTACCTCGACTTACGACGATAATGCGTTCCGACGCGATTTCCGTAAGTCGAAAAAATTCGTAAGTCGAATCCCCATAGGAATGCATTGGGGGGGGGGAATTCGTAAGTCGAAAAATCCGTATCAAAAATTTGTAAGTCGAAAAAATCCTATCTAAACGGCCGCGGCGTCTTTTCGTAAGTCAAAAAAATTCGGATGTGGCGGCCATTTTGTTTTACCGGAAGTCACTCGTAACTCGAAAAAAACGTAAGTCGAGTTACTCGTAAGTCGAGGTACCACTGTATTGGATTTGGTATTTGGTGTGCCCTTTACTATATATAACATCATACTACACATATTATTGTGTAGATACTATTTCTTTCGTTGAAACCTCCGGCCAGAGTTCTTGGTAGAGATATCTATTTCAGTGTACAATAACTTCTTAGGCCGAGTCTCTTGTTTATTTATTTTTTTAAAACACACACACAAACCAAACAAGTAGGTAGCCGTGTTGGTTTGCCGTAGTCAAAACAACATAAAAAAAATCCTTCCAGTAGCACCTTAGAGACTAACTACAGTGGTACCTCTGGTTAAGTACTTAATTCGTTCCGCAGGTCCGTTCCTAACCTGAAACTGTTCTTAACCTGAAGCACCACTTTAGCTAATGGGGCTCCTGCTGCCGCCGCGCCGCCAAAGCACAATTTCTGTTCTTATCCTGAAGCAAAGTTCTTAACCTGAAGCATTATTTCTGCGTTAGCGGAGTTCTTAACCTGAAGCGTAGGTAACCTGAGGTACCACTGTAAGTTTGTTCTTGGTATGAGCTTTCGTGTGCATGCACACTTCTTCAGGTATCTGAAGAAGTGTGCATGCACACGAAAGCTCATACCAAGAACAAACTTAGTTGGTCTCTAAGGTGCTACTGGAAGGAATTTTGTTATTTTGTTTCGACAAACCAAACAAGCCATTTTTATATAACAAAAAAAGCAGACAACCACTTTCTGGCCCTCTCCCAGTGTTTTAATGGGTTGCTTTTATGCTTGCTTTTAGATTTGTAAGCCGTTTTGAGCAACTCCTTCCTGGAGTGGAAATGTGGGGTAGAAGTTCTAAAAATAATACAAACTGGCAGCGGGAATGGCAAGTGTGGGCGGAGGGCTGGTGCCAAGCCATTATGAGCCGAGCCAAATCTCAGAGGAGGCTTGGCTCAGCTCAAAATGGCTGAGGGATTTCTCAACCGAGGAGTCTGAATTATGAATGCTCCCTTCCTGAACTTTGCTGCTGTCACTATCTAGGTTTTCCCGAGGGCTGCCAGCTGGCTCTGCTTCCATTAGTATATATAAAGACGAGGCCTAACGGAAGGAACTCTTACTTCAGACTTCCCAGACGAGTGATGGCGAAAGGGAAGGTGCTGATATACACTTTCTTACATATATAGGAGGAAAAGAAGGGCAGGTACCGTAGTCACTCTACAAGGCAAACCTGACCATAGGATGCACCTAGTTTTTAGAGGGGAAAAGCCCCATTTTTTTGAGGATTAGCTCAAATTTCTGTAGCTTCTTTTGCAAAGGAGAAAAGCCCCATTTTTTGAGGATCAGCTCAAATTTCTGCAGCTTCTTTTTCAAAGGAGAAAAGCCCCATTTTTTGTGGATCAGCTCAAATTTCTGCAGCTTCTTTTGCAAAGGAGAAAAGCCCCATTTTTTTAGGATCAGCTCAAAGTTGTTGAGCTTACTTTGCAAAGGGAAAAAACCCCTGTTTTATGGGGTTTAACTCACAGTTCTGCAGCTTCAGGAAAGGGAGCCATTTCTACAGTTTCCAGACAGATAATCTAATCAGCCAGTCACATGTCGTTGGGGAAACAGCCTCCCTCTGCAAGGGGGCGGGGCTGGAATCTCTCTTCCTTATCTCTCTCCCCGATTGTTTGCTGAGCAGCTGCTCAGCGGGCTTCCTTTCAACACCCCCTTCTCTCTCTCTCTCTCTCTCTTTTTTTAAAGCACAATCTGCTTTTGCCCCTGGGCAGTAAAGCTCCAGGGACCATGCATTCACTCCATAAGACGCACAGACATTTCCCCTTACTTTTTAGGAGGAATAAAGTGCGTCTTATAGAGCGAAAAATACGGTAATTGCCTTCCTCTCCCTGTTCCATTAGCTAAGATGGGGTATAAGGCTCTGGCTTTGAGGAGGAAACTTGTTTAGAGATGCACACTCACTTTTGGTCAAGTAAAAGGCAGCCCAGTCTATGCATGAGCTGCTGGGATCCCTGCTTAAAGGTAAAGGTAAAGGGACCCCTGACCATTAGGTCCAGTCGCGGACGACTCTGGGGTTGTGGTGCTCATCTCGCGTTATTGGCCGAGGGAGCCAGCGTACAGCTTCCAGGTCATGTGGCCAGCATGACTAAGCCGCTTCTGGCGAACCAGAGCAGCGCACGGAAACGCCGTTTACCTTCCTGCCAGAGCGGTACCTATTTATCTACTTGCACTTTGACGTGCTTTCGAACTGCTAGGTTGGCAGGAGCTGGGACCGAGCAACGGGAGTTCACCCCGTCGCGGGGATTTGAACTGCCGACCTTCTGATCGGCAAGCCCTAGGCTCTGTGGTTTAACCCACAGCGCCACCCGCATCGCTTTTGGGGACTACAAGACATCAAACACATGTGAATATTTAGTTTGAAACAGATTCATGGAATAGAATCATAGAATCGTAGATTCTGGAAGGGACCCTGATGATCATCTAGTTCAACCCCCAGCAATGCAGGAATATGCAGCTGTTCCATACTGGGATCGAACCTGCAACCTTGGCGTTATCAGCACCACGCTCTAACCAACTGAGCTATCCTATGGGCAGCAATACCAAACCAGCTCCAATCCAAAAATTCTGGCTTAGGCAGTGGCTGCAGCCGTGACTCCTTCCCCGGGACTCTAACCCATCGAATCCCTTTCCCTTTTGCCTTCAGTAGCAAAACCTTTTCTTGTCCTTTGAAGCAGGCGGCAATGCTTGGCCAAGCGTGATTTAATAATCAAAAAGGCTGCCAAGCTGCAGCGGAGAGAGAGCGAGAGAGGGAGAGAGCGAAAGATTGGCTAGGCGGACGCCTTTCTTCTTCATCATCCCCTTTGTCTAATGTGACCAGGAGCAAAAATGTGCATCTTTTAAATGTACTGCTTTCATCTTCAAAGGCGCTCATAAATGCAGAGAGGGGCACTGTTCACTAGGGGTGCATACAGGTGGAAAATGTGTGTGTGTTTGTCATGGGTGCAGGGACGCCATAAAGACACAGCGAAATGGAAAAGACAACAAAAGCATTCCTAGCTGCTAAAGACGACTCTACACCAGTTGGAAGTTTTAATGCCTCTCTCTCTCTCTCTCTCTCTCTCTCTCTCTCTCTCTCACACACACACACACACACACACACACACGGGAGCAGGATAGAATCATAGAATCTAGGAGCAATGTGAACTGCATTGAAGGAAGTGGGCAGGACTCTTTTCATTCCTCTCCAGGTATCTTCGTCTTATGGAAAAATTTCTGTACAAGAATCCATTTACGGAAATCGAAAATGAAGCAACCCTTTTGCTTGATCACCTTCAATTACGTCTTTATCCTTCTATCCTGCTGTCTCTACTTTAATGCCACTTTCCCCAAATCAAGATGAGTCATTAATCTGATTGCTTTGATGAAGATCTGTTAGCTTGGGAGAAGCTGGTGCCAGATCTGCCCTACCAGCTATTTCTCACTTTAGATTGATGGTGATCTACAGATTCCATCAAGAGCTGTCCATAATTTGAATGCCTTTAAAAGAAGTTGGCATAAATGTCTGATACGGAGTTCAGAATACTTTATTTATTTATTCCATTCATATCCCACCTTTTCCTCCAAGGAGCTTGAGGTGGTACACATGGTTCTCCCGCTCCTTATTTAATCCCCGCAACAACCCTGTGAGGTAGGTTAGGCAGAGAGTGAGTGACAGGCTCAAGGTCACCCAATGAGTTTCATGGTCGTGCAGGGATTTGAACACTAGTATCCCAGGGATTTGAACCCTAGTATCCTAGGGACCCAGGTGGCGCTGTGGGTTAAACCACAGAGCCTAGGGCTTGCTGATCAGAAGGTCGGCGGTTCGAATCCCTGCAACGGGGTGAGCTCCCGTTGCTCGGTCCCAGCTCCTGCCCACCTAGCAGTTCGAAAGCACGTCAAAGTGCAAGTAGATAAATAGGAACCGCTCTGGCGGGAAGGTAAACGGTGTTTCCGTGCACTGCTCTGGTTCTCCAGAAGCAGCTTTGTCATGCTGGCCACATGACCCGGAAGCTGTATGCCGGCTCTCGGCCAATAAAACGAGATGAGCGCCGCAACCCCAGAGTCGGACACGACTGGGCCTAATGGTCAGGGGTCCCTTTACCTTTACCTATCCCAGTTCCTAGTCCAACACTCTAACCACTACCCAACACTGACTCTTTGCTCAGCTTGTCCCTGACTTTTCTTCCTTCACTGCTGAGAATTTAAATTGACCCAATTTGCATATCACATTAAACCGTTGTTTAAAACAATGGTGCTGATGCATAAAACTATACTTTGATGTGACCTGCAAACTTGGTCATTGTTACTGCTGCTGTTATTTTGTTGGTTAATTTGCTCCTAATGGTTGTTGATGATATTGGAAATGCAGCAAGCTTGTTGTTTTTTAGTCGTTTAGTCGTGTTTGACTCTTCGTGACCCCACGGACCAGAGCACGCCAGGCACTCCTGTCTTCCACTGCCTCCCACAGTTTGGTCAGACTCATGTTGGTAGCTTCGAGAACACTGTCCAACCATCTCGTCCTCTGTCGTCCCCTTCTCCTTGTGCCCTCCATCTTTCCCAACATCAGGGTCTTTTCCAGGGAGTCTTCTCTTCTCATGAGGTGGTCAAAGTATTGGAGCCTCAGCTTCAGGATCTGTCCTTCCAGTGAGCACTCCGGGCTGGTTTCCTTCAGAATGGATAGGTTGGATCTTCTTGCAGTCCATGGGACTCTCAAGAGTCTCCTCCAGCACCATAATTCAAAAGGTGCTGGAGGAGACTCTAGAGAGTCCCATGGACTGCAGCAAGCTTAAGAAAAGTCAAAGGGTTGGTCTTTCTATCCGTAACTGACCTCTGGAACGTATAGCCACAAAAATGCTGAAGCAGTGAGCATTGGTGGGCAGGATTCACCTAATGAGTCCTAGCAGCAGAAGCTCTAAACAATGAAATATGCTCGCACAATGGGACTTAACCCCTTCTCCTCCCACCACATCTCTCACTCGCTCCCCAAAAGTTGTTCTGGGGGGATCAGGAGAACCCCCAGAACAGCATTGGGAGGGGGAGAAAAAGGGGATCATTCCATCTGGCAAGCTGAAACTGCCTTTGACGAATTAAACAATCTTTTTTTGGGGGGGGGTTGTTGTTTTTGTTTGGCACAATGGTGTGTATTTTGTGTGTATGTTTTTATATTCTAAACTGCCCTGTGATCATCGGACGAAGGGTGGTATAGAGACTGAATGAATGAATGAATGATGCTATCTACTTAGTGTGATGTTGAATTTCACCCAATGTCTCATAAATGGGAGTAAAATATTTTGTGGAAGCAGATGGCTCCTAACCACGGTAGCCAAAAACAGCAACTTCCATGTGCAGTAACTGACTGCTAAATTATTTTAAACACAGTGTCCTTTCTAGGCTCCCAAGTTGCTGTCTGGCCATGCACAGTTAGGATGGGGATGTTGCGTCCTACAGAGCAGAACCAGGACCAGAAAAGTCTGATAGTCCTGTCAAGGCTAGTGGTAGTCCAAATTTGGTAGTCCAGTCCAGGTTGGTGCTGTCAGATCCACCATACATCTCCTCCTCCCTCCTCCTCAGTTGCCCAACTGCCTTGCTTTTTGACAGCCTTAGAATATTTGGGTTGGGCCCGATCCAACTTGGGGCGATCCGGGGCTACCTCAACACATTTCAGCTAAATCCCGCATGGGCCCAAATGGGCCCAGTTCAGTTTGAAATCCAGGCAGAGCACAGCCCTGATATTCACCACCATCTCCATTCTTGCAGACACTACCCAGGCCCTGAATCTGCATCAACTTAAGGACTGCTTTGCAAGATCATTTCTCTCTTCCTCTTTTGTTTGTGTGTGTGTCCACAATAGCTATTGTTCAAAGGTATACTGTTGAAGTACATGGAGGTTTGATTGAGCTCTAATGGCTCATAGACCTTCTCCAAATTTCTCCAAAACGTGTTTAGAAGCCATTCAAAAGCTGGGGCCCATCCATCGCCACAACATTTGGAATACGTTCCCTCATATTTACCTACCTAGGCAATGAGTGTGGGGTAGGGTTTCTTAATTAAGGTCAGCAACTGGCTCCAGGCCTGGTGTATGAAAGGGCTGCTATGGAAGAGCAGAACATTTATTAAATGGAACATTCTCCTCTGCCTCCCTTTGGTCAATCTGTCTTTTTGAATTTGAGAGATAAAAACCACTGAACCTCGCAAACTGGTCCTGTTCTTGCAGGAAAGTGCCAAGGGGACTGGGGTGGGGGGAGTCAGAGAGAGCTAACTCTAGGCAGAAACTCAAAATGCAACACAGCTGAAGTCTTTCTTCTTCTTCTTAGAAACAGTAAGGATGCTCCCCAGATTCTCAAAGGCAAAGAATGATACATGTGTAATTTGCCATTCACTGGTACGTTCAGAGAATGAAATAATGAGCAGAAGGAAAGCAAATGAATGTCTCTCCCTGAGAGTTCGGCTATCGTATCTACTATAACAGCAACAACAAAAAACCTGGGCAAATTCCTACCTTATTCCGGGTTTGAGTTTGCCCAATCAGGATGAGAGCATTGGAAGATATGATGGAGAGGCAGAAGTTGATAAGGATGACGGAACGTTCGGAACGGATGTACCTACAGAAGACGAAGAAAAAGGTAGACGGAAGAAGAGAGCCTTAGATCCATGATCTGCAACTTGTCAAAAGGCTGGTCATGGGAATGGGGAAATCTGCCAAATTCAGTTATCACTCAATGCTCCATTTTTTCTGATCTTAAATTCTCCACATTTCCCCCCGAAAAAGGACCTCGTGAAAATCCTTCTAGTGAGAACTTCTCCTTGTGCACATTTTGTATGCACCTTTACATGGTATACACTTGCTTGCAAAGCAGTTTTCCCTAATGCAATGCAGTTTAATGCACACTGTGCCCTACCTAGTACATGCATTTCTGCACACATTACTAGCCTGGAACACTGCACTACAAAATTTGGAGAAATACGAATTTTGAAAGAAGCCTGTGTTTCAGCCTGCGTATCATATTGGAAAGTGCAAATGAGGTTGTTATACCTTTAAATGATGAACTGAATTGAATTCCCTTGCACCATCTCTGGCTGTGACCCTCATGGGACCCGTTAGCTTACAGACCCAATTCAAGGTGTTCACATTCATGTTTAAAGCCTCTGTAGCTTAAGCAAGGACCATCTCCTTTCCTGCAGACACACCCAGAGATTAAGATGGGCAGAGGGGGCCTGCTTGGTAGCTTTGCTGCCTTCCATAGCATTGGGGCTGGCAGCTCAGGGGAGAGTTTTCTCTGAGGCAGCTCCCAAAATATGGACTTCACCTACAGAGGTGCATCTACCATCTTCATTGCATAGTTTCCTGAAGATGACCTCTTTACCTTCACCGTCAACAGTTAATATTTTTTTTTTTGGGGGGTACGTTCTTTTAATTGATTTTAAGTTGCACTCCTGGATTTTAATGCCATGTGTTTATATGGTTGCCACCCACCCTGGGACCCAGTGGTAAAGGCTAAGCAAGAACGTTCTTAAATAATCCCTAACCTGCAACGTGTGATCCATTTCCAAGAGCCCATGGGGCAGGAGAAGCTGTAATATACCAAGTCAGACCAATACAGTGGTACCTTGGGTTACAAACGCTTCAGGTTACAAACACTTTGGGTTACAAACTCCGCTAACCTGGAAGTAGTTGCTCCGGGTTGCAAACTTTGCCCCAGGATGAGAACGGAAATCGTGCGCTGGCGGCAACTGGAGCCCCCATTTGCGAAAGCGCACCTCAGTTTAAGAACGGTTTCGAGTTAAGAACCCGGTTTCGGGTTAAGAACAGACCTCCGGAATGAATTAAGTTCATAACCCGAGGTACCACTGTAGCCCATTGGTCCATGTAGCTCAATATTTTCAACAATAACTGGCAGTTCGTCTTCAAGATTTCAGATAGGAGATGCCAGGGATTCCACCTGAGACGTTCTGCATGAAAAGCAGATGCTCCACCACTGAACTGTGGTCCTTTCCCAATCTGAAATCCATGATCTCTACCATGAAATGACAGCAACAATTACCCTGTCATGGAAAACGAGTTTCTGCAAACTCTTGGCATGCAAACTCACGGTCACTTCAGCTTAAAGCAAGACACACCTCTCCACAAGCACCTTATTCCCTGTGGAATCACATAACCTGGGTGATGTGCTCAGCTGTGGCCCAATGATGAGGCGGGGGGTGAGGTGCCCACCTTGAGCAGTGGAAGCCCTAGAAGCAGAACCCACTGTGCCTCCGACACCCTTCCTGCCACCCCTGCTGCCAGCAGAGAAGAGGCTCTGACAGCAGCACCGGTTTCCAGCAAGATCTCGCAAAATCTCACCAGAGGTCAGCACAGCTACCAGCGCTTAGTGGGTGCTGGCACTGCTAGCGCCAGGGTGGCAGCGAGGAGGCAAGGTGGCACGTTCCCGTTTTGCCTCAAGCAGCGAAGTGGGAGGTGCCACCCCTGGATATAGAGGATCTCATCTTGGTTTCAAGGCACAATGCTGGATGATTTTCAGTACCTTTCAAGCCCCACATTTCTGTTTGTTCTGTCCTACTAAGAGTTGGCAGCTGGTGGACCTCGGGCCAAATCCGGCTGCAGGAGAGCCGCCAGCTGGTCTACCAACTCAAGGAAGTTGTTCCTGATACTGGCTTGAGTTGACAGCTGCCGCCACCGCCACCACAACAAAATTACAGCCAGTGTAATTTCAGCAGGACTTCAAGGAGGAGAGGGAATGGAAACTGCACAATTGCTAGGCAGCTCCCTGTGTGCCATGTTGTGCTTTGGGGGGCAAATAGACAGAGGAAGCTGCCACAGGACAGGAAGAAGAAGAGTTTGGATTTGATATCCCGCTTTATCACTACCCGAAGGAGTCTCAAAGCGGCTCACATTCTCCTTTCCCTTCCTCCCCCACAACAAACACTCTGTGAGGTGAGTGGGGCTGAGAGACTTCAGAGAAGTGTGACTAGCCCAAGGTCACCCAGCAGCTGCATGTGGAGGAGCGGGGATGCGAACCCGGTTCACCAGATTACGAGTCTACCGCTCTTAACCACTACACCACACTGGAAGGCTGGGGTAAACTGACTCCTTCCCCCGATGTAACCTCATAATGTTACCTGGAATATATACCAGCTAAAATGGCATTATATGCAAAATCTTGTGTTTCGATTAGCTTTCTGCAGTGTGAATGTGCATGTGAATGACTTTTACGGTTCTGGGTTGTATCCAATGCTCTGTGGGCACAGTTCTGCAGGTGCAGTGGGACTTCTGTTTCCTCTCCTCTCCCTACTCTTCCTTAACCCCCCAGAACTGATTCTGTGGGTGTGCAGGAGGCTGGAGGGGGCCAGATAACAGGAAGAGGAAGCTCCATTTACACATGAAACCCATTGCCCCAGCACAGCTGCAGCACTGGATAGAGCCCGGCCTTATTATTATATGCATCAATGACATGTTGCTTGCAAAACAACAACAAACTAAGTAACAGTCTGGAGGGGCCCGTAATTGCAAGCAAATTCACTATATTTTGCTATACTGAAGAAAAGGACTTTTGTAAGTTATAATAGACAGCAATTAAGTAAGCTACCCAGAGTGGCTGGGGAAATGCAGCCAGATGGGTGGGTGAGGTCTCCTCCTCCTCCTACTACTCCTTCAGTGCATAGTTAAACTATGGAACTCATTCCCACAGGAGGCAGTGATGACCACCAACCTTTTAAAAAAGGGCTCTGCCCTGCCTCCACAGCTGGAGACAGTAACGTTTCTGAATCCTAGTTGCTGGAAAGCAAGTGAGGGGAGAGAGCTCTTGTGGCAGAATCCTGCTTGCTGGTTGGCCACCGTGAGAATAGGATGCTGGACCAAATGGGCCATTGGCCTGATCCAGCAGGGACTTTTTATGCTACTGGGTTTCTGCTTGGCTTGCTGGGTCACATGTGATTCACGGCCAAATGAAACCATTATCCTATCTAGATGTACAAGGGATCTAGACACACATGAATGTGCACACACACACAGAGAGAGGAACCCACTCCCCATCCCCAAAGATCCTTGCCTCTCTGCTGCCTCTCTGCTATTTGTCACTGCTGGAAGCATGTCCGCGGTCCCCTGAGTCCGGACATAGATCAATCCGAAGAAACGGTGTCAGCGGGTTAAGCTTCCCGCTGGCTATAAGCCTAGAGGAGGCTGCAAAGTGGCAAAGGCTACAAAACCTTGGATTATTAAAATGTGAGATTGTAGCTCAGCCAGCCAGTGGCCAGTTGCAAGTAGGATCCAGGGCAGTGACAGATGCGTGCTGCTCTGAGCTGGAAGCCCTCAGATATATTGGCTGCGGAACTGAAGAAGGGGGGGAGCCCCACTCCTGGTTCACTGTGTTTTTCTTCTGTTTGCTTCATGGAATAAGAAGCTGCCCTTCGTCCAAGTGGCTCAGTAATGTCTACACTGCCTGGCAGTGGCTCCCCAGGATTTCAGACAGGGGACATTCCCTGGAGATGCCAGGGATAGAACCTTGGACCTTTGATGTGCAAAGCAGATGCTCTACCACAGAGCTATGCCTCTTCCCAATGGCAAAGATGCTTTACCCAGGAGTAAGAGCATGGGGGGGCATCCATCTATGGCTGTTGGTGGGGGCATATATTCCCCTCTGTAATTCGTTCTTGGAGGACACCAGCCACTAAGAGTAGACCTGTTTGCACCTGCATATTTGTCTCCCAGATTTAACGAAATGCCCTCACAATTTTGGAAGGACGGAAGCAGACGTGGGAGACCACTCCAACTCTCACCCATAGAAACCTTTTCTATTCCCCATTCGAGCTCCCCAAATATATTGTATTGTCTTATTGTGTGTATGCGTGGTGGCAAACCCAGGCTTGACTCTGTGTAAAATGAGCACGGGAGTATCAGAAGAGCCCTGCTGGGTCAGGCCAAAGGCCCATCTAAGCCCAACATTCTGTTCTCACAGTGGCCAACCAGACTGGGAAGTCCGCAAGCAGGACTAGACCGCAACAGCTTTCTCCTTGTTGTGATTCCCAGAAGCTGCTATTAAGAGGAATACGGTGATTGACAGAGGAGGTAGAACACAGTCACCATGCCTAGGAACCACTAATAGCTTTATTCTCCACCAGATGGATGGTCCCAGATCCACAATGTCCTTCCCCATTGACAGCCTTAAAAGGTAAAGGTAAAGGGACCCCTGACCATTAGGTCCAGTCGTGTCCAACTCTGGGGTTGCGGCGCTCATCTCGCTTTATTGGCCGAGAGCCGGCGTACAACTTCCAGGTCATGTGGCCAGCATGACAAAGCTGCTTCTGGTGAACCAGAGCAGCGCACGGAAATGCCGTTTACCTTCCCACCAGAGCGGTACCTATTTATCTACTTGCACTTTGACGTGCTTTTGAACTGCTAGGTGGGCAGGAGCTGGGACCAAGCAATGGGAGCTCACCCCGTCGCAGGGATTCGAACCGCCGACCTTCTGATCAGCAAGCCCTAGGCTCTGTGGTTTAACCCACAGCTCCACCTGGGTCCCTTAGCTTTAGATGATTTCTATCTGAATGTAAGAGCACAGCTAGATCAGGACAATGGCCCATCTAGCCCAGCAACCTGTTCTCATGGTGGTCAACCAATGGAAGACTACACACAGAATCTGAGTACACTCATCCTATCTGCAGTTCCAACCCTACGGCCTCCCACAGTGGATTGGGTGGGGGCATAGCATCATGGTCTTGTCCTCCATGAATCTGTCCATTCCTCTTTTAAAGCCATCCCAAGTTGGCGGCATTCACCAAATGGATAAAAATAAAGCCATGGGCTAGTGGGCAAGAGAAAAACAATTAAGCAACTCTTTCTGACATTCCTCCACCCAGTGCTGCTTCTTGGTAAACAGATGGGGTGGGGTTTGGGAACTCTTAGGAAAGTTGTTATCAGAAGTGATGAGAGTTGGAGTTCAGCAACATCTGGATGGCCAGATGTTCCCTCACTCCTACTTTAGCTTTATTCAGAACACGATCACTATCAAAGCTTTATTGCCAACCATGGGTCAGATCCATTCAGCGCAGGGAGTTCATAGGGTATCCTAAGCTACACACACCTGCACTGCAACTGAGGCAGAGCCCTAGGCAACACACTGCACAACTGGTTTTGCAATCTCAGACAATCCAGTCATTCAAACCCTGACAATTAGCTGATCATCAGAGCTGAATAAATAAATAAAAGAATATGCATATCTGTATGTTGTTGGGGTTTTTTTTTTAACCCCCCCCTTTTTGGTGAAGTATAAATTGGCACTCTAGTTAAGGTTAGGGAAATTTCTCAGGGAGGTTATAAACACACCTACAATTGTCTCACGATGCACAGCAGACCTCATGACTTTCAAATGCCTTCTTATCTCTCCCAGTATTTAAGAGAATGCATAAATGAATTACCACAGAGCATTAGAGTGTGCTGTAGACGTCGCTAGGAATGATGAAAAGTAACTATAGATTTATGGTTTCAGACAGAGATACAAATATGCAAATGAGAATACGTATTTATGAATGGAGGAGAGTAGAACCTTTACCTCCAGACTGAGATGTATATGATTATCAAAAGCAAGAGAGTCAAGGAAGACACTCCACAGCCTACGATTAACGTGACCGAAGGGACGAGCACTTTTTCTGTGTTCTGAAAGAGAGGAAATAAAAACCATGAGTATACTTGAAAGAGCAGGTGACCTACATTCTGCAAGATCTTTCCTGGTGATGATGTGGTAATAATAATTCAGCACGCGTGATTTCTGACCTGGATATTGTAATTCTGATTCTGCAGACATTAATCCCAAACTCTCCTTCTGCTTGATTCTGTCTGATTTACCTTCTATCAGGGAGGGGAAAAGCTATTTTGTGGTCAGCATGCACCAAGTTAGTCAGAAGGGGTAGTAGCTGGATGCAGAAACTCACGGGCAAACCTAGTGAGCAGGTTGAAAAACAATCACACATCCAAATGAAATCAATGGTAGGTCTGCTTTGGGGAGTTCATTGCCTACCAAGGGTTTCTGAAAGAAAGGATATTCTAGATACTCCGTGGAGATTCTACAAACATATGGGTGAATAGAAAAGCTGGAAATCCCGTAGACATAAAATGATAGGCTCCACACACTCCTAGAATTATTTATTCAGAAATTCACTGATCATTCTTTCGAGAAGAGTTGAAGTGGCCAGAGAGACCTTTAGATAACTGCATCATTCTAGTTCACAGAAGAACTCCAACTCAACCAAGGGGAAAAATCAACACGCTTGTAATGGGCTACACAATGTCAGGATGATTTCTATGCATGCAACGACCATCATGGATGTGACAGAGCTTTAACATCCGATGTGACTCAGTTAGTGGAGTCTGTTCACCTATTCAGCTGCAAGTCACCGAGCAATAACTGTGTAAATGATGCGTGTGGAAATCGTGGAATCACAGAGGTGGAAGGACCTCAAAAGTCTATGAGTCAAATTCACCTGCCAATGCAGGAAGTCAACTGAAAGGTGGACAACCAGCCTTCCTTAAAAACATCAAACAGGGAGCAGAAGCAAAGCTAGGCATTATTTGAGCACCTGCCAAGGTCCATTTATTTATTCTGTTGCATTTATACCCCATCTTTTTCTCCAAGGAGCATGAGGTGAGGTACAGCGGTTCTGGTCCTCCTCATTTAATCCCCACAACAATAACCCTGTGAGAGAGGTTAGGCAGAGAGGTAGGGACTGGCCCAAGGTCACCCAGTGAGCTTCACGGCCAAGTGGGGGTTTGAACCCTGGTCTCTCAGGTCCTAGTCCAACACTAACCAGTAGACCACACTGGCTTCCCTGCAGGGACGGCACTTCTCATCCTCTTGGCTGCATCTGCCTGCTACCTCCAAGCACCCAAGCCATGGCTAGAGTGAGGAAAGGCAGCAGCATCTGCCTCAAGTTCTCCATCAGAGGCTGGATTGGACCCAGAGGAAGAGGGGAAGTGGCTGGCATGTTCAAGTCTTTTTCAAACATTTTACCAGAACCTCAAATTGAAGATGCACTTCAAAAAATGTGTACTGGGTTTCCAGGAAGATTTCCAACCCGGGGATGTGAAAACTGAGCAGTGCAACCTTTCGCTCTTCTCACGGCCAGAAAAAAAGAAAAGAAGAGAAGAGAAAAATACATTCTGTGGGTATAACAAAGCAAACTCGCTCACAGCTGTGCCTCCCTGACCAGCTTAAACAACCAGCTTAAACAAGGCTTATGATATGAGACTTAAGGAGCTAAACTCTTAAGACTTAAGCTTAGGAGGCTGAGGGGTGACGTGATTGTGGTGCACAGATTCATGGCATGTGGAAAAGCTGTGAGACAGGAACGGAGGGAATGTTCTGGCCATCTCAAAACTCAAAGGGGGCTGGGACCATCTGGGTTAACTAACCTGTGAACCTCCAGCTCATCATCACCGACTATTGGTCATGCTGGTTGTGGCTGATGAGAGTGTACGGGTGTCCATTTTTGGGGGTGGGGAGAGGGATGAAATGAAATTGACAGGGAATGAATCCCAGTGTGATGTGGCTTCCTCATGCTCAGGAGGACCAGCCACTGTACTGCACCATGGTCAGCTCTATGCTCGGCCTCCCTCGCCCCCTCAACGCTGAGGGGGCCTGGGCCCCTGCCAGCTGATATTGAGAGGGCCAAATACACCTCCACCCCTAGGAGTTGGCGCACCTGCTCTCCAGTTTCCTGCTTTACTTCTCGGTCCCATCACTGCCAACTTACAACTCTTCGTCTTTGTCTAAGTTCCAGCTGGTTAACTCACACAGATCCACTTTCCTTTGTTTCCGTTAATGGCTCATCACCCAGCCTATTGCCTCAGCAGAGAAAGCTGGCCTGTACCTTAACACTTGCAAGATCCAAGGGTTCAAAAGGTCTATGCATACAGCCTACTTCTTCCCCCTCACCTCAGACTCGGTTGTTTTGATCAAGAACATAAGAAGAGCCTGCTGGATCAGACCCATGACCCACCTAGCTCAGCATCCACCCAGATGCCCCCAGAGCAAGTTCTGAGCACAACACCATTCACCCCACTTTGCAGCAACTGGTATTCAGAAACATTACTGCCTCCGAGCATGGAGGCAGAGCATTGCCACCATGGCTGTTAGCCAACCACAGCCAATAGATCAAGCGGTTCATACACTTTCTACTTAAAATCAATAAATGCATCAGTTCGGAGATTCTACTGTTTGACCTCTCCGAAGCCCAGGAGGAGCAGCAGCAACAAAACGTGACCTCTGTTTACAACGGAGTAGCTCACCTTCCTTGGCACATGAGATCCTGGGCTCATGCGCCACCTCATTCCCTTACTGCCGGGCATTGGCGCTGCCAGGTTACTTCAAAGTGCACTAGCAGGGAGGGTAGGAAGAGAGTGGGGGGGCACCTCTTTGTGTCTCCCTTCCCCAGTTCATATGATGCTGTAAGAATGGGGAGAGAAGGGGGGCCTTTCAATCAATGCTTCCAACTAGGGTGGAAGTAATGGCTGCTGCTGCTCCTGCCTGGGGGCTGAGAGCTGTCTCTGCTCTTAAATAACCTGCCTGGGAGCAGAGAAAGATGTTTCGCTTTCCCTTCCCCATCTTTCCCCTCGCCTTCCTTTTCTTCTGCATTGCCCTGCTTACTTTCCTCGTCCTCTATTCTAAGCCATTTTTTATTCATTTCCTACCGGATCTCAATTGTTTTCTTCCTTCACAACCCGCCCCCCACCCCCCTCCACCGCCGCATGGAAGATGGGAACTCACATGGAAGATGGAACAAGCTTTTTTTCATAGAATCATAGAATCATAGAGTTGGAAGAGACCCCAAGGGCCATCCAGTCCAACCTTCTGCCAAGCAGGAAACACCATCAAAGCATTCCTGACAGGTGGCTGTCAAGCCTCTGCTTAAAGACCTCCAAAGAAGGAGACTCCACCACACTCCTTGGCAGCAAATTCCACTGTCAAACAGCTCTTACTGCCAGGAAGTTCTTCCTAATGTTTAGGTGGAATCTTCTTACTTGTAGTTTGAATCCATTACTCCGTGTCCGCTTCTCTAGAGCAGCAGAAAACAACCTTTCTCCCTCCTCTATATGACATCCTTTTATATATTTGAACATGGCTATCATACCACCCCTTAACCTTCTCTTCTCCAGGCTAAACATACCCAGCTCCCTAAGCCGTTCCTCATAAGGCATCGTTTCCAGGCCTTTGACCATTTTGGTTGTCCTCCTCTGGACACGTTCCAGCTTGTCAGTATCCTTCTTGAACTGTGGTGCCCAGAACTGGACACAGTATTCCAGGTGAGGTCTGACCAGAGCGGAATACAGTGGTACTATTAGTTCCCTTGATCTAGATGCTATACTCCTATTGATGCAGCCTAGAATTGCATTGGCTTTTTTAGCTGCTGCATCACACTGTTGACTCATGTCAAGTTTGTGGTCTACCAAGACTCCTAGATCCTTTTCACATGTACTGCTCTCAAGCCAGGTGTCACCCATCCTGTATTTGTGCCTTTCATTTCTTTTGCCCATGTGTAGTACTTTACATTTCTCCCTGTTAAAATTCATCTTGTTTGATTTGGCCCAATTCTCTAATCTGTTAAGTTCATTTTGAAGTGTGATCCTGTCCTCTGGGGTATTAGCCACCCCTCCCAATTTGGTGTCATCTGCAAACTTGATCAGGATGCCCTCAAGCCCATCATCCAAGTCATTGATAAAGATGTTGAATAAGACTGGGCCCAAGACAGAACCCTGTGGCACCCCACTAGTCACTTCTCTCCAGAAGTGACTAGTGACTAGTTTTCTCCCGCTCTGGAGGGTAGGACCCGAACCAATGGTTTCAATTTACAAGAAAGGAGGTTCCCACTAAACATCAGGAAGAACTTTCTGACAGTAAGAGCTGTTTGACATTGTAATGGTCTCCCAGAGCGGGAGGTGGTGGACTGTCCTTTCTTGCAGGTTTTAAAGCAGATGTTAGATGGTCATCTGTCATTGATGCTTTAGCTGAGATTCCTGCATTGTAGGGGGTTGGACTAGATGACTCTTGGGGTCCCTTCCAACTCAACAGTTCTGTGATTCTATGATATGCATCTACTATCTGAGTGAGAGACTGCTGGTGTCCTTCTACCGAGGCTCCATAGAGAGCATTCTTATATACTGTATTTGTGCCTGGTTCTCCAGCTGCACAGCCAGGGAGAAGAAGATACTTCAGAAGGTCATAACCACAGCCCAAAATATTATTGGTCATCCTCTCCCATCTCTGGAAGAACTATACAGTTCCCGTTGCCTTAAAAAGGTTAACAATATTTTAAAGGATCCATCTCATCCAGGATATAGTCTCTTTGCACCATTGCCTTCGGGTACAAGATATAGAACAATTAGATCAAGAACAAATAGATTGAAGAACAGTTTCTACTCAAGAGCTATAACCATCTTAAATGCTGTAACCAGATAATATGACCTTGGAGAGCTGTGATGAGTGTATGTGTGGCTTTTTTTGGTGTGTGTGTGTTTTGTGCTGTTTTTTGTTTCAGTTTTTTTAACAGGATGGCATGCAATTTCGTTGCACTTGTATAGCGTTGTGCTTGTACTTGTGCAATGACAATAAATTATCTTATCTCATTTAGATAGTGAAATGCTGGTTTCTCCCCCTTTGTTACTATTAGTATTATTTATACATTATTTTCTCCATTTTTGTTAAATTTGCAAATAAAAAAGGGGGGAGGGGAGAAAGAAAGAGAGTAGCTCATGCTACTGCCGGTTTTGATGACGATGAATCCCATTCCCCCAAGAAACTCTTGGAGAATGCCTACCCTTGACAGAGAAATTGGGGGAAAACATTTGTGGTTTTTCTTGGTCTACAAGTAGAGCGGAAGGTTTTGAGAGATCACTTGTGCACAGCTTTAGCCTAAGTGTCAGGTCTTGTCACTTTCCTGAGCGGCTCTATGAATGAAGACAGATGCAAAAATTTCTAGAGAATCGGTACTTGCTTGAAAGTGCCTTGATCATAGCACCATGTTGCAGTAATGCAATCTTGTGGTCATCAGTGGACAGTAGCATCATAACAGTGACCCTGCAGGCAATGGGAGACCGGCCAGCGTCGCAGAAGGTGGCCCCGCTCTGCTCCGCACCGGTTTAGTGTGGAGCATGGGAGCTGACCGAGGGGGCGGCGGGGGTCCATGGGCCAGTTAAACGACCCCCATGGGCCGCTTGTGGCCCATGGGCCTTAGGTTGTTGACCCCTGATCTACACCATACTAGACCGACAACAGCAGTGAGAGGGAAGGAAGGAGCAGGCAAGGGAGGGAGATGAGATTGCTCCTCCCCTGTGATGGCCTGGGATTCAGACTCAGATGCTGAACCTGAGGGATCCCAGCCTGCACAGGATTCCCCGCCTCCAGAACCAGCAGAGCCGGGGCTAGGGCCTGAGTCGGAAGGGTCCTCACCTGTGCTGGATCCTCAGGTGCAGGCATCTGCTGAGTCTGCTCTGGCTCCTGCTGGGATGGAGGACCCATTGCCTGCAGGTGCTCCACTATCAGCCCCTTTAGGGGAAGCTGAGGTTGCCTCTGGGTCCGGTAACCCTCCAGCCTCTCCTGAGTTGCAGAGGCTCAGGGCAGAGAGGCGAAGGGAACTGAGTTCCCACAGGAGGAGTGCTCGCCTCCAAGCCAGGAGAGGTGAGTCACCAGAGGATCAGGGCCGCCCTCTGCCTCGGGGCAGATAAAAGCCAGCCAGCCCCAGCCCCAAGTTGCAGGAGCAACATTGTTGGTGACCAGTTCCTGCTTGAAACCTGTCCTGCTTTCCTGCCTGAGCTCCTGACCCGCCCTGGTTCCCTGCTTGCCTACCTGTTCCCGACTTTGCCTGACTCCCTGCCCTGCGCCCAGCTTCAGTTATTACGGACTGCCTTTACGTTGTACCTCTGACCACCTTTCGGGTAACCCACGGGACCAGCACATCCCCCCTTCTTTCTGTTGCTGTTCACACTGGGCTGAGTTCCTCATTAGGTGCACCAACAGCAACTCAACCACCATTTTGGGATGACCAAGCTCAAATTATGGGGAAAACATGTCCTGTTTGAAATCCAAATGGGACAGGGGAAACATTTGTCCAAAAACGGGATGATCCCGTTCTTCTAGGGACAGGTGGCAACCCTAACTGAAATGTATCTATAGCTGAACTGAACAAATATTCCCACACTCTCTCCTTGTCTTTAAATGACGCTGATTAAATAAGCATAAAAATGATTAGTCACAACTAAGGTGTCTCAAACTGCTTTGCGGCAACAAATGCAGAAATAAGGAAGCCATCAAAATCAGATACGAAAACAGCAATAAGCAGAAACTTAAATACTCATCTGGAAATACCTTTAAAAGCAACCAGACCTTCCTTTGTTCCCTGTAAAGCTTTCGGTACATTAATGGGATTGTGCTGATTAATTAAAATAGTCACCATCATCCTTGACAACACGCAGGAAGATAAAAATCCTCCTGGGCTCCCCAGGCGACGTATTTCAGAGCCCATCTCATTAAGCAAAGCTCTTAGTTTGCTCCACTAGAATGATAAGCAAAAGTCTCTTCCCTTTTTGCTGCAAGCGGAGGGGCTTATCTGAAGTACCTCGAGGCATTTAGTGACTCCAGCCATGTTTGCCAGCCATGCCACTGCTACCCTTTCGGAATTAATTGGCACTTCCTGAAACAAAATGTGAACTGAATCACGGCTACCCTTCAAAGTTCTAGCTCTCCAAATGTTGTAATAATACATCTTGCGAAAAAAGGAGGGGAGTTGCATAAAGATGTATGTTTTTATTTATTTGCATTTATCTCCCACCTTTTTCTCCAGGGTTTCACGGTTCAATGCCCACCCGCCCCCCATTTATTTCCCACAACACCCCTGTGAGGTAGGCTAGGCTGGCAGGCAGGGGATAATTTTATTATTTATATGGCACCCATCTGACTGGGTTGCCCCAGCCACTCTGGGCGGCTTCCAGCAAAATGTAAAAAAAAAAAAATCCCAATAAAACATAAAATGATAAAAACTTTCATATACAGCTTCAAGGCTGAGTGGGGTTCTTGTTTTTGTTTATTATGGTATGTACTTTTGTGTTTTTATATTGTAAACTGCCCTGTGTTCTTTGGATGAAGGGCAGTATAGAAATTGAATGATTGAATGAATGAATGAATGAAATCTCTGGCCTCCCAGGTCCGCATCCAAACTCTAATCACTATGTTGCACTGTCTCTATTGCTATTAGTGAAAATAACATTACAAAAAGTGCATCCTATTAGGGGAAAATGCTTTTTAAAATGTGTGTGTTGGGCAAAATTGCACATGGAAGTGTATAAGGAGAAATTCATCCCCCCCCCTCAAGCAAGCATATGCAGAAATATAGTGAGATAAATTTAAGATTTAAAATTAGGGAAGAGGGAGAGAGGGACTGACATGAACCGATCAGTCCATTCCTCTAATTAGAAATGTGTGTTGAGAGGAAATGCTTTTTTAATAGAAAAAATAGGTGTTTAAATTCACATTACAATGCAAATGTTTGC
Source organism: Darevskia mixta (assembly GCA_034641385.1). Taxonomy (NCBI): domain Eukaryota; kingdom Metazoa; phylum Chordata; class Lepidosauria; order Squamata; family Lacertidae; genus Darevskia; species Darevskia mixta. The sequence continues at coordinate 632,073 of JAWWNH010000086.1, forward strand.
TCTGCATTAAAATAAATAAATCACAGATTTAATTAATCCAGCGAAGAGACAGAACTGACTTATGGGTGAAAACAAGTGAAAGAGGCACGGACCAGAAATAGACTAATTTGCCTGTCCCAATTAGTGACTCCATCTGGAGATGGTAAACAAGACGAAAGTGGGGTACTGAAATATAGGTCTAAGTTTTAATCTTACTCCTTCTATCTCTCGGCCTTGAGAAAGGAAAAAGACTCATTTTTCCTTACCAGTGATGGGAAAAGTTACAACTTAATATAGGTTGCATCCATGCCCTACACCTGAAACACATTTGTATAATTTTAATAGTTGCATCTCCTCTCAAGAAATATCATGGGAGCTGTAGATTGCAAAGGGTCTCCTAAAAATACTCAACACCCTTAATGAACTACAGTTCCCATGTTTCTTTGGGGGAAGCCGTGACTTTTAAAAGATGCAAACTACATCCACAAGAGCAAAAGTAGCCAATAAAGGTCTCAAAGCAGTTACAGACCCTCCAGGTCTCCCTATTTTCCAGGGACAGTCCCAAATTAACAGTTTTTTATTTGATCCCAGAATGTCCCGCTTTTCCTCAGGATGCCCCTATTTTCACTGGAGAAATATTGGAGGCCATGGAGTTATGCGACCCTTGAGCCAAGGAGAAAAGTATCTATATAACCTTCAGAAGACATCTGAAGGCAGCCCTGTATAGAGAAGTTTTGTAAACCTTTAATGTTTCATTATGTTCTTATATATGTTGGAAGCTACCTAGAGTGGCAGGGGCAACCCAGTCAGATGGATGGGGTATAACAACAACAACAACAACAACAACAACAACAACAACAACAACAACAATGGAACAGGACATCCTGATTTTCATCAGAGAAATGATGGAGAGTATGCTGTTACCCAGGCTGTTTTACTTGGAAACTTTAGGCTTCCCCCAAAGGATCTTGGGAAGTGTTGTTTGTTAAGGATGCTGAGAGTCATTTTGTTGTTGTTTAGTCATTTAGTCATGTCCAATTCCTCATGACCCCATGGACCAGAGCACGCCAGGCACTCCTGTCTTCCACTGCCTCCCGCAGTTTGGTCAGATTCATGTTGGTCGCTTCGAGAACACTGTCCAACCATCTTGTCCTCTGTCGTCCCCTTCTCCTTGTGCCCTCCATCTTTCCCAACATCAGGGTCTTTTCCAGGGAGTCTTCTCTTCTCATGAGGTGGCCAAAGTACTGGAGCCTCAGCTTCAGGATCTGTCCTTCCAGTGAGCACTCAGGGCTGATTTCCTTCAGAATGGAGAGGTTTGATCTTCTTGCAGTCCATGGGACTCTCAAGAGTCTCCTCCAGCACCTTAATTGAAAAGCTTCAAATCTTCGGTGATCAGCCTTCTTTATGGTTCCCATCATAGAGCTATAATTCCTGGAGCGGTTTAAAACCAATGCCTTTTCCTGGGAAACACTGATGCCAACTCCCAGCATCCTTAAAGATTTACACTTCCCATGATTCTTTGCAGGATGCCGGGACTGTTTAAAGTGGTATGATACTGCTTTAAATGTATTGTGCAGATAGAGCCTTCGGCTACCCGCATCCCTATGATTGCAAGCTCCCTGGATAAAGGGAGCTCTCCTAATGTTTGTAAAGTTAGATCCCAGCCTTAATGTATGCTTGTGAAACATGGACCACTTATAAACGCCATCTCCAAAGTGAGTTCTCACAGAGAGCTGCCGTTGCGGGGTGGGCTAGAGGTCACTCCTCCTGGTTTGGGGGGTTGGGCTTGTGGCCACAGCTTCCAGGACCTGCTTGTTGTGAGGCAGTTTTGCTTGTAGCAATTTTGGAGGACGTCCCAGCGTCCTTAAATAGATCCCCACGTGGATCTGGGGTCACTCTTTTCAGAGCTTCGGATCTCCCACCCACCCCCTTCCCTGGTATAGGTTGGTGTTGACCTTGCTGTGCCTGTTATGGGGTCGCCTCTGTTAGGAGGGGCCTGGTAGGAATTTTGTCCATTTGGCAGATTGGCCAAGCCACTTGGTTTTTGCCTACTACATAGCAAATAGTCACAACTTGTAAGGTTGGCGGTTAGGCATTGGTTCTGTGGTATGGGTGAGCGGTGCCCCCCAATAAGTGATGTTGGTAATGGGAATTCCGCAAAGGAATCCAGGGACTCAACATTGCTGTCCAAACCCGGTGGGTGCAGGGCCATGCAGGAGTCCCTGTGGACCCCTGGGGAGGGGGAGGCTCTGTGTGATCCGGCCCCGTTAACTCTCCCCAGCTAATGGTTTCCCTTCGCTGACAATTGGTCAGCTCTGTCCCGCTGCGACAGCTAGTCTTGCTGCTGACTAGGGTCAGCTCTGTCCCGATTGGACAGCGTGAATCAATGCCTACGCAACCACTCACGTGATTTGTATTCAATAAAGTTGTGGCCAAAATATGCCCAAAAACCCAAACCAAAAATTATGTCTCCGGTGTGAGTTTATTGGTGGGCGTGACTGGGTGCCCTACACACGCAACTCCTCGAAAGATTCCATCAACGGTGTCTCCGAAAATTTTTACACATCACCTGGGAAGACAGGTGAACTAATACCAGTGTACTGGAAGAAGCAAAGATCACCAGTGTTAAAGCAATGATTCTTCAACATCAACTTCGTTGGACTGGTCGTGTTGTGCAGATGCCTGATTATCGTCTTCCAAAGCAACTACTCTCTTCCGAACTTAAAAATGGAAAGCGTCATGCTGGTGGTCAACAAAAGAGGTTTAAAGACTGTCTGAAGGCTAATCTAAAAAAAAAAAAGTAGTATAAACACCAACAATTGGGAAACACTTGCCTGCGAGCGCTCCAATTGGAGAACAGCCTTTACCAAAGGTGTCATGGGCTTTGAAGACACTCGAACTCAGGACGCAAGGGAGAAACATGCTAAGAGGAAGGTACGCTCGGCAAATCCACACCGTGATCAACTCCTGCCCGGAAACCCACTGTGAAAGGAAATGTGGATCTAGAATTGGCCTCCACAGTCACTTACGGACTCACTGTTAAGACCGTGTGTATGGAAGACAATCTTACTCGGCTACGAGTGATCTCCAAAGAAGACGAGATTCAGCATACTCTATAATGCACCATATCGAAACAACAGCATAAACAGCATAAACTGTCTCTATTTGCAGGGGGCACTGTTTTTGGAAGCTTTAGCTCACCAATCCCTGCCCTTCTGTTGGAAGGACCCACACTGCTAAGATCCCCCCACCTAAACATAATTTCTATGTCTTGGGTGGGGGTGCATTTATTCCCAGGCAGGACATCAGCTGGGTCTCCTGCATCATCGCTGGGAATCCTAAATGGTTTGGGGGTTCTTTGGCAGTAGAGTTGAGGGGATGCATCTGTGATTTTGGCTCTGACAGGGGAGCATCTCTGGGAAAAGGAACACCAGACAGGTGTCATTCTTTGCTCAACAATTCCCCTATCGTCACTCAGTGTTTAATGTAACGAGAACTGACACTTGGCTCTCCCTGCCATGTTTCTCTGAGCCAGGCACCCGAGCCAGCAGCATACCGGGACCTGGATGCAGATGGCGTTTTCTGCTGCAAAAGGGCTCAGCTTGCTCCCCTCTCCTGAGTGAGCAGAAGTTGGCGAGGCTCATGTTTTGGGGACGTGAGCGAAACATCAAGGGCTGGCCCTTAGGACACGTGCTGGGCTATAATGGGAGAAGAGAGAAGCCTGCAGGCTCCATGCTGCTGCAACAACAAACTTTGCCCACTTCAATGCCCACTGGCTTGGGCGAAGGCTGCGATAGATTTTCAGAGTTGCTCTCTGTCTTTCAGCAAAAGCCAAACACCACTTCTGAGTTAGGACAGCTGAATCATGACAGTTTTGGGCTGGGTGTTCATCAGTATGCGGATGATACCCAGTTCTACCTCTCTTTCAAATCAGAACCAGTGAAGGCGGTGAAGGTCCTGTGTGAGTGCCTGGAGGATGGATGGCGGCTAACAGATTGAGGTTGAATCCTGACAAGACAGATGTACTGTTTTGGGGGGACAGGGTACGAGCGGGTGTGGGGGACTCCCTGGTCCTGAATGAGGTAACTGTGCCCCTGAAGGACCAGGTGTGCAGCCTGGGAGTCATTTTGGACTCACAGCTGTCCATGGAGGTGCAGGTTAACTCTGTGTCCAGGGCGGCGGTCTACCAGCTCCATCTGGTACGCAGGCTGAGACCCTACCTGCCCGCGGACTGTCTCGCCAGAGTGGTGCATGCTCTGGTTATCTCCCGCTTGGACTACTGCAATGCGCTCTACGTGGGGCTACCTTTGAAGGTGACCCGGAAACTGCAATTAATCCAGAATGCGGCAGCTAGACTGGTGACTGGGAGTGGCCACTGGGACCACATAACACCGGTCCTGAGAGAGCTACATTGGCTCCCAGTACGTTTCCGAACACAATTCAAAGTGTTGGTGCTGACCTTTAAATCCCTAAACGGCCCCGGTCCTGTATACCTGAAGGAGCGTCTCCACCCCCATCGTTCAGCCCGGACACTGAGATCTAGCACCAAGGGCCTTCTGGGAACCAGGCAGATGGCCTTTTCGGTAGTGGCGCCCGCCCTGTGGAACGCCCTCCCAGCAGAGGTCAAAGAGATAAACAACTATCTGTCATTCAGAAAATACCTGAAGGCAGCCCTGTTTAGGGAAGTTTTTAACCTGTGATATTTTAATGTATTTTAATATCTGTTGGAGGCTGCCCAGAGTAGCTGGGGGGACCCAGCCAGATTGGGGGTGGTACAAATAATATTATATTATTATTATTATTATTATTATTATTATTATTATTATTATCATCATCATCATCATCATCATCATCATCATCATCATCATCTCTGATCTTCCCATTCCATTCTCCACAATCCCACATCTTCTGAGTTTCCTTACACGTCCTCCTGAAAATACACTTGTTTAATGCAACATGCGAACATCCCTTGCCCTTGTGGAGAGATACACCGTTCCTGTGTTTAGCTGAGATTCCTGCACTGCAGGGGGGTTGGACTAGATGGCCCTTGGGATCCCTTCCAATGCCACCATTCTGTGTGAAGAACAACCCTTTGCCATTTCCCTCCATGCTGAAATTTTGATTGTAAGTTCCTGTGTACACTGATACCACTAGATCTATAAATATCAATAAAGCAATAATAAGCTGGTTTTCTTTTTCTTTTCTTTTTTTTTTAAAAAATAGACTTGGAAAGCTCTTACAACCTTTCACTCTAACCAACATCTTTATTTTTCCTATCGTGTGCTCAATCTGATAACTCCAGATCGCAGAGCGTGTAAAAGCACCCGCTCATTGGAAGCCTGCTTGGAGAAGTTTAAAAGTCCCTTTCCTGCACATTTTTGTCGGTCTTAACAGGCCATTCCGCATAATTATAGTAAATAAAATGGACCCAGAGAGCTATCTTAATGCCGCGCTATTCATTAACAATTACTATGTCCTTACTCTCCACGAAGCAAACTCCGTGGGGATAGCAAAGCAATTTGTGCTTAGTAAACGGCTCGGGCGTTGTGCTCTCAGACATAACGCCGCACATCGCTAATAAGTAGGGAGATTCAAAGGGCTGTGACTAGACTATCCCCCTGCCCCAAATAATTTTCCAATCTTTTGCAGGGATGTGAAGAAACCCTGTTAAGAATAAGGTCTCTAGTGTGTGTGTGTTTGGGGTGGCAGTGGAGGCAGAGCCTAGCCATCATGGCTAGTAGCCCATGAACGCTTAAAAAAAGGTAAAGGTAAAGGGACCCCTGACCGTTAGGTCCAGTCGCAGACGACTCTGAGATTGCGGCGCTCATCTTACTTTCAGGCCAAGGGAGCTGGCATTTGTCCGCAGACAGCTTCCAGGTCATGTGGCCAGCATGACTAAGCCACTTCTAGCGAACCAGAGCAGTGCACGGAAACACCGTTTACCTTCCCGCCAGAGTGGTATCTATTTATCTACTTACACATTGACGTGCTTTTGAGCTGCTAGGTTGGCAGGACCGAGCAACGGAGCTCACCCCATTGTGGGGATTCGAACCGCCGACCTTCTAATCGGCAAGCCCTAGGCTCTGTGGTTTAGACCACAGCGCCACCCGCCAACGCTTTATCCTCCATGAATTTGCCTAATCCTCTTCTAAAAACATCTAGGTTGGGAGCCATTTTTGCCTCCTGAGGAAGTGAGTTCCACAGTGTGACCACACACTGTGTAGAGAGTATTCGTTTAATTTTTTTTGTCCTTCAGCTTTGTGTTTTTAAGGTTTTTATTTATTTATTTTGTAAGCTGATTAGAGCTATCTTTATGTTAGGCTGTCTATAAATGGATTAAATAATAATGGACCATGGGGAATGCTTTTATATCATTTCCTGACTCTCCTTGCTCTTGCCAAGATTGAGGGATCTGTTCTCGGCACTGTATTCGGCTGATGTGCAGATTGGGATTTAGAGCTCCATCACCTTTCACACTTCCCAAATCTTTCAACAGAGTTGAACCTAAACATGATATATTGCAAGAAAATAACTGTAAAGGTAAAGGGACCCCTGACCTTTTGGTCCAGTCGTGTCCGACTCTGGGGTTGCAGCGCTCATCTCGCTTTATTGGCCGAGAGCCGGTGTACAGCTTCTGGGTCATGTGGCCAGCATGACTAAGCTGCTTCTGGCGAACCAGAGCAGCGCACGGAAACGCCGTTTACCTTCCCGCCGGAGCGGTTCCTATTTATCTACTTGCACTTTGACGTGCTTTCGAACTGCTAGGTGGGCAGGAGCTGGGACCGAGCAACGGAAGCTCACCCCGTTGCAGGGATTCGAACTGCCGACCTTCTGATCAGCAAGCCCTAGGCTCTGTGGTTTAACCCACAGCGCCACCTGGGTCCCTAAACTGTATATAACTGTACTGTAAATAACTGTAAATAACTGTAATAAACTGTACATACACCCATATTCGGAGAATAGGAAAGCATTTTGAAATATTTCAAAATATTTATTTCCAAATAGCCAGGGTGGTGCAGTGACTAGAGGGTTGGAATAGGACACGGGAGACCAGGGTTCGAATCCTCACTCGGCCATGAGGCTCACTGGGTGACCTTGGGCCAGTCACTCCCACTCAACCTCACCTACCTCACAGGGTTGTTGTGAGGATTAAATGAGGGCGGAGAAGTACCATGAGCACCACCTCGAGCCCCTTGGAAGAAAAGGTGGGATATAAATGCAACAAACAAACAAATGTGGATTTTGAGAGAAAATGCACTTAAAAATACACACTGAGATGCGTGATTTATTTTTAATCTCAGATTAATGCAGAAACAAATGAGAATGGATTTATGGAAGAACACACAGGTGATAAACTGGAAATAGATCGATTCACCCATCCCCATTCATGGTTGCTCTGCTTTTTTGTTGCTTAGCCTTTATCCAGGGCACTAGATGGCCATCCCCGGAGAACCTAACCAAATAGGACTGACTGAATATATTAGAAATTATTGTAAGATTTAAAGTTAGAAAAAAGCTGGAAGAAGTGGCACCGGTAGTTTACAGAATAGAAATTAAGATTAATTAAGTAAATTTATGATGTATGATTAAGATAAGTTAAGACAGTAATATGAGTAAGGAAATAGAAAGTTTTAAGTTAGTATAGAGAAATAATATTAGTAAAATAACATAATATTAAATGATGAGAGGAAATTGCTAGAGATGAATTATAATGAAACGTAGTAGGAGTGACAGGAGGAAGTCTAACTAAGATGATAAGGAAAGAAGAAGGGAAAATTGGGATTTTTGTGTTTATTGTTTATTGTTGTATTTGTTTTATTATATGTGATCTGTGTTAAGTTTGTGTTTATATGTTTGGAAAACCCAATAAAAATTATTTAAAAAAACAAAAAACAAATATGACTGACTGAGTGTTGGCTGAGTCCAGGAATCATCTGGTGTGGGGGGGGGGAGAGAAAGAGTGAGGGAGAAAGATCATGCCAGGAAGAGAAAGAGATCCCAGCTTGTGTTGATCCTGAGAGAAATGTCATCCTTGTTGGGCGCCAGCTGTCAATAAAGTGTGGAATGTTATTCAAACAACAGACCGTACGCTTGCCCTTTATGGTTATGATTTTGTGCCACACAACCAAGCCGGGTTGGAAAATGCCAAGCAGAGTGGGCAGCTTCAGGAAGAGGAGCGTCCCTGGAAGGAGGCTTGAACCGCAAAAGAAAAGAATTTAGCAGGGGCTGGACTCTGAAATCGGGAAGTTACATTTCCCAGTGACATCTTCCACAAGCAGTCAAATGGGTGGGTGGGGGGTTTGGAGAAGAGCAGTTTGGGAATTCTGAATTGAAGGATGATGTGGAAAATTTTAAAATAAAGTCTTGCCACGAATACTAAGCCCCTCCTAAAGTCCCTTTGGGATGAACCCAAAGCATCCTTTAATCCTACCACCTCCACGGCCGTTCGCTAATATTTGCAATTGCTACTCCTTTCATCCATGCCTGTGTCTCTGGGATGTAATCCACTGAGAGCAGTCAAGCACAACATTCCTTGTTTTCCTAGAGAAGAAATGCAGGGGAATGTTTGGTCCAGCCAGTCGAAAACTTCCTGTTTCCTCCTGGCTGGAACATTCTTCCTTTGCATGTGACTAGAGGTGGGCGTGACCTTACCTGTCCAGGTAACAAAAGGACAAGGCATGCACACACACTCTCTCTCTCTGACTTCCTCCGTCGTTGGAGCAGCTTTTTAGCTAGAAATGATCTGTTGGCTTTCAGCCAACAGAGGACACTGGGATTACCCCCCTATGGGATATAGATTCACGTATATATTTTGTAACTAAGTCTGCCTTATGGGATCCACACTGTACTCTGCCTGATGTAAGTACACTTTACTTTAAACAATATTGTGCCTTGTTTATTCCTTTTAGAGGGATATAAGGGAACTTACCAGGAACTTAATAGTGAAAGGCATGGGTAGGCAAACTAAGGCCCGGGGGCTGGATCTGGCCCAATCGCCTTCTCAATCCGGCCCGCGGATGGTCTAGGAATCAGCGTGTTTTTACGTGAGTAGAATGTGTCCTTTTATTTCAAATGCATCTCTGGGTTATTTGTGGGGCCTGCCTGGTGTTTTTACATGGGTAGAATGTGTGCTTTTATTTAAAACGCATCTCTGGGTTATTTGTGGGGCACAGGAATTCGTTCATCCCCCCCAAAAAAAATATAGTCTGGCCCCATCACAAGGTCTGAGGGACAGTGGACCAGCCCCCTGCTGAAGTTTGCTGACCCCTGGTGAAAGGCTTACACGAGCCTGCAACCATTTTAATGTATTTTGATATTTGTTGGAAGCTGCCCAGAGTGGCTGGGGAAACCCGGCCAGATGGGCGGGGTACAAATTATTTATTTATTTATTTATTTATTTAAAAGGGGGAATGTAAAACTCTGCTAAGTAAAGGAACTTGCTAGCGCAAGTTAGGAAGGATATTAATAAACATTATATCCTCTCCTGCGTCCCCGAACATTCCCACAGTGCCCATGCCAAGGATGCACCCAGAATAAGTGGTCCATCACCCCACCTGTCCTTGCTAGGATCCCACACCCGACTAAGGCTTCCTACTGCTTCTCTTCCCATTCTTCCACCCAGAAGCCACTTTCAGAGGGAACCAAGCTCCGCTTCCCACCTCTTTCGGATTGCAGACTTGCTGCCAAATTGTCACGAGCAAAGGTGGCTGCTGGGGTGAAATTGCCAGAGGGAGGAAAAGTTAACAAGGCCTGAATGAAATCAATGTGGTCTGACAAGCTGACAGCCTAGTCAGCTAATTACTACTGGGTTGCATTAATCAATGCAGAGGGAAGCATAGAGTAAACCAAAAAAGCAGGCGCTCTCTGCAAAAAAGGTGGAAAAGGCAGTATGTGTCGACACCTGATTGGTCCTGGAAGAAAAGGGACAAGGGACAGTGGAATTTGCTGCCAAGGAGTGTGGTGGAGTCTCCTTCTTTGGAAGTCTTTAAGCAGAGGCTTGACAGCCACCTGTCAGGAATGTTTTGATGGTGTTTCCTGCTTGGCAGGGGGTTGGACTGGATGGCCCTTGTGGTCTCTTCCAACTCTATGATGCTATGATTCTATGATTCTAAGCATAGCTGTCAAGTTTTACCTTTTCTCATGAGGAAGCCTATTCAACATAATGGAATTTCCCTTAAAATAAGGGAGAACTTGACAGCTATGATTCTAAGGGAGCTGGCAATTTAAGAGCACTGAGGGCAGATACGCGCTTCATGTGCAAAACACATTCAGTGCACATTTAAAGCATATGACTTACACAAAGAATCTTGAGAACCATAGTTTCTGCAGACTACAATTTCCTAGGACCCTTAACAAGTTACAGTTCCCAGGATTCTTCAGGTGGTCATGTGCTTTGAATGTGTGTTGGGTGTGTTTTAAGTGTATGATGCAGACCAGTCCTGATTGTGCAGCTATTATTATTATTATTATTATTAAGCATGGGGAACAGATGAAAGTTGTGTTGCGATTGCAATAGATCACCAGCCTGGCTGGTGATTCAAGCTGGCCAAAGAAGCACTTCAGAAAGGAAGTATTTGACCTGTATTTGACCTGTTCCCACTTATTGTGATGGGTGAGCTTATGATATAAGTCAGGGACGGGGAGTCTGTGGTCCTCCAGACGTTGTTGAACTGCATCTCCCATCATCCCTGGCCATTGGCCATGCTGGTTGGGGTTGATGGGAGTTGGAGTCCAAGAGCATCTAGGCTCCACACTCTTTGTGTAAGTAGTTAGGTTTTTAAGATAATTCTTAGACAATTCTTGGGGAAAGAGTTGGGCTGCCTCCGAGCTCATCCTCAGGAGAGATGGAGGGGGAGAGGCCTGTAAGGATTGGGTGGTAATAATAATTTATTTCGGCTATTTGCCCATATATAGAACAAAACGAAACGGTACAGAAGAAAACCATCACAGCGTCAGGTAATACCATCACATGGTGATAATTCAAATTTCGAATAATAATACCATTACAAAACACAAAACAGGGGGATCAGGTTTTTAAATAAAATAGTAATAGAACTTTCAATACTCAAACAGCATTCCAGAACATCTCTTATGAGAAAGGACTACAGTTAAAAACCTTGCAACCTGTAGGGTTCTATAGGGGTCCGTATCTTGCAGCATATATGCAAGATGTGACTTGACTGGCTTATCGACTAGTTTCTGTATTATCGGGTTTAATATACTGGTCCGAGCCGATCTGCACATGGGGCAACTGAACATTATATGCTGGAGGGATTCAGTTGACTTATTGTCACAAACACACAAAACAGAGACCTGGCCCTTGGTAAATCTATGTCTCAGCACATTTGATGGGAAAACATTAAATCTCGCTTTAATAAAGGCAAATCTGTGTGACGCCACAGAAAGGGAGGTTAGGTAAGGTGGAACCTGATAAATAGGATTGATGCCAATATTAAGAATTGGGTGAAATGTCCTCTCCAGAAGAGGAGGCATCCTGGATTGCTTCAGAGCATGCTCACAACTGCCCATTGCTGCTTGAGAGACTGGGAAATGTATTGTTAAATCTACTTAACAAATTGAGCTGGGGGAGCTTGGGAATGCCATTTCCTAGGCTCTGCAGCAGTAATAGATACTTCTGGATAGGGAAGGAGGTAGCATTAGAGTCTGTCTGCAATTTAATGAGAAACTGCCTAATTGGCCCCACACCTGATATCATACAGTATGATTACACCTTATGTGCATTTAGCTTGCGCAGTTACAACCTTGCAAGGTTGAAGGCTGGCTGGCTGAAGCCACACAAATTAAATGCACACAAAGTTTTCCTGGTGTGAAAAGAGCTTTTAAGATCTCTGCCTTGCTTAATAGGCATAGCCCAGGTCTGAGATGGTAGGGAAGCTCATGCCATGATAAATTTTATTTAGGCTTTTTGGTGCCACAAGACTATTTTCAAATCGTGAAAATCCAGATAGAAAAGTTGTTGAGTTTTTTCTGGCAAAGTTGTTAAGCTTTATTTTTATTTTATTTTATTTTAGGCAAATTCACAACTCACAAAAAAATTGAAGTTTTGGAGCTATTTTCAATGGAAATCGACAAAAACGACACTGCCGACATGGATTGCCATACACCCAGCTAACCCATACATTTTTGCAGTTTCAATCCAGGCACTGCTTCCGACTGCACTATTCTGGATATGTCCAGAATCTTTGACTACTTTTGCTGCAGCAAAGCGATTCCTCTGGAAAACAGGAAGCTGTCTAATACCAGTTCAGGTCTTTGGTCAACTGACGGGCCAATCTGGAGTAGAGGCATTGGAGAGAAGCCTCTGAAACAGTTCTCTGGCTATCTTTTAACCATGCCGTTTAGATACCTGTGCTCAGCTTCTCTGCACAGATCCCAGAACACCTGGCAACAGAGAAATGTCAGCTTGCAATAGTGGTGACAGCTAAGGGGTTCAAAATCAGGATGCTTCCCAACTGCATACATCTGTGCCTACCATGTAATCCGCGAGTTTCACCTGGATTATTTTGCTAGGCCGGTGCATTTAAAGCTGCAGCCATAGGGACCTATTTGTCAATTTCAGTTTCTTGAATTGTTTTCATTCCTCGAATCCCCCAGTCCTAAATTTAGTTCTTCACATTTCCGCAACAATTCGCGACTTGTTTATTTTTAAATCCTCAGGGAAAATTGTAAGCTTTCTAGTGCAAATTTCTCCTAATAAACACATTCTCACGCATTTTTGGCAAATATATACATTTTTCCTTAATATAATGCATTTTTTATTTGTGTGTGTGTCTGTGTCTGTGTCTGTGTGTGTTTTGGAATCATCATCATGCATTTTTAATACACACTTTCCCCCAGCATACACATTTTTGGAAGACACTATTTAGCTGAAGAACTGTGTTGCAAAATCCGAAAGCATGCTGATTTTGAAGGACTATACCAGTGATGGCTAACCTTGACACTCCAGATGTTTTGGAACTACAACTCCCATCATCCCTAGCTAACAGGATCAGTGGTCAGGGATGATGGGAGTTGTAGTCCCAAAACATCTGGAGTGTCAAGGTTAGCCATCACTGGACTATACTGTACTGGCAGTAAACCTTGGAGATGTCCCTTGGAGTTGTGCTTATTCGGCACAACTGCACTTAGAAAATGAATGTTGGGTTGCAGTAATATTTAGAGACTCTGGAATGTTAGGTTCCCCCCCCCCCCGCCGGAATGTTAGGTTTTTGAAGTTGCCGTTGTACTTCTGTTGTCTGCGGTTATCCAAAACCCACATCCTATTTGATTTAGTTTCCATCAGGAGCTAGATCTGGAAACTGTTGTGCTAGCCAGTCAAGGGCTGAAGAATGGAAATGTCTATCTCACTGATTTGTGTCTCAATGAAAGACAAGGATGGTGCCTTGCATCTGGGTGTCCATCCAATTTTGGGCAGGAAATTATCTGAGGCATTCTGTAGAGCAGCCTTTGCCAATCAAGTGCTAGGGTTGGGAGTGATGCGAGTTGTAGCCAAAGATACCTGGAGGGTACCAGGTTAGTGAAGGCTGCTGCAGAGTTTCTGCGGGTGCCAAATATTCTGAGCAATGAATCTGGAAAATCCCTGGATTCTGCTAGAGGGTTTTGCACAGTGGTATCTACAACAATTGCATTGTCCTTTTTTCTGAATAATGTAATTTTAAAACAAAATACAGTGGTCCCTCGACTTACGAAGATAATCCGTTCTGACGGGACCTTCGTAGATTGAAAACATCGTAAGTCGAGTCCCCATAGGAATGCATTGGGGAGAAAAAATTCATAGGTCGAAAAAAAAACGCATCTAAACTTCGTAACTCGAGGAAACCCTATCTAAAACGGCCGCGACTTCCTTTTGGAAGTCAAAAAAATTCGGAAGCGCGCGGCCGCTTTGATCCCTCGTAACTCGAAAACAACGTAAGTTGGGTCATTCATAAGTCGAGGGATGACTGTATAGAGCTTTTTCCAGGACCTGCTCTGAATATTATCCACACTTATACTGACCTAGCATTCTATTTTTTATAAAAAAATAATAACAAGAATCCAAGCTCCAACCCAAAATGATTGATTAAAAGAAAACACAGTTTGTAATAAATAACATTGTGCAAAATACTCTTATTACGCTAAAAGCTATTTATTACTATGCAGCTCTTACAATGTGTTAAATAAACTGGAGCAACGAGGGCATTCATAGCAATCATACAACTTCTCCAAGAAATAAACAAATTCCCACATTGGTCCAGTATAATGGATCTGCTTGACATCATTACAACTGCCAAGGTAATATTGCTGCTGTTGTTGTTGTTGAGAATGCCAAACAAATTTCCAACCAAGTCTTTCAAGTACTGTTAAACCAATGGGAGGTGGCTAGCAGAGTGTTGGCTGTACTAGGGGGGAAAGGACTCAGATCTCTGCTCCATGGTGGCGACCTTGGCCAAATACAGATCCAACCACCTTACACAGGATTAGGGATGGAGGATGAATCCAGCATGCCATGATCCTGAAGCAGACACACCTGATTCAACCTGCCCACTCCAATATGGGAACCAGGGTATAGGCTCACCTCAGTTTCTGTGCATTGCCAGATTCCCCGCCTCTTATGGATTTTCATACAAGGTGGTCAGAAAGCTACTGGTCTCATTTAAAAAATGAGTAATTCTCAAGCACTGGAAAGCCTCGGTCACACCAAGCATGGGAAATTGGATACAAGACCTCCTGTTCCAGAATTCTGCTCCGCGAACTACACGAAAAGTCAAGCTTCCAAGGGATTTTGGAGCACATTTCCAGAACTCTGGAACTGAGCCGTACCCACAACTAGAAGAAGCAGGTGGCACAATGCAGAAATGGAAACTTCTCTAACTTAACAGTTGTTAAAATCGGACCCCAACACAGCATTTCCCCTAATCTTTATCTGAGCATGTGAACCTAAGCTCTGCATAACACAACAAACAACTGAACATCAGAAATGTACTCAAGAGACCATCTTATTCCTTATATACTGAGTACATCACTGTCGTCTATGAGTCATCTTCTCCTACAAGTTGCAAAGATCTTCAAAGCCCTTTCCGCGGCAACATGGAGCAGGACTTTTAGTCTGGCTGCCCTGTTCTGTGGAACAGCATCCGAGATATTACATGTGTCCACTTCCTGGGAACAGTTGAAGACATTTTTTGTTCCAACAAGCCTTCTTCTCTGGATGACTAGGTTTCTATTGTGGGTGTCTACTTGG
This sequence comes from Darevskia mixta, assembly GCA_034641385.1. Lineage (NCBI taxonomy): Eukaryota > Metazoa > Chordata > Lepidosauria > Squamata > Lacertidae > Darevskia > Darevskia mixta. The sequence goes on from JAWWNH010000086.1 coordinate 647,293, forward strand.
CATTCTGGGTTTTTTTTAATCTGCTGCTATTTTCTGTATTGTTTTAAAATGCTTTTTTTTTCTGTCTCTTATTGCATTTTCCACACATCACCTTGGGATGTGTGTGGTAGGCGATTATTAAATAAATAGAATGAAAGTGCTGTAACTAAAAAGGGTATGAAAGCAGATGGAGACAAGGGAGCTAGGCGGGACGAAGGAACCGCACTCTTTTATTGCAATACTGTAAAAACCCTGATAAACTATAGATAACCAAAGAAAGAGGAGAGCAGTTTCAGCATCCTAAGAGCAGATAGCTAGTACAGAGGACTCCCGGCAGTGCCATGAGTGTTGAAATCAATATAGCAAGTCCCTGCTCGGAGCAATGGGTCTTGATGAGATGGAACCGCTCTTAGAGGCAATCGTACATATTTACATACATTTTATATAGTTTGTGCGGCAACACTCTAAGAGGAATGCCCCATTGCACTAGAAAGACTCATTGCAGTGGCTCCCACTAGCACAACTATTTAGCTGAATGTGTCCCCCAAAATTTTGTTCGGCTCTGGAATATGGGTAGCTGCCCTATAGGGAGTCAGATCATTGGCCCATCTGGCTCAGCATTGCCTACACTGACTGGCAGCAGTTCTCCAGGGTTTCAGGCAGAGAATTTTTCCTAGCCCTACCTACAGACGCCACCGGGGATTGAACCTGGGACCTTCTGCATGCAAAGCAGATGTCCTTACCCAGAGCTATGGCTTTTGTCAAGCAGTTTTCTAGTGCTGTCTACTCTGGCTGCCGGTGGCTCTCCAGGGTCCCAGGCAGAGGGGTTTTTTTCCCTTGTCCCCTGGTACCTGACCCTCTTCACTAGAAAGACCTAGGATTGATCCAAGGTCCTTCTGCATCCCAAGCATATGCTCTCCCACTGAGTTATGGTCCCACCCTTAAAGGGACAGCTTTCTTCTCCTTGATCATATGGACTCCTTCAGGACTCAGGGCAAGGATCTTGACACTAGAGAATGAAGCCTGATAATGCAGGTTTGGGATGTATGGTCCAACCCTAGGCTCAGCTTCCCAGTGCATTGCAATATGATGAGTTGTAGCATTTCACTGGTGCAGCCAGTAATTCTGCTCTGGTGCAATGGTTCAGGCTATGGAAATTTCAGGAGCACAAATGCAGAGAACTTATCCAGGCTCACTGCGTAAGTAGTTTGGAGCCCATAAAGGGTGTGTGGGGCAGAACAGTACAGGGGTTCCATCACTAATCCTATTTGCCTTGACAGGATCAAGGGCATCCCTTAAAAAGGAAAATGCAACTGCAAACTATCAAGCCCAAAGAACAAATGCATGAGGACTAGAATACTGACTGCCTTGCTCTCATGCTCGCACAGAGTTATTAGTTCCATTAAATTAGCTCCCTCGTTCCTAACAGCAAATTAACTTTCATCGTTTTTAATAATGGAGCTCACTTTGTGAATATTAAAGTGTCTTTATTGCTGTTCTGTTGCTGCAAAACTGGCCGACAAAAAGATTTGACCATTATTTGACTCCCCAAATAATAAAAAAATAAAACCCCCATTTTTTTAAAAAAATTGGTTTGATAGCCAAACTCATCAAGGAAGGAACACACATACTTGTCCGAAATAGCCAGAAATCACTCGCTTCTTGACATGGAACCTATTGGCCAATCTCCTCAAAATGCCACAAGCAATTGAGATCCACAAGCAATGCTACCTCCCCAATGAACGTATGCATTATTAAAATATTTCTATACCGTCTCCCACATCAACCCTCTGGTAGTTGACAGCCATAAAAGGCAACCCAAGAAACAAATTTAAAACAGATGGCAATAAGTGCAAATTAAAACCAATCCATAAAAATGCGCAGTATCAGGAATACCCAACAGTCTGGGTTGGTGTGTGATGTATTTTCAGGATTCACTGAAAACTCAACAAGGTAGGTGCCTGCCTTATTTCCAGGGCGAGATGGTTCCATAAACTGGATGCCACAATAGAGAAGGGTCTCGCCCCAGGGCTGGGCTTCCGCAGCCTGCAGCACGATCAATAGGACCTTATTTTGTGACCTTAAGAACTGGTTGAAAGCATTTCTTCATATAACCAGGTCCCAAGCTATTTAGGGCTTTTAAAGTCAACAACCAAGACTTTGAACTTGGTCTGGAAGCTCATGGACAGCTGGTGCTGCTCTTTCAGCGAAGGTGTTAGACTTCAAGGGAGGCTGCCCCGTTTAGGAACTTAAATGCTTCTTTTTTGCACAAGCTGCAGCTTTGAGACCAACTGTAAGGGCAGCCCCACAGAGAGTCCATTTACAGTAGCCAAGTTTTGAGCTTCCCAGCACAGGGATCAATCAGATGCATAGCTGTCAACCCTCCCTTTTTTGCGGAAACTCCCTTATTCCAATGCCGTTTCCCGCTGCTATCCCAGATTGTTGATATCCCTTAAATTCCCCGGATTTCAAAGGAAGCAGCTCCTCTCCCTCCCTGCCGACCAGGGAGGCTCCTCAGCTGCGTTGCTCGGCTGCCAATAAGGAGTCTGAGAACGACTGGGGGCGGAGCTTGCATGCCTTGTGCAGCCAGACCCTCACGCCCAACCAGACAGACAGCCTGCCTGCTGTCTATGCGCTCGCTCTTTCGCTCACCCGTTCACGCGCGGCCTCTGGAGCGCAGGGTGGCGAGGCTACTTGGTGCCATTGCACCGCCCTTGCGGCATCCCTTATTTTCAAATCCAAAAGTTTGAAAAATCCCTTCTTTTCAAATCCGAAAGTTGACAGCTATGATCAGATGTCTGTGGGAAACCCACAAGCAGGATTCAAGCACAACAGTCCTCTCTTTTCCCGTGGCTTCGAGCAACTGCTACTGAGAAGCATTGCTACCTTTGATCATGGAAGCAGAGCCTAGCCGTCATGGCTAGTAGCCATTGAGAGCCCTCTCCTCCTCAATGAATCTGTCCAATCCTTTTTTAAAGCCATCCAAGTTGGTGGCCATCGCTGCCTCCACTGCTGGTACAAGGAACACACCCAGACTATATATACCTGTTACTTCAGGGAGAGCACATCAGGCAGAATACCCGATCCCAGGGACAAAGCACCCACAGAGCCTCCAGCCAGTTGAAATTCAGCTTCAACCTTTTGATCCTCAGAAATCCCACTACTGTGTCCAAGCACCACATTGGCACTTGAATGTCCACATCTGATTCAGGTGTCGCAGAGACATGGAGCAGGGGTTCCCAAAGCATATGAATAACACCACAATCTACATCTCCTAATGGTCACACCCAATGGCTACATATGCAGTGCTGGAGACAGAATGGAACTCTGAGGCATCCCCCAACTCAACAGCCAGGGTGTCTAGCTAGCTACACCAATCCAACGCTCCCCCTTGAACTGACCCTGCATTTAGGATCAGAACCACAGAACTACCGTGGCCCCCAGTTCCAAGCCACAGAGACTGTCTGTCAAGGTGCCCTGGTTGAGGGCACCAAAAGCTGCTAATAGATCAAGCAAGAGCAACAGGGTCACACTCACAGGGTATGGACCTGGGAGAATTTGTGAGGTCCTGTGCTGAACTAAAACTTCTGAAATGGGAATAGATGCAGTTCTAAGATGTATTGAAAGAGGAGTTCTAGGCTGCATTCAGATATAAGAATAAACTATGGAAACAAGTTACAGTGAACCTTAGCTCATGTGTTCTTCCTACTTTCTCCTTCTTAAACGTAGCCACAAGGAGATAAGAAGCTTTCACTTCCAATACGGTTTGACCACAGTTTAGTGTTACATCCCAACCCTGAACTTTAGTTCAACTATGGTTTGTTTTCTCTTATTCAAATCAATACAACAAGAATATTAGAAGTACTGAAAAGCAGCCCAGTATAGCCAGAAGATACATCGTATTAAGTACTCAAGAGCATCAGGAAAGCCAAATTTCACATTTCACTGTGGAGAGGAAGTTCTAGGTGGCTCAATTTGTTGTATATAAGATAAAATCTCACCAGACAGCACAAAACTTTTCAAGGTCCTCCAAACCTTTGGCAACATCCAATTTATGAGTTTGTTTTTTTTACTGACTGGCCACAGTTTAGGGTTACATTCAGACCCTGAACTTTGGTTTGCCGATGCAAGCCAGTTTCATAAACCCAAACTGGACGTTCGCTTGTTTTAGCAGACCACAGTTGAGACCAACTAGGGTTTGTAGTTGATCAAAAAATGAAAGTGGAGGCAGGGGGAGCATGCAAAACCCTGATGCATTACGTCCAAACACAGCCACAGCGGAAGAGGGGGCAAAGGAAATGAAAGAGGATAGGAAGCATGCATCTTAAACTGTCCATATAGGACAGAGAATCTGGGTCCAATTGTATAAACCTCCAACTTGCTCTTACAATTGCTACCTACCCATTCAAGCAGAGAGAAAAAATAGAGAGCAGCAGTTAAGGTGAGGGAGAGCATTTTCACTTTTCTCACCTGGCCACAGAGCAAAAACTGGGGGGGAAAGTGACTCGGTCGCCATTGTTTCCTGCACAGACACACCATGAAAAATGCTGCTGTCCTCAAAACTTAAATTCCTAGAGCACCTAATCCCACAATGCAAGGCCCGGATTTTCGGGAAGGGGTTAGGCTTTGGGCCTGGCATGGACTCAGGCACAGGCACAGGCACAGACAACACTGTATCTTTAAAGCCACTTCAGTGCAGATGTTTCCATGGCAACTAGTGGACCAAATACATTAGTGTTTCTAATAATAAACCAAACCTTCATCTCGGGAAACCTGCCTTCCCCAGTGCCCCCACTCCTCCCCTCGCCCCCATCTCTCCTCACTACCTTTTAGATTACCCCCTCCCTCCCTCCCTCTCCCGGGATGAGCAGCTCTTCACAAAATGAGGGAGGAGGAAGGAGAGAACGGCCCAACGGGGCCTCACAAGACCTGAAGCTCAAGATGATGGGCACCGAGAGCATTGTGTGATTGGTCCTAGATGGGAGCAGTTCACCTAGGGACACGGAACAGGGTGAAAGTCAACTGAAACACTGCAAAAAAGGGGTGTGGACATGAGAGAAAACAAATCGAATAAAGGCGTCTTTGCTTGCTTTCCTGTTTTACAAAGTCCAAGCAAAACTCATAAATGCCAATACTTCATGTCCTCCTCCACGACAGCCTAGTTTTGATAACAAAGAAGCCACCGTCTACCTTTTCCCTAAGAACCCTCTTTACTTGTGCAAGAGCATACGAGGCAAATCCTTTGGCAAGTGCCAATGCACCCTTTTGACCCCATTTTGAGGCGCTGCTAAGAAGGCATCAAAGTAACTGGAGACAAAGCTTCCTTGACGCTCCGGAATCACAAAAGAATGTCCCCTAGAGGGGTCCCAGAGGGTTTGAGGAGCCGGGGGAAGAGCAAAAGATGGCAATAAGATTCCTGAAAAGGATCAGCCAACAATGCCATATGAATCCATAGTCGAAGGCCTGAGATTCAGATGCATCCAAAGTCAACAGATCTCCTCAGCCCACATCCCGTTCACTCACTCACTCACTCACCAAGCCTCTCCCATCTCCCTCTAATAGTCCAGGCAACCGGCTGAAAACTGCAGGTGACAGTGGGGAAGGGGGTCAGTTAGGGGTACCCAGTAGCCAGCATTGATGGAGGGGGTGAGAGAAGGAGGTTTCCAGGCAGCGAAAGACAATGGTGACATTTCAATGCTGCAATGATCTTGAACTGAATATTTTATTGTTGTTATTTAGGTCATAGATTCTCAAAGACACATGTCAGTCACACACAAGCAAACACACATGCAATATCCTTGCCATGCACACCCAGACAGAGACTCACATGTGAGTGTGCACACCCAGCCTTGCACAGCACTGCTTGTCACACTGAAATGTCATCCGCTGGACCATTTCCTTTGCCTCTCTCTCTCTCTTTCTCTCTCTCCCCGCCTCCTTCTTGGCACACACACACACACACACACACACACACACACGCCAAGATTCCATTCCTTTGGATGCCGCACAGCCGGTGAGGCACACTTACCATTTCGGCACTCAGCTGGGCTAAGATGGCGAAGGTGGAGATTCTGTCACACAGGCATTTAGTTCGGAAAGGATCGACCGGGACTGTTCGGCAGCCACGCCAGGACCAGGCGCCAAGCTGAGACGAAGAGGAGGAGGAGGAGGAGGAGGAGGGTCTGTGAAGGGAGGGGGAGGGGAGCCCAGTGCTGAGGGAGAGAGCAAGAGAGAGGCAGAGAGGGAGGGAGGGAAAGACATGCACACACACAGAGGGAGAGAGAGGGAGAGACAGGAGGGAGAAAAAGAAAAACAGGCATCACTAACAAATTGCCAGAGGGAGAGAGAGAGAGGAAGAAAAAAAAAACAGGACAGCAGCAGCAGCTAACCCCCTTGCCCACTGTACACGTGGCCCTCTCTCCCCCCCACCTCATATGACACCCCTCCAGTGACACATACCCAGTGCCTTCCCACACACCTGGAGCATCACTCCTGGCAGGCTTCATCAGTGCACCCACATGTGCCACACTCGCCCCCTGCTGAGGCATGGCTTGTGATCCCCCCCTCCTTTGAAAGATGCACTCCCCCACTCCCAAATAGCCTTTGATCCATAATGCTCTCCCTATATGGCTTGCTGTGGCCAAACTCGCCCCAAAGGGCTCAGGACTTCCTCTTCATTGTGATGACTGCCCCATCGCTCACACGGAGTGGGCGTCACAGCAGAGGACGAGGCTCAGGAGATGAACCACAATCTCCCCACTATGCTCAGCCCTTTCGTGTGCCCGTAGCATCACTCCCTGACACACTCAATTTTCACTTTATTTCCCCCAAAGTGATGGCTTGCTTCCTTACCAAACTCAGTCCGGCTGAAGACCTTCAGTGGCATGCATACACCTCCCTTCCCGCTGACCAGGACACCTCTCACATTCTGCACCACCAGCAACAACAACACCATGCTGCACTTTCACGAAGACTTTGGGTGTCAAAACAACCTGAAACTCAGCGCCAAGCAGACGGCTGCTCTCTCTCCCACTACCCCAAGCCGGCACGCGCCGGCACACGCACGGCCTTCCCATGCTCACACACCCTCAGCCACAGCTGTCCACACACCCACAGCTATTCTGCATCGAAAAGATGCTGCAGGGAGGAAAAAAATTGCAAGGTGCGCAGTGGGAAAATGGACTTTGCTGCTCAGTGTGCTCCTTTGGAGTTTGCAGCCAATCCTGCAGGAGATGTGCTCGTCTTGAAAATACCTGTTGGACTTATTCGCACATTGCATTTGTGGATGTGCATTTCAAATCCACATGCACATTATACATGTGAAGCTTTGCACTGTCATGGTGTGTCCCCAACCAAAGACTCCTGTGAGCTGTAGTTTCTTAAAGGGCGCTGATAATTTTTAGAAGTGGCGCTGTGGGTTAAACCACAGAACCTATGGCTTGCTGATCAGAAGGTCGGCGGTTCGAATCCCTGCGACGGGGTGAGCTCCCATTGCTCGGTCCCAGCTCCTGCCCACCTAGCAGTTCAAAAGCACGTCAAAGTGCAAGTAGATAAATAGGAACTGCTCTGGCAGGAAGGTAAACGGCGTTTCCATGCGCTGCTCTGGTTCGCCAGAAGCGGCTTTGTCATGCTGGCCACATGACCCGGAAGCTGTACACCGGCTCCCTCGGCCAGTAACGCGAGATGAGCGCCGCAACCCCAGTGTCGGACACGACTGGACCTAATGGTCAGGGGTCCCTTTACCTTTACCTATTCCCCTCAAAGAGCTACAATTCCCAGAGCAGCTTAATGGTCAATTCCATTTCACGGGGAACTCTGTGAATTGTAGCTCTGTGAAGGGGACAGAGCATCTCTTCACAGCTCTTGCCACCTTAACAAACGGCAGCTCCCAGAATTCTTTGGGGGATGCCAGGACTCTTCACAGTGCCTTAAATGCAGGGCGTGAATGTGGTTCAAGAGCATACCTAATAACTGGACTGTGTGACATGGCCTTCACCCATAAATAACCCTAACCCTTCCCTGAGGGGTTAATTTCTTGGTGGGGAAGGGAAGGGGGTTCTAACATGTGAGCCCATCCTGAATCTCAAGAAACGTACACCAAAGAATAACTCCTTTACATGGGACTCTTAACTTCATCACCATCATGCATAGCTTGCCATGCATAATGTTCCACAGTAAGAAGAGTTTGGATTTGATATCCCGCTTTCTCACTACCCGAAGGAGTCTCAAAGCGGCTCACATTCTCCTTTCCCTTTCTCCCCCACAACAAACACTCTGTGAGGTGAGTGGGGCTGAGAGACTTCAAAGAAGTGTGACTAGCCCAAGGTCACCCAGCAGCTGCATGTGGAGGAGAGGAGACTCGAACCCGATTCACCAGATTACGAGTCTACTGCTCTTAACCACTACACCACACTGGCTCTCAGTGTAAGCCACACCCAGCTGTGAACGGTACAGCCCTTCTCATTGACAATGTCCTCCTGCTTTACTATTCCCTTCTTTTTAGGCCATCCTTCCAAGACATAGTGCCAAAGTTCCTCTCAATGCTTCCCAAACTCCCCAAGCGCCAATGGAAGACTTCCAAAGTCCTACAGAGTCTTCCCCATATGGCATAGCTCTCATATGGATACAGAAAAACTCCTTCATTTCCCCCAGAGTTTTGCTTTTCTGCCTCTGCTGTCACAGACCTGCATTTCCATGATGTATAGTGCCAGCTTTCACACTTCCTACTTTCAGGGAACCAGGGCTGAGCTGAAATCTATCAGAAGACATTTGTTCTCCCGACCTTTTCTTTTTCCTTCCTCCATTTATTTTGTGATGGACCTAGCTTTCTTCTCACGTTGCTAGACTTTGTGGAGGATGAAGAATGGTGGCCAGAGTGCCATTCAAAACATGTTCGGGGGGGGGGGGAGAGCTGTTCGACAGTGGAATTTGCTGCCAAGGAGTGTGGTGGAGTCTCCTTCTTTGGAGGTCTTTAAGCAGAGGCTTGACAGCCATCTGTCAGGAATGCTTTGATGGTGTTTCCTGCTTGGCAGGGGGTTGGACTGGATGGCCCTTGTGGTCTCTTCCAACTCTATGATTCTATGATTCTATGCTCCCACAGGGGACAGTAATAGTCACCAACTCAGATGGCTTTAGAAGAGGATTGGGCAAATTTATGGAGGAGAGGGCTATTGATGGCTCCTTGCCATGATGGCAATGCTCTGTCTCTACAGTTGGAGGCAGCAGTGATTCCGATTACTGGTTGCTGGAAACCACAGGAGGGAAAACGGCTCTTATGTTCGAATCCTGCTTCTGGGTTTCCCATTGGGGCATCTGGTTGGCCAATATGAGAATGGCGGACTAGATGAGCCGTTGGCCTGATCCAGCAGCCTCTTCTTATGCTCTTAAGTTCTTAAGCTGTGCTCCTGCCACTTTAATGATGAGCTCCCCCATCGTGAAATTGATGGAGGATTATCCTCCCTCTGGGGAGAAAAAATGCTTTCTCCCAATTTCTCTCCCTGCAAATATGCTGGAAAGTTTGCACCACAAGGAACCTTTTCCTAATTCCACGTGTCTGCTGAGCACTAAGGCACCCCTAAGCACCTGCCATGCTATCATGTATAGCAGGGGTGGCCAACTCCCAAGAGACTGCGATCTACTCACAGAGTTTAAAATTGGCAGTGATCTACCCCCTTTTTGGAGGTTCAGGTCAAAATTGTTGAGCTTTTTTTTAAGGAAGGCCCATTTTGGGGGGGTTCGGGTCAAAGTTGTTGAGTTTTTTCAGGGAGGAAGTAAAATGTTGAGCATTTTTTAGGGGAGTCACAGTTGTTCAGTTTCTTTGGGGAGAGCCAGTGATCAACCGCAGACATCCAATAATCTACTGGTAGATCATGATCTACCTGTTGGACATGCCTGATGTATAGGAAGCTGTCAGAACATTGGTCCACTTAGCTCATCACTGTCCACACTGATTGGCAGAGGCTCTCCGGGATTTCAGGCAGGCGGCATCATCTGGAGAAGGTGGGGATTGAACCTGGCACCTTCTGGATGCAAAGCAGATGCAAAGTTACAAGAAAGGAGATTCTGACTAAACATTCAGAAAAACTTTCTGACAGTAAGAGCTGTTCAGCAGTAGAACAGACTCCCATGAGAGGTGGTGAACTCTCCTTCCTTTGAGGTTTTTAAATAGCAGTTGAATGGCCATCTGTCATGGATGCTTTAGCTGAGATTCCTGCATTGCAGGGGGTTGGACCAGATGACCCAGTGTCCAGTTCTGGGCACCAGTTCAAGAAGGATACTGGACACAGATACTGTGTCCAGTTCTGGGCACCACAGTTCAAGAAGAATACTGACAAGCTGGAATGTGTCCAGAGGAGGGCAACTAAAATGGTCAAAGGCCTGGAAACGATGCCTTATGAGGAACGGCTTAGGGAGCTGGGTATGTTTAGTCTGGAGAAGAGAAGGTTAAGGGGTGATATGATAGCCATGTTCAAATATTTGAAGGATGTCATATAGAGGAGGGAGAAAGGTTGTTTTCTGCTGCTCCAGAGAAGAGGACATGGAGCAATGGATTCAAACTACAAGAAAGAAGATTCCACCTAAACATTAGGAAGAACTTCCTGACAGTAAGAGCTGTTCGACAGTGGAATTTGCTGCCAAGGAGTGTGGTGGAGTCTCCTTCTTTGGAGGTCCTGAAGCAGAGGCTTGACAGCCACCTGTCAGGAATGCTTTGATGGTGTTTCCTGCTTGGCAGGGGGTTGGACTGGATGGCCCTTGTGGTCTCTTCCAACTCTATGATTCTATGATTCTATGATCCTTTCCAGCTCTAAGATTCTATGATCTACCAGTGAGCTCAGCACATTGCAGAGGATTGTGGGGCAAATTTTGGATGCTAAGTTAATCTCTTGAGTCTCACAGGTTCCCCGTGTGACTTAGGTCCTAATCAGATGAGCTGACAGGAAACCCATGAGTTCATCTTTGGTGGGTTTTGTGAAAAACTGCTCCCCCTCCCCAACAATTTGAATGAGGGCCATGACACCGACTTGCCATGTTTCTGTGCTGAGCTTTCCATCCCTCGCTGCTATTTGCCTAAGCAGCCTCAGAACCCAGTCTTAATCCAAAAGGATAGCCACCACCTCAGATGCCTTCAAAAGAGGAACAGACACATTTGTCATGGAAGATGGGGCTATCAATGACTATATGAGACTATGGCTATGCTCTGCCTCCACTGCTAGAGATGGGCAGGAAGAGTGATGATGTGCTCACATCCTTTTGACAAGTTTTCCATTGGGAAATCTGGTTGACCAGGATGCTAAATTAGATTGACCTTTGCCCTGATCCAGCATCAGGGCATTTTCATTTTCTTATAATCCCACCCAGGGGCATTTTGCCTTTGAGATAAACCCCACGATCTTGGAACCCCTCCAGTCTGCTCTAATTTGGCTTCAGAAGTGACCCCCAGACACACTCCACAGTTCTGCACAGTGGTAGAGATGTATAATGGAGATGCAATCGAGGGAAGCTTGCCCTCTGTTATTGAACTTCTTATTTCCGATTCCCCAATAAGCTTCTCGGGAACCAGAGCATTTCCCAGAAAACCATTTCACGAACACCAGCATGTACAAAGATTATGAGAACCAGCATAGGCAAAGATCACCCTGTCCCTGTTCCCCTCACAGAGCGGTTTAGCAAAGAACCCCTCACCCAGCATGGGCCCTTCCAGATGAAGGGCAGAGATTTAGAAGATAAAGCTTCCCAAAAAAGGGCAGTGAACAGACAATGAAAGGTTAACAATATTTTAAAGGATCCATCTCATCCAGGATTTAGTCTCTTTGCACCACTGCCTTTGGGTAGAAGATACAGAACAATTAGATCAAGAACAAATAGATTGAAGAACAGTTTCTACCCAAGAGCTATAACCATCTTAAGTGCTGTAACCAGATAATATGACCTTGGAGAGCTGTGATGTGTGTGTGTGTGTGTGTGTGTGTGTGTGTGTGTGTGCATGTGTGGGTTTTTTTGGTGTGTGTGTGTTTTGTGCTGTTTTTTGCTTCTTTCTGTTTTTTTAACGGGATGGCATGCAATTTCATTGCACTTGTATAGCGTTGTGCTTGTACTTGTGCAATGACAATAAATTATCTTATCTTAAATTATCTTATCTTATATGTTTGTGCAGTTGTGTTGATATTATGCAATATAAGGTGCATTGAATCTAACTTCAGCAGGGAGGTCAGGTTCTTTCCCCCCAGGAAAGCTTAAGGTTTAACAGAGATCTGGATCCGCATGATACATTTAAAGCAGTAGCCTACCGCTTTAAGCAGTCCTAGCTTCCCCCAAAGAATCCTGGGAAATGTAGTTTGTTAAGGGTGCCGAGAGCTGTTAGGAGACCCCTGATTCTCTCACAGAGTTAAACTTCTCACAGTTCCCTGGGGAAAGGGATTGGCAAGTCAAAGTGCTTTAGGAATTGCAGCTCTGTGGCAGAAATTGGAGCCTCCTGACAACTTTCAATGCTCTTAACATACTACAGCTCCCAGAATCCTTTGAGGGAAGCTATGACCGGTGCATATCATAGTGCTTTAAGTGTGCAGAGCATATTCATTTATGGGCTTTGGGAATCTATTGTATGTATGTGAGTGTAAGAGAGAGAGAGAGAGAGAGAGAGAGATTATTATAGAGGGTAGAATGGCTAATACAATGATAGATGACCTCCCTGGAGGGATCTAAGTGCATCAGCTGGCTGTGGAGAGCAGGGGAGTCCTAATCACATCCAACACAGAACATCTACCTGCAGGGTGACGTGGAGGCCTAAGGAGGGACGTGGATAATGAGGTGTGAGAGACCCAGCTCAGTCCATGGTTCAAGAGCTCATGGGGGAGGGAGGGGAGTAGTTTAAGCCAATCCTTCAAGCCTTGACATGAGGCCTCATCACCTTTGTAATGTTGTAAAGAGGCCAGGCTAGGAGGGAACACAGCGGTAATTGAAAGCACGAGGTGCCTGTTACAGAACCACAAAAATGTAGAATCGGAAGGTACCCCAAGGCCCATCTATCCACTACCCCTGCAATGCGGATTGGGCAGCAAATCAAAATAATAAGGGAGACGTGAACTGAGTGTCCAGTTCTGGGCTCCACAGTTCAAGAAGGATACTGACAAGCTGGAGCATGTCCAGAGGAGGGCGACCAAAATGGTCAAAGGCTTGGAAACGATGCCTTATGAGGAACGGCTTAGGGAGCTGGGTATGTTTAGCCTGGAGAAGAGAAGGTTAAGGGGTGATACGATAGCCATGTTCAAATATATAAAAGGTTGTCATATAGAGGAGGGAGAAAGGTTGTTTTCTGCTGCTCCTGAGAAGAGGACACGGAGCAATGGATTCAAACTGCAAGAAAGAAGATTCCACCTAAACATTAGGAAGAATTTCCTGACAGTAAGAGCTGTTCGACAGTGGAATTTGCTGCCAAGGAGTGTGGTGGAGTCTCCTTCTTTGGAGGTCTTTAAGCAGAGGCTTGACAGCCACCTGTCAGGAATGCTTTGATGGTGTTTCCTGCTTGGCAGGGGGTTGGACTGGATGGCCCTTGTGGTCTCTTCCAACTCTATGATTCTATGATTCTATGAGTGAGGAGGTGGGGTGGGCGAAAATATCAAAGGACAGTAGGAAAAGGATTGCCCCCTGTATCCATTCAGAAGAGACGAGCTTGGATGAAACATAGAAGCTGCAGGCGGGATGGTCATCGGGGGCCACAGCACCTCAGCCCACGTGGCTTTCCCATCACAGCCTCTGTAACGGCATTGTGATGTCAGACATAGCACTATGATGTCATCATAGAACTGCGTTGGGGCGGGGTGCTCCTGTGCTCAGGTCCTGCTTGTGGGTTTCCGACAGGCATCTATCTATCTATCTGGTTGGCCACAGTGAGAACAGGATGTTGCACCTAACCTGATGACTCACTCAGTAGAGCATGAGACTCTTAATCTCAGAGTCATGGGTTCGAGCCCCACATTGGGTGAAAGATTCCTACGCTGCAGAGGGTTGGACTAGATGACCCTCGGGTCCCTTCCAACTCCACAGTTCTATGATGACTAGATGGGCCATTGGCTTGATTGAGCAGGGCTCTTCTTTATTTCTATATTTTCTATATATTCTATTATTTCTATATTTTTGTGGATTGCCAGCTCTCCCTGCCCCATAGCCAAAATGCCCCCCTTGCCACATATCTGTGCTAATCTGCAGTCTCAAAACAACAACAGAAAACAGAAAATTCACATGTGAATATGGTGATTAGTGGTGCCCACAAGACCCCTTTCAGGCCAAACCTGTCTTCACCTGCCATATCCGATGTCAAGGGTAAGGCTAAATGAATGTGGCTTGTAGAAGACAACCTCATGGACTACATGGGGGGGCCCTGGTGGGCCAATTCAGACCCTGAGGTCCCCCACTGCTGCAAAATATATGTATTACTTATTCATAGTAAAAAGCGTAATTTGCAGTTTCAGTCCAGTGGATAAGCGAGTCGAAATCTGTTCATTAGTCTGGAATGTATGGCTCAGATCAGTCCATAATGGAATTTGCAACGATCAAATTTCTCAGAGCGTCCTCCTACCACAAAATGCCTCCTCTGCAACTGTTGACTTCCTTCAGAAGCAACTTCTGGGTCAACTTCTCAGTAAGAAGCAGCACTGCTTGGGCCCTGGGAATAGAGTGAATTAAGGACTCCTCTCCACTCAAGAGGAAGTGGAGCAGCCACCGCTAAGCAGCTCAGCAGCTCTGCTCTACTGGGGTCTTTTTCTGACCTGCTCTGAGGTCGGAATCTGGCTAGGATCCATCTGCCAGGTTGATTACTAATTCAGAGAGCAGGAGACGGAGTCAAAGTTAATTCTCCTCCTAAAAACCCCCCAAAGCAATTTTCATTTGCAGCCTCGGCAGTTTCAAGCATCCTTTCACACCCCAAGGACAAGCAAGCTGCCCAGTTAGATTGAGGAGCATGGGCTTGCATGGACCACTGAAAGGATTTGCAATTTGAGGCTCAGGCGTGCGGCAACTGCACACCTCTCAGAGGTTGCTAGGCGTTCAGGACAGGCCTAGAGGCTCTGGTGTTTAAGCAGTCTGGTGCTCTCTTTCAATCTCGGACACAGTGGTGCCTGGTGCCCTTTGAGTCTGGTAGGGTGGAAGGCAAGGAGACCGACAGGGGGAGCCAGAGCAAATGACAGGCAAAGCCACTTCCTGGATATGTAAGAAAGTAGGCCAACTGAGGTTGGTGGGCAGTTTCCCTTTCATACATCTCTATTCGGCCCTTGGGATTCTCCCCTGGCAACAGCCCGTCCCAGAGGCCACAACTCCTTGGGTTTTGCTTGCCTTTTGCTTGCCGGGAAGGAAGTTAGAGATAGGGCTGTGTGCAAAGTCCTGAAATCAAGTGTCCAGATCAAGAGAAGTAACAGTACCACTCTATTCTGCCTTGGTCAGACCACACTTGGACTGCTGTGTCCAATTCTGGGCACCACAATTTAAGAAGCCTAAAAAGGCTGCTGGGGAAATTCTCGGCTTATTGTAAGAAAGAGCGGCTGGTGGTGAACCATCAGAAAACCAAAGTCCTGGTTTTTGCAAGGGAACATAGATCTTCAAATATCTCAAGGGCTGTCCCGTAGAAGAGGGAACAAGCTTGTTTTCTTCTGCTGCAGAGGGCAGGACTCAAACCAATGGCTTCAAGTTACAAGAAAGGAGATTCTGACTAAACATCAAGAAAAACTTTCTGATAGTAAGAGCTGTATAAAGATTTGAACTCAGATCCTCCAGCCTCAACACTCCAGACCAATGGATCCTGCAGCATGAAAGGGGGTTAAAGCCTAAGAAAAATGTGATGGGAGATAAGTAAACAAACACTGTGCTTTGCTTGTTTCCCCTGATGTTCTTGGAAGGCCAGGAAGGTGGGAGAGAATCTGTAATCTGATTAGCAGCTATTACTCAATTATCTCTTTAAAAACCAACGAGATGACTATTGATCCAGTTATCCCGGGCATGGAAACAAATGGAGACTGGCAGAGAGAATCATCCACAGAGGGACTTCTCGATTTCAAAGCATCTTGTTTTCACAATCACACCAAAAGGAACTCCTGACCTGTGCAGAGAACATGAGAATTGGTTGATTTGAAAGCAAAAAATTGTGTTAGCAAAGAGCTGGGGGAGGGGGAGGATTGGCAGAGGCAGACCATGCCTTCTCCCATCTGTGTTTCCAAAGCTAATGGCTTCTAACTGAACCAAAGCTTTGTGGAGAGGACAAGATTAGTGAACCATCCGCCAATTAGCCGCTGGGCAGGGGGGAGAAAGCTCATATTACAGCTTTCAGTCTGAAGCCTTAATTAACAACAAAAGCATTCCATGGCACCTAGAAATCCATATCACCATCAAAATAAAACATATGGCTCACTAAATACCCAGAAGATTATCTGGGGTGAGAGAGAGGGGGAGATTACCAGTCCCAGACATAATAACTACAGCTGCCGCTAGATCCCCCTATATATTCTGTGGGAATCTGGCGACACGTTCTAGCAGGGCATTTGACCTGGCAGGGAAGTGTGTGCCCTGTGCAAATCCAGAGGGGGACCCCCTCTGTCCTTGACTTCTGCTTGTAGTTGAAAAGTGCTCACACAGAACTGGATGGTGATTAGCAGTTCATCATCACTCTTGAGAGTCACATGGACTGCAAGAAGATCAAACCTATCCATTCTGAAGGAAATCAGCCCTGAGTGCTCACTGGAATGACAGATCCTGAAGCTGAGGCTCCAAGACTTTGGCCACCTCATGAGAAGAGAAGACTCCTTGGAAAAGACCCTGATGTTGGGAAAGATGGAGGGCACAAGGAGAAGGGGACGACAGAGGACGAGATGGTGGGACAGTGTTCTCGAAGCTACCAACATGAGTCTGACCAAACTGCGGGAGGCAGTGGAAGACAGGAGTGCCTGGAATGCTCTGGTCCATGGGGTCATGAAGAGTCGGACACGACTAAACAACAACAAATCACTGCAGATCCCAGTACTGCTTTTGTGAGCTGGTGTGCCACAGTGGCCAAAGGAGAATGGGGGATCTGAGGTTCAGCTACCGTTTGTGTGGGCATTTCAAATTTGCCCCGCATGCGAAAGTCCCACAGAGCTTGATTCCAGCCCTGCTGCTTGCCGTCTCCTCCAGAACCCCCTTAGTTTTGAGAAGGAAGAGTTGGAAAGACCTTTCTGGAGTAGGGATGGAAGGATCTGTGGATTTCAGTTATCTGAGCTTTTCGTTTTTTCCAATCTTAACATCAGTTCTCCAAATTTTGCAGCAATCTTCTGTGAAAAAGAAGTTGACCGGAAAGAGCATTGCATTGGCCTTGAGTCTGTTGCATCTGGGATTTCAGTGAACAAATGATGTTGCCTCGTGCTGACCTAGTTTAGGGTAGTCTGACCAGTAGTAGCTATCCAAGGTTTCACAGAAAACAGAAGAATCGATTTTGGGTCCTCTCAGTTTCTGACACACACACCCCAACTTAAATGCAATACATCCCATTTTTGAATCAGTTTGCAAACATTTTTCCCCCACACAGAATCATAGAATTGTAAAGTTGGAAGGGAACCCAAAGGTCATTTAGTCCAACCCCGTACAATGCATGAATCTCAACTAGGATCATACATGACAGACGGCCACCCAACCTCTGCTTAAAAAGCTCCCATGAAGGCAAACCCACCACCTTCCATGGGAATCCATCCCACTGTCGAACAGCTCTTACTAAAAATATATATATATATATTCCTGGTTTTTAGTTGGAATCTCCTTTCTTGTAAATGAATCCATTGTATGCATGCTTTCTCGTAACATACCGTATTTTTCTGTGTATAACACGCCCCATGTGTATAACACACGCCTCTTTTTGGGGGCTCCAAATTGAGAAAATAGGGGGAAATTGCCCAGACTTGTTGAGCATTTTGGGGGGGGGGTACCGAAAATTGCTCCCCCACAGGACCGCCACAGCCAATCGCATGAACATTGATGAAGCCACCAATAGTCTGCATGCTCACCAAAAGCAAGCACCAATCACCCGCCCAATTGCCACAGCAGCTGATAGCCAGCGGACCTTGCCGCACCCACAAACGCCGCTGACGATCTCCTGCTCACAGCAACCACCAATCGCCCGTCCCACCTCTCCACTCTCCGTCTATAAGACGACCCCCAAATTTTACAATAATTTTTTAATAAAATAACCTCGTCTTATACACTGGAAAATACGGTATGCTTTTTCCCTTTCACATTATTGTGGTTGCGGAATTGCATCATAAAATTTGGAGAGGTGAGAATTTCAAAGGATAGTTGTGTTTTGGTTCACGTATTAAGTGTGATTTAGGTAGGTTCACATGAAAATGGTACCAGACAAATTGCCCAGTCTGGATAGCTCAGTTGGTTAGAGCATGTGTCAGGGGTGTGTGCAAGAGCCAGGCCCTGGGACCAGCAGAGCTTCGGCTTGTTCTGGAGAGGCAGGGCGCAGCCACACAGGTGAGGCTGCTTGATTTACTGAACCTGGTGAGGCTGAGTGGTAACTCGCTGCACCTGGTGTCAAGAGCCAGCAGGGGATATAAGGCCAGCATTTCCCCCTCAGCTCTTTGCCACAGCAACGCCTTCCCTGCTTCGCTGCGTGCCTCCTTGCTTCTGGACTGTGCCTTCGTGTTTCTGGCTTCTTGACCCTTGGACTGTGACTACGTATTTCTGGCTTCTGGACCCTTGGACTGTGACTTTGTACCTCTTGCTACTCGACCCTGGGACCCCTGCTCTTTGGACTCTTGTTCCTGCCATCTTGCCCCGGGTCCTGACGTGCCTTGCTGGGACTTTGTTTGCTAACAGCCCGGACCGTAACAGCATGCTGCTGATAACTCAAGGTTGCAGGTTCGATCCCTGTAAGGGACAGCTGCATGGTCTTGCATTGCAGGGGATTGGACTAGATGATCCTCGGGGTCCCCTTTCCAACTCTTTGATTCTATCTAATCCCAACCATTCTTATTCCCACATTCTGCTATTTGATATCCTTCTAACTGGAGATGTCAAGGACTGGAACCTGGAACCTTCCTCATGCAAATTATTAGTATTTATTTTTCAATTCTGTATACCACCCTATACCTGCAGATCTCCCACTGGGCAATGGGTTCTCTCCGAATTGGTTAGATGATGTGAATTCCCAAATAGAGAACATTTCCTTTTTTGATGGGAATGCAGATAACCGGACAGGACAAAGAGGCAAGTACAGTCACCAATGTGGCTTGCCTGGATGAGACAATGAACGCAACAGCCTCCGACCCACTTCACAGCCATCACCATCTGCCCCCAAAAAGAGGACACTGGATTAAGGATTAAGTGGTGCTAAGACGGAGGAAGCTGTTGTTACACAGTCAGCAAAAGCAACAGAAATCCCCCCCCCCGAATCAAGGATTTGTAGATGCCAATGCATCTGGATTCCCAGTGTCTCCTATTGTGCACAGTCCCCTCGCTCCCTGGTTGAGCGAGAAAGACTTAAATGTGGAGTAAGGGAGCTTGTCATTAAGAGAGATGCTTTGACGGCTGATCTGTGCAGTCAGCTAAGAGGGAAGGAGATACTGGGAGAGGAAGAAATGGGCCGCTCGTGTGTGGTCTTCCCTGGGGGGGAAGCAACGGTAGTCTTTCAATTGCTCATTAGGACTGAACCTGAGAGCAGAGGAGAAAACCCAGGAAGCAGGAGCAAAATAATGTCTCTGGCATCAGATATGTAGTAGGCGATCTAAATTCTCGCTGATCATTAAAAAAACAGCAGCAGCAACACAGCACCTTTGTGCTATATATCTGTGCCTTTCTGCATGATGGATTCACACTTGTTTGTTTTCGTGCGCACAGAGGAATTGGCGGGTGTTATTTTGTTCCACCCCACTGAGTCACTCGAGAAAAGAGATTTGTTTGCACACTGTGTATAAATATCTTATAAATATCAGGAATGAATGTTAAGAAGATAGCAAGGGGCTGGCTGCTGGAGTGGACGAAGGGACCATCTGGTCCAGTGTTCTGTCCCCATGACAGCCAACCCAAAGTTCCAAGGGATAAACCCACAAGCACGGCACAATAGCCATCCGGTGGCCAGTCTGGTATGATGAATCAGGAGGAACCTCGCAAAGAGGGTGGAAAATATCATTAAATGTGGAACAAGCTCTTTAAAAAATAATATTTATTTTTTTATTTTTGCTCCTGTCTCCAGTCAGAGACAGGGCTGGTCCAAGACTTTGTCCTGCCTCAAGTAAAGGATGAGATCACCTTGCCCCATTCCATGCTGAAAACATTCAGCACTGGTGACCGGACAGCTCCTTCCACCACATCTATGGACAGTAGACTACTTTAGACTGCAGGGGTCAGCAACCTTTTACAGCCATGGGCCGGTCCACTGTCCCTCAGACCATGTGGTGGGCTGGAGTATATTTGGGGGGGGGATGAACAAATTCCCATGCCCCACAAATAACCCAGAGATGCATTTTAAATAAAAGCACATTCTACTCATGTAAAAACATGCTGATTCCCGGAACGTCCGAGAGCCGGATTTAGAAGGCGATTGGGCCACATCCGGCCCACGGGCCTTAGGTTGCCTACCCCTGCTTTAAAGGTAAAGGGACCCTTGACCATTCAGCCGTGACTGCCTCTGGGGTTGCGGCGATCATCTCACATTATTGGCCAAGGAAGCCGGCGTACAGCTTCCAGGTCATGTGGCCAGCATGACTAAGCCGCTTCTGGCGAACCAGAGCAGCGCACGGAAACGCCGTTTACCTTCCCGCCGGAGCGGTACCTATTTATCTACTTGCACTTTGACATGCTTTCGAACTGCTAGGTTGGCAGGAGCAGGGACCGAGCAATGGGAGCTCACCCCATCGCGGGCATTCGAACCGCCGACCTTCTGATCGGCAAGCCCTAGGCTCTGTGGTATAGAGAGTACAAATAATCTCTCTCTCCATCTTTCTTTCTCCTCCACCGGAGGCCAACTCATTGTCTACAAATGCTGCAATGCAGCAGCTGAACGTGTCATGTGAGCAGAATGACACACACACCCCTATGAGGACTGCTGGAGTACAAGGCCTGGGCTGCCTGCCTCTCTGCTTGATCACTCCGTGTGGGGCTTTACCCTCCGTGGAGTGTTGGGAGTGGGCAACCAGGCAAGATGGGTTGACCGCTCAGGGCTGCAACAAGCGAGCATCAGTGGGTGTCCTCTGAGTAGGACGTAGTGGAAGGATATGATCATTACTCATTGGCACAGAAATGCACTTTGCACATGCTCTAGTGGCACCATTAGATACAGCCAGGGAGGGGGCTCATAAGAAATGTACTGGGGGCTGTTGCAGCTGCCCAAGGTGGGTGCCTCATTCTGCCTAATGGTGGGGCTGGCCTTGGGCAGGGGTCTACATGAAAAGAGTCTTGTCCCCAGCATGCTAGAGTGTTTAGTTGCAACCTTAGCTTCCCACTTAGCTTCATTCACTTGTACTCACTGGGGGTGAAAGATGAAGGACAGAGGAGGGGGTGTGCTGGTGAATTTAAAGGCATGGACTCCCCTTTTACTCAATTGATTGAAGCCACTGAAGTGCATACTTTTCGTGGGCCTGGGACCTCTGAGTCCTCTCCCGGTTCTATTTCTACATGAAGTCGTGGAAAGTAGGATATTGGTCATGGTACTGAATGGAATATCTGTACTATACATGAAGGAGCGTCTCCACCCCCATCGTTCTGCTCGAACAGTGAGGTCCAGTGCCGAGGGCCTTCTGGTGGTTCCCTCGCTGTGAGAAGCCAAGTTACAGGGAACCAGGCAGAGGGCCTTCTCGGTAGTGGCGCCCGCCCTGTGGAACGCCCTCCCAGCAGATGTCAAAGAGAACAACAACTACCAGACCTTTAGAAGACATCTGAAGGCAGCCCTGTTTAGGGAGGCTTTTAATGTTTGATGGACTACTGTATTTTAACATTCTGTTGGAAGCCGCCAAGTGGCTGGGGAAACCCAGCCAGATGGGCGGTGTATAAATAATAAATTATTATTATTATTATTATTATTATTATTATTATTATTGCTACTTGGCGGCAGTGCACGTCTCAACAATAGATGATAGAGACATGCCAGAGGGTGGTACAGAGCTGATATGAAACACCCCATCTTACTTGCAAACTCCCAGACGCATCAGGCATAATAGCACAAGAAGAGCCTGCTGGATCAGGCCAATGACGCATCTAGTGCAGCATCCTGTTCTCACAGTGGCCGGCCAGATGCCTGTGGGAAACCAGCAAGCAGGATTCGGCCACAAGAGCCTTCTCCCCTCCTGTGGTTTTGAGAAACTGGGATTTAAAAGCGTTGCTGCCTCCAGCCGTGGAGGCCCAGCCAACAAGTCTAGTAGCCATCATGAATTTCTCTAATCCTCTTTTAAAGCCATCTAGGTTGGTAGCCATCACCGAAGCTTTTTCAGATCAAGTTACTGTAATTATCATGCTTATCCATGCCACGTCAATCATGCACTTGGGCACATCTGTTTAATTCCTGGAAGAAAAACAAGGAAACCCCACAGTCTCTATTCCACTGTTGCAAATGCATCTCCCCACCCCACCCCCTCTGTTGGACTTTTGCTCCTGGATCTGTGAAGGAAGCTCCTGTGACAGCTGGATGGTTCGGCCTAAATATCCCCCTCCCACAATGAACCTACATTTGACTCAAGCTGTCTCGTCCTATTTGCAACTCCGGGAAGAGTGGCTGCCC